>CM053030.1:109925588-110621838 GCA_028564925.1 Lithobates sylvaticus | reverse complement strand
AAATCGTGATCTTGATTCAACCCCCCTGATCTATATTGCAGAGTTTGCCGATTCTTTCATATAACAAGTGGAGAGACTTCTCTGCTCACTCAGCTGTCAAAATAAAACATCCGGGGCAGTCTGCCAAGTTTAACATGAAACATTGTAACTAACTCTTCTTTCTTAGATCAAAGGGAGAAACTTCTGTGTGAAAAAAAAAATATCCAGGCAGTCTGCCTAGTTTTTAAATGTGTAAATGCAGGAAGATTAACCACTTAAAGTCTAAGGCCCCTTTCACACGAGGCGGACTCTGCTTCCACGGAGTCCGCCTCTGTCCGCCGGCTCAGCGGAGATCTCTCCGTTGATCTCCGCTGAACCGGCGGATGATAAGTCCCTCTCCGCTGACTGAGCGGGGAGGGGCTTGCAAGCGCCGCTGGTCTCTATGGAGAGATCGGATGAAAACGGACAGCGTGTCCATTTTCATCAGATCTCACCCGATCCGATAGCGACGGATCTGGACGTAGAGACTAACATGGAGCGCCCGTTCAGATCCGCCGTCAAAACTGACAGGCGGATCTGAACGGTCCGTCCACGTGAAAGGGGCCTAAATCTTTTTCCTGACACTTGTTTAAGTTAAAATCAATATTTTTTGCTAGAAATGTACTTGGAACCCCCAAACATATATATTTTAGCAGAGACCCTAGGGAATAAAATGTCAATTGCTGCAATATTTTGTCACACTGTATTTGCCCAGCGGTCTTTCAAATGCAATTTTTTGGAAAAAAAAATACACTTCAATGAATAAAAAAAAAAAAAAAAGGAAACAGTAAAGTTAACCTAATTTTTTTTTTTGGTTTTAATGTAAAAGATGATGTTACGCCACAAGAATCGTGATCTATCTTCTAAGCAAAAAACTTTTGATTCTCTCATTTTAGCCAGAATCGTGCTGCTCTAATATACACCAGATTACACAAGGATACAAAATTCTTTTCCAGCACCACAAATATATTGTATGCACCATCTGTTCTAGAAGGCTCACACAACATTCCAGGTTATACTGCACAGTACCGATAGTGAATACCTGGAAATATGCTCATCATTCGGCACACACAGAAAGGTTATTTTAGATATTACTATTCTGCTGCACAATCTTCTATGTTTATCACATCCCATAATATTTCACTTTACAGATAGCGCAAAAGTACCCATATCACCGAATGGGAAGTATGCCTTTCAATACAGACAAGCAGGCCTTCTTTGTACAGAGTACACATTCCAGCTGTAGCACATAAAGGGGTGTGCACACACTTCACACACTGGAGACTGATGGCTGAGAAATAACACGTAAGCAATGTGTCTGTTTTGAGTAGGATACCACGTGTAAGCTCAGCTGGCATATTACATTACAGGACACAGAGACAACAGCATTACATGCTCCTACAAGAAGCCTGGCAGATAGCACACCACTGGAGGACTGGGCATGGCAGCATGCACTCTACCGCTAGAAAAGCAAAAAGTTTCCTAATGCCCCGTACACACGGACGGAATTTCCGACGGAAAATGTCAGATCGGACCATGTTGTCGGAAAATACGCCCCTTTTGAGGGCTCCATCGGAAAAATTTGAGATCCTGCTCTCAAATTTTCCGACAACAAAATCCGATCGGACTTTTTCCGATCATGTGTAGAGAATTCCGACAGACAAAGTGCCACGCATGCTCAGATCAAATTATGAGACAAAAGCTATTGGCTAATAGCCTCTACGCAGTTCCATCGTACACAACGAACGTCACCACGTTCAGAATGATCAGATTTTCCGACAACTTTGTCCGACCGTGTGTATGCAACACCAGTGTCGGACAAAATCCTACAGGTTTTGTGGTTGGAATTTCCGACCGTGTGTACTGGGCATTAGAGTTGAAGGAATACAGGAGAAAGACATCACATCCTGTAATCTATGTAGCATAGGAAAATAAACTTGTAACAACCAATCAAAGCAGAGAAGATTGGAGCTGAACAGAGCATATGGCGGCCCAGTGTGCTATGAGTCAGGCTGTGTACAAATCAAGGTGTTCAAAGTTTAAACAAGTGTGGGCTCTGAATAATCAGACACAATGGGGGTTTATTTACTAAAGGCAAATCCACTTTGCACTACTTGGAAGTGCAGTCGCTGTAGATCTGAGGGGGACATGCAAGGAAAATAAAAAAAAAATGCATTTTTTTTTGTACATGATTGGATGATAAAATCAGCAGATCTTCCCCTCAGATCTACAGCGAGTGCGCTTATAGTGCAAAGTGGATTTCCCGTTAGTAAACCAACCCCAATGTTTTCTCTGGAAAAGATCAAACCGACAAAAACTGGAGACCTCACCTAACGGCTACATGACCGGATAATGCATCCCCAGAACAGCTCAACTGTCAAATATTACAGCTGATGCTGCTCAAACCAGCTGTGTCAGTGGAAAATATCACACAGACAGTGTACATCCATCTCATCAGATAGAGCCAGACTCAGGGATGCCTCATCAGTGTGAAAGACAATGGTATATAGGAAGCACGAGCGACTGACAAGAACAGGGAAACTAGAGAGCAGCATCCTCCTTAGTGTGCTGACTGATCTGGAGTGACAGGCCACTCACACCGCTGCCAATCAGTTGTCACTGATATCACAAGAAATTACATCTACAAGTTTTGAGGGCTTCAAGTAGCCATGGTGCTGCCTATTAGTACACACTGCCAACAGCTGGCATTATGGGACAATATGACTATACACAAGGGACACCCCAGGCTGGCAGGATTCCTTATGCTGTAAAGAGCTGAGTAAACTGTTGGTGCTATATAAATCCTGTATAATAATATTCAGTACAGGCGAGGGTATAGGCCCCCTAGGCTGGCAGTACTCCTGGGTACGGGGCCCCTCAGACTGGCAGAACTCCTGGGTACACCCCTCCCAGACAGGCAGTACACCTGGGTACGGGGCCATCCAGACAGGCAGTACACCTGGGTACGGGGCCATCCGTCCCCCCAGGCTGACAGTACTCCTGGGTACGGGGCCCCCCCAGCCTGACAGTACTCCTGGGTACGGGGCCCCCCCAGGCTGACAGTACTCCTGGGTACGGGGCCCCCCCCAGGCTGACAGTACTCCTGGGTACGGGGCCCCCCCCAGGCTGACAGTACTCCTGGGTACGGGGCCCCCCCAGGCTGACAGTACTCCTGGGTACGGGGCCCCCCCAGGCTGACAGTACTCCTGGGTACGGGGCCCCCCCCAGGCTGACAGTACTCCTGGGTACGGGGCCCCCCCCAGGCTGACAGTACTCCTGGGTACGGGGCCCCCCCAGGCTGACAGTACTCCTGGGTACGGGGCCCCCCCAGGCTGACAGTACTCCTGGGTACGGGGCCCCCCCAGGCTGACAGTACTCCTGGGTACGGGGCCCCCCCAGGCTGACAGTACTCCTGGGTACGGGGCCCCCCCTAGACTGGCAGTACTCCTGGGTACAGTGCCCCCCCTAGACTGGCAGTACTCCTGGGTACAGTTCCCCCTAGACTGGCAGTACTCCTGGGTACGGCCCCCCCAGACTGGCAGTAGTCCTGGGTACGGGCCCCTCCTAGAGCCCTGTGTGTACAGGACATGCTCCCCCATATGTTTACCTCCCAGGCCCCTCTCTCACCTCGAACATGAGCCCGAGCAGGAAGAGCATGGCCAGGCAGGAGACGATGTCGGCATGGTTCTGGATGATGAACTCATGGCTCAGCACCGGCGGGGTCTTGCTGCTCTTCTTGCGGATGCCCATGATGACGGATGGCGCCTGTCTCTCGCACTCAGCAGGGCACAGACGGAGCTCTGCCTCCTCCTCCGCCTGGGATGACGCCGTACACACTCACTGCTCTCACCACGTCAGCACTACGGGGAGGAGCTTCGCCCTGCAAAGCTTTCCGTGACCACCGACGCAACGTGTCTGCCGCGCCATGTTTGTTACTGGAAAACCCTCACACCGGTCCATGTTAGCAACATGGTCTTCTCCTGATTCTGTGCGGACACAAGTCCCAGCCTTCAGGAATGTGTACACACCACAGTAATGACACAATACCTGCAGTCATAGCCTGTGATAAATGGCTGAACATTTGTGTGTATACTGTAGTAGGGGGTTACATATCTAAACATTGGTCTTCATAATTGTATCTCCTATTTCATACACATTAGTGATGCAATAACGCCTGGTAGACTTCCCTATAAAACACGTTTTAACAACTTTGCTGCCAGTACTTTACTGTTCACAAACGCAGTCTGCCAGCAATAAAAATGGCGTCTTAGGTCGTGACGTCCCCAGATAGTGAGACGTCGCGCTATGGAGTGTGTTCTGGACACAGGGGGCGGGGTTTGTGTGGTCCAGTAAGGATGTGGTTGTCCGTGGTTGGCTGCCTGTTCTGTCACGTAGCTGTGTGTTTCTCTCACTGTGTGCTGTGCTGGGGCACCGTGTATAGTGCGTCCTACTAAAGGTCTTCCATAGACCAGGAATGGTCTGATCACAGCCTTCTGGAGCTGCCACATGTACACTGTGTTTGGGGACAACCCAACTATACATTCCAAACTAAATGTATGCAAAGTCTGCCGGCCATAGTCTGTCCTTTGCCAGCATGCTGCAGAGAGGGACCCTCAATGTGAAAGCAGTGGGCTCTCTGCAGCAAACCTAGGAGCTCTTAAAAGTTTGGCAGATTAATATTAGGGTAGGGCAAGGAGAGGGGCCAATACTGTTATACCTAGTACATTGCGATGAAATGGAATCAATGGTTTCCAGTAGCACACATTATTATTATTATACAGGACTTATATAGCACTAACAGTTTGCGCAACGCTTTGCAACATGAGGGCAGACAGTATGGTTACAATACAGGAGGAATCAGAGGGCCCTGCTCATTAGACATGCACTGTAGCAAAATATGAGTACCTGGATGGTGAGATGTGCCCGGGCCTACACCAGATTATAACACCAATCCCAGCATGTGTCGGACATCATCACACTGGACCTTCTTTATCCTAGAAAATACACATGTGTACAGTCCCCTGTCACCTCTCTGCACCTCTGTCCTTGCCTCCTGTCACCTCTGTCCCCCTTCAGTTTGTTACCTAGAACTTTCTTGAAATTAGAATAATCTGATATCATACATTTTTTTTAGAAATTATTTGGAAAATATTTGAACACCCTGTCTTAAAATATTTTATTCATGTTAAAATAAAATATTCCATATTTTTTTTTTCTTTTTTCAATTTTTCCAATTTTTGAGAAAAAAATTAAAAAGCCTTCAGGGAAAAAACGGAAAAAAAAATTCCGAATTTTTCAGTTTTTTTTTCACATTTCTACCCTGACCCCCTGTCAACTCTATATACCCCTATGTCACCTCCTGTCACCTCTATCCCACCCCTTGTCACATCTATGTACCCCTATCCCACTCCCTGTCAACTCTATGTACCCCTATCCCAACCCCCTGTCACCTCTATGTAGCCTTACCCTGACCCCCTGTCACCTCTATATACCCCTATGCCACCTCATGTCACATCTATTCCGGCCCCTGTCACCTCTATGTACCCCTATGCCACCTCATGTCACCTCTATCCCACCCACTGTCACCTCTATGTACCCCTATCCCACTCACTGTCACCTCTATGTACCTGTCTCCCAGCCCCTTTCACCTCTATGTTCCTGTATCCCCACCCCCCTCACCTCTATCCTGCCACCTCTATCCTGCTCCATGTTAGCTTTATGTACCTCTATCCTGCCATCTGTCACCTCTATGTACCCCTATCCCACCCACTGTCACCTCTATGTACCCATATTCTGACCCCCTGTCACCTCTATGTATCCTTACCCTGACACCCTGTCACCTCTATATACCCCTATGCCACCTCATGTCACCTATATCCCACCACCTGTTACCTCTATGTACCCCTATGCCACCTCATGCCACTCCTATCCCACCCCCTGTCACCTCTATGTACCCCTATCCCACTCCCTGTCACCTCTTTGTACCTCTATCCCAGCCCCTGTCACCTCTATGTTCCCGTTTTCCCACCCCCTCACCTCTATCTTGCCACCTATATCCTGCTCCCTGTTAGCTCTATGTACCTCTATCCCGCCATCTGTCACCTCTATGTACCCCTAATCCCACCCTACCCCACCCCACCCTCACCTCTATCCTGCACCCTGCCACCTCTTTTCCCACCCCCTTTCACCTTTATTTAACTCTATCCCTGCCCCTTGTCACCTCTATTTACCTCTATCCAACCCCCTGTCACCTCTGTGTACTCCTATACCCACCCCCTGTCACCTCTATGTACCTCTATCCCTGTCCTTGTCACCTCTATGTACTACTTTTTTATTTTTGAGCCGCAGGGCAGTGTGCAAAAAATAAACATCAAAGTAAACCAAAAAATTGTATGTGAACAAACACACATAAAAGTACACAAGGGTGTGTCAAATGGTCCCCTCCCAAAGAGGAAGACCTTTCCCGGAATACCCACAAGACTTCCAAAAGGTCTGACGGACCCCGCTCTCCATCATCAGCTGAAGCCTACCAATGAGTTCTGGGTGGGAGGCTCTCCCGAAGAGAACCCCCCCCCCCCCCCCATGGTAGTAGAGAAAGGAACCTGATGGCCACATAATATCCTGCCCCTAGACTTCAGGTTAGGCTCAAAGACCCACACCCTAAATCCTGAGTGAAAGGTGACACGCAAAAAAGTGAAAGTGACAGACCCAAAGAAAAATAAATAAAAATTGGCAATGTGCAAAAAAATGGCTAGGCCTTACAGCCTGGTAACAAAATGAGGTCTTAACCAAAAGGCCAAGCCCATGAGGCATTGTGCAAAAAAAAAGCTGTGGTGTTGTGGCCGAGTGCCCTTTGTCATGGTGGGGTCCCACACCCATAGTGATACTCAGAGCACCTCTGGGATGCCACTGCCAGGGGGGCTTAACACTGCAAGCTCTCTGCCTTCCCAGCCCCTGGCCAGACCAGGTAGCACTGCTCAAATCAGGAAGCACTGGGCTCTTTGGAAACCTCCACCAGGGAATTCTCCCAACCACGGGGAGGATTCCTCAGGACCCCTATCATACCAGCAGGGATACTATACAGCCAGCCATCCCAACCATAAGGACAGAATGACGGTGGTGCACCCCTACTGGACACTGATAAAAACACATACAATACTTGATCTTAGCGAAAAGGTCTCTATGTTGTATGTTTCTGATGGTGATATCAATGGACCATGTGTGTGTGCTGTGTGTCTCCATTGGAAGCCTGTGTGACAGGTGACATTGACAATTGGCAACCCAACTGGCAAAATCACAAGATTACCTTTCAGCTCATTGAAACAAAACTCTTTTTCCGATTGTATCTTGTTTCTACTGTATGTGTGTGACCATGTGCACCCTTGACTGGGAATGTTTTTGTATCTATATTACTGTATGGCTTTTGTTCATACTGTTCTTTTTATAATGACACAAGAAGTGATGGCTCTATTTAAGTTGTATGTCGCATGCCTGAAGAAGGGGCCCTGCGTGGCTCAGAAACTTTGCACTTATTTCTGTGATATGATCTCTTTCAATAAAAGCAACCTTTGGATGGAGGTTGTCGATCCATGGTGTGCTGGCGAATATGTACACTGGCTCTATTTAAGTGACTATTCTATATTACAATATGTTGTTAAATTGATTCAACTAATAAAAAATGTAATTTAGAATGTAGTAAATAAGATAAATGAGGTTCAATACAGCTGACAATCTTATAATCCTTTTTTTGCATTCACTAGTCTGTAGACCATCATGTTCAGCAACCATTTATAGAACAGTGCAGGGAACATGCATTGTAAATCCTTAAATCCGTGTTTAAAGGCTAACTCCATCTTTTGGACCATATTACATGTTACACCCATATTTGCCATCTGAGAATGCTAGATGCCTCACTGTCTCTGACTTTAATCAGCTCTGAGTTTCTGACCTAGAACAGCAATTCAAGAGAGAGCTTCTGATGTATATTTATCCTGGATTAGTGAAAATATCAGAGCCCAAGTGTTAGCCTGACATCTAGGAAACTAGTATTTCCATGGCAGCTCCTGTCTCTTATGAAATATTTCTTTTAAGAAGAGTATGTCAAGCCAATACCTTTACATTTGGATAAAATAGAGAATGCCCCCGTCAGAGTTTTTGCTGCAGCTGTCAAATCTAGAAAGCACCATACCTTATGTGCCATATTCAGTGGGGCACAGCTGACGGTGATACCATATTACAGCCTGTTGGAATAAATAGCCAGCACACCAAAAATGAACCTCAGCTTTTCAAAGATTTATTAAGGGGCAATTATAAAATGCATGGAGATAAAATGCATATTTGCAAGGGGCAGGCATGACCAGTTTTGAGCAAAGGGCAATTTTATGGGTTAAAGCGGAGTTCCACCCAAAAATTGAACTTCCGCTTTGAGGGAAGGTGACCCCCTGACATGCCACATTTGGATTTTTTTTTTTTTGGGGGGGGGGGGGGGTAGCCGATACCCTCTTTTTAGATGGTTCCAGCTTCCACTTCCTCACAGCGCACCGCGGCACCAGAAGGGAGATCACCTCTCCCCCTCGGCAATCATCTGGGACACGTCACAGGTCCCAGATGATTGCCCAGTCAGTCACGGCGTGCCACAGCCGGGGGCGCCCATAGTGACAATGCCAGGGCCGCAGAGAGGAGGGGGAGACGAGCGGGGCTTCTCACCCCACATCGCTGGAACAGGTAAGTGTCCGATTATTAAAAGTCAGCAGCTGCAGTATTTGTAGCTGTTGACTTTTAATTATATATATATATTTTTTAAGCAGAACTCCGCTTTAAGTGTGTAATGCACTTTTAACAGAAAAACATCTCATTATCATCATCTGTCATCATGTCTTCTCTGCTCCTTCTGATATCCACTGACTCCAGTCATCTTTCAAATACTAACCTACTGTGCATGACTGAAGACTCTGTCCTTAGGATGCTTCTATTCTCTCTCTACACCCCTTCCCTGGGCTAATTGATAACCACCCACAGCTTCTAATAACATCTATTAACTGATGACACCCAAATCTACATCCCCACTCCTCAGCTCACTCCCTCAATCCCCTTACATATCACAAATTTACAGAGTTAATTATCAGTATGGATGTCACACCACTTCTTCATACTCAATCTGTCTGAGCTTGTAATATTTTCTCCTCCCTGATCCTCCTGCTTAAATTTAGCATAAACCATCAGTCCCTTAACACATGCCATGGTGCTATGTACAAACTTAGGCTTCAAACTCACCTTCGGGCCCAATATCTAATCACTAGCTAAATCTTGCCGTTTTCATCTATTAACATTTTCAAAATTCGCACATTCTTTACTAATGACACCACAAAACAACTCATTCACTCTTTGGTTATCTCCTGCCTCGATTGGAACTCCCTTCTCGCTAGCCTACCTCTACACAGGCTACTCGAACCTTCAGTCTATCATGATTGCTGCTGCTAGACCCATGAACCAATCTGCGGCTGTCACCCCTCTCTGTCAATCCTTCCACTGGCTTCTACTAGTGCAACATATAAAATTCAAATACTAACAACAACATACAAAGCTATCCACAACTCTGTTCTGAGTTATATCACCAACCTCATCTTGGTATAGTGCCCAGATTGTCCACTCCGTTCTTCCCAAAACCTCCTGCTCTTTAGCTCCCTTGTCACTTCTTCCCATACTTGGTGCCAGGACTTTTCAGAACCTCTCCAATCCTCTGGAACTCCCTACCCAAATCTGCTGGTTAATTCACGCTCTGCACACCCTTAGGCGATCCCTGAAAATTCATCTGTTCAGGAAACTTCACAGTGCTAAGTGGTTAGCACTTCCACCTGGTGGCACTAGGGTCGTCGGTTCGAATCCCAAGCGCGGCCCTACCTGCCTGGAGTTTGCATGTTTTCCCTGTGCCTACATGGGTTTCCTCCCACACTCCAAAAACATGCTGGTAGGTTAACTGGCTCCTGTCTAAATTGGCCCTAGTATATGTACTGTAAGTATAAATGTGAGTGAGGGACGTTAGATTGTAAGTTCCTTGAGAGCAGGGACTGATGTGAATGTACTATATATATATGTGTAAAGTGCTCATCCCCCATAGCTATTACTATTTGTACCACTTCCCCTCCCCTTTTAGATTGTTAGCTTCAGGTACAGGGCCCTCCTAGTCCTCCTATATTGAACTGTATTGTAACTGTACTGTCTCCCTTTATAGAAATCCTTTTATAATAATAAGCATATAACCCACCAATGTTTCATCACACCGGATCCTTTACTCAAGGTGACATTCATGTCTTCAGATGCACTCTAAAGGGCTTCAAGAAAGCTGCGTAAGGCCTTGCTCGTATGGGTATACTATAGCATACCCCGTGCACGGGCTGCACAGACACAGCCGCTGCTCCCAATTTGACAACTTTGTGGGTGCAGGTGCACAGCTCTGAGAGCACACAATTTGCATTTGGGGCTGTGCACCTGCATGGCTGTTGAATTGGGAGCAGCGGCTGTGTCTGTGTCACCACTGCGTCTTGACATAATTGTGTCTACCAGCACAGAGATGCATGGAACACCTGTGCATTTCTGTGTGGTCAAACATAGCCCTTGCAAGCTCGGGTGTGCGATGTACCACGTTTCCGTCGAAAATAAGCCCAGGTCTTATATTCATTTTGGCTACAAAAGACACAGTAGGGCTTATTTTCGTGGTAGGTCTTACCATGTAATGTGCTGTCTTCTCTCCCCCTCTCCCTCCCTGCCTGTCAGGACTCCCCAGTGTGAACCAAGTTAAAATGCTTGTAAAATCCTATAATCCACTCTATTACAGTAGTATATAATGTACAATGTTTGTGTTTCTGTAATATAATTGTGCCAAATACCTTCATTATAGCGCAGCTCTGCTCTTTCATGACCCGCCGGAGCTCTCTTCCCCACTCCCAGCACTGCAGCTAAAAGAACAGGAGGAGAGAAGCGGGAGGTCAGCTGAGAGCTGAGCAGCGCTGTAACAAAGGTATTTGGGACAATTATATTACAGAAACACACACATTGTACATTATATACTACTGTAATAGAGTACCGTAAATTATAGGATTTTACAAGCATTTTAAACTAGGGCTTATCTTCAGGGTAGGGCTTATATTGCAGCCCTCCTGGAAAATAACGGTAGGTCTTATTTTTGGGGAAACACAAGACCTAAAGCTAAAGTTCATCCAAAGGTTTTTATGTTTACCTTTGGACAGAGTGAAAAATTGTCTTAATTCCTGTTATGTTTTTTGTTTTTAAAATGTAGATAATGTCCAACACCCTGGGAGATAGAAGTTCACTGTTTACGAGATCCGCAGGTCCATTTTGCCAGGTGTCAGAAAGAGACACCAAGCTTTCTCAACAACATACACAGTATAAAAAGTTTTTATCTCTGTCTGTGACCACCCAGAAGCTCATCTTAAAGTGGTAGTAAAGTAAAAAAAAAAAAAAAAGTTTCACCCTGCGAGGCAATATTTATAATGTCGCTAGGACATGGTGCAAACCCGATCTCTATTAACCATGTGATGGGCTGTGTCCAATCACAGGCGGTCACATGTAAACACGGAGAAGCCAATCAGAGGACATCTAGGCATGTAATCAGGGCAATAAAGCGTCCACAGTGCCAGAAGTGAGTGCTCACCAGTGCCAGCAGTGTGCCCACCAGTGCCAGCAGTAAGTGCTCACCAGGGCCAGCAGTGAGTGCCCACCAGTGCCAGAAAACATTGCCCACAAGTGCCAGCAATCAGTACCCATCAGTGATGCCAGTCAGGGCTGGCTATCACTGCTGCCCACCACTGCTGCCCACCACTGCTGCCCATCAATACCTATCACTGCTGCCCATCAATGCCACCCATCAATGCCCATCAGTGCCGCCTATCCGTGTCACCTATCTGTGCCCACCAGTGCCTCCTATCTGTGCCCATCAGTGCCACCTATCAGTGCCCACCAGTGCCGCCTATCAGTGCTCATCAGTGCCATACATCAGTGCCCATTAGGCTCGATGCACATCTATGCATGTTGCTTTTGAGCGTTTCTGCAGTGCTTTTTGCGGTGCTTTCCGCGTTTTTGGACATGCGTTTTTACAGCGATTTTGCCGCAATGTCCATACCAGGCCCTTATCCGAGCATGCAGCCTGGCAGGTCAGGAAAGGGAGGGGACGAGCGAGTGCCCCCCCCCCCTCCTGAACCATACCAGGCCACATGCCCTCAACATGCTCTGCGCCCCCACCAAAAACCACCTTGTCCCCATGTTGATGAGGACAAGGGCCTCTTCCTGACAACCCTGGCCGTTGGTTGTCGGGGTCTGCGGGCGGGGGGCTTATCGGAACCTGGGGAAAAAAGTGTCAATAAAAAAACACACTACACAGGTTTTTAAAGTAATTTATTAGGCAGCTCCAGGGTCTCTTCCAACTTCGGGGGTCTCTTCCGACTTCTTTGCTCTCTTCTTCGCGCTCTCCGGTGTCTTCTGCCGGGCTCCTCCGCTATCTTCTGCTCTTTTGCCTGTTCTTTTGCTAGCGGTTGCCCGGTCTTCTCCGTTGTCTTCCTCCCTCTTCTCTTCTTCTGATGTTGACTCAACGCTCTCTCCCACTGTAATGCCGCGTGCGCGGTGCGCAACGATTACGTTATATAGTCATGGGGCGGGGTCACTGGGTGATGTCATCCGGTGACCCCGCCCCTTATGATGTCACAGTCCCATCATGCCTGGGACTGTGACGTCACAAGGACACAATCCGATTGACACGCCCCCATCGTTATTTAAGAAATGCAGGACATCATCCCACCCTCCTCCCTAGAGTCTCTACGCTGCTCTTTCAATTTTTCCTATGCATTAGAGTCCCTTCCATACTTAGGCATTCACCTATCCCTCATCTTCAATGATCTTGCTGCCAAGAACTATATACCACTGATGCATAAATTAAGATAAACACTAAAAATGTGTAAATCCTATAAGATATCATTTTTGGGCAGGATTACAGCAATAAAAAGGACGTTACTCCCTAAGATTTTGTACTTATTTAGGGCCCTCCCCATCAGACTGAATAAAGCGCTGATCACGAAATTCCAATCTGATGTTAATAGATTTATATGGTCAGACTCCCTTATAAATAAATCCACAGTAGAAGAATAGAATAGAATTTTACTTACTGCTGACAGCAGGACTGGATGGTGCTCCTGTATTCTTTGCTGGCACCTAAATGCTGGAGCATCATACAGCGGGGCTAAACTTCCAGTGTGCATGAGGCTTTACATCTGTGTCCCCCATCATAGTCTCCCCATACATCTGTGTCCCCATACATCTGTGTCCCCATCAGTCTCCCCATACATCTGTGTCCCCATACATCTGTGTCCCCATCAGTCTCCCCATTCATTTGTGTCCCCATACATCTGTGTCCCCATCTGTCTCCCCATCAGTGTCCCCATACATCTGTGTCCCCATCAGTCTCCCCATTCATTTGTGTCCCCATACATCTGTGTCCCCATCAGTCTCCCCATACATCTGTGTCCCCATCAGTCTGTGTCCCCATCAGTGTCCCCATACATCTGTGTCCCCATACATCTGTGTCCCCATACATCTGTGTCCCCATCAGTCTCCCCATACATCTGTGTCCCCATACATCTGTGTCCCCATCAGTCTCCCCATACATCTGTGTCCCCATACATCTGTGTCCCCAACAGTCTCCCCATACATCTGTGTCCCCATACATCTGTGTCCCCATCAGTCTCCCCATACATCTGTGTCCCCATCAGTCTCCCCATACATCTGTGTCCCCATACATCTGTGTCCCCATCAGTCTCCCCATACATCTGTGTCCCCATCAATCTGTGTCCCCATCAGTCTCCCCATACATCTGTGTCCCCATACATCTGTGTCCCCATACATCTGTGTCCCCATCAGTCTCCCCATACATCTGTGTCCCCATACATCTGTGTCCCCATCAGTCTCCCCATACATCTGTGTCCCCATCAGTCTCTCCATACATCTGTGTCCCCATATATCTGTGTCCCCATATATCTGTGTCCCCATCAGTCTCCCCATACATCTGTGTCCCCATCAGTCTCCCCATACATCTGTGTCCCCATACATCTGTGTCCCCATCAGTCTCCCCATACATCTGTGTCCCCATACATCTGTGTCCCCATACATCTGTGTACCAATCTGTGTCCCCATACATCTGTGTCCCCATACATCTGTGTCCCCATACATCTGTGTCCCCATCTGTGTTCCCATACATCTGTGTCCCCATCAGTCTCCCCATACATCTGTGTCCCCATCAGTCTCCCCATACATCTGTGTCCCCATCAGTCTCCCCATACATCTGTGTCCCCATCAGACTCCCCATTTATCCGTGTCCCCATCAGACTCCCCATTTATCCGTGTCCCCATCAGACTCCCCATTTATCCGTGTCCCCATCAGTCTCCCCATTCATCTGTGTCTCCATACATCTGTGTCCCAATCACTCATCAGGGTATCCCCACAAATTGGTGTCCCCATTAGAACCCCCCCACACATTGTGTCCCCATCATTCATCAGAGTCTCCCTGCACATTTGTGCCCCCATCACAGCCCACCCCTGCCTGCATATTTGTGTCTCCATCAGAGCCATCACCTCCCCTTCCACATATTTGTGTCCTTATTAGAGCCATCAGCCCCCTACAATTTTGTGTCCCCATCAGCCCCCCCTCCTCACATGTTAGTGTCACCATAAGAGCCACCAGCCCCCTCCTACATTTGTGTCGCCATCAGACCCCCCAGATATTTGTGTCCACATCAGAGTTATCACCCCCCTCACCCCCCCCCCAAAATTTGTGTCCCCAGAGTCATCACCCCCCCCCCACATTTGTGTCACCATCAGAGTCATCACCCCCTCACATTTGTGTCACCATCAGAGTCATCAACCCCCCCCCCCACTTGTGTGTCCCCATCAGAGTCATCAGCCCCCCAAATTTGTGTCACCATCAGAGTCATCAGCCCCCCCACATGTGTGTCCCCATCAGAGTCATCACCCCCCCCCCAACATGTGTCCCCATCAGAGTCATCAGCCCCCCCCCCCCAACATGTGTCCCCATCAGAGTCATCAGCCCCCCACATGTGTGTCCCCATCAGAGTCATCACCCCCCCAACATGTGTCCCCATCAGAGTCATCAGCCCCCCCAACATGTGTCCCCATCAGAGTCATCAGTCCCCCCAACATGTGTCCCCATCAGAGTCATCAGCCCCCCCACATGTGTGTCCCCATCAGAGTCATCAGCCCCCCCCACATGTGTGTCCCCATTAGTCATCAGCCCCCCCCCAATTTGTGTCCCCATCAGAGTCATCAGCCCCCCCACATTTGTGTCCCCATCAGACCCATTCAACCCACCCCCCGAACGAGTGTAACCATCTCACATCATTCCCCCTCCTTGCATGTGTACTTTACCAGCATATTACACTGGCTGTGCAGACCTGCTGCACCTCCCGACTCCCCCACTTGTGTGTCCCCATCAGAGTCATCAGCCCCCCAAATTTGTGTCCCCATCAGAGTCATCAGCCCCCCCACATGTGTGTCCCCATCAGAGTCATCACCCCCCCCCCCCAACATGTGTCCCCATCAGAGTCATCAGCCCCCCCCCAACATGTGTCCCCATCAGAGTCATCAGCCCCCCCCACATGTGTGTCCCCATCAGAGTCATCACCCCCCCCAACATGTGTCCCCATCAGAGTCATCAGCCCCCCACAACATGTGTCCCCATCAGAGTCATCTGTCCCCCCAACATGTGTCCCCATCAGAGTCATCAGCCCCCCCACATGTGTGTCCCCATCAGAGTCATCAGCCCCCCCCACATGTGTGTCCCCATTAGTCATCAGCCCCCCCCCTCAAACCCCCCCCCCCCAATTGTGTGTCCACATCAGAGTCATCAGCCCCCCCAACATTTGTGTCCCCATCAGAGTCATCTGTCCCCCCAACATGTGTCCCCATCAGAGTCATCAGCCCCCCCACATGTGTGTCCCCATCAGAGTCATCAGCCCCCCCCACATGTGTGTCCCCATTAGTCATCAGCCCCCCCCCCCCCCCACCCCCCATCAGCCCCCCCCCCCCAATTTGTGTCCCCATCAGAGTCATCAGCCCCCCCACATTTGTGTCCCCATCAGAGCCATTCAACCCACCCCCGAACGAGTGTAACCATCTCACATCATTCCCCCTCCTTGCATGTGTACTTTACCAGCATATTACACTGGCTGTGCAGACCTGCTGCACCTCCCGACTCCCGCCCCGCTGGTATTACACACTCGTTACTCATTAACAGCAAGGCGGGAGGCGGGAGCAGGGAGGTGGCAACAGGTCTGCACTAAAATATCTCATTGGCTGCTAGGATGCCCGTGGTCCCAGCAGCCAACACAGTGAGACGCCGGGAAGAATTGCGGGACCTGCGCTGCATATTGCCGGGGGAAAATATGCAGCGCAGGTTCCACAACTAACAGGTGGACTAAGGACTCCAGCTGCGGGCCGGAAGAAATGGCCTGGCGGGCCGGATGT
This sequence comes from Lithobates sylvaticus, assembly GCA_028564925.1. Taxonomy (NCBI): domain Eukaryota; kingdom Metazoa; phylum Chordata; class Amphibia; order Anura; family Ranidae; genus Lithobates; species Lithobates sylvaticus. The sequence goes on along the minus strand of CM053030.1, from coordinate 110,605,274 downwards.
GGCCCGCGGGCCGTACTTTGGAGACCCCTGTACTAGATGGACCCAAATGGCACAGTGGCATATCCCTAAGCCAAAAGTTCCATGGGTTGAATTTGAAAAAAAACTCCATCTTGCCATTCTCCATCTCAGGCTTACTGTGGGGAAACAAAATTTCAAACCATGCCATACACTCTTTAAATCAAATAGTCTCACAGTCATACCAATTATGGAAACTGTATAACCAAAAATTCAATCTTACATCCAAAACTCCTCCACACGCATCCTTTATAGGTGACCCAAAATTCCATAGAACTGCACAAGACCCTCCTGATCTCACTTGGTGGATCAATAATAATCTTTCATCCCTTTTCAACTTTATGGAAGGCACAAATTTCATTTCTTTCTCCTCCCTTAAAGCGGTGTTTCACCTAAAAAAAATTTTTTTTAAAAGTCAGCAGCTAAAAAAAAAGTAGCTGCTGACTTTTAATAAGTACACTTACCCTCCCAGGGCGCCTGCGATGTCGGTCGTGGAGGCCGAGATGTCCCTCGGCGATCCGGTTCCAGCGCCGCCATCCTCAGTAAGGGAAACAGGCAGCGAGCGCTGCCCGTTTCCTACTGCACATGCGCGAGTCGGCGCGCGGCCTACTGCGCATGCGCGAGTCGAATTTGTGAATGGGGAACGCGATGTGTTGTGGGACATAGTTCCCATAACACACCGCGCACCATTCACTACAAGGCGACGCTAGGAGCAGAAGACAGAAGATCACCGCAGAACAAGAAGAGGCAGATTAGGACGATCTGCCTAGCAACAGCCATTTCTGGTAAGTAAAAAAAAAAATATTTTTTTATTTTTTTTTTCATTTTAAATTTGTACTTACATTTTTATCTAGTTTTGTTTTTCAGGGTGGCCCACCACTTTAATGCTAAACCAAATCCCTGACACAGAACATAACAAATATATCCAGATTAACCACTTCAGCCCCGGACCAATTGGCAGCCAAAGGACCAGGCCCCTTTTTGCGATTTGGCACTGCGTCGTTTTAACTGACAATTGCACGGTCGTGCGACGTGGCTCCCAAACAAAATTGGTGTCCTTTTTTTCCCACAAATAGAGCTTTCTTTTGGTGGTGTTTGATCGCCCCTGCGGTTTTTATTTTTTGCGCTATAAACAAAAATAGAGCGACAATTTTGAAAAAAATGCAATATTTTTTACTTTTTGCTATAATAAATATCCCCAAAAAATATATAAAAAAACATTTTTTTTCCTCAGTTTCGGCCGATACGTATTCTTCTACATATTTTTGGTAAAAAAAATCGCAATTAGCGATTATTGATTGGTTTGCGCAAAAGTTATAGGTTTACAAAATAGGGGATAGTTTTATAGCATTTTTATTAATATATTTTTTTTTACTAGTAATGGCGGCGATCAGCGATTTTTATTGTGACTGCGACATTATGGCGGACACATCGGACATTTTTGACACATTTTTGGGACATTTGTCATTTATATAGAAATCAGTGCTATTTAAATAGCAATGATTCCTAAGTAAATGACAGTTGTAGTGAAGGGGTTAACCACTAGGGGGCGGGGAGGAGTCAGTGTGACGTGTTGTGTTCATTTTACTGTAGGGGGGCGTGGCTGTACGTGTGACATCATTGATCGGCGTTCCCGATGACAGGGAACCGCCGATCACTGACAGTCAGTGTAGGAAGCGCGGGGAGAGGTTTGTTTACACAAACCTCTCCCCGTTCTTCAGCTCCGTAACCCGATCGCGGGACACCAGCGGCGATTGGGTCCGCTGGTCCCGCGGCCGGGGTCACGGAGCTCCCGACCGGGTCGCGAGCGCGCCGCTAGCGGCGTGCGCGACCCACAGGCAGGCACATGCACGATCACGTACAGGTACGTGATTCTGCCTGCCCGTGCCATTTTGCCGACGTATATCGTCGTTAGGCGGTCGGGAAGCGGTTAAACAATTTTTCAATATATATTTTCAAACCACTAATATACAACCCCCGTCCTTTTTTGAAAACCTTTGTCTAAAATCACCTAGAAAACAAGGTTTTATCTCTGAAGTATACTCCAATTTAATCAACAACACAGACACAAACAAACTTCCATACATGATTAAATAGGCAAACTTCACGTACTCTGCTGCTAACTGGGATAATTGTATAAACAATTTGCACAAATGCACTAAATCCATTGCCATCAAGGAGACTGCTCTGAAGCTATTTACAAGATGGTACTATACCCCAATTAAACTCCACACATCCTGCGGGACTGTGACAACACAAGGGGGCGGGGTCACCATGTGACATGAGCATGTGACCCTGTCCCCCATGTCCCTATATAAGTCCCAGCGCAGCGCGCCTCTGCCATTCCGGGCAGAGAGAGCGTCGGGTCAACATCGGAAGAAGAAGAACAACAAGAAGAAGGACAAGAAGGACAAGAAGAAGAAGGCGCCGGTGGCGCGGAAGACGACGACCGCCGCAAGAACAGAAGAGACCCCCGGAAGACCCCCGAAGGCGGATCGAGACCCCCAGACGACGGCGGCGACGACGAAGAAGGTAGCTGGACTCCTCCGCTCGTGAAAGAGCTAGGTAAAAGAGCAGAAGAGAGCGGAGGAGTCTGGCGAGAAGACCCCCAAGACGGAAGAAGACCCCCGGAGCAGTGCAATAAAATATTTTTTCAAAAGTGTGTGTGTTTTTGTACTTTACATTTTACACCTTAGGTGAATGGGTAGGGGTACATTGTACCCCATACTCATTCACATAGGGTGGGGGGCCGGTATCTGAGCGCCCCCTTATTAAAGGGGGCTCCCAGATTCCGATAAGCCCCCACCCGCAGACCCCAACAACCAACGGCCAGGGTTGTCGGGAAGAGGCCCTTGTCCTCATCAACATGGGGACAAGGTGCTTTGGGGTGGGGGGGCCGCACGGCCCCCCTTTCCCCAGGGCACCCCCCATGTTGAGGGCACGCGGCCTGGTGCGGCTCAGGAGGGGGGGGGCGCTCGTTCGTCCCACCCCTTTCCTGGCCTGCCGGGCTGCGTGCTCGGATGAGGGTCTGACATGGATTTGGGGGGAACCCCCACGCCGTTTTTTTCGGCGTGGGGAGTCCCTTTAAATCCATGCCAGGTCACGGAGCTAGCGCGGCGGCACTAACTGCCTACGCTAGCTACGTAACCTGAAGTCACGTGCTAAATGAACGGACTTGCCGATGAGCGGCAAGTCCGTTCATTTCAAAAGTCCCGCGGACTTGCCTACTAACGGCGGGATTGTCCGCCGGACTGCCAAGTCCAGCGGATAATTTTAAAACCAAACTTAAAACTTTTGCGCCAAAAAGTCCGCCGGACTTTGGCGCCAAAAAGTCCGCCGGCGCCCACACACGAGGGGATTATCCGCTGGACTTCAGTCCCTTCGTGTGTACGCCGCATTAGAGAATGCAACTCCACTGGATCATTCTCACACATCTTTTGGAATTGCGAAAAGATCACTTACATTTGAAATCAATTAGAGAAATTTACTTCCAAAATATCAGAGAAAAATATTACGTTAACCTTACACAACTGCCTTCTCTTCTCTCCCATTGTGGGTCTCTCTACCCACAAGATGAGGCTAATACACACTGTATGTGTAGCAATCCACTGGCTTATTGCATTTCACTGGAAATCACCAACTGTCCCATTAGTTCACCTCAAAACGAGAATTAGTAACATTAACTTGATGGAAATGTTTTATAGTGTTCAGAACACGAACCATATATATAAGAAAAAATGTGATCCCTGGTTCGAACATAACAACAAATTATTTAACCCAGTATAATATACCCTTCCATTACCAGTAGATTAAGGATGTGTATAAATCTCTATTACAAACACCATAATATCTGTCTTTATTTTTTCTGTATAACAAAATCTATTACTACAACATATGTATGTTATTTTGTCCATCTGTATATCTGACTCTCTGTAACTCTTATATTACTTATGCCATGTTGGTTTTGTACCACTTTTTGTACCTAATAAAAAAAGTTTGTAAACCAAAAAAAAAAAAAAATGCAGGAAATCGGCGCCGACAGCCGGACGCAGCATCGTAGGAGGGTCATCGGCGGGACCGGCAGCAGAGGAAGAAGAAGAAGAGCGGAAGAAGAAGACAGAAGAAGAGCGGAAGAAGAAGCAGGGGGAGAAGGAGAATACCTTAGGATGAAGATGCGGGAGAAGATGGAGGAAGACGGGAGGAAGAAGCGGAGAAGAAGAAGATTTTTAATAAGAGACTTGTCAAAAACTGTCTACTGTATTATTTAACACTACACTATTTAACACTACACTTACAATGTACCCCATACTCATTCATATAGGGAGGGGGGGGTCTGGGGGCCCCCTCGTTAAAGGGGGCTTACAGATTCCGATAAGCCCCCCGCCCACAGACCCCGACAACCACCGGGCAAGGGTTGTCAGGAAGAGGCCCTTGTCCCCATCAATATGGGGGCAAGGTGCTTTGGGGCGGGGGGGCGCAGAGCCCCCCTGCCCCAAAGCACCTATCCCCCCTTGTTGAGGGCATGCAGCCTGGTATGGTTTAGGAGGGGGGGGGGCATTCGCTCGCCCCCTCCATTTCCTGACCTGCCGGGCTGCATGCTCGTATAAGGGTCTGGGATGGATTTTTTTTTTAATTTTGACATGGGGGTCCCCTCCAAATCCATACTAGACCCAAGGGCCTGGTATGGACCTGGGGGGGGGGGGGGGGGGGGGCTATGCATTTTTTTTCCCAATTTTTTTTTTTTTTTAGCCGACATTTTTTTTTTTACATTCAGAGGGAAGCCAGCTGACAGCTGATGACTCATCGGTTGTTAGGGACGTGGCGGCCGGCTTCCCGCCCCCTCCTTAGCAACCAGTTATATACAGTGTAAAAAAAAGAAATGTAAAAAACGCAAAATCGCGGTAATATCACAGTAAAAACACGCCAGTTGCGTTTTGGATGCGGGTCCGACAGCGTCGCCTCATCAGCATCCATCAGTGAAGGAGAAAAATTACTTCTTTTCAAAAATTTCAAAATTTACTGACAGAAAGTAAGAAAAACTTAAATTTTTTTCAAAATTTTCAGTCTTTTTTTTTTTTGTTAGGAAAAAATAAAAAACTCAGAAGTGATTAAATACCACCAAAAGAAAGCTCTATTTGTGTGAAGAAAATTATAAAAATTTCACATGGTTACAGTGTAGCATGACCGTGCAATTGCAGACAAGTATTTGGATAATAAAGGCCGCGGTTGTTTATTATTGGTTTCAAACATTTATAAATAAATTCATTTAATCAAATTCACATATCCTATATAAGCTTAAAGTGGTTGTAAACCCTCTGGGAACACTTGGTCACAGCTTGGTCACCTTTTTTGGTCCTGACAGGCTAGAATCAGCAGTCTGAAATTATTAAAGCGGACCTAATGTCTGATGTATTTTTTTTTCATGTGCACACATTCTAAGAAAGTGTAATGACGTGTACACACGAGCGGATTTTCCATCGGAAAAATCTTGGATGTTTTTTCCGACGGAATTCCGCTCAAGCTTGGATTGCATACACACGGTCACACAAAAACTTTCGACCGCCAAGAACGTGGTAACGTACAACACAACGAGCCGAGAAAATTAAGATCAATTTGTTTCCAAGCATGGGTAGGAATTTTGCGCATCGGAATTCGATCAAAACTTTTTCTGACCGAAAAATTGAGAACCTGCTCTCAATCTTTTGCTGGCTGGAATTCTGCCAGCAAAAGTCTGATGGAACATACACACAGTCGCATTTTCCTACCAAAAGCTCACAATGGACTTTTGCTGGCGGAATTTCCGATCCTGTGTACGCGGAATAACTCTTCCAGGTATTTATTACATCGCACAGAGATCACAGTGCTCCCACGAGAGTGTTCACATGTTGCTTTCTCCCAAGGACAGCGCAATCTTTGGTCATGCATTATCCACAGGCAGTATGTACTTTTGGGATTAAAATGCTGGCCCATAGATAACAGAATCATTTAAATCGTTGTCGCAGTAATGATCTTTATATTCGTGTGGTGTCTTACACAAATTAGCCCCCTGTGGCTGTCTCTCACCTTGAGAGCTGCCAAAAAGTTACAACGTACAGGCTGAGTGATGACAATGGCTGACTAACATAATTATATCTTTTTTTTTTTGTTTACTTTTGCTTTATATTGTTAAATGTAAGGAGTGCATTTGTAGACGTGTACAGTTACTTCTAGGTTTAATTAAAGACTGGTGCTACATGGGCAATTTTAATTGCTGGTTAGCAGGAGATTTAAAACCTCTGTGACAATGGCTTGTATAAATCAAAGCAGTGAAAATGAAAGACTTGTCAACAAAGAGTTAAATATCCTCCTTGCAAGTGATCATAGTAGCCTTAGCTTTAGGCTGTTGGGCAGAAGTTTCCCAAGGAACAAAAGGAGAGGAGTGCATGTAGGAGTATGGAAGTAGGCGCTAGATTTATACTTTTTGTGCCCCTATGCCAACTGTCTAATGGTGTCCTGCTCCTACCCAACATTTGTATCACATGGGAGATCAGTTTCAGAGGTTTAAAGTGGATGTAAACCCAAAATTATTATTATTATTTTTTTTATGTCATGAGCAGTGAACAGTCAGCAGACTATAGACAGACAAGTGATTTAGGGAACATGTATGTAGTCAGAGCTGGGCAGAGTAGAACATACAGTGATCTGATGATAACCCGTCTCAGGCTAGTGCATGAGATATGTAAATCACCTGTAACTCACAGCAAGGGGGCGTTTTTGACAACGTTTTCAAGACTTTGTCAGGATTTCTCTAACTGAACAATAAAAGAGGGTTGCTCAGGCCTCGAGTAAATCTGTGTGGCAAGACTGGGCTCAAATGAAAGGAAATCTTATTCTCTACATTATGACTTAAAAAAATGTGGGGTTTACATCCACTTTAAGCCTAGTAAACACTACGGTATTAGAAATTTGGACTAAAATATCTGTATTCGGAACGCTTGTTAGATTTTCTGTTTATTAGTACACTGATTTCGAGAGGCGGTATGGACTGTTCAGATGCAAATTTCTGAAGGGACATGTTGGAATTTTTTATTTTTTTTATCATAATATCGTATTTTTCTTTAATTAATACAGTAATTGTTTTAGAAAAATTGAATGAGTAAGTCTGCACATGATCAGAAAGAAAGTACAGCTATTGACTAGACATAGACTGTAGCTACACACATGGGAAGTTGTCCTCTGTTGTTTGAGAATTTTCGTACCATTTTAGTCATTATTGTTTTCAAGATAGAACAAGGACATGGAAAAATGCAAATAATCATTTGTCTGATTTTCTATTAGAGTGTACTAGGCTTTACTGAGGTCTTGTGCAAAAACAGAAAATCCACCAACATTTTGAGGATCAGCAGTTCCAACTTACCAGGTGTCCATAAGAGACACCAACATAATGCTAAGCTGGTTCCTATTTCAAAAACAAATCATGCAAAGGCATGATTATGTGGCCATTATGTCTCACCTGCCCAGAATGGTGCCCCTTAAGTTATAGTAGCCCTAGCTTTAGGCTGGGGAAAGACCAGCAGAAATTTCCCAGACAACAGGAGAGAAGTGCATGTAGGAGTATATCTTCTACCTCCCTATGCTAAGGCCCCTTTCACACTGGGGCGGGAGCCGCGGCGACGGTAAAGCAGCGCTATATTTAGCGCTGCTTTACCGTCGTTTTAGCCGCGGGATTCGGCCGTTCGCGGTGTGGTTTTACCCCCCGCGAGCGGCCGAAAAAGGGTTAAAATGCGCCGCCGCAGTGGCGCTTTGCGGCGGTATTGCTGCGGTGTTACCGCGGTGTCCCATTGATTTCAATGGGTAGGAGCGGTATAGGAGCGGTGAATACACCGCTCCTATACCGCTCCAAAGATGCTGCTAGCAGGACATTTTTTACCGTCCTGCTAGCGCACCGCTCCAGTGTGAAAGCCCGCCGGCTTTCACACTGGAGTGAATGGGGCCGGTTATTTCATTTTTAATTTTAGCGCTGTACTGCCTGAAAACCGCCCCAGTGTGAAAGGGGCCTAACTGTCTTATGGTGCACTGCTTCAACCTGTCAGTGGTATCACATTACCAAATTAGATCCCATAAGGTAGACAAGGCTGGGGGCAGAGAGACTGAATCAGAGACAGTTGGCCCATTCTGTGTGGGTATACCTATAGCAGATGACTAAAACAATAGCGAAAACGTTCATTTTACTCTGCTGGCTGTCCAGTTCTAGGGGTATGGACCTGGAACAAGCAAACTGTAGGTACACAGCACACTATTCCATCATGAAAAATACACAAACTGTTTTTAAGACAGCAACAATAAAGACACAATCAGACTGCAGGCTTGCAGTCTGGAACTATTTATTGTGAACATAAAATTATTACTAATAATCATGTGCCACCCCTGAAAGTCCTATCACCCTTCGTCATTGTCCAAATCAGCTCTACATGAGAGAGCTCCTCACAATCCAATTCACCACCAAAGATGAAGTACCAACTCTCCTAGTCTTGAAGCTAGGTAGGAATCTAAATGCCCTTTTCTGGGTGATAAAATAGTTGCATAGTTACATAGTTAGTCAGGTTAAAGACACAAGTCTATCTACAGTAGTTCAACCAATAGAAAATATAAACGCATAGAAAACCTCCATATACAGAACACTTATTGACCCCAGATGTCTCCATAAAGAAGACCTGTCATACCTTATTCCTAGTACAAGTTCTTGCAATAGAAATAAAAGTGATAAAAAAAAATAAAAAATTCAAAGGACAAAAAAAAAAAAAAAATAACACATTTTTTAAACCGTCCTGTCCCCTCGTGCTCACACACAGGAGTGAACGCATAGTAGGTTGCGACCCCCATATGTAAATGGAATTCGCACCACACATGTGAGGTATCACCGTTTTACTGAGAGCAATAATACTAGCACTAGACCTCCTCTGTAACTCTAAACTGGTAACCTGTAAACATTTTTAAAGCGTAGCCTATGGAGAGTTTTAAGTAGCGAAGTTTTGCGCCATTCCACCAGCGTGTGCAATTTTAAATGACATATTAGGTATCTGTTTACTCGGCATAACATCATTTTTATATTTCACACAAAAAAATTGGGTTACATATTGTGTTTTTTGCAATAAAATTGTAAAGTGTATCTTCTCCAAAAAAATTGCCTTTGAAAAATTGCTGCGCAAATACTGTGTGACATAACAACCGCCATTTTATCTCTGCTAAAATAAAAATATATAAGGTTTGAGGGTTCTGAAGAATTTTCTAGCAAAAAAATTATATTTACATGCAATGCCCCATACACACGGTCGGACATTCCGACCACAAAATCCATCCGATTTTTTCCGACGGATTTTGTCCGAAAATGGTGTTGCACACACACGGTCAGACAAAGTTGTCGGAAAATCCGATCTTTTCGAAACGTGGTGACGTTAGTTGCGTACGACGGAACTACGTAGAGGCTAGTAGCCAATAGCTTTGGTCTCGTAATTTGATCTGAGCATGCGTGGCACTTTGTCCGTCGGAATTCTATACAAACGATAGGAAAAAGTCTGATCGGATTTTGTTGTCTGAAAATTTTACGTCCTGCTCTCAAATTTTTTGATGAGCTATGAGCTATGCGTCAGCATTTTTTGTTCTATATCACCTTTGCTGTGGTTTGTGTGATCTGATTTTTACTTTAAAATAAAAGGCACAAGTTACTACAGATTCTATCCGGAGTGCGGCTGTCCAGAGTTTCTTTTCATCTTACCTTACTTGCTTGTGCATTAGCCAGCACCTGGGACTCCTTACCTGGAAACCAAGTCATTATCTTAGTGGCTTAGCCTGGAGCGGTGGTTCTCTCTTTCTCTCTTTTTCTCCTCAAATTTTTTCCGACGGAAAAGCCCACTAGAGCCCACACACGATCGGATTTTCCGACAACATAATCCGATCTGACTTTTTCCATCGGAATATCCGATCGTGTGTACGGGGCATAAGAGAGAAATTGGCCTGGGTGGGAACTGGTTGAAAAAATTTTAATAAATAAAGTATCTGATTAAAAAAAAAAAAATATTTATTTGTTAACATAGCAGTGAGGAGAATTTTTTTATCTATTTATATTTATTCAACTTTATCATTATAACATTATCGCCTAATCTGCACACTTTGGAATTCTCCTCTATTGTAAGACATGCTGGGAACCATTGTACTCTGAAAACACAAATCAGAATCGGCTTCACCTTGTCTGAATGCTTGTCACACAAAGGATGGGTTCTCAGCTGATATGATCAAGCTTCAAGTATCCTGTGAGACAACAGTTGCATATTTGGTTTGTGAAAAGTGTATGTGGTTTGTCAACAATTATAAAACCGTTTTTAAAAAGTGAATGATATCTTGCTGCTGAGCTAGTTGCAGATGAAAGCATTCCTGTAAATAAAGTCATCCAGGTCACCACAGTGATATCTTCAGTGTGGCAGTGTAAATGTCATTAAGATGCACAATAAAGACCAAAAGAAAAAAATATATATATTTTATAATTTTAATAACAATAAAATAAAATATATATTTTGAATGTAAAAAATACATTGGAAACAATAGATCATCATTGGGGCTATGCAGAGAAGTGTGAGATGATCTTTTACTACATCTATGAAGAAAACAATGTTTCATGTATGGCTAGTTTAAATGGAACCTGTCACATCCTTATGTACCTGGTGGATTCAAGACTATTATCCAGGTCTGGTTACTGCCCTAATCCATGAACTGGTGTACAACTGTACAGCCTCACCCATGGAAATATGTGATGGAAAAAGCATCAGGGGCCATACAACAAATGGCAAAAGAATTAAAACATTAAGCTTCACTGTGCTCTGCTTTATTATTATTATACAGGATTTATATAGCGCCAACATGGGGACAGACAGTACAGTTACAATACAATTCAATACAGGAGGATCAGAGGGCCCTGCTCGTTAGAGCTTACAATCTAGAAGGGAGGGTCAAGTGGAACAATAAGTAATAACTGTGGGGAATGAGCTGATGGAGAAAATAAAAAAAACAGTTGTTAGGTGTGGGTAGGATAGGCTTCTCTGAAGAGAAGGGTTTTTCAGGGATCGTCTAAAAGCTAATAGAGTAGGCGATAATTGGACAGATTGGGGTAAGGCATTTCATAGGATTGGAGAGGCTCTGGAAAAGTCCTGGAGGCGAGCATGGAAGGAGGTGACGAGGGAGCTAGAGAGCAAGAGATCTTGAGAGAAACAAAGAGAACAAGTAGGTTGGTATTTAGAGACTAGGCTAGTGATGAAGCTGGGGGATAAATTGTGGATGGATTTGTAAGTAGTTGTTAGTATTTTGAAATTAATTTGTTGGGTGAGCGGAAACCAGTGGAGGGATTGACAGAGAGGAGTAGCAGACACAGAGCGATTGGTAAGGTGGATGAGTCTGGCAGCAGCATTCATGATGGATTAAAGGGAAGATAGACTATGTAGAGGTAAGCCAACGAAAAGTGAGTTGCAGTAGTCGAGAGGAGAGATGACCAGGGAGTGAATTAAGAGCTTTGTTGCGTCATTGGTTAGAAAGGGGCGTATTTTGGAGATGTTGCAGAGGTTTTGAACAGTGATTGGTCGTGGGGCATAAAGGTGAGTTCAGAGTCCAGGACTACACCTAGAACCTTGGTATGCTGGGATGGGCTTATAGTTGTGCCATTGATTTTGAAAGAGAGATCAGGGGAAGGGGCACATGGGGAGGAAGAATTATACGTTTGGTTTTGGATAGATTGAGTTTGAGGAGGTGGTGTGACATCCAGACTGATATGTCTGTTAGTAAATTAGGTATAGGTGAGGAGACGGAGGGAGTGAGCTGAGGGGTAAAGAAACAGATTTGGGTGTCGTCAGTGTAGAGATGGTATTGGAAGCCATGGAGGCTATCAGCTGACCCAGGGAGGAGGTATAGACTGAAAATAGGAGAGGTCCAAAAACAGAACCTTGGGGGACCCCAACAGAGAAAGGAAGAGGAGAGGAGGAAGTCGAGTTGTAAGAAACGCTAAAGGTGCAGTTGGATAAGTAGGAAGAGAACCAGCGAAAATAGTACAGTCAAGGAGACCAAAGGCGTGGAGTTTTTTGAGGAGGAGGGGGTGGTCAACCATATCAAAGGCATCAGAGAGGTCCAGCAGTAGAAGTACAGAATAGTGTCCATTGATTTTGGCCGTTAGTAGATCGTTTGGTAATTTTAGGAGAGCAGTTTCTGTGGAGTGTTGAAGATGAAATCCAGACTAAAGGGGATCAAGAAGGATATTATCAGCAAGGTGGACGCTCAGTCGCTTGTAGACCAGACGTTCAAGGAGTTTGGATAAAAAGGGGATAAAAAGCTTTATCTATAAACAATAATGAAACCCAAGAACAAAAATTTTATATGTTGCTGGTTACAGACTTTAGATGTGATGTTGCATTAGTTTTCTTTTTTTCAAGCTAAGATCCTTTTTATTAGCAAATACTGAAAACACCTGTTGGTCTTGCCAGAAGTGCAGTGTCCTTGTCACTTTCTGTGAGCTTCACCAAAGAACATCTTTCTTCTTATCTACGTTCTGTGAACGACCAATTGTCCTGCCACCCTTGTAAGGGAGATGCAGAGATACGGACAAGTTTGGAGTCCATATAAGGAGCAGCCTAGTTTGAAAAGCCTGGCTCCATCCAGAGATACAGTGGAGAAGTGACATCGCCACCCTGGGAAGGAAGTGTGTTACCTGCAGGATTACCAGGTGAAAATAAAGAAACTTGAAAAAAGAAAGCAAATGCAGCCACCACACCAAGCACCAGTAATCTGCAATATATTACATATTTGGATTTTTGGTTTACATAATGTAAAAACAAACAAAATATATTATATTGCAATATTATGTGTAATTGCATAGTAATACAAATTAAAGGTATTGGGCCTGTCAGGCTGCACTCACACCTCTGCATTTTGAATCGAGGGCAGATTTGCCACGATTCTGCCCGTGATTTCAAAGTGCCCAGGTATGAATGACAAATTTCACATCTGAGATGCCATACTCGAATGATACCTAAAATCGCAGTGCGGTTCTGCTGTGATTGTTGCACAATAAATCGTGCTGCAATCGCGGCAAAACCGCATTGCATGAAGCATGTCTCCCAAAAGTTGCTCCTGAACGTTTTTTGGGCGACAAGCTTCACGCCACGCAGTTTTCTGGGATTACAGTGGATTTATTGCTCGACAATCAAGGCAGAACTGCACTGCAATTTTAGGTGCCATTCAAATGAATGGCATCTCAAATGTGCGTTCTGCAATTTGTCATTCATACCTGGGTGCTTGTGTTCTTTAGACATCACAGAGTTTTGAATCAAGGGGCAGATTTGCTGCAATTCTTCCCTCATTCAAGATGCAGAGGTGTGAATGCAGCCTAAAGAACACAAGGTAAACCAACATATGGCAGCATCCTCAGATATAGAGCATCCAAGCAACCACATGGAACAGATAATGTGAAAAACAGTATGAAACCTTACAAGAATATTGTTTGCAACAGTCTTTACTATCCCAACAGTTTACTATGGGTAGCCTTTCAGTATATATTTTAAAGGCTGTGCTTAATATAAATTGCTCAGTTTTGTGCAAAGTCGGATTTAGAAAGATGGGCCCCTTGGTGCCCACAAAACCCTCCAATCTCTCCAATATGGTTAACTGTTTTACATTTTCTTGATTTGTTGGTCCTAGTATGGCTTACTATATTGTGACAACATTTAGTCAATTACTATATTTCTACTGAAGATAAAGACAAAATTGCATGGCTAATGACTATACAATAAAAAGTTGCTTATTTGCTTCTGCTGCCTACTCTGCCTAATGGTAAATCTGGCCCTGGGTTTGTGACAGGTTCACTTTAATTAAATGTTTTACCTTATATTAATTGCGAGCAGTACAGTATGATTATACTTCATGAATAAGCTGAAGAACATCAGTTAATATTTAACCTAGTCAACCATCAAGTTGTTTAATAACCTGCCAAAAATAACACTTACTGGAAACCTATTTCAATGACACGGTGTTATTGAAGTTTGTGCACCTTTCCAAATCTAAATGGGGAGTTCACCAGCAGAGTATGGATTGCCTAGTAGTTTGAATGGTTTACTATAGCAAAAGCTGTCTTGCGCAGGTTTCTTTGCAGGAGGTATTTGCCAGAACCTGTTGATAAATCAAGTATTAGATGCATAGTGGTCAATATACACGTCTGCTTCTGGTGTAGGATAAGACTCAAAAACTTATGCAGCTTGTGGAAATTACAAAATGTATTATTTGTAGTTTTGTGATGAGTTGCATGTATTTAACTATTCAGTATGGAATTCTTCAGTAATGTTATTTAAAAAAAATAAAAAAAAAAAAAATGTAATCTGTTCTACCTTTTTTTTGGTATCCTATACCACAAGCTTGACTTAAATAGCAATGGTGTTTACTTGAGTCGCCTGAGGCACATCCTTCTTTATCATAAGATGATCCTGTACTGCCTGTTTTGGGTGGTGCGCAAGGTGTTGGCTAGTTTTACTTTGGGCATTTAATGGCCTTTTTTAGTTTACTTTAGGAGTTACAAAAATAGGATCTGTAGTCAGGGAGTGTCTATAATTTGATAATTTACAAGTCCTAAATGCAGCCTTTTTAAACTAGGGTGCCTTCTGGGATCTTCAGGGGTGCCGTGGCAAAATGCAAAACAAATTGCCCAAAATTGTCAGCAAGCTGGCAGGTGGATCTTGCCTGCATTGCACTTTTTTGTTACACAAAGCCTGAGGTTTAAATTTGTGCAGCATTACAACATTGGGCACCATGCGAGCCAGCTGCTGGGATTCTAATAAATGATGATGCCATAAATTGATAAGGAAGACATTGAGCACCTGAGGATGCCCTTGTTTTTTTGCCCTTCTCTGTCTGCACTGGGGTCACTGTAGCTGAATGAGGGAGGGAAACTGAGGGAGATGAGAAACACTGGAATACTAGTCAGTACCAGTGTGCAAAGGTATATTAAATAAATCATCTCAAATGTTGGGTGTCGGATGCGTGTCGATGCCAGTGCATTATGAAAAACAATTACTTTATTTTACATTTTTGAATGGGGTGCCTCGACAGCATAATTTTTTAAACATTTTATTATGTTTTTATATGTTTTAAACAACAGATGTAAAATAATATCATATATGGTTATACAATACTTGAAGGAACATGAAATAATGATAATGACGTTTCATTAGCAATAAAGATTAAAATAAGATATAGGGTAAAAAAAAATAAAAAAATGATTAGACGATACAATGTTACTTGTGACATATATGACTGAAATTATTTTAGTAATAAATATGGAGAGTAGAAATAATTCAGTAGAATATTGTATCTGTGGTTTTGAGGAAAGAGCAAGATAGTCAAAATATTTATGGGATTGAGCGTTAGGAATGTTACAGGGCAATCAGGAGAGATAGGTAAGTTTTTCCAGGGCCAAGTTCCTACAAATTGGCTTGGCATTTTCTGTAACTTTAAGTAATATTTTAGATTATCCCGTAAGACTCCTACTATAGTAAAATAACTAGTGTTAAAAGAAGGAGAATCTTAATTAGTGATATGATAGAGGATTGTGCATAATTTTAAAAGGTGCCTTGACTGAAAAAAGGTTGAGAAACACTGCCTTAATGCCATGTACACACAATCAGAGAATCGTACTAAAAAATTTGCTTTAGAAGCGATCGTACGATAATTTTATCGTTAGTACACAACTTTTGAGAGCCGATCATGGCAGTTCATGCGAAATTATCCAATGGGACAAGCAAAAGAATTTTCTCGTACGATGCCAGCTCATATGATTTTCGTTTAATCAGCACAACACATTACATCACTTCTGAATTTATCCAACTATTAAAGGGGTTGTAAACCCTCATGTTTTTTCATCTTAATGCATCCTGTGCAAAAGAAGGTAAGTATTGACATGTTTGTTATTTTTTTTTTAAAACACAAAGCTTTACAATTACTTTAAGTTTAATTAACCCTATACCACACCATAGCAGCAGCGCTAATATTCACGCAAAAATTTGAATTTATTATTATTTATCATACAATATATAACATAAAAAATAGTGCAGCGCATCTGAAAAACATATATACACCAAAAACACAAATTTAGTATATTACCATAGCACAGCTGTGCCATCTTAATTTTTAATATATGAACACTGTCCTCAGGTGATAAAAGTACATACTTGGAATTATACATTTTTATGGTGTAATTGGCCAAAGACATGTGCCCAGTCACAACTAGAACAGCATAAGTACTATTTTGTAATGAGGGATGTGCTCAGTGACACTTTTATGGGGTGTAAATTACCTCTTATAGATTCAATTTGCTATAATTGAAAGCTCCTGGGGTTTAATCCCCAAAGTAATTAAAAAGGGACTTCTCTCTCGGTGACTGTACGATCTCTCAGAGAGTAAACATAAGGTGGAGAAGGTTGGTAGTGCTCATTCTTCCCATCTTTATTGACCAATTTTCAAGGTTTTACTAAACCTAATAGAGCATTTGTCTTTACACAGGTGTGTGACTGAACATTTTACTCAGCTCCTATTGAGGTTAGTAGAGTGCCCTGAGTGTTAGGGCTCTTTCACACGGGGCGGATCAGTGCAGATCGGCCCCGTGGATAGCCGCTTGCTCAGCGGGGATCGCCGGAGCGATCTCCGCTGAGCAGGAAGATGACAGGTCCGTCTCTGCACTCTGTGCAGGGACGGACCTGTCAGAGCGCCGCTCTCCCCTATGGGGGATCGGGTGACGACGGCCTGTAGAGTCCGTCGTCACCCGATCCGCTCTGCAGACGGAGGAAAAAATAGGGTTTTCCTCCGTCTGCAGAAACAGAGCAGAGCGGGCACGGACGAGAGCGGGTGTCAGCGGATGCTCATCCGCTGACATCCGCTATCCCATAGGGATACCTGTATGTCCGTTTTTCATTCAGGGCGAGTATTCCATAACTAAAGTATGCTAGTGGCCAGGTACAAACCTTACTACAGTCCGCACCAGGTTCATTGCTAACTACTTAAAGTGATAGTAAACTCATTATTTTAACTTGTACCTACCTACTGGTAAGCCTATAATAAGGCTTACCTGTAGGTACAGTGAATATCTCCTAAATTTGATAAGATGTTCAGGAGGTATTCACACTGGATGCAGCTGGTGACATCACCGGCGCTTGCGCCCTGAAGGTCCAGCATACCGGGCCAAACCTTCAGAACTCCGGGCCATAGCATGCATGCGTGCGAGAGTGACATCATCGTGGCCCTTGGCAATCATACAGCCAGAGCCCACAAACCCGGAAAGGAAGACTGGGGGAAGATGGAGGACTTCGTACTAAGATAAGTATTTCATAATGTGCTAGTATTGTTATTTTACAGGATCACCAACAGTTTGCGCAGCGCTTTACAATATAAAGGGAGACAGTACAGTCACAATACAATAAAATACAAGCGGGTTATGAAGGCCCTGCTTATAACAGCTTACAATCTAATAATATGTGATGCATACTAGCATATTATGCCATTGCCTTGCAATGGAGATTTTTTTTATTTTTGAAAACAGTGATTCACTGTTGGACTTTCTATTGCTATCTGCCATTAGAATTCCCCTCACTTTCTGTTCACTTTTCTGAATTTTCTTTTTTGCGTTAAATAAATAGAAGGATATTATCATATAGGTCAATATTTCACTTTTCAGGGCCTGGTGTCGCTAACACATAGGGATGAGCTGAACACCCCCCTGTTCGGTTCGCACATGAACCTGCGAACAGACCTAAAGCTCGTGTGAACTTTAGAACCCTATTAAAGTCTATGGGACTCGAACATTTAAAATCAAAAGTGCTAATTTTAAAGGCTTATATGCAAGTTATTGTCATAAAAAGTGTTTGGGGACCTGGGTCCTGCCCCAGGGGACATGTATCAATGCAAATTTTTTTTTTTTTAAACGGCCGTTTTTTTCAGGAGCAGTGATTTTAATAATGCTTAAAGTGAAACAATAAAAGTGTAATATTCCTTTAAATTTCGTACCTGGGGGGTGTCTATAGTATGCCTGTGAAGGGGCGCATGTTTCCTGTGCTTAGAACTGTCCCTGCACAAAGTGTAATTTTTGCAGGAAAAATAGCTATTTAAAATCACTCGCGGCTAATGAATTGCCGGCTCCCGTAACACAGAGAACAGTCATTCATTGAAAGTCATTGAAAGCCGTCCCCCTCCCCACTCTGACGTCATGGGGAAAGCCATAGGGAAGTCCCCATGATGTCCCTGTGGGGCAGAGGGGGGCAGGGTCACCAGGTGGCCCCACCCTCCATTATAAAAGAGCTGTCAGACGCAGCGAAGCCTCACACAGCGGGAGCCTCCCATTGGGAGAAGCGGCCCAAGAAGAGACGCTGACGCCGTGGAAGAAGATGACGGACGAGAAGACCAGAGCAAGAAGAAGCGGATCGAAGGAAGAAGAAGATGGAAGAAGATGGAAGAAGAAGATGAAGAAACTGAAGGAAGAAGGAAGACCAGAAGAAAGAAGATAAAAGAAGATTTTAATAAAGGAATTGTCAAAGACCGTCTCCTGTCATTTTTAACATTTTTGTCACTTTTTTGGTGAAATGGTAGGGGTACTTTTGTACCCCCTTACCATTTCACACAGGGAGGGGGCTTCCAGATTCCGATAAGCCCCCCGACGGCAGACCCCCACAACCAATGGCTAGGGTTGTGGGGAAGAGGCCCTTGTCCCCATCAACATGGGGACATGGTGCTTTGAGGGGTCACAGACCCCCAAAGCACCCTCCCAATGTTGAGGGCATGTGGCCTGGTACGGTTCAGACCTGAAGGGTCTGGTATGGATATTTAGGGGGACCCCCACATCATTTTTTTTTTTAAATTTGAAGCGGGGTTCACCTTAATATCCATAGCAGACCTGAAGGGCCTGGTAATTGAATTTAGGGGAACCCCCACACTTTTTTTTTATCAATGACTTTTTTTTTATCAAAGACTTTCAATGAATGACTGTTCTCTGTGTTAGGGGAGCCGGCAATTCATTAGCCGCGAGTGATTTTAAATAGCTTTTTTTCCTGCAAAAATTACACTTTGTGCAGGGACAGTTCTAAGCACGGGAAACATGCGCCCCTTTACAAGCATACTAAAGACAACTCCCAGGTACGAAATTTTAAGGAATATTACACTTTTATTGTTTCACTTTAAGCATTATTAAAATCACTGCTCCTGAAAAAACATCAGTTTTTAAAAAAAAAAAATTGCATTGATACATGTCCCCTGGGGCAGGACCCAGGTCCCCAAACACTTTTTATGACAATAACTTGCATATAGGCTTTTAAAATTAGCACTTGAGATTTCTCCCATAGACTTTTACAGGGTGCTCGCGGCTTTTCGAATTTGCCACGAACACCCCAAATTGTTCGCTGTTCGCTGAACAGGCAATGGTCGAGTCGAACATGAGTTCGACTCGAACTCAAAGCTCATCCCTACTAACACACTGTCTAGAGAAACAAAATATGCCACTCTGAAAAATTCAGGTTCTATCAAATATATCACTTTCTCTGCTTTCCCATAAATACCCTAACCCCATATCAGAAGAGATGCATGCAGACTTATGCCACATACACACGCTTGGAATTTCTGACAACAAATGTTCGATGTGAGCTTGTTGTTGGAAATTCCGACCGTGTGTAGGCTCCATCGGACATTTTTTGTCGGAATTTCCGACAAACAAAATTTGAGAGCTGGTTCTCAAATTTTCCGACAACAAAATCCGTAAATTCCGATCGTGTGTACACAATTCCGGCGCACAAAATTCCACGCATGCTCGGAATCAAGCAGAAGAGCCGCACTGGCTATTGAACTTAATTTTTCTCGGCTCGTCGTACGTGTTGTATGTCACATGCGTTCTTGACGTTCGGCATTTCGGACAATATTTGTGCGACCGTGTGTATGCAAGACAAGTTTGAGCCAACATCAGTCGGAAATAAATCCAGGATTTTGTTGTCGGAATGTCCGATCGTCTGTACATGGCATTAAGCCTCATACACACGATCAGACTTCCATCGGACTTTTCCGTGGATTTTTGTCTGAATGGGCGTTGGCCGTGAACTTGTTCTGCATACACATGGCAGAACATTTTCAGCCAGCTTTCACCAAATCAAGTGGTTTTTCAGCTCTTTAACGCCACCCTTTGGGCAACTTCTGCTATTGTTGGCTGATGTTTCGCATTGATTCTGAGCATGCGTGTTTGTACTTTGGACTTTAGTCCAATGGACTTGTGTACACACGATTGGATTATCCTCCATCGGACATTTGTTGTCGAAAAGTTTGAGAGAATGCACAGCGAACATTTGTCTGCTGAAAAAGCAACAACAATTGTCCGATGGAGCTTATAGACGGTCGGATTGTCCGATAAAACAGGTCCGTCGGACCGTTGTTGTTGAAAAGTCCGATCGTGTGTATGGGCCTTTAGGCACGATTCACATCTATGCATGTTGCTTTTGAGCATTTCTGCAGTGCTTTTTGCAGTGCGTGCTGCGTTTTTGGAAATGTGTTTTAACTGTGATTTTGCCATCATTTGCTTTTTATTTTTTATACTGTATATAGCTGGTTGATAAGGAGGGGGCCGGGAAGCCGCCCGCTGTGTCCTTAACAACTGTTGAGTCATCAGCATGATGGGTCCATGACGTCACAAGGGGGCGTGGCCTCTGAATGAGGTCCTCTGGTTAGGGGTACAATGTATCCCATACTCATTTACATGGGGAGGGAGGCCGAAGCTCGCTCATCCCCTCCCTTTCTTGACCTGCCGGGCTGCATGCTCAGATAAGGGTCTGGTATGTGTTTTGGGGGGGACCCCATGCCAAAATGTAAAAAGAAAATGGCGTGGGGTCCCCCCCCAAAATCCATACCAGACCCTTATCCGAGCATGCCGCCCAGCAGGTCAGGAAAGGGAGGGGGACTTTTTTTTCTGGCAATTCTTTTTTTTACATCCAGCTGTCAGCGGGGAAGTCCGCTGATAGCTGATGACTCATCGGTTGTTAAGGACGCAACAGTCGACTTCCCGGCTCCCTCCTTAGCAACCAGTTATTTACAGTGAATGTACAGCTAAAAAAAAAAAAAGCTCAAATTGCAAAACGCAAATCGCTGCAAAATCGCGGTAAAAACCCGGTACTTGCATTTTGGATGCGGGTCCATTGAAGTCTATAACATGAAAAACACTGCATTTTGCAGGAAAAAAAGTTCCCGACCCTTTATAAAAACGCAGAGGCACAAAAATGTAATGATGTGAACATATTCTATAGGAACCCATGTTAAAAATTTGCCTGCATTTCTGCAAATTGCAAAATTCATCAAAAAACGCATTAGTGTGAATGGAGCCTAAGTCAAAACAGCGGCTAAGTGGTTAGCACTTCCACCTGGCAGCACTAGGGTTGTTGGTTCGAAAACCCAAAATGGCACTTAATGCCTTAAGTTTGCATGTTCTCCCTGTGCCTGCGTGGGTGTTCTTCCACACTCCAAAGACGTGCTGGTAGGTTAATTGGATACTGTCTAAATTGGCCCTAGTATGTGTATGTATAAATGTGAGTTAGGGTCCTTTGATTGTAAGCTCCTTGAGTGCAGGGACTGGTGTGAATGTAAAATATATATGTAGTGCTGCATAAATTGTCAGTGCTAAATAAGTAGCTGTAATAAATAAAGGTCAGAAGGGACACATATAAATAATTTATTAGCTCTAATTGGTTTTCATGACATACAGTAGGATTCTGAGGTTGTAGTGATGAGTTCAGTAAAATTTTCTTCCTGCAGAGGTCTGAAACTCATTGTTACACTATACTTCCCCCCCTTTACATTACAGTGTCCCCTGTACATCCCCTGTACTTAAGTGTCTTCAGCCTACCCTTCACATCCTAGCCCCCTTTACACTTAAGTACCCTCTTTACATCAGTGTTCTCAGTTCCCCCTTCATATAACAATCCCCCTTAACATCACAGTCCCCCCCTTTATATCAGTGTCCACTGTCCCCCTTTACATCACAGTCCCACTCCCCTTTACATCACAGTTCCCCCTTTAAAGCAGTCCCAGTGACCTCAGTTCCGCTTCACATTACAGCCTCCCTTTACATTCCAGTGCCCATTTACATTGACATTCCCTTTACATTGCAGTGCCCCTTTAAATCACAATGATGTAAATGTAAATGATGCTGCACTGCTAATCCAACTAAAACCTCCCAATACAGTGAGATGATGAGCAATCACAAAAAAAAAAAAACAACAATAAAAAACAATAAACACCATACAGAGGTGATAACCCCTTTACCGACAAATGATTGTGTGTATAAACCAACACTATAAATAGAATTGATAAACGCCAGACAGAGGTGCTAACCCCACTAAAACTAGTATATGTGATAAATGTGATGAATCAAATAAAGTGTTAACATACACTAATAAATCTCAAATATTATAAAATGAGTGACACACATGTATAAAATATATACTGGCACAGTATAAAAGTGCACCATCCAAAATAGCTGAATGTGCCACAGATGAGTGACTGACTCCCGACACAGCGCTTTCGGAGTGGAAGCTGGGTGACGTCACTTCCTGTGCAAACCAAAAGTCGACCATCTTGGCACACCTTTTTGATGTCTTATTGAGCTTATGATTCTGATACACATCGTGAGTGCCTTTTTAATGTTTTTTATTTGGACTTCATACATTTTCTGCATTACGGAAGCCCCTTTTTTTGTGTCTTTGAACTGACTTACCTGCTGGAATTTTTCTACATATGGGATCCATCTTCACCTGAGGCAATTGGATAGACCACCATGGATGCTTAATTTATAAAACACTATTGGACCTATGAATGTGTCTGTATATGAGGACACGCATGCTGGTGGTGGCGCACAGTCACACTTTGTTGTTTGAAGAACCACGGGTGCCTGCTATCACGTACCTGGTGATGACTGGAATGTTGTGGAGGCCTCTCTTGCACCTCCTGCCCAACACTCCTGAAGGTGGAGACAGAGAGTGTTTGGGCACGGAGTGGCAAGTAAGCCCTTAGGTGGATGAAGCTGGGGGTCGCAGGTCTAAGAACAGAGCTTGGCACCAGAGCAGGAGATTATAGTAGAGCCGGTATGCAGGCAGCGAGGTGCGCCACTTCTGCCCCTTGCAACGCAGCTGGAGAGCAAATGGCGTTTCCTTGTACATGGATGCTTAGCTGTGATGGATACTTGTGTTTTTAGCTTTTAAACCTTTGAATAAATCGTGACATACTTCACCATGGGAGCCCTTCTCTTCTTTTCATCTTTCCACCGATGATTGGACATCTTTTTTGACTGGTGTTGTGGTTGTGAGAATCCCCTAATGCCCCGTACACACGATCAGGAATTTCGGCCAGCAAAAGACTGATGAGAGCTTTTGGTCCGAAATTCAGACTGTGTGTATGCTCCATCGGACTTTTGCTGGCTGAATTCCAGCCAGCAAAAGATTGAGAGCAGGTTCTCAATTTTTCGGTTGGAAAAAGTCCCGATCGGAAATTCCGATCGTCTGCAGCAATTCCGATGCGCAAAATTCCTACGCATGCTCGGAAACAATTCGATGCATGCTCGGAAGCATTGAACCTAATTTTCTCGGCTGGTCGTAGTGTTGTACGTCACTGCTTTCTTGACGGTCGAAAGTTCAGCAAACTTTTGTGTGACCGTGTGTATGCAATCCAAGCTTGAGCGGAATTCCTTTGGAAAAACCATCCAAGTTTCTTCCGAAGGAAAATCCGCTCGTGTGTACGCGGCATTATTGGCATAATCTTCAATCATTTTTGACTACCTGTAATGGGTGTCATGGAATTCTGGTGAGTAGGATGTGTGGCAGGTGATGGTGATGGAAGATCTACAGTCACTCCTTATTGTTCACCAGGATCAAGAAGATTCACATGCACTTAATTGAATTGAATTGTATTGGACAATTATTAGATGTTGTCTTTTATGGACTTTACTTTTCTCATATACTTTATGATTGTGTTTGCTGACATTGTTTGATGCAATTTTTTGCACTTTCACTTTATAATTATTTGAGGTCTTTTCACTTTGAGAAAGAGTGCGGTTCAAATTAATTATTTTATTAATTCTTTCCACTTACGTTTATTTTATTAACGAGCTGCTCTGATTATCACCATTATTATTGATATTAATAATAATAAAATATTAATAATGATATCTGTTTACACCTTTCACTATTTGCGCAGGTTTGGGGTGTTCAAATAATTCCCCATCTATTTTCTCAGCGAGTTGCGGCAGCTGGGTAACAAGGGGACGAGTCAGCAGGCAGAGCAAGTCCAGGAAGCAGGCCCAGGTAGGTAACAGCCTGGCAGCGCAGTACAGAATCAGCAGGCAAAGATGAGTCCAGTAAACATGCAGAGGTCACAGAGATCAGATGAACAAGATTAATGCAGGAGCAAAGGCAAAGTCCAGGAGAAAGCCGGGTCATACACAGGTAAGCAGGTTCAATGGATCAGGTCACAGGAATACAGGTACAATCTGAAGACCATTCAGCAATGACAGGCCAGTTTAAATAGGCCTCTGGGTGCCAAGAATGTACACTAATTCTTATGTGCATGTGCACATGTACAAATGCGAGCAGGATGAACTGGAATAGTAAATCTATTGCCTCTTTGCCTAGCAGTATTAGCATGTGAGCAATGCGCACATGCCTAATTATGAGCTTAAGCCCGCACTGGTTTTCTGGTGCTGGGAATCTGGTTTACCTTACACCTGCTGGTAAAGATTAATGCGCTATTTGGGACTAATATAGTGTGTTTGGAACTGTCATTTATCTTGCCCATTGTGATCAGGGGCAGGATCTATTAAGGGCGCAAGGCACCGCCCCCTGTCCATCGGCGCCCCCCCCCCCCCATCCATGCGTCCGGCCCCTTTTAGGCCACCGGAGCATGGATTCCAATGCGGGGGGGGGGGCTGTTTTTTTGAAGCAACAACTAGAGCCAGAGGATCTAATAGGCTTAAATATAGGGTGGGATCGGGTCGCAGAAAGTGTGCTCCAATCCCACCCAGGTGTGTTGCAACAGCGAATGAATATTCGCTGTTGTAACACTGATCCTCCTCCCGTCCAAGCATGAAGCCGGTTTTGACACCGGTCACCCAAGTGGCTGAAAGGACAGGTGACCCTTTTGGAGGTCTAGGAGGAGCTGGAAGGCGCCACGGAGGACACAGAGCCGCTGCACCATGCTGCCTGCCACACGCCACCGCTGATGGGGTAAGTGCCGGACTAACCGGAATCATAGTGTGTACCAGGCTTAAAGTGGTTGTAAAGTCACTTTTATTACTAACTAGTATGCCCTCTGTTATATCAGGTTAAATCATTCAGTGCCATTGTTTTTTTTAAATGATACAGCGCAATACTTTATTTTGCAGCTGATGTCCCAGCCCTCTCCTGCGCCGCTCCGAAGACTACAGAGGGAGGGACTCAGGTTCCCTTTGACATCACCAGGAGGAGAGGAGGAAAGCCTCGGGTGGTCACACGACCACTCAGCGGCAGTCTTCTGTAAGGTAATGCGCTGCATCATTTTTAAAACACAATAGCACTAAACAATTTAACTCAATATAACAGAGGGCATACTAATTAGTAATGAAAGTTAGTAGGCGTAGTATGGCAGCAGCAGGGAAGGGGCAAGGAGCACACGGCTCACACACGAGCTGACAGGCAGGGAGGGGGAGAGAGGACAGAGGAAAGACAGGAGAGCTACGGATGACAGAGGCACGTAAACTGACCATGGTGTGGTTAGCAGCCCTGATAAACCGTGGTCAGTTTACAGGGTGGAGGGCAGAATCACTGTGCTGTATAACATGCTTTAAAGGAACAGGATCCTTTTTTATTTTTTATTTTTTTAGGTTAACAAACACTTTAAGTATATTCGAGTAGATATAAAGGGTAATCCTACATGGTCAGTTCTACAAATTTATTTGGGCTGACAGAAAACCGAGAATACCCCGGTCCCTTCTCTCCTTACCAAAAATTAGTGGACTCGCGATCCCTGACGTAAAGAAATACTATCAGGCAGCCCAGCTAGGTAGAATTATAGACTGGAACCGTCATCAGAAGCTCAAACTGGAACAGGCACAGACACAGATACCCTTACAGAGCTTGATATGGTGTTGGAAAGACCTCCCCACCGAGGTCAAGAATCACCCACTAATAGGGACGACCATACGAGTAGGGTCCACATTAAAGTCACATTTATACCCCATTATAGGGAATCCCAAATTTCCTCTGGGACTAGATCCTCAGACTGGAACTATGTTTAAGGACTTGAACTTTACGCAAGCGAGACATTTCATTCTCAACAAATCCTGGATCTCTCTGGACACTCTTCAAAGAGACTCAGGTCCCCTTAAATTACCATTTTGGACAGCAATACGCCTCAGACACTTCCTTAGATCCATACCTAATCCACAGGAGTTTGACAGACCCCTTACTAATTGGGAAACTCTCTGCGCAGGGGAGGACAGACTTCTAAGAACACTATCCACAACCTACAATCTTCTGATTTACCCGACGGAAAGCACACACCCATCATATATAACTAAATGGGAAAAAGACTTGAACTGTACGTTCACTTCGGGCCAGGTCCAACGTATGATAGCACTAGCACTCAAATCCTCTATATGTACGAAAGTACAAGAAACCAACTACAAACTCATGACACGGTGGTACTTGACCCCACAAGTCCTACACACCTATTACCCAAGCACCTCTGCACTTTGCTGGAGGTGTCAGGGGGATAGGGGCACGCTGCTCCGCGTATTTTGGTCTTGCCCGAAGCTGTCACACTTCTGGTCTGTAATCAGAACAACTATACAGGAATTTACAAACTACGTAATCCCAAATGACCCGGCATTCTTCCTGCTACATATGAACTCAATGTCGATTAAAAAATATAAAAAGTCGATCATAGGTCACCTGGTAAACTCTGCAAAATCGTGCATCCCGCTTAATTGGAAAAGTCAGTCCCCACCAACGGTAGCTAGCTGGATTCAGAAAGTAGAAGACATTAGGAGAATGGAGGGACTTGATACATACCGCGAGACAGCAGGAAGAAAAATACAAAGCAACATGGGACATATGGCTCCACTTTATTTTATCTCCAGAAGGTATGGCCCTTAGAATAACCTGAACAGTTCATTTCCTGATACATACAGGAAACCAAAGCTGTCTATGCCCAGCCGGGGTTCCCCCCCCCCTTCTCCCCCTGCCCTAACCTCCCCCCCACCCCACCCACCTTCCCCCCTTTACCCTACCCCTTCGGTGTGTTTTTTTTTTTTTCTGTCCAGGAGGCCTCCACCGGTTGAGAATAGTTGCCCCATTCCTCCCTTCCGCTTATTGAATCCCGCCCCGAAGGGTGGGGGGCAGTTGAGAGGAGGGGGAAAGGAGCTGTTATCAGATCGTCCTCTCGGACCAGCAGCCTCGGTTTAGGATCTTACCACTAGGAAGGGTCTTGAACCCTACACTAATGACTTTAGAGGCCTGGGCAGGTGATGCAAAGCAAAGTAAAAGTGTTATACTGACTTGTTGAATGTTGCCCTTCTGCATATGTTTGTTGATCATCAGGAGGACCCCCCCCCCCCTTTTTTGTTTTTCTTTATCCCTCTCCTTCCTTCCCCCATTATACCTTGATGTAAATTGTTGCATAAACTGTATTTGTTACATTTGCCCTTCTTGGGCACTGATAAAAACATATATTTGAAAAAAAAAAAGGGTAATCCTGCGCTTGCACGAAGAGTGACAGCTAATGTGATGCAGCGCACACTGGGGGGAATGTCTGAACCCAGAGAAAATAGATAGATAAAGTTAGTGGCGCGCAAACGGTTAAACTAAACTAGGTAGTATAAAAGATCAGGTATCAAGAGATTAAACCAGTGGCTATAAGCATAGCAAGAATAGAGATAATGCCTAGGTAAAGTGCATCAAAGGAGATTGGCGGTGCATCCAGTTAGACATAAAATGATGTGCCAGTAATTAAAAGGATAAAATCCTGAATAAATGATGTATCATAAAGAAAATGCATAAAACATCAATACATTGCTAAAATCAATGTCACATAAATTAAGTGAAAAATAAAATAAAGTGAATAGCGAATAGTGGCTATATAGTGGTGGTTTCACATGAGTACATAAAATAAGTAGCTGAGTAGATCCAGTAAAAAAAATGATTTAAGAAACAAAATGCAAAGAAATCGCAATCAGAAATCGCAATCAGAAATCACAAACAATGAAAATTCGAATGGCTATATAGTGGTGGTATTGGGTGAATACCACATATAAATCCGTGACTGAAGTGAAAGGAGTATTCAATAAAGTATATAAATGCAAAAATAAATATAACGGGTGAAATTCAAATCGCAGCAAGTATATCCAATAAAACGTCCATGTGTCTTTATGGTCCTTGTTGACCGTCCTCCTATAGATCCCAGCTGAGTGTCCCAGGTCCTATATCGCGTATCCTATAGTGTCACTTCCGGGGATTTTAGCTACCAGACCTACCGGAAGTGACGATATCGAGCTCGCTGCTCGTTTTTTACCTTGCTTGCTTGCTATTGTAAACGTGAGTACCCCCTTATTTGTCTTATTGCTTGGAATAATTTTTTTTTTTAATTTACTACACTATGAGGCCTACTTCCTTCTTTCTACATACACTGATGTGAGCCCCCCCCCCCCCCCCCCATACCCGGATACACCTATACCTATATGCAGGGGCGTAACTAGAAATCACAGGGCCCCATAGCAAAATGTTGTATGGGCCCCCCCCCCACAAAAAAATGGCGGGGCTTAAATTAAATAGTGGGCGTGGTTTAAAGGGCAGGGCTCAAAGGGTGTGTGGTTCGAGTCTGAGAAGAAAGAAAGAAAGTGCCCAGATCCTACACCACAATAGCAATATATGTATTCCAGAAAGTTTAATCAACAGATAAAGATACTCCAAACACCTGATGTTAGCGCTTCAATAATCCTAACCTGTGCCCAATGCAGCGTGGTCTGCCCATGCTCAATACTGCCTCACCTGTGCCCACTTGTGCCCAATGCAGCGTGGTCTGTGCCCAATACAGCATGTCCAGTGCCCAATGCAGCCTCACCTGTGCCCAATGCAGCCTGGTCAGTGCTCAATACTGCCTCACCTGTGCCCAATGCAGCATGTCTAGTGCCCAATGCAGCCTCACCTGTGCCCAATGCAGTGTGGCCAGTGCCCAATGCAGCCTCACCTGCCTGTGCCAAATGCAGCATGTTCAGTGCCCAATGCAGCCTCACCTGTGCCCAATGCAGCGTGGCCTGCCCATGCCCAATACAGCCTCACCTATGCCCAATGCAGCCTCACCTGTGCCCAATGCAGTGTGACCCATGCCCAATGCAGCGTGACCTGTGCCCAATGCAGCCTCACCCGTGCCCAATGCAGCCTCACCTGTGCCCAATGCAGCCTCACCTGCCTGTGCCCAATGCAGCATGTTCAGTGCCCAATACAGCCTCACCTTTGCCCAATGCAGCCTCACCTGTGCCCAATGCAGCGTGGCCTGCCCAATGCAGCCACACCTGTGCCCAATGCAGCCTCACCCGTGCCCAATGCAGCGTGGCCTGCCCATGCCCAATGCAGCCTCACCCGTGCCCAATGCAGCCTGACCCGTGCCCAATACAGCCTGACCCGTGCCCAATGCAGCATGACCCGTGCCCAATGCAGCCTCCCCTGTGCCCAATGCAGCCTCACCCGTGCCCAATACAGCCTCACCCGTGCCCAATGCAGCCTCCCCGTGCCCAATGCAGCCTCCCCCGTGCCCAATGCAGCCTCACCCGTGCCCAATGCAGCCTCACCTGTGCAGTGGAAGAGGTGAGCCAGACTGCAGCAGCCCTCAAATGGATATTGGCGAGCGTGGGGCTGTCTCAGAGTGGGGGGGGGCGAGCACCGCCCACACGGTCCCCCAGCCAGGGGAAGTGAGGAGAGGAAGAGACGTGCTGTAATAGCTTTCATTTGAATGTCCTGTGTTCCCGGGGCTCACCGTCACATAGCCCCACCTCTTGGCCCGGCGCCTTTGATGATGTCACATGTCCCGCATTGGACCGGCGTTCTGTCTATCAAAAGCGTCGGGCCAAGAGGTGGGGCTATGTGACGGTGAGCACCGGGAACACACACAGGACATTCAAATAAAAGCTATTACACAGAGCTCTGCTTGTACGGACAGCGCGCCTCTTCCTCTCCTCACTTCCCCTGGCTGGGGGACCGTGCGGGCAGTATGCATTCCTCCTCCTCCCCAGGGGCCCCATAGCGGCTGCGGGCCCCATAGCGGCCGCGTGTGTCGCTATGGCGGTAGTTCCGCCACTGCCTATATGCAAAGGAAACACTAATAGGATACGCGATATAGGACCTGGGACACTCAGCTGGGATCTATAGGAGGACGGTCACCAAGGACCATAAAGACACACACATCCATGCTGTAACCTTACAGCTGTAAGGTAAGGGGCCATCTACATCACCCCCACTAGGACTGCATGGAACCTGGATAACCGCACAGGATAGTCACACTCAAAACACTGCACACCAGAATTCACCAACGCAACACTTGCACTGCACTTGGAATGAACTTTTGATGCACTTATGACTTATATGGACGTTTTATTGGATATACTTGCTGCGATTTGAATTTCACCCGTTATATTTATTTTTGCATTTATATACTTTATTGAATACTCCTTTCACTTCTGTCACGGATTTATATGTGGTATTCACCCAATACCACCACTATATAGCCATTCAAATTTTTTTGATTGCGATTTCTGATTGCGATTTCTTTGCATTTTGTTTCTTAAATCATTTATTTTCACTGGATCTACTCAGCTACTTATTTTATGTACTCATGTGAAAACCACCACTATATAGCCACTATTCACTTTATTTTATTTTTCACCTAATTTATGCGACATTGATTTTAGCACTGTATTGATGTTTTATGCATTTTCTTTATGATACATCATTTATTCAGGATTTTATCCTTTTAATTACTGGCACATCATTTTATGTCTAACTGGATGCACCGCCAATCTCATTTGATGCACTTTACCTAGGCATTATTTCTATTCTTGCTATGCTTATAGCCACTGGTTTTATCTCTTGATACCTGATCTTTTATACTACCTAGTTTAGTTTAACCGTTTGCGCACCACTAACTTTATCTATATTAAGTATATTCGAGTGATTCACTCATCCTTGGTACATTCACTTATTTTGGATGGTGCACCTTTATATTGTGTCTGTATATATTATATATATATGTGTGTCACTTATTTTATGATGTTTGAGATTTACTATAAGTGTATGTTTACACTTTACATGATTCACAGTTAGCATGTGGCAGGGTATTTGCATCCTTGAAGGGTGTTTATACTTTATGTTGATCATCTATTGTCACTTTATTGGGAGGTTTTAGTTGGATTAGCATTGCAGCATAATTTTTTCCAAAGGTTGCTGTACATTTCAGATAAACTGTAATACTTTTGAAACCAGACAGCTATTGGTTTTAAGCACTTGTTTTTTCGCAACTTGTCAAGTTTTGTAAAAGTTTCTGCACAAAGGGAAACTGCAGCATGTGCTGATAGGACTCATCTCAGATGTATCTGCTACTGTGACAATGATCCCACAGCACAGTTTTTTTCGTGTGGATTTGTTTCATCACAAAGCTGGTGACACAGATAAAGATGAAACCCTGTCACAATGTAACTGACAGTTCAGCAGGGGGTGGGTGAGATTCAATCCATCTATGGGCAGGCTGGTTGTACCCAAGTCATCCATTGATAGATTTTTTACATGTGATTATTGCGGGAGGCTATAGCTAATAGCAGTAATCATTGTGTTATGCCGGTGTCTTGCCGAGTTGGTTCCCCTGGCGGATTGGTTCCTCTCTGTACTGCGCAGGTGCAACGCTTGCACAGTACGAACGACTAGGCATCTTCCGGAAATTGACGAACCTAAACAGATGCGAGTGAACTGTACACCGCGCACGCGCACGCTCCCGATGATCGCGCTAATAATTATACACATATAAAAAAAAATATATAAAAACACATAAGGGGCTTTCATTTAATGAGGGGGGGGGGGGGGTGTCATGTGTACACTGCATCAATGTGTTATCTGCAATATACATGTGTGTGTCAGCTCGTTCTCCTTGTGGTGTCTTGCCGAGTTCGTTCCGCCCCTTAGATAATAATAGACCCGCCCCTTAGATAGACTCCCCTTGCAGAGTAGCGCAAGCATCGGGAGCGTGCGGCATCATCTCGTACACCGCCTGCGCGTGCGCGGTGTACACTTCACTCGCATCTGTTTAGGTTCGGCAATTTTCGAAAATTTCGCTGCGCATGCGCAGTACAGATCTGCACTAACCCGCCAAGGGGAACCATCTCGGCAGAACACCGGCTGGGAAGGCTCTCTGCCAGCAGAATACAATAGTGTTGTGGGAGGGATTCCCTCATCAACATAGTCAGTGATTTTCTTTCCTTCCGCCCATGGAATCATCTCTTGCATGCCTAAAACAAATGTTAACAAAATGAGAACAAAAGGAGATCTAAGAGATTATCTTACAATATACAGTATAAGATAGTGTTATCATATGTATCACAATGCTGATGGTATCACCAATAACACAGTAAAGCCTAGTACACACAATCAGTTTTTGTTTTTTTCGTTCAACCCAACGGGCTGAACGAAAAAAACTGACGAGCTTGGGAGGAGAGCCTACATGAACTATCGAATGTTAGTAAAGTGATCTCCCTACTGAGCGATTGTGTTCTGACAGGGGGGGTGCCCCCGCCAGAACACACCGGTCAGCTCTCCCAGCCATTAGCTGAGATCGCTGATCTGATCCGTAGACCTTTTTTGGCCATGCCTCTTAGACAGAAGTCAGACATTCGTCCGACTTCTGTCGGACCAGCTGTCATACACATGGGCCGAATGTCGATACTGCCCAATATTGCTTCAGGCAGCCCATACAGTAGTCTTTTTTTTTTTTTTTCGTTCAACCAGAAGGGATGACATAAAATTTAGATGTGTTTCTCTTAGAAGCCAATTCAAGCTGTCAGGTTAAGAAAGCGTTTTTGTTACAGCACCTCTAGTTTTCATAGCCTCTGCTTTGATAGAATTACAGTACTTCCACTTGCCAAAATTCAAGCCATGAGTGGACCTGATGACAGTTATGCCGCATACACATGAGCAGACTTTTTAATGGACTTGGTCCGGCGGACTATCCGATGGACTTTGCAGCGGAGGTCCACCGGACTTTCAAATGAACGGACTTGCCCACACACAATCACTCCAAAAATCGGAAGGATTCGAACGTGATGACGTATGACCAGACTAGAATAAGGAA
This sequence comes from Lithobates sylvaticus, assembly GCA_028564925.1. Taxonomy (NCBI): domain Eukaryota; kingdom Metazoa; phylum Chordata; class Amphibia; order Anura; family Ranidae; genus Lithobates; species Lithobates sylvaticus. The sequence continues at coordinate 110,571,827 of CM053030.1, read as the reverse complement.
GTTCATAGCCAGTAGCCAACTGCTGCCCTAGCGTCGGTTTTCGTCCGTCGGACTAGCACACAGACGACTGGATTTTTCGACCGGACTTGAGTCCGTCGGAAAGATTTGAAACATGTTTTATTTCTACTTTTCTAATTTTACTTTTGGGAAAGAAAAGAACGCTGGAGCCCACACACTAATTGTTCAATCTGACTACGCACTTGTGCATCTGCATTTTCAACCCTAATTAATATATCTTTTGTTATATTTTGTAGCTGCTGCATGAATTGCTTCCTTTCATCTATCCATTCTGATTCCTTCCGTTCAGAAATGTCTCTAATTTTTAAAAACATGCACATCAAATTTGCTAATCTCTGTTTTCTGCCTTTTCTTGATTTATTACTTATAAGGCTGTTATGTGTATTACATTGTGTCAAAAGTTCATAAAATTGTTGTGTCAACCCACCTTCTTGTGTCGATTGAAATGTAATAGCCCCATGTTTAGCGATGAATAGCTCGATGGCCTCCATTGATATGCTAACTAGCAACTAGCTACACTGAACAGTTGTTAAGACAATACACACACAGATGAACAAACAGATAAGCAACCCCCCACAAGCTGCTCAAATTCTAGTTTTCACCTCTATTCCCACACAGAAGACCCAAAAACAAAACACAACACAAAAAAAAAAAAATACAAAAAATCCGTTTAAACTACGAACTTTTCCAGAAAAGACACTCTTAATGCTGTCTCCTCTTAAATTGCAGGCCACAGTGAACTCCTATTGGAACTGAGAGCTATCACACTCACATGGGTAACAAAAAAACTAAAAATATATAAAAAAATTTAAATAATTCCCACTTTTTTCCTCAGCGCTGTGTGGCTTGTCCTGTCAATTTATCGATTATATAATATAACCCCAGGGGTGATCATCCCCTTACTCGCCAGTCACAATGACCGGTTACCTGGCCAAACTTACAAACATTTAACATACATACATATATCAGCCACAGCTCTCACCAGGTTCTACGCGTCCGCTTCACCGATGAGATCTTTCACAGAATTTTTATGATCATCCAAGCGTGGTTTCAGAATTCGCGAGCCAGCGCCAATCTTGTCCACACGAGAGACGATTTTCCGTTCTGGGTGTCTTTGATTACCAGGACTCAAAACAAAAATACATTAGTTTGTGGATTCTGTGTAAAAAATACATTCTACACGCCTTTGGGGTGCCATATGAAGTACGCGCTAAAATACTTATATCTATGTATTAATTTGTCTAGTCCCTATAATGTTATTAGTCTGTTAAACCTATGAGCGCATGCTACTGTTAATATCACAATAATACGAGGTTAGCTATGAAGCCAAACACACGGCTAGGAATAATCAAATATTATTTATTTCCCAATAATCAAGAACGCTAACATAAAGTATTAAAAGACATTACAATATCACAAAGCTTACAATCAAATCATATAATATAAGAATATCAAAGATACTTATCACAGGGCCCTCCTTGTAGTCTCGAAAGATGGCCGCCAGACCATGAGGTGACTAGAGACATCCTCTCAAGACCCCATTCCCAGCAAAACAGGAAGAGGAGCTCTCTGCGAATTCCTTTTACCAAGCTCACTCATTCAAACTCCCACACCCACTCAAAGTCACCCCCCCTTTGCCTTTCAGGTATCCATAGCGACCTTATAGTAACCGTCTAATTACACATGTCACAGCAGGTGGGCTACAAAGCTTTTGGTGTGTCTTCCAGCCTGGCTACATTCCAATCCAGGGAATGCCTTCTGTCCTCAAAGATATTGGGAATGTGATATTACATGAGTTCATATTGAATCCAACACACACGATTGAATTGTCCGATGGATTCCGGTCCGCCAGACCAAGTCCGTCAAAAAGTCTGATCGTGTGTACGTGGCATTACTGTTTGGCCAAGAATTTTCCATCTGGTTCCTTTAATTTTTAGACCAAAGATTGTCAAGCCAGGCAGTGTCATCAGGTCCATCCATGGTTTGAATTTTGGCAAGATAGAGCCATTATTATAAAATTATGACAGTTGTGGGAGCAGTGACCATCAGAATACAATAGCTGGCAGGGGTGATTCCTCCATCTACTGTGTTTGGTCTTGATGGGGAAATCGTGGGCTGAACAAGAGAAATCTGAACGTGTATGGTTAGCCTTAAGCCGGCCATAGATGGTCGGAATCTTGGCCAGTTCAGCAGAGACTGTCTGAGATTCGAACCATGTATTGGCAAGCTAAATGTACCCAAGTTGATTTTACATGCGATTTTTGCAAGCGGCTGCTATAGAAGACAATGGCTCAGCAGGAGGGATTCCCCCATGAACACTGTCTATGTTGATGGGGGAATGGAGCAAATTTCTTTCCTGTCAACAGGAAGGCGGAAAGGTTGTATTACACTGGCTACAGACAAAGGTCTATAGAAGCAAGGGTCCATCTTTATCTTTTATACATCTGTGCCAGGTTTACTTCTGCATGTTGTATTAAGATAAGACTCGCCTTTTTGTTTCCACATGACACAGTTTGAAGGTGGATGCTTCACCTTCAAGGAAAGGAGGAACTTTTTTTTGATAAAATCTTAAAAAAGATTTTTCTTCCTTATAAGGTTGTGTTGTCATTTCTTTTTATAGTATGTATTTAGTTAAGATTCCCCCTGCAGGAAAAAAAAAGCTGATGTTCCAAGGCTATTTACTACCAAAGCAAGAGGACCACGACTTGCCAGTCCCCCCTGCATGTTATCAGCCCCTGTGTCCATCAAGCAACCCTCTTGCTATGGGTAGACCAAATTGTGTGCTTGTTGCTCTGGGCTGGTATATTTGTGCTGCACACCCCCTTCTTTTTTTAAATAAAAAAAAAAAAATTGAACCACTTTAGCCCTTATAACTGTATTTCCCTTATAGATCAGAGCAATGTTTGCATTTCTGCTAAAAGAATGTTTATTCTGCAATAACTTTTTTATTACTTGAGATAACAATGTAATACAGTAATGCAATCCAAAAAAAAAAATATTAAAGTGGAAGTCCATGCAAAATCTGAAATCCTCTAAACTTCTAGAGCGCTTAGTCTTCAACCGTCTTAGCTCCTACCTCAATGAAAATAACCTTCTTGACCCTTTACAGTCCGGCTTTCGCTCGCAGCACTCCACGGAAACTGCCTTACTAAAACTCACTAACGATTTACTAACTGCTAAATCCGACAGCCAGTACTCCATACTGCTACTACGTGACCTCTCTGCAGCCTTTGATACTGTTGACCACCCGCTCCTTCTCAATAAACTAAACTCCCTTGGCCTCCAAGATTCTGCTCTATCCTGGTTCTCTGCCTATCTATCACAGCGCTCCTTCAGTGTTACCTACAACTCTGTCTCCTCCTCTCCATTGCCCCTTTCTGTGGGGGTCCCTCAAGGCTCTGTTCTTGGACCCCTTCTCTTCTCTATCTACACCTCCTCCCTTGGTCACTTGATAACCGCTCACGGCTTCCAATACCACTTATACGCCGATGACACCCAAATCTATCTGTCTACTCCTCACCTCACTCCTTCAGTCTCCTCTAGCATTACTAACTTACTAACTGACATCTCAGCATGGATGTCGCACCACTTCCTTATGTAGCGTTACCCCCAGTTAAGAGGGCCGCAAGTTTGATTGGGTCCCTGAGTACAGCTCCACCAACCCCCGGCAATTTGCTCCACCCGCTCTGGCACAGTTAGTAAAGGGGTATGTATCTATGCACATATAAATATCACTTATACTCTAAGTGCAATGGACTCAAACTCACAAGCAGACTGCTGAGATAAGAATAACTGGCTTTACTTTGGTAATATGAAAAGAAATAGTAACATGCATCAAACATTTAACTTACAACACATTAGCAGGTCCCTGCAATATGCACTTTAACATGTACACATATATGACTCAAAATAGTAATGGGGAACGGAGCGCCACGTGTGCGACCGTCTACTATGCACCTCTGAGGTGCAACAAATCTAACTGCGACTATCTAATGGATCAGGCCTGATCCCTAGCAATAGAGCTCAGTCCTTGAATAAGTACAGTATTCTTCACCGGCAAGAGAACTGTAGAGGTGGTGCACATGTAGCTTTAAATGGTGTGTTTGTAATCCACAGAAAGAAACATCTGCTGCTCTGAGGTAATTGTGCCTTGGCAGTTCAATAGGCATGGAAGTGAATGTGACAATGTATGATGAGCCTTTCAGCTCGCTCACCACTCCTGGGGTACCGTCCTCAGCTCCGGGACCTCCAATGGCGGCGTCCGGCCTCCTCCGTCACAGCCCCTGCGCTCCGGTCCTCTCTCCGACCGACCGTATGTAGGGAAAAGTCTCCGCTCCGCTGCTGCTGACTCTGAGGGGTGAGAGTCTCTCTCTGCCTGCTGCAAGGCCCAGGCTTCAGGCCTTCAGCAGTCCCGGTCCGCACAGGTGTCTCCTCACTTGCAAGTCTCTGCGTCACCAGCCCAGTCAGAAGAGGAAGAGGCGGTCTCTCCTCTTCCCTTTTATCACCTCCCCCAGAAGTCTCTCGGGCGGAAACCAACAGCCTCCCGGGAGCCTGGGGAATTATGGGGAATGTAGTCTTCTCCCCTAAAAGGGGAACGACCCCGCTACACACTCCCCCCACTTTGAATCTTTGGTCCCCAAAGACATTGTTCAATCTACAAGCTTTCTTTGAGACAACACGTTCACATAATTCAGACAGAGGAGCTTCCCACCAATTAGCACAGGATGGGGAGCTGTCCTGTCTACAGGTCACTTCAGTGTGGGCGACCTGTCTAACTGTGCCAGAGAGTGAGCTGGGGTTGCCCTCCACCAAATGAACAGTGAATAGGTCAGGGCTTTCAGCACTTCTCCTTGCTGTGGTAACAGAGTCCTCTGAACTTCTTCCCATTTGGGGGTAAGTTAACTTCTTGGGAGGCCTCACAACTCTGCGAGCTCTCTGTTCTCTTGGCACTTCTTCAGGAACACATTCTGGAAACATCTCTGATTCTGGAACATCTACTTCTTCTTCTTCCGAGTAGAGACCAGGGATATCTTCCCAGCTCTCAGGCACAACACTGAATGGAACAAACTCTGTAGCTTCTGGGTTCAATGTTTTATCTTCCACATCTTCAGTAGGTGAAAGATCTATGGCGGAATTTCCTGGAGTTGAGGAAGGCCATAGCCATTCAAGTTCTCCTCTTTCTTCTTCTGCTTCTTGGGGGTCCTGTTGACCCCTAGCTTGGGATGTCTGAGACCGAGTGTTGGGCCTGGGGGTATCCAGAATGGAAACAGATTCAGGTACGTCTCTTGCTGGAGGTATTATGACTGCTTCAGTGAGTGGGAGCAAGTGATTCCTATGCCAGGTCTTCAAAAACCCCACTCTTCCTTCTGGCTTCAACTTGTAGACAGGCAATCCAGGTAGCTTTCTACAGATGATATATGGCTCTGATCTCCATCTATCAGCAATCTTGTGTTTTCCAGGGATCCCTAGATTGCGTAACAGTACACGATCCCCAGGCTGTAGGTCCTGTACTCTAACCTTCAAGTCAAAGTTCCTCTTATTTCGGGCCCCCCTCTGGTCAGAGGCCGCTTGAGCTTTCTCATAAGCTATCTTCAGACTGTGCCTCAGTCTGTCCACATATCCTTTGTGGGAGGCAGCAGAGGCATGGTCTAAGGAAATGCCAAAGGCCAGATCCACTGGCAATCTTGCTTCTCTCCCAAACATAAGCCGGTAAGGGGAAAAACCTGTCACATCACTGGTTGTACAGTTGTAAGCATGCACTAGAGCTGAAATGTGTTGACTCCAATGTTGCTTCTTCTCTGTTTCTAGAGTTCCTAACATGTTCAATAGGGTCCTGTTGAACCGTTCAGGCTGGGCATCACCTTGAGGGTGATATGGTGTGGTTCTAGTCTTCTCTACTCCCAGAGAATCTAGTAGCTTCCTGATCAAGCGACTCTCAAAGTCCCTTCCTTGGTCTGAATGGATTCTCTGTGGTAGTCCATAATGAACAAAGTACTTCTCCAGAAGTACTTTGGCTACTGTAGAGGCCTTCTGGTCCTTGGTTGGGAAAGCCTGAGCATAACGGGTGAAATGGTCGGTTACCACCAGAACATTTCCCAATCCACTCAAATCGGGTTTGAGGCAGAGAAAATCAATGCATACCAGATCCATTGGGCCTTGACTTTGTAGATGGCCCATTGGGTCAGCTTGATGGGGTAAAGTCTTCCTCTGAATGCATCTTGCACAGAAATGGCAATACTCCTCCACTTCGGCCCTCATGCAGGGCCAATAAAACCGGTCTCTGACAAGTTGGAAGGTTCTCTCTGCTCCCAAGTGACCATGCTGGTCATGTAAGGCAATCAGCACAGTCTCTCGATGCTTTTCGGGGAGAAACAACTGCCACTTATCTTCTGAGCTATCAGAGGGGCCCCTTCGGTAGACCACTCCCTGATGCACCTGTAATTTGTCCAACTCTCTCCTCAGTAAGCAAGCTTCTTTGGAAGGGTGAAGTCGAAGTCCCTCTGGATTCTTGTTTTCCAGTGCCTCCAGGACCAATTTCCCCATGGGGTCTTCCAATTGGTCACACCTTAACTCCTTCTTGGACAGCTTCGATAGGCACTCTTCTTCTAATTGAGTTACCCCACAGTAACACTTTGGGACTCCGACTGTGGTAACTCCTATCTCTTCCGCTCTGGATCCTCCTCTGGCTTGGAGTTCAGCCCCTTGACAAAGGGCTCGCACTCCTTCTAGTGCCACTTGGGTCCAGTCTTCCCAGTCATCGACCATGACATGGGATCTTCGGGACAGGGCATCTGCATCCCTATTTCCAGCCCCTGGTCTGTACTTGAGGCTGAAATTGAATCCAGACAACGCCGCCAACCATCTGTGTCCAGTTGCATCCAGCTTGGCGGTGGTGAATAGGTAGGTCAAGGGGTTGTTATCTGTTTTTACAGTAAATTCGGCCCCATAAAGGTAGTCTTTCAGTTTGTCAACTACCGCCCATTTGAGGGCTAAGAACTCCAACTTGTGGGTGGGGTAGTTCTTCTCGGAGGGGGTCAGGCTCCGGCTCACATAGGCCACTGGTCGTAGCTGATCTTCATACTCCTGGTAAAGTACTCCACCTAGGCCCTCATGGCTGGCATCAACATGTAGCTCATATGGTCTAGTGGGGTCAGCATAGGCCAAGACTGGGGCTGTGGTGAGACTCCTCTTCAAGGTTCTGAAAGCCTCTTCACACCTTGAGTTCCATTGGTCTTGAACCGACTCACCGGGCCTCCTAGGCCCCAACCCATCTTCCTCTCCTTCTGTCTTGAGCAGCTCGTTTAGGGGCTTTGCAATGCGGGCAAACCCATCCACAAACCTGTGGTAGTAGGAGCAGAACCCCAAGAAAGACCGAAGTTCTGTAACTGTTGTGGGTCTTGGCCACGAAGTAACTGCCTCCAACTTCTCAGGGTCTGTAGCCACTCCTTTTTCAGACACTATGTGTCCCAGGTAGTTCACAGAAGACTGATAGAACCGACACTTCTCGGGGGAGAGTTTGAGTCCCTCTTCACTGAGCCTCTTCAATACTTTCTCCAATCTGGCTTCATGTTCTTCCAAAGTCTTTCCAAAGACAATGACATCGTCCAGGTACACAAGGACTTCTATGAGGTTCATGTCTCCAACAGTCCTTTCCATGAGGCGTTGAAAGGTAGCAGGAGCTCCAGACAGGCCCTGAGGCATCCTGTTGAACTCAAAGAACCCTACTGGGGTTATGAAGGCAGTCTTTTCTCTATCTTCTGGATGCATGGGGATTTGGTAATACCCACTCTTGAGGTCCATCACACTGAACCACGTGGCTACAGATAAACTCTGTAAGGCATCCTCTATCCTTGGCGTGGTGTACTGGTCAGGAATGGTCCTCCTGTTGAGAGTTCTGTAGTCAATGCAGAGCCTCAATGACCCATTCTTCTTCCTGACTACCACTATTGGGGAGGCATAGGGGCTTCTGGACTCCCGAATCACTCCCGTCTTCTTCAGTTCCGCAAGCTGCTCCCTCAGATCCTCCAGATCTGCTAGCGGGACTCGCCTCACTCTCTCTCTGAATGGCTTGTCCTCTTGCATGCGGATTCGGTGGGTGGCACTCCTCGCACACCCCACATCAAACTCATCCTTAGAGAAAATATTCTCCCATCTGGTCAGCTGGGCCTTGGCTCTCTCTTTCCAAGCTCCAGGTAGGTTTGGGTTTTCCATGGAGAGTTTCTCCCAAACATCTTCTCCTTTACCCGTTCCCTTCACTTCTGATCAGCCAACTGGGACAGCAGGACTCACCTGTCCCAGAAGCATCCTGGCAGGGATCTCCACGGGCCGCTCCGTGGGGTTCCTCACACTGACAGGGACTCTTCCTCTTGCCTTCTTCAGGTCCTTCAATGAGATCACTTCTGGTATCACCTCCAGACCTGAGTGACCCTCCATTGGGTCGGGTTCCAACATTACAAAGGGGCCAGGCTGCTCCCAATTAAGTTTCACCGTGGCTCTCATGCAGGTCACCTCTCCAGGCTGTAACACCGCTCCTTCTTTTCCAAGCCTCCATACCCTTCCTATCCCCTCACTTGGGGTCTTCTGCTCTAGGACCAACCGCTGGTAGGCTGCCTTCAGCATGGGATGGATCTTGGGAGCTGAAAGATTCTCCTTCTTCACCAGGGGGGTCAGAAGCCTTCTGACTAGGTCCGTGTTCGTCCCTATAATCAGGGAAGTCTTGCTGGTTCCTGGTGGGCGGGGACACACCACTGCTAAGGTGTCAAACACTTCAGTCTTCCCAGCTACGGATGGGTCAAAGGTCAACCGTATGGGTAGGTATCCATCATAGGGGAAACTCTGAGTTCCCAGCCCCCGTATCTCCAACTCTTCTATCTTCTGTATGGGCAGATGACTCAGGTATCTGTCATAGAAGTCCCTGTACAATAGGGTCACTTGTGCTCCAGTGTCTAGGAGGGCCTTTGTGTATATTCCTTCCACCTGGATAGGTACAGTAGGAGATGGGCCAACCAGCTCTTCTGGGTAGGGCCGAGTTGATGCTGCCCTCTTCTTTGGACTCTTTTCTTTACAAGCACTGGATTTGCGCTTGATTCTTTCCTGAGCCTGGTATGCATTAATTTTCTCCCTCTTAGTGGGAGTGTGAACCCGTTGAGGGACATTGTTATCTCTCACTTTTAAGGGTTCTCGCTTGGGAGTGCTGTGTCTCTTCGGAGGGGTCTTGCCCCCTTTCTCTGGGGTGTACCTTGGTTGAGGATCCCTGGGTTCCTTCCGAGGGGTCTGATCTCCTCGCTTTCTCTTCCCGTTATACTTCTTGGAGCTCACTGAAGGTGATGGGCACCCGGTTGACTCCTTCACCAGTGCCCTTTGGCATTTCCCGCCGGCTGGCGGCTATCTGTTTTCTTCCTCTTGGGACTGGAACATACAGCTGCAATATGACCAATTCCTCCACAATTAAAACAGATCATCTCTCCGTAGTCAGGTGGGGATGCTGGTGCTGAAACAGTTGGAAACAATTCCCTCCTGCTTGCTTCTTTCTTGGGACTGGGCGTCTCTTTCGCCACTAGAGATGTCAGTATCTCCATCATCTGGGACATCTGCAACTTCAGAGCATCTACTTCTGTCTCTCTTTCAGGGGTTAAGGCCGACCTGACCATGGCCACTGGAAGCTTTGTAGACCCCATCACTTGCTTTTCCCGTTTCTCTTCCAACATGGCCTCTTCTTCTCTGACCATTCGAATGAGATTGGGGTAGTCCAGGCTCTTCCCATCCTGCCGGGTGCGTAGTATTAGTGCGACAGGGTCCAGGGGTTGGGCTCCCCTCATCACCTGCTGGGCACGGGCTTCATCTACCTTCCCCGGATCTATCCCCTTCTTCAGGATAATCCTATGCAGGATCTTGTCTATACGTCCCATATACTCTGACAGCTTCTCCCCTGCCTTCTGGTAACAGTGTTCCAGTTGATAGGTAAGTTCTGTGACTTTTTCTGTCCCACCAAACACACTTTCCAGGATGTCTAGGTAGTCCTGGGCAGTGCAATCCTTTTTACTTGTCTTCAGATTGCGTATGGCCTCTAAGGCAGGCCCTTTTAGGCTCTCAACAATCCTTTGCTTCTTTCTACCTTCTGGGACCTCCCATTCTTCTAAGGCCTGCGTGGCACCATCTAACCACTCTTCAAATCCCTCTTCTCCCGAGGGTACAGGTTTCCTCCCTGAAAACATCCGGAGTTTCCTGTATCCCGACATCGGGTAGTCCCCGGGGTCTCTTCTGCACTGAGTCACAATCTCCCCTAGGACAGCACACAGTTCTGCACTAAGAGTAGTTTGTGCAGGTGCGGGACTTTCCGCGCCCTTCTGCTCTTCCTTCTTTGGGGATAGCATAGTTTTCACTGGAGAACAGTCTCCCTTGCGCGGCAGCGCATGCAGCAATTGATAGGACTGACCGTCCAGTGCTCGTATGCTTTGGCTCCTGAACTGCTCTGGAGTCTCACTTCTCCATTCTACTAGGGCGTATGTATACCCGGCATCATTTCTCATGTCCATTATCCGTGACTTGTGGCCTGGGGATAATGACATTATGAGCTGCTTGACTGCCTCTTCCTGCCATATCCCTGGCAGTTCAATGACTGCTGCTGCGGCTGGATCAGTGGCCCATAGTGTGTACCACCGTCCCACTTCTATCGGGTCCATGCCGGTGCCTTCTGGCGGGTTTTCCCGCTGACTCAGGATCCCGGACGACGAGCCCCCACGTGTAGCGATACCCCCAGTTAAGAGGGCCGCAAGTTTGATTGGGTCCCTGAGTACAGCTCCACCAACCCCCGGCAATTTGCTCCACCCGCTCTGGCACAGTTAGTAAAGGGGTATGTATCTATGCACATATAAATATCACTTATACTCTAAGTGCAATGGACTCAAACTCACAAGCAGACTGCTGAGATAAGAATAACTGGCTTTACTTTGGTAATATGAAAAGAAATAGTAACATGCATCAAACATTTAACTTACAACACATTAGCAGGTCCCTGCAATATGCACTTTAACATGTACACATATATGACTCAAAATAGCAATGGGGAACGGAGCGCCACGTGTGCGACCGTCTACTATGCACCTCTGAGGTGCAACAAATCTAACTGCGACTATCTAATGGATCAGGCCTGATCCCTAGCAATAGAGCTCAGTCCTTGAATAAGTACAGTATTCTTCACTGGCAAGAGAACTGCAGAGGTGGTGCACATGTAGCTTTAAATGGTGTGTTTGTAATCCACAGAAAGAAACATCTGCTGCTCTGAGGTAATTGTGCCTTGGCAGTTCAATAGGCATGGAAGTGAATGTGACAATGTATGATGAGCCTTTCAGCTCGCTCACCACTCCTGGGGTACCGTCCTCAGCTCCGGGACCTCCAATGGCGGCGTCCGGCCTCCTCCGTCACAGCCCCTGCGCTCCGGTCCTCTCTCCGACCGACCGTCTGTAGGGAAAAGTCTCCGCTCCGCTGCTGCTGACTCTGAGGGGTGAGAGTCTCTCTCTGCCTGCTGCAAGGCCCAGGCTTCAGGCCTTCAGCAGTCCCGGTCCGCACAGGTGTCTCCTCACTTGCAAGTCTCTGCGTCACCAGCCCAGTCAGAAGAGGAAGAGGCGGTCTCTCCTCTTCCCTTTTATCACCTCCCCCAGAAGTCTCTCGGGCGGAAACCAACAGCCTCCCGGGAGCCTGGGGAATTATGGGGAATGTAGTCTTCTCCCCTAAAAGGGGAACGACCCCGCTACACTTAAATTAAATCTCTCTAAAACTGAGCTATTAATATTCCCCCCCGCCCGTGCCCCCCTCCATGACTTTTCCATCAAAATCAACAATGCAACCATCAGTCCCTCCCCTCACACCAGGGTACTCGGTGTAATCCTAGACTCGGACTTGTCATTTCAGCCTCAAGTCCAATCGCTGTCAAAAGTTTGTAGACTTCACCTCCGTAACATCTCTAAAATTCGCCCCTTTTTAACAAATGACACTACCAAACTACTCATTCACTCCCTTGTTATCTCTCGCCTTGACTATTGCAACTCCCTTCTCATTGGCCTGCCTCTCCATAGGCTCTACCCTCTTCAGTCTATCATGAATGCTGCTGCCACCTTACCAACCGTTCAGTGTCTGCCAACCCTCTTCTCCAATCCCTACATTGGCTCCCAATCACCCAGCGAATTAAATTCAAAATACTAACCACAACTTACAAAGCCATCCACAACTCTGCCCCGAGCTACATCGCCAATCTTGTCTCCAAACCGTCCTCTCCGCTCTTCTCAAGATCTCCTCCTGTCAAGCTCTCTTGTTTCCTCCTCCCATGCTCGTCTCCGGGATTTCTCCAGAGCCTCTCCCATCCTCTGGAACTCGCTGCCTCAACCTGTCCGGCTATCCCCTACTCTCGCTACCTTCAGGCGATCCCTGAAAACTCATCTCTTCACGGAAGCCTATCATGTCTCCAACTAATCTTCTACCACTTCCATCAGCTCATTCCCCACAGTTACAACCTTTTGTATCACCTCCCCCACCCTATTAGATTGTAAGCTCTTCTGAGCAGGGCCCTCTTAATCCTCTTGTATTTTATTGTATTATAACTGTATTGTCTCCCTTTTTATATTGTAAAGCGCTGCGTAAACTGTTGGCGCTATATAAATCCTGTAATAAATAAATAAATCCCTGCATCTAGCACTAACCTCTCTATCCTTGTAAATAAAAAATGAGTATACATACCTTTTTGGTAGCCAATCTGTCCTGCTCCGACCCGATCTCCAGGCCGCTGCACTCACGCAAACACAACATGCAGGACCCGCACAGATGCAAACCTAGACTGAATGGTCAATTTTACCTTTTTGCATTTCATTATAAAGCCTGTATCTGAACACAAAAATCAGACTGCACAATGCTGTGAGATAATTGCTAAAACTACAGGTGGTTGCATGGCCTAACGCACCATGTGAGCGGACGTCTTTCTTAGAAGCTCCGTGATCACCTCTGCTTAATCGTGCTCAATCCTGTGTACCTGCCTCTGTATCTCGGCTGATTTTCTACACTTTTCAGATTTCTCAGCAGCTACACAGAGGCAAAGAGCTAACTTCATACATGTTAAAAAACGACTCAGAGAACTACAAATGCCCTACAGTATGTTGTATCCTGCAAAACTGAGAGTCATAGATAAATGGTAAAGCCTATTTCTTCAACTCACCTGTAGAAGCGTCACGCTGGCTGGACACCAGAGGGCGCCATAGCCCAGCTGCTGGAAGTTGAAAACACTATCACCACCACTACAGGATATACCCACAGTACAGATGATGTGCATCACTATTGCTACAAGTTTGTTATCTTTGAGACTGCCTGCAAACACTACAATACCAGATCATAATGTCTCGTCGAACTCTGTTTGATCGATATCAAACACTTCACATACCAATCAGACTATTGAGTGTCTGAGAAGATCACCCCGAACCCACTATCACCCTATTTTTGATTTCCTTTTTGCTCAACACATCCGCACTCTTGCGCAGTGACAGCCAATCCTTCTGTTGATTTTCTTCCCCTTTTTTTTTTTTCCTTCCCCCCCCCCCCCCCTTTTTTTTGTCTGAAATACCATACCATTTTTACCCGAGATACCCCGTTTTCCCCTTTCAGCTAGCTCCGACTGACTGCTACAGTCAGGATTGAGGGAATTGTGCAGTTTCTCATGCATCATGAATAGTGAAGACCTGTGAGTCTGTGACCCCCCCCCCCCCCCCCCCAAGGTCATTTACAGTACACAAAAGTTTGGGACTGTGTGCAGGGTGGAAAGGGAGGGTTAGGGAGGGTTGATGTTACAAATAGTATTGTGCTGTGTGCTGCTGGTATTTTCTGTTTTGCTATAGATATAGGAGTGTACTAGATGACTCCAAACAAGACGTAATCCTTAGAATCCTGATACAACCTGGTTTTACATATGAATGGCGGGTAAGATAAAGTTGAAAAAATGTAAGGGGCATGAACTCTAAAATTAAACGTTCCCTGATTTTTGAATTTTTAAAAAGGTACAAGCTCCACGTTGTACTCCTGCAGGAGACTCACCTGCAGGGGTCCAAGGTGATGGCTCTTAAAAAGGCCAATGTTATGCAGGTGCTTCATGCTGAATACTCCACTTACTCGCGAGGAGTGGCCATTTTAGTGACAAAAAAAGCGGCCGCACATATTTTACAGGTCAAAACTGACCCAAATGGCAGATATGTGATACTTGTGTGTCAAATGTTTAATGTTTGCCTGACATTGGTGTGTATTTATATTCCACCTCCATTCCAGTGTTGCCAACCTACCAGATTGAAATTTACTGACACAACACCCAAAATTTACTGGCAAAGCCACATTTTTACTGGAATTTCCAAAAGTTACAAAATTACAGATGTAAGTGCAAATTTCAGTATTTAGGCTACAAATAAGTACAATATGCAATTAGCAATGTGATTTAAGGTAGATATTAATGCCAAAAGCATATTTCTTATTTTATTCTCAATACAGTAAGTAAGTGGCTCAGGGATGGGCGAGTCACAGTGACATTCTCTCTCCATGCCAGTTGGCAGGGGAGGGCTGGCAGCCTTAGACCTGGGGGGCAAGTCCAGTCAAGTGGCCCATTGAACCACTGAATCAGCTCACCATCCATCTACACCACATTCACTGCAGAGAGAGAGAGCACTTGGCACTGCCTGCACAAAGAGAGAGAGGCCACTTGTCACTGCCTGCACAGAGACAGATGCCACTTGGCACTGCCTGCACAGAGAGAGATGCCACTTGGCACTGCCTGCACAGAGAGAGATGCCACTTGGCACTGCCTGCACAGAGAGAGAGGCCACTTGGCACTGCCTGCAGAGAGAGAGAGAGAGAGAGAGGCCACTTGGACTGCCTGCAGAGAAAGAGAGAGGCCACTTGGCACAGCCTGCACAAAGAGAGAGAGGCCACTTGGCACTGCCTGCACAGAGAGAGAGGCCACTTGGCACAGAGAGAGATGCCACTTGGCACTGCCTGCACAGAGAGAGATGCCACTTGGCACTGCCTGCACAGAGAGAGAGGCCACTTGGCACTGCCTGCAGAGAGAGAGAGAGAGAGGACACTTGGACTGCCTGCAGAGAAAGAGAGAGGCCACTTGGCACAGCCTGCACAGTGAGAGAGAGGCCACTTGGCACAGCCTGCACACAGAGAGAGAGAGGCCACTTGCCACTGCCTGCACAGAGAGAGAGAGAGGCCACTTGTCACTGCCTGCACAGAGAGAGAGAGGCCACTTGTCACTGCCTGCACAGAGAGAGAGAGGCCACTTGGCACTGCCTGCACAGAGAGAGATGCCACTTGGCACTGCCTGCACAGAGAGAGAGGCCACTTGGCACTGCCTGCGGAGAGAGAGAGAGAGAGAGAGGCCACTTGGCACAGTCTGCACAGAGATAGGGGCCACTTGGCACTGCCTGCACAGAGAGAGAGATGCCACTTGGCACTGCCTGCAGAGAGAGAGAGGCCACTTGGCACTGCCTGCAGAGAGAGAGAGAGAGGCCACTTGGTCCTGCCTGCAGAGAAAGAGAGAGGCCACTTGGCACAGCCTGCACAGAGAGAAAGGCCACTTGGCACAGCCTGCACAGAGAGAGAGAGGCCACTTGGCACAGTCTGCACAGAGATAGGGGCCACTTGGCACTGCCTGCACAGAGAGAGAGATGCCACTTGGCACTGCCTGCAGAGAGAGAGAGGCCACTTGGCACTGCCTGCAGAGAGAGAGAGAGAGGCCACTTGGTCCTGCCTGCAGAGAAAGAGAGAGGCCACTTGGCACAGCCTGCACAGAGAGAAAGGCCACTTGGCACAGCCTGCAGAGAGAGAGAGAGAGGCCACTTGGCACTGCCTGCACAGAGAGAGGGGCCACTTGGCACTGCCTGCACAGAGAGAGATGACACTTGGCACTTCCTGCACACAGAGAGATACCACTTGGCACTGCCTGCACAGAGAGAGATGCCACTTGGCACTGCCTGCACAGAGAGAGAGGCCACTTGGCACTGCCTGCAGAGAGAGAGAGAGAGGCCACTTGGCACTGCCTGCAGAGAAAGAGAGAGGCCACTTGGCACAGCCAGCACAGAAAGAGAGAGGCCACTTGGCACAGCCTGCACAGAGAGAGAGAGAGGCCACTTGGCACTGCCTGCACAGAGAGAGAGAGGCCACTTGTCACTGCCTGCACAGAGAGAGATGCCACTTGGCACTGCCTGCACAGAGAGAGATGCCACTTGGCACAGAGAGAGAGGCCACTTGGCACTGCCTGCACAGAGAAAGAGAGAGAGAGAGGACAGGGGCAGGAAATTAGAATGGGCGACACATGGGCGAGTCACAGTGACATTCTCTCTCCATGCCAGTTGGTCCTCTCAGTTCTCTCCAGTCCAAACAGCACTGACAGTCCCGCTCCTGGCTTGCCCTGCTCCTGTCCCACAGACCTGCACACGAGGCTCTGTTAACTCCGCTCGGCTCCCTTGCACCATGACATCACACGACATGCTCAGGCACCATCTCCGCCAGACCTGCCCCCCGCCGGTACCACCTGAACACACTGTAGCAGGCACTTGGATGGTCCTGGCCGGCTCCGGACCCAAGCTGCGCATGCCCAGTTCCGAGCCAAACGCCACAGCCATATTTTTTACTGGCAGCTTTTTTCTCTTACTGCCATTTACTGGCAGGAGAAAAGTGCCAGTTTTTTACTGGCTGCCAGTAAAAATACTGACGGTTGGCAACACTGCTCATTCTGAAGGAAGCCATTTTAATCGCACAGGGCCCAATGCTACTTCTGGGAGATTTCAATGCTGTCTCACATGGAGACCTCGATAGACACGGCTGTGCCCCTCATTCGCACTATGTCCTCTCATCCTGGTTGGAGAGCTACACTCTCACAGATGTTTGGAGACATAAGCACCCTACGGTGCGGGAATATTCCTGCCACTCTGAGACTCATAAAACACTTTCTAGAATAGACCTCCTACTTTCTACCTTGGATGGCCTCGCGCTTATTAACGAAGTCAGATACCTCCCTAGAGCTATTTACGACCATTCCCCCTTAGAAGTTACTCTTGACTTAAATGCCCCTAGGTGCAGAAGACAATGGTGTATGAACGTCCATTGGCTTCAGGAAGATTATATCACTATACAATGTAAACTAGAAATTAATCAGTACTGGAGCGAGAATGGAGCGGAAACCAGAATTGCTAATCAATGGGATGCCTTTAAGGCAACCATGAGAGGTAGATTCACTGAAGAAACTAGGAACTTTACCAGAGCCTTGAACTCTGAACTAAAAGAAGTAGAATCTCAGACTACAGAGACAGAGAGGAACTATATTCAGGACTCCTTGCCCACCACATACTAAGTGTGACAGGATAAATCTAGACAGTATAAATTACTCCTGACAGAACGCAATGCAAAAAAACAATTACAACAATCTAGGACCTTTTTTGAGTTTGGAGACAAAAGTGGGCGATTACTGGCTTTTTTAGCCAAGCCACTTTATTCCCCAACCTCCATCCTTCAAATTAAAAGACCTGACGGTGACATCGTGAGCGACTCCCCTACGATCCTGGATACCTTTGTTGACTTTTACAGTTCTCTATATCAGACTCAGACTACACATACCTCACGGGACTTAGGCGATTATCTAAACTCCCTTACACTTCCTTCCCTGTCTCTAGAAGACAGGGGAGCTCTGGATCAACCTATTACACATGAAGAGATTTTAGCTGCTAACGCTTCATTTAAAGCTGGGAAATCCCCAGGCTTGGACGGATTTCCAGCAGAATGGTATCAACTACACAAAGACACTTTAACCCCATATTTACAGAAAGTATTCAGCACAGCGGAAAAAGAGGGAATTCTCCCCGACTCTATGAGGGAAGCATTAATTGTGGTTATTCCTAAACCTGGGAAGGATCCACAGGAATGCGAATCCTACTGGCCAATCTCCTTGATAAACTCTGATGTCAAGATACTGGCCAAAATCCTGGCCAGCAGATTGTTGTCAGTGGTCCGCAACTTAGTACAATCTGACCAAACGGGTTTCATACCTGGAAGGTGCACACAAATGAATCTCCGTAGACTATATGTAAATTTACAAACACAACACTCTAATGCAGGCAAACGAGTCATTGCATCTTTAGATACAAAAAAGACGTTCGACTCAGTGGAGTGGGATTACCTGTTCTCCACTCTGGCGAAAATGGGTTTTGGCCGGCGATTTGTATCGTGGGTAAAGCTACTGTACAAAGACACTAAGGCATGTGTTAGAGTGAACGGCCTCATATCGGAACCCTTCCAAGTTCATAGGGGGACACGGCAGGGGTGCCCTCTGTCCCCCCTGCTATTTGCTTTGGCCATTGAACCCCTGGCAGCCAAGCTGAGATCCCACAACTCCATTAAAGGGCTTCTGGTTGGGGAGATGGAGGAGCAAGTTTCATTATATGCCGATGATATGCTTTTATACTTGGGAGACCCTGACGCCTCCCTACTAACAGCAGTCTCCTTGATTCGGGAATTTGGAGACTTCTCCGGATTCCGTATCAACTGGACCAAATCAACCCTCTTTCCTCTAGATCCTCAGCCGGGTCTGACCCTCCCAGACAGTTGTCCATTGGCCATTGTCTCGGATTTTAAATATCTGGGGGTCAAGATCCAGCTTCCAGTGAATTAATTTGCCGAAGTGAACCTATCACCAGTTATAACAACATTTCAGGATAGGATACAGAAATGGAAAGACCTACCACTTACGCTATATGAAAGGGCTAACTTATTTAAAATGATTTTTCTTCCCAAATTCCTTTATATCCTATCTAATACCCCAAAATATATCCCAAAGAAGACATTCAGACATATTAACTCGCTGCTGAACTCATTTCTATGGGGAGGGGGTTGCCAGCAGAATTTCTTTAGAGCTTCTTCAGCTACCAGTGCGGAGAGGAGGTCTGGCAGTACCAGACCTTCGCCTCTACTACCTTGCCTCACAACTGGTGCACATCCACTGATGTTCCCACAGCTGAGCAATGCGGCAGTGGATGTTGAGGCTGCTGCGGTCACCTCCTACGAGACCCTGCTGAATTTCTTTTTCAGAGGTGTGACCCCTGCAGACAAGGGAAAGGAAATGCTAAAATCAGCCAAGAAAATATTGGGAATCTGTATAAAACATGTTTTGGACAACCCGCTACAGTTATCACCCAATGCATCTTTATGGTTCAATCCCTGCCTCCAGGAGTTTTTCCAACTAGAAGATGGATACAGGTGGGCTAAATTTAGGCTTACATATCTTCATCAACTATATGATGACGCGGGGACCTTAAATCATTTGCACAACTAAAGAGGGATCTTGAAATCCCGGATACATGGGAATACCAATTTCATAGGCTAAGACATGCTGCGCAGGCCCAGTTTGGGACTGGGCCAGTGTCCCGAACAAATACCAAAATGGAAAAACTACTGGCCCAGCCAGAACACACGAAGCTAGTGTCGACATACTACAATACTCTTAGGCCCCTTTCACACTGGGGTGTTTTTCAGGCGGTACAGCGCTAAAAATAGCGCGTGTTCACCGCCTGAAAAAATCTGGCCCCTTTAACTCCAGTGTGAAAGCCGGCGGGCTTTCACACTGGAGCGGTGCGCTAGCAGGACGGCAAAAAAAGTCCTGCTAGCAGCATCTTTGGAGCGGTATAGGAGCGGTGTGTTCACCGCTCCTATACCGCTCCTTCCCATTGATTTGAATGGGAAACCGCGGCGCTCTGCGGGGGTGTTAACCCTTTTTCGGCCGCTCGCGGGGGTAAAACCGCACCGCGAGCGGCCGAATACCGCGGTTAAAGCGACGGTAAGGCAGCGCTAAATATAGCGCTGCTTTACCGTCACCGCGGCTCCCCCGCCCCAGTGTGAAAGGGGTCTTACTGAAAGACCAACTCCAAAGGAAAAGAAAATTAAAGACAAATGGGTGGAGATTATATCAGAGATCACAGATGAACAATGGGATGAGGTGCTGAATACTTATTTGCCTATGGTTGTCTCTGCCAGGGACAAACTGATTAAACTTAGATATCTTTACTAATCATACTACACCCCTCTCAGGCTATATAAAATGGGTAGGAGAGATAGTCCTACCTGTCATAAATGTCAGGTAGCGGAAGGATCCTTTATTCATATGGTATGGAAATGTAACAGGAGACGGCCTTTATGGTCGCAAGTGACTGAATTTATAGCTGACACATTGAACTAGCCCGCTTCTGGGACTATTAGGAATTATAGAAGATGAAGTCATGAACAATAATACCAGATTGCTACTGAGACTGTTGTTCTACTATGTTAGGAAGTTGATTGTTCTCAACTGGATTAAAATGGAATATCTTACTCTGAATGCTTGGAAGGGATTAGTGAATGCCAATATTACCCTGTACAAAATGACGTATGAATCTAGAGGTTGTTCGAAGAAATTCAATAAAGTCTGGGGTAAATGGGTTGCAGCAACTGAAACTGCTCAGTCTGACGCACAATAAATAACAGTATGATTAAGATTAAGATGGTAATGATAGGTTATGGGATGTCTGGTGGGGAGCGAAACAGCAGCACACAGCACACACAGTTTATTGGTTAAGGGAAATATCCCTGGGAAAGTTGATACCAGTATACTAGAGCACATGCCAAAGAAGTCCAATAATTCTGGGAATGTATGTTTGATTTAATACCTGGTATTGTATACTGGGGGTTCTGTGCTGCCTATATATATATCTTTATTTTTATATATATTGTGTCTAGATTATAAGTTATTGTTTTTTCCAAAAAATTTTGCTAAAAGTATGACAAATGCCTTCTGGAAATGTGAAGATATACATGTTTCTTTATTTGAATGTAACTTTGTTAACAATTTACATTTTCTGTGATCTACTGTAAAGCTGATTATGTATATACCTATGGCAAATAAAAACCGTTAAAAAAAAAAAAAAAAAAAAAAAAATGAATATTCCTTTATTTATTTATTTCCTCTCTAATTGATATGAGATTAGCCTTGGTGTATTCACTTTGTGAATCCAACCAATGAATGGGTGGTTTTCTCTCTCTTTTACTATTAGAGCCAGCATAACGCGGCAGCACCTTTCAAGACAACAAAAAAATAAATCATTTTCCATTTCTCCCCCATAATATACCGCTGTTGCGGTATAGGAACCATGAATGGCATAATCTCTGGCATATTATATCAATAGAGGTAAGAGCAGCTTTCCCATTATATCTCAGCAGTGGGATGACACATGCAACATGTATTCAGTCATCCGACGCTAATATTTTATTACTTCAATAATTAGTATCTGTTCTTTTGCTAATCAACAGATACAAAGCACCTCTAACTTCGTGTGCATGAGCTCCCAACCATCATTTTGACTATACAAACAACAAGTATACTTGTGGTGAGTTATGAACTGTTTTTTTTTTTATCTGCTACAGTTCACTCCTCTACCCCTGTTTTATTTTTTATCTTTTGACCAAGTATACTATAGGACAAAAGTAAAGAAAAGGAACAAATGTGTGTGTCTTTTTGCATATATTACAGATATTCACTCTTGATGAGGCTATGATGGCCCTATCAACTCAGTGAGCTGCATATTCCTCCCTACGGGTGACCCTCATTTTCGGTGGAGATCTCTGTCTTAATGCTGGTTTTTCTTTTAGGGCAGCACCCCATGTGAGTTCCCCGATGACATTTGTTTTTGGACTCTTTTGAGAGGTAGGGTTCCTTGCAGTATTGCCTGGTTCTTTATTTTGGGGGGGTATGTTTAATGGATAGAGGTGTAGAGTGTTGGGGTGGGGATGTGGGGAGGTTTTGGGATTCAATTAAATAATACCTGTGTTTATGGAACTCCTCACTCATTTGATCATGTCCTGTGCTTTCATCTATGTTTATCAAAATGACACGTATCATCTCTCAGATTATGTCGATATTAATTTACTTATGTCTCTTTTCCTCTATACACCCAAGGTCCAGTATACTGCAAAAGTCTGTTTTTTTATGTTTTTACCCAATCGATCATGTCAACTTTCCTGATGAAGCCTTTTAGGCGAAACATGTAGAAGTTTGTTGAACATCTGATCATATATAAATGAATGTTGCATTATCTCTGTCTGTTATAGGAATAGGTGTTTGTACCCAGGACTGTAGATATATGTATTCTCGTTTATTTTTTATAAATTTTTTGTATTTTTTCAATAAAAGTATTCAAAAATTGAATCTGTCTTGCAAAACAAATATTTTGATTATTTAAAAATGTACCTTTAAAATCCCATATCCCCACTCATGTTGCTGTCTGTGTCAATGGACGAAGCAACGGGACTCAGGAGTGAGCCTGCACGGGTTCCCCCAGGTTAAGCAGCTTACTGTGGGGGCACCTGATGAGGAGGGGCCTGGAGCCCCAGTGGCAGACCCCAGAAGAGGAGGCTCAGGGCTGCACTGTGCAAAACCATTGCACAGAGCAGGTAAGTATAGGCATGTTTGTTATTTTTTTTTTTTTTTAAAAAGGAAGGTTTACAACCTCTTTAAAGTTTGAGGCAGGGTTCACATATGTGCGAATTGGATGCGTTTTTTTTACTGCATCCAATTCGCATGACATGCGAGTGTGACCAGCTCTCAATGGAGCCGGTTCACACATGTCCGGGCGGCCGCAGTGCAAATTCCAAAAGGGTCCTGTGCGTTTTTGGGTCCGGTTCAGGTGCAAATTCAGGCAAAAATTCAGACCTGAATCGCACCTAAATCAGTTCACAGGAACACACAAGACCCCAGGCTGAAACCGCAGCCGCACATATGTGAACTCAGCCTGATACATGTGGCACCCCTTCTGTATTAGTAGTTATATTGCCTCTGTATATCCGTGTCTAGGTGTAAGAGACTGTTATTGTTGATACAGTGGCACCTTGGATTACAAGCATAATCTGTTCCAGGAGAATGCTTGTAATCCAAAGCATTCGCATATCAAAGCAAGTTTCCCCATAGAAGTCAATGGAAACAAAGATAATTTGTTCCACATTGACTTCGATTGTATGCAGTACTGCATGTGACCAGAGGTGGGTGGGGGTGCCGGAGAGACTCGGAGACCGCTGGGATGCACTCAGGAAGGCTCGGAAACACTCAGGAACTGAGTGTTTCCAAGTGTCTCCGTGTGCATCCGAACGGCTCAGAGTGCCACCGGTGCAGCCCACCTCTGGCCAAATGCGGTACTGTACACCGCAGAGGCTTGAATCCTGCTCGTTTTGCAAGACAACATTCACAAACCAAGTCAGCATTTAAAAAAAAATAATAGTTCGTATTGCAAAACGCTCATTAACCACTACAATACTGGGCACTTTGACCCCCTTTCTTCCCAGACCAAATTTCAGTGCTCTCGCACTTTCAATGACAGTTGCACGGTAATGCTACGCTGTACCCAAATTAAATTTTTATCATTTTGTTGGCACAAATAGAGCTTTCTGTTGGTGGTATTTATTCACGACTTCTTTTCTTCTTTCTATTTTAAAAGAAATCCAATAAAATCAAATTTTGTCATAAATTTAAGCCAAAATGTATTCTGCTACATGTTTTTGGTAAAAAAAATTCTGTTAAGTGTATGATAATTGATGCGTGTGATCACGGACATATCTATGGAAATGAACTAGTGTTATTTGTGCACCTCTAAAGGCCTGGATCAAATCCATATATCAAAAATAATATAGGCATTGCTATATCAAGATAAAACAAAGCATTAAGCAAGCAAGCAAAATATGTAAGCTGGGATCCATAAGTTGCAAGCAACAGGAACTATATCATGACTGCAGACACTATTTGTGACCTCTGCATGTATGAATGCTCCAAATATAATGTAGGTGTGCATATCACCAAGTCATGGTAATTCAAAGACTGTATAGCTCAATCTAGAGCATGGATTAAAGAAGTCATTAACCACTTCCCGACCGCCCCCTGTATATTTACGTCGGCAGAATGGCACGTACAGGCAGAATCACGTACCTGTACGTGACATTCTTCCGGCGGTTGGGGGGTCCGATCGGACCCCCCTCCGCCGGCGGGGACGGTCGGGATCGCTTCAGGAGCGATCCGGGACGAGGGGACGGCCAGTGGTTTCTGGCCACCCCCTCGCGATCGCTCCTGGCCAATGAAAAGCTTCCCCTTCCTGTCTATTGTATAGACAGGAAGGCGGAAGTGATGTCACGCTCGGTGCGCCGGTCTATGTGACCGGAGACGCCGAGCGGCGAACATGTACAGGTTAGTGCACAACACTACACTGACACCAGTACAGTTAGGCACATATTCCACCCCCCTGTCACCCCCTGATCACCCCCCAGATCACCCCCTCCCCCCCCCAGTCACAGTGTCACTAATTGCAGTGATCATTTATTTACTGATCACTGCATTTAGTGTCAGTGTGACTGTAATAACTGTCAGGGCAGTTAGTTTTAGGTCCAAGGTAGCCCCCTACCCCCCCCCCTAATAAAGGTTTAACCCCTTGATTGCCCCCCAGGTAACCCTTTCACCCCCTTTTGCCAGTGTCACTAAGCGATCGTTTTTCTGATCGCTGTATTAGTGTCACTGCTGTCGCTAGGTAACCATTTTTTTTTTTTAGGTAACCGCCATGTTTATATAGGTTCATAAATAGGTTTATAGGTCAGGTACCCCCATATTACAACCTAAATAAAGGTTTTAACCCCCTGATTGCCCCTAGAGTTAACCCTTTCACCAGTGATCACTGTATAACTGTCACTGGTGACGCTGGTTAGCCAGTTAGTTATTTCGTTATTTAGGTTCCCCGTCAGGTTTTTATATAGCGTCAGGTACCCCCATATATTACCTAATAAAGGTTTTAACCCCCTGATTGCCCCTAGTTAACCCTTTCACCCCCTTTTGCCAGTGTCACTAAGCGATCGTTTTTCTGATCGCTGCATTAGTGTCGCTAGGTAACCATTTTTTTTTTTTTAGGTAACCGCCATGTTTATATAGGTTCATAAATAGGTTTATAGGTCAGGTACCCCCATATTACAACCTAAATAAAGGTTTTAACCCCCTGATTGCCCCTAGAGTTAACCCTTTCACCAGTGATCACTGTATAACTGTCACTGGTGACGCTGGTTAGCCAGTTAGTTATTTCGTTATTTAGGTTCCCCGTCAGGTTTTTATATAGCGTCAGGTACCCCCATATATTACCTAATAAAGGTTTAACCCCCTGATTGCCCCTAGTTAACCCTTTCACCCCCTTTTGCCAGTGTCACTAAGCGATCGTTTTTCTGATCGCTGCATTAGTGTCGCTAGGTAACCAGTTTTTTTTTGTATTACTGTTACGGGTGACGCTGGTTAGTTAGCTTGTTTTTTATACTGTCAGGGCACCCGCCATTTATTACCCAATAACGGTTTAACCCCCTGATCGCCCGGCGGGTGATATCAATTAGGTTTTAGGGTCAAATAAGGTCTGCGTCGCCCCAGGTTAGTGCCAGTACCGCAAACACCCACGCACAAAGCATACACCTCCCTTAGTGGCACAGTATCTGAACAGATCAATATCTGATCTGATCAGATCTATACTAGCGTCCCAGCAGTTTAGGGTTCCAAAAAAAACCGCATTGTTAGCGGGATCAGCCCAGATACCTGCTAGCACCTGCGTTTTCCCCCCTCCGCCCAGCCCAGCCCACCCAAGTGCAGTATCGATCGATCACTGTCACTTACAAAACACTAAGCACACATAACTGCAGCGTTCGCAGAGTCAGGCCTGATCCCTGCGATCGCTAACAGTTTTTTTGTGGTAGCGTTTTGATTCAGTCGCTTCAGTCAGGAGCTTTTTTTACCTGTGAATCTCAAAAAAATAAAAAAAAATAAAATAGTTGTCGTTTTATTGTTCTCTCTCTCACTCTATTCTCTCTCTATTGTTGCTCTTTTTTTACTCCATTCTATTCTGCAATGTTTTATTATGTTTTATTATGTTTTATCATGTTTTATCATGCTTGCTTTTCAGGTATGTAATTTTGTTTACTGTGTTTTAGTGTTAAGCATTTTTTTTTTGTTTTCAGGTGCGCCATTCAGTTGCAACGCGGATTTATTTATCTTGACAGCAACAGCGTTTGCTCCCACGATACATAAAGCCGCGACTCCAACGCTGTAGGAGGTGATTTCACCACCACAGTTAAAAAAAAGAGCATATATGCCGAAGCATGGGGGCAGCAGGGGGGGGGGAGGAGCGATTGGCTCCTAATGCCACGTACATACGGTCGAAATTCCGACCGTGTGTACACGGCATAACTTTTGCGGGAGGATGCCCCCATGCATCGGCATATATAAATGGTGCATGTATGCCCATCATTAGAAGTGGGTGGATGAAGGGAGGTATTCTAATGGTGGGCATACCCACCAATCAATCTCTTTTTTTCGTTCAGCCAAGAGGCTGCATGAAAAAAAAAAGATTACAATATATGTCCAGTATGTTGCTGGACTTTGAATGGTTATACCAGAATGATGCCTGCAGGTTTAGGTATCATCTTGGTATCATTCTTTTCAGCCAGTGATCGGCTTTCATGTAAAAGCAATTCTAGCGGGTAATTAGCCTCTAGACTGCTTTTACAAGCAGTGGGAGGGAATGTCCCCCCTCCCGGATATAAACCGCGCCATTGGGAAATTGGGAAAGCATTTTATCACACCAATCTTGGTGTGGTCAGATGCTTTGAGGGCAGAGGAAAGATCTAGGGTCTAATAGACCCCAATTTTTTTCAAAAAAAGAGTACCTGTCACTGCCTATTGCTATCATAGGGGATATTTACATTCCCTGAGATAACAATAAAAATCATAACAAAGAAAAAAAATGGAAGGAACAGTTTAAAAATAAAATAAAAAAGCTAAATAAATAAAAAAAAAAACAAAAAAAAAAAAAAAAGCACCCCTGCCCCCCCTTCTCTTGCGCAAAGGCGTACACAAGCGTTGGTCTGGCGTCATATGTAAACAGCAATTGCACCATGCATGTGAGGTATCACCGCGAAGGTCAGATCGAGGGCAGTAATTTTAGCAGTAGACCTCCTCCGTGAATCTAATGTGGTATCATGTAAAGGCTTTTAAAGGCTTTTAAAAATGTATGTAGTTTGTCGCCACTGCGTGTTTGTGCGCAATTTTAAAGCATGTCGTGTTTGGTATCCATGTACTCGGCCTAAGATCATATTTTTTATTTCATCAAAAATTTGAGCAATATAGTGTGTTTTAGTGCATTAAAATAAAAAAAAGTGTATTTTTTCCACAAAAAATGCGTTTGAAAAATCGCTGCGCAAATACTGTGTGGAAAAAAAAAAAAAATGCAACACCCACCATTTTAATCTGTAGGGCCTTTGCTTTAACATTATATATAGTGTTTGGGGGTTCAACGTAATTTTCTTGCAAAAAAAAAATATGTTTTTCATGTAAACAAAAAGTGTCAGAAAGGGCTTTGTCTACAAGTGGTTAGAAGAGTGGGTGACGTGTGACATAGGCTTCTAAATGTTGTGCATAAAATGCCAGGACAGTTCAAACCCCCCCCCAAATGACCCCATTTTGGAAAGTAGACACCCCAAGCTATTTGATGAGAGCAATGTTGAGCCCATTAAATATTTTTTTTTTTTGTCCCAAGAGATTGAATAATGAAAAAAAAAAAATATATATATTTTTTTTTACAAAAAGTTGTCACTAAATGATATATTGCTCAAACATGTCATGGGCATATGTGGAAATACACCCCAAAATACATTCTGTTGCTTCTCCTGAGTACGGGGATACCACATGTGTGGGACTTTTTGGGAGCCTAGCTGCGTACGGAACCCCAAAAACCAAGCACCGTCTTCAGGCTTTCTAAGGGTGTAATTTTTTTATTTCACTTCTCACTGCCAATCACAGTTTCGGAGGCCATGGAATGCCCAGATGGCATAAAACCCCCCAAAATGACCCCATTTTGGAAAGTAGACACCCCAAGCTATTTGCTGAGAGGTATTGTGAGTATTTTGCAGATGTCGCTTTTTGTCACAAAGTTTTGAAAATTGAAAAAAAAAAAAAAAAAAATTTTTTTTTCTTTACTTTCTTCATTTTCAAAAACAAATGAGAGCTGTAAAATACTCACCATGCCTCTCAACAAATAGCTTGGGGTGTCTACTTTCCAAAATGGGGTCATTTGGGGGGGTTTTGTGCTATTTTGGCATTTTATGGCCTTCGAAACGGTGATAGGTAGTGAGGAGTGAAATCAAAAATTTGCACCCTTAGAAATCCTGAAGGCGGTGCTTGGGTTTCGGGGCCCCGTACGCGGCTAGGCTCCCAAAAAGTCCCACACATGTGGTATCCCCATACTCAGGAGAAGCAGCAAAATGTATTTTGGGGTGCAATTCCACATATAACTATGGCATGTGTGAGCAATATATCATTTAGTGACAACTTTTTGAAAAAAAAAAAAAAATCTTTTTTATTTTTGTCTTTATTCAATCACTTGGGACTAAAAAAAAAAATATTCAATGGGCTCAACATGCCTCTCAGCAAATAGCTTGGGGTGTCTACTTTCCAAAATGGGGTCATTTGGGGGGTTTTTGTACTTCTCTGCCATTTTAGCACCTCAAGAAATGAAATAGGCAGTCATAAATTAAAAGCGGTGTAAATTCCAGAAAATGTACTCTAGTTTGTAGACGCTATAACTTTTGCGCAAACCAATAAATATACGCTTATTGGCATTTTTTTTACTAAAGACATGTGGCTGAATACATTTTGGCCCAAATGTTTGACTAAAATTGAGTTTATTAGATTTTTTTTATAACAAAAAGTAGAAAATCTCTTTTTTTTTCAAAATTTTCGCTCTTTTTCCGTTTATATCTCAAAAAATAAAAATCACAGAGGCAATCAAATACCATCAAAAGAAAGCTCTATTTGTGGGAAGAAAAGGACGCAAATTTCGTTTGGTTACAAAATTGCATGACCGCGCAATTACCAGTTAAAGTAGTGCAGTGCGAAATTGAAAAAAGACCTCTGGTCCTTTGGCTGCCAAATGGTCCGGGGCTGAAGTGGTTAAAGTGTTACTAAACCCAGGACCCTGCATTCACAATATCTGGTCTCTCAAAGTACACAGAACAATTATTTTAGTAAATATAAACTGCTAAATACCTTTTCTCATCAGCAGTATATATCAGTCTTGTGACTTCTATCAGTGTCTGGCAGAGCACTGGTTAAAGCTTGTAGGAGGAGTTTTGGGTTTCATTCTCTTCTGACTGTCCTATGATGATTCCCCCTGACCCTCTGTCTGGACAGTGCTGATTGGCCCTGTGCTGATCACATGCACCCATACAAAAAAAAAAAACTCTTTAGCAATACATACCAAACTGAGCATGTGCAGAGTGCCTCCTATGGCTCTGTAGTATCAGCAAATGGCTTAGGGACAGTAAACGAAGGGGAGGATCAGAGAAGACGGGATGAAACAGCCTTTTTTACAATGCGGGTAATTAACCTCTTAGGTTCCACAGTGAGTATAACAAGCATGCTTTATTGCATATACAGACTGATTTTACTGTCGTGGCTTTAGTAACACTTTAAGGCAATATGTAATGTCAATGCAGAAAGTTGTCACATAAATGATTGGCTCCAATATTGCAAACTGTTAGGTCCACAGATAGGATTGGGGCATCAATTAGCCAACAATAGTTGTAGCAGCAAATGGAGGATATAACTTGTACCATCAAGAGAGCCATGTGGTTACATGATTACAAAGGTATGCAGACAGACAGAGTAGTAGTTCAATAGCTGAGGCACATGCTAAGAATAAGGACAGGCAACCGCCTAGAAACTCGCTAATGAAAATCCCATCCACAGATGCCAAATATCTGGGCTCTCCAGCCAATATAGAACTGTCACCACTGCTCACACGTGATGTCGGGATGGTCTCAGCATGAACCCCTGAGAATTAAGGATGTGAACCCATCCCCCAAAAGTGTACGACTACAAGTCCCAGCATGCACCCGAGATCTAAAGATGTAACTCCTTAGATCTCAGGGGTTCATGCTGGAACCTGTAGTCCTTCACTTAGGGGGGGGGGGGGCAGATCCTCAGCTATTAGGGGCTCATGCTGGAATCTGTTGCCCCTTATTTTTTTTGGGGGGGGGGGGGGGTCGCATCCCCAAAAGTGAAGGACTACAAGTCCCAGCATGAACCCCTCCTCTTTGTATGGGGTCTCTGGCTCTGCTGTGACTTGCCTGGCTCCAGCATGATGACACTGCACCAGCCTTTAGGGGAATTTGTGCTAAAAGAGGGATTGGGAGGAGAGAATTGTGTTGAGAGGATATTTGGGGGGGGGGGATTGTGCTAGGAGAGGGGATTGGGGGGAGGGATTTGTGCAAAGAGGGGAGATTTGTGCTATATGAGGGGATTTGTGTGAGGAGGGGGATTTGTGCCAGGAGGGGGGTTGTGCAAAGAGGCGAAATGTGTGCTATATGAGTGGATTTGTGTGAGGAGGGGAGATTTGTGCCAGGAGGGGGGATTGGGGGGGTTTGTGCTATATGAGGAGATTTGTGCCAGGAGGGGGGGTTTGGGGGGAATTGTGCAATGAGAGGGGGAAACTGTGCTATGAGAGGGGATTGGTTGTGTGAGGAGGGGGGGATTTGTTCTAGGAAAGGGGATTGGGGGGGGGGGGGGGGTTGTGCGAGGAGAGGGGGCTTGTGTTAGGAGAGGGAATTGGGGGTGATTTGAGCGAAGAGGGGAGATTCGTGCTATATGAGGGGATTTGTGCTATGAGAGGAGATTTGGGGTGGACTTGTGCGAGGAGGGGGTGGGGGATTTGTGCTAGGAGAGGGGATTTGTGCTAGGAGAGGGGATTTGGGTGAGAAGGGGGGATTTGGGCTAGGAGAGGGGATGGGGGGTTGTTACCAGGAGGGGGGATTTGTGCTGGAGATCGCCCACCAGTGCCACCTATCAATGCCTATGAGTGCCACCTATCAATGCCCACCAGTGGTGCCAATCAGTGCCACCTAGCAGTGCTGCCTATTATTGACACCCATCAGTACCCATCACTGCCACCCATCAGTGCCACCTCATCAGCGTACATCAATGAAGGAGAAAAATTACCTGTTTTAAAATTTTTAGGACAAAATATAAAATATATATATACTGTATATATATATTTTTTTTTTTAATTCAGTCTTTTTACATTTTTTTAACAAAAAATAAAAACCGTAGAGGTGATAAAATACCACCAAAAGAAAACTCTATTTGTGGGAAAAAATTATAAAAATGTAATTTGAGTACAGTGTAGCATGACCGCGCAATTGTCATTCAAAGTGCATCAGCGCTGAAAGCTGAAAATTGGTCAGGAGGGGTGTTAAGTGGCCAGTAAGAAAGTGGTTCTATAAAGGCTCAAGGTTTATTTACCTTCATGAATTCTATGCATGAAGGTTAAAAACATCCTCTATACAGCAGCCCCCCCTAAAACTTACCTGAGCCCAATCTTCCTCCAGTGATATGCCTGAGAGCCTCAGCTCTCTGGGGACTCTACCTCCTCATTGGCTGAGGCAGCAGCCATTGGCTCCGGCTGCTGTCAATCAGAGCCAGTGAACCAATGAGGAGAAGGAGGGGGTGGGACAAGTCATGACTCTGTGTGTGAATGGTCACACAGAGCTGCAGCTTGGGAATGAGCCTGCTTGGGTGCCTCCATTTCAAGCTGCTTGCTCTGGGGGTAGGAGGGAGGGGTCAGGAGCGCTAGTAAGGGACCCGAGAAGAGGAAGATCTGGGTTGCTCTGTGCAAAACTATTACACAGAGCAGGTAAATATAACATGTTTGTTATTAAATAAAAAAAAACGAAAGCCTTTAATATCACTTTAACAATCAGCACTTTTGGGGGGTGGAGGAGCAGGTATATGGTTTTAAATGGTACCCGCACCCACTTCCGGTTAAATCGCAGCTGCGATCTGCATTGAAGTTTGTCCCCCCCCCCCCCCAGTTATCTGGGACACTTTACAGGTCCCAGAAGACTGCAGGACCATTCACAAAGAGCAGCGCGGCTCTGGCATGCACAGCGGGAAAGCCGGCTGTGAAGCCGCAATACTTCACTGTGATTTTTCCTTTGTTAAGATTCCGACACATGGTCCTGAAGCCAATTGAAGAATCAGGTCGGGTGAGGACAGTGCTGGACCCCTGGATAGGTAAGTACAATATTTGTAGCTGCTGAATTTTAGAGCATATATAAACCCAGCAGTCGTATTTCTGATATGTGCCTGCTGTACCATGTACTTGTATGAAAAAGTATCCTTTTCTCATTGTATTGCTTTCTTTTTTGTGAAGTCCATGGTGTTCTTGCCAGTCCCTCTGCTTTTACTATTAAGAAAAGACCACACTAAGCAGGAGAGCACAGCGTGGTCAGCTCTATGGCTGTGCTGGGAACTCAGCCTGCTCTCCTCCATTGATCAGATTTTTCCTGCCCCTCCCCTCCCACAGCCATTCACTGGTAAGCTCAGTGTACTGCTGCTTCTCCTCCCCCAACTCTTATGCAGCTGAGAACAGAGGGAATGCAATCACTTATAAAAAAAATATTTAAAAAAAGGGGGAAATGTATTTATAATGTTTTTTATATCTATACTCAAATGTTTTGCTTTTCATTTCCATTTTAACTACTTCCAGACCGCCTACTGCACATATACTGCGGCAGGACGGCCCGGCTGCGCAAACCGACGTACCTGTACATCAGTCTGTGCATTAGATACAGCGTGTGTGCACGTTTACAGAGAGACAGAACGGGGATCTGCCTATGTAAACAAGGCAGATCCCTGTTCTGACATGGCAGGAGAGAGAGATCAGCTGTTCCTAGTGATCAGTAACAGCAATCTCTCTGAACTCCCAGTCAGTCCGTCCCCCTGACAGTTAGAAAGCACATCCCTAGGGAACACTTAACCCTTTTATCACCACTAGTGTTAACCCCTTCCCTGCCAGGGCCATTTATAAAGTGACCAGTGCATGTTTATAGCACTGATCACTGTATTGGTGTCACTGGTCCCCAAAAAGTGTCACTTAGGGTCATATTTGTCCACTGCAATGTCGCAGTCCCGCTAAAAATCGCTGATTTTCGTCATTACTAGTAAAAAAAAAGTCCCTAATCTTTCCTCCGTTTTGTAGACGCTATAACTTTTGCGCAAACCAATCAATATACGCTTATTGGGATTTTTTTTTACCAAAAATATGTAGAAGAATACATATTGGCCTAAACTGATGAAGACATTTGATTTTTTTTTTTTTATTATTGGATATGTTTTATAGCAGAAAGTAAAAAATAATGTTTTATTCCTCGATCAAAATTCTTTTGATCGGTACCCACCTCTCCGCCGGCTTCCGGGTCTTCAGGGATTTCCATCAGAGATCCGGTGACGTCACGGACATCGATGTCACTGGACTCCTCCCCCCTTCCCCAAGTGCCTCCGTCTGCTAACGAAGGGAAGGGGGGACGAGTCCAGTGACGTTGAAGTTCTGATTGAACGTAACGCGTACAGGGGAGGAGCTATGCATGACGTCACCCGCTGCTGCCCTATGGAACTAACACGATTGTCGGTTTTACATGCTGTGTTTTTATCATCTTTATGTGAGTAGTTTGTGTTTGAACACAAAAATTAAATCTTATACTTAAGCGGTGAGCACTTAGATCTTTTTTTTCTACCCATGACCTGGCGTCCTTGCTGAGATCTAAGGAGACATGAGAGAAGTTTATGGTCCGTGTTAACCCTTTTGATACCCGTTTGTATGACCACCTGTTTGCACAGGGGTCCATGCCATGAGGTGAGAGTGATTAGTTAGACAGGAGAAGGGGTCGAGTCCTGGGGAAAAAAGTGTGGGAACTCCCACCCAAGATCCACTCGCCCACGCTCATATGCACGAACGCTTCAAAAGTGGTATTTTTCATCCAATTTTCGTATTGTGTGTATGAAGCTTAACTGTTAGTACATAAAAAAAACAAAAAAACAATCCTCAATAAACATAAATACGGCAATTCTCTGAATAATCAGAATTGTTTATAGCGCAAAAAATAAAAACCGCAGGGGCGATCAAATACCACCAAAAGAAAGCTCTATTTGTGGGAAAAAAAGGACGTCAATTTTGTTTGGGAGCCACATCGCACGACCGCGCAATTGTCAGTTAAAGCGACACAGTGCCGAATCACAAAAAGGGACCTGGTCCTTTGGCTGCAAATTGGTCCGGTCTGAAAGTGGTTAAAGCATGGGTGCTCAACCTGTGGCCTTCCAGCTGTTGCAAAACTACTAGCCCCATTAGGCATTGCAGTTATAAGCCTGACTCCCAAAGGCTGAGGCATGATGGGACTTGTAGTCCAGCAACACCTAGAGGGCCACATGTTGAGCACCCATGCCTTTTTAAAGGATAAGTTCAGCTTTCATAACGTTTTACACCCATATCCAGAGTGTAACATGGTATTACTAAATGATGTGCCCCCTCCCGCTGCCTCCTGGTTGTTTCTGCCGCTTATCGGACCCGATCCTAAATGATCCGATCGTTGGGATGGATGGGCAGGAAGTCGAGTGAGGGCAAGATGGCCAACACGCGACTCTATGGCCTTGGAGGACTGGTGGGAAATCAAACGTCACTTCCGCCCTCCGGCCTTAAAGGGCCCCCTCCCTTTTTTTTTTTTATTGCATTGAAGTGTAGATGTGAGGTCTGAGGTCTTTTTGACCCCAGATTTTGCATTAAAGAGGACCTGTCCTGCTTATTTCTATTACAACTGTGTTCAAACCAAACCACACGTGAGGTATCGCCGGGGAGAGAGCAATAATTCTAGCCCTATATCTCCTATAGATCCCTTGCAGTAGGACTGCTCCCACACTGCAAAAGGTAATTCTCGTTTAGGTCTAGGGGACATAGAAAAGAGGATCTATTTACCTAATCCTCTGCCCCTCTATGCTGCTAGACTGGTCTCCACACCATCTTCTCCCCAATGCTTCAGCTGTCTAAGAACCTATCACCATCAAGACCATTGCAGGGTCCATAGCCCATCACCGGCTATGATGAGGCCAATGGTTAGTCCACCACTTTAAGCATGGCGGAGTGCCATCTGCCGGTACTGAGGATCAGGCATGTTAGTGTAGAAACTCTCCCCTAGACTAAACAAGCAATTGACCTTTGTAGTGCAGGCACAGCCCTACTGCAAGGGATCATTTTTATGTTTTCCGGAGCTGGGCTTTAACACCCACTGAAATATCTGTTACCCCTTGCCTTGTTTATAGATCTGCTATATTTTTTTATTCATTTTATAAATTGTGATTTATTTATTTAAAAAAAATTGTGTAACTGTTTGTCCAGCAAAACTGCTTATACAGCCATTCTGTGCAAATGGGGCAAAACCAAGTGTTCTCCCACTATTCCCTCTACTGGTCGAATATTATTAAGAGTGGTTTGGGGAAATACCATATTATGGCCACTAGATGGAGCTCAAGGTCATAGGTAGTAAGTATAGTTTTTTTTCCGAACCACTGTATTATTTATGAATAAATACCATTAGACCTGTAGAGGAAATGGAACATTCGATTTTGCCCCATTCGCATAGCATGAATGTACGAATGTTTTTTTTTAAATACACTCTCTATAGTGTTTCTTTTCTATGAATTTTTCTATATACAGGGCTATGTTCAATGATGATGATTTATTGCACACCATGGCTTGAAGGTTTTGCAGGTATGTTGGAGATGAAGGGGAATATGTGGTTTGTGACCCTTGGGGTATAAATCTGTTCTCTCAAAAAATCTATGAGATTACAGGTGTTCAACTCTACTCCATAAGAGCTTACAATCTAATGCCCTTAAAGCCACTGTATATGACATACATTAACATTAAACCTAATGATATGATGTAGAGAAGGAAATGCATGGAAATAAGGGAGACTAGTCAAACCGCATGCAGATTAAGCACTGACGCAGGACTCTAGAGCAGCAAACCCACACAGAACTCCCCACCCAAGCCTATGTACCACCAGTATTTTACAATCACATACACTTTAGATCAGTTCTGGGTAGTTGATAAAGAGGCCCTGTCACCTCTACAGTGATTGTCATTTACATCTCTACCACAAATCCCCAGCTAGAACTGTCATGGCCTTTATTCCCTTGCTGTTGATTTCTCTGTTTATGAACCAGTGACTTACATTTTGGTATTTTGCTTTATTTTGCCACATCTCTGCATGTATCTACAACTTTTAAAGCACTATTAAACCAAAAAAGTAAACATTTTATTTTATTGCAGCTCACTATTTCTTAGATGTGATGGCTGCATTAGTTTTATTTTTGTAGGCTTTCTTATGCCGCGTACACACGTACGGACTTTTGCCGGCGGACCTAGTCCAGCGGACAATCCCGCGGGACTTTCCGGCTAGGTCCGCTGGACTTTCCGAGGGTGTGGACTTGCCCACACACGCACGGACTTCTCCAGCGGATAATCCGCCGGCCAAAAGTCCGCGGGACTTTTGAAAATGAACGGACTTGCCCACACACGGAGCAGTCCGTTCATTTCGAACGTAACTTCAGGTTACGTAGCTAGCGTAGGCAGTAAATGCCGCCGCGCTAGCTCCGCAAGCTGGCATGGATTTAAAGGGAATCCCCACGCCGAAAAAACGGCGTGGGGGTTCCCCCCAAATCCATGTCAGACCCTCATCCGAGCACGCAGCCTGGCAGGCCAGGAAAGGGGTGGGGACGAACGAGCGCCCCCCCCCCTCCTGAGCCGTACCAGGCCGCGTGCCCTCAACATGGGGGGTGCCCTGGGGAAAGGGGGGCCGTGCGGCCCCCCCACCCCAAAGCACCTTGTCCCCATGTTGATGAGGACAAGGGCCTCTTCCCGACAACCCTGGCCGTTGGTTGTCGGGGTCTGCGGGCGGGGGCTTATCGGAATCTGGGAACCCCCTTTAATAAGGGGGCCCCCAGATCCCGGCCCCCCACCCTATGTGAATGAGTATGGGGTACGATGTACCCCTACCCATTCACCTAAGGTGTAAAATGTAAAGTAAAAAAAAACACCCACACTTTTGAAAAAATAGTTTATTGCACTGCTCCGGGGGTCTTCTTCCGTCTTGGGGGTCTTCTCGCCGGACTCCCCCGCCATTTACCAAGCTCTTTTACCGAGCGGGGGAAGTCCGGCTACCTTCTTCGTCGTCGCCGCCGTCTGGGGGTCTCGATCCGCCTTCGGGGGTCTTCTTCCGTCTTGGGGGTCTTCTCGCCGGACTCCTCCCCTCTCTTCTGCTCTTTTACCTAGCTCTTTCACGAGGGGAGGAGTCCGGCTACCTTCTTCGTCGTCGCCGCCGTCGTCTGGGGGTCTCGATCCGCCTTCGGGGGTCTTCCGGGGGTCTCTTCTGTTCTTGCGGCGGTCGTCGTCTTCCGCGCCGCCGGCGCCTTCTTCTTCTTGTCCTCCTTCTTGTCCTTCTTGTTCTTCTTCTTCTTCCGATGTTGACCCGACGCTCTCTCTGCCCGGAATGCCTGTGCCGCTCTGCGCTCGGACTTATATAGGGACAT
The DNA here is from genome assembly GCA_028564925.1 of Lithobates sylvaticus. NCBI lineage: Eukaryota > Metazoa > Chordata > Amphibia > Anura > Ranidae > Lithobates > Lithobates sylvaticus. Next base: position 110,534,281 of record CM053030.1, on the reverse strand, counting down.
GGGCGACAGGGTCACATGCACATGTCACATGGTGACCCCGCCCCCTTGTGTTGTCACAGTCCCGGAGGATGCTGGGACTGTGACATCGCAAGGGGGCGGGGTCACCATGTGACATGAACATGTGACCCTGTCGCCCATGTCCCTATATAAGTCCGAGCGCAGAGCGGCACAGGCATTCCGGGCAGAGAGAGCGTCGGGTCAACATCGGAAGAAGAAGAAGAACAAGAAGGACAAGAAGGAGGACAAGAAGAAGAAGGCGCCGGCGGCGCGGAAGACGACGACCGCCGCAAGAACAGAAGAGACCCCCGGAAGACCCCCGAAGGCGGATCGAGACCCCCAGACGACGGCGGCGACGACGAAGAAGGTAGCCGGACTCCTCCCCTCGTGAAAGAGCTAGGTAAAAGAGCAGAAGAGAGGGGAGGAGTCCGGCGAGAAGACCCCCAAGACGGAAGAAGACCCCCGAAGGCGGATCGAGACCCCCAGACGGCGGCGACGACGAAGAAGGTAGCCGGACTTCCCCCGCTCGGTAAAAGAGCTTGGTAAATGGCGGGGGAGTCCGGCGAGAAGACCCCCAAGACGGAAGAAGACCCCGGAGCAGTGCAATAAACTATTTTTTCAAAAGTGTGGGTGTTTTTTTTTACTTTACATTTTACACCTTAGGTGAATGGGTAGGGGTACATCGTACCCCATACTCATTCACATAGGGTGGGGGGCCGGGATCTGGGGGCCCCCTTATTAAAGGGGGTTCCCAGATTCCGATAAGCCCCCGCCCGCAGACCCCGACAACCAACGGCCAGGGTTGTCGGGAAGAGGCCCTTGTCCTCATCAACATGGGGACAAGGTGCTTTGGGGTGGGGGGGCCGCACGGCCCCCCTTTCCCCAGGGCACCCCCCATGTTGAGGGCACGCGGCCTGGTACGGCTCAGGAGGGGGGGGGGGCGCTCGTTCGTCCCCACCCCTTTCCTGGCCTGCCAGGCTGCGTGCTCGGATGAGGGTCTGACATGGATTTGGGGGGAACCCTCACGCCGTTTTTTCGGTGTGGAGATTCCCTTTAAATCCATGCCAGGTCACGGAGCTAGCGCGGCGGCAGTAACTGCCTACGCTAGCTACGTAACCTGAAGTCACGTGCTAAATGAACGGACTTGCCGATGAGCGGCAAGTCCCTTCATTTCAAAAGTCCCGCGGACTTGCCCACTAACGGCGGGATTGTCCGCTGGACTTCCAAGTCCAGCGGATAATTTGAAAACAAAACTTGAAACTTTAGTCCGCCGTACTTTGGCGCAAAAAAGTCCGCCGGCGCCCACACACGAGGGGATTATCCGCTGGACTTCAGTCCAGAGGATAATCCCGCGGGATTGTCCCTTCGTGTGTACGCCGCATTACTTTTACCTGGTGATCCTGCCAGTAATTTGTTTTTCAACAGAACAAGCTGTCTTGCTGAAGTGGCAGTTGGAGGGTTGAGTCAAACCATTTACCGCAGGGGTGCTTGCAATGCTCCAGCTTTTATTTCCTTATGTAAAAGCTTTATTCCAAAAGGAACAAAACGGTTTGCTGTAACGCTTATAAAGTGTGAGCTGGAGTTTGGCTTAAATTTGTTAGTGTGTCTCTATCTGCTAATACATCAACCCCCCCCCCCCCCAGATTGCTGCTGTCCAAAGGTGTCTTAGTTGCTTCTTCATCCAGAGCGGGGTCACTCTAATGCCTCGTACACACGTACGGACTTTTGCCGGCGGACCTAAGTCCAGCGGACAATCCGCTGGACTTTCCGGCTAGGTCCGCTGGACTTTCCGAGGGTGTGGACTTGCCCACACACGCACGGACTTGTCCAGCGGATAATCCGCCGGCCAAAAGTCCGCGGGACTTTTGAAAATGAACGGACTTGCCCACACACGGAGCAGTCCGTTCATTTCGAACGTAACTTCAGGTTACGTAGCTAGCGTAGGCAGTAAATGCCGCCGCGCTAGCTCCGCAAGCTGGCATGGATTTAAAGGGAATCCCCACGCCGAAAAAACGGCGTGGGGGTTCCCCCCAAATCCATGTCAGACCCTCATCCGAGCACGCAGCCTGGCAGGCCAGGAAAGGGGTGGGGACGAACGAGCGCCCCCCCCCCCTCCTGAGCCGTACCAGGCCGCGTGCCCTCAACATGGGGGGTGCCCTGGGGAAAGGGGGGCCGTGCGGCCCCCCCACCCCAAAGCACCTTGTCCCCATGTTGATGAGGACAAGGGCCTCTTCCCGACAACCCTGGCCGTTGGTTGTCGGGGTCTGCGGGCGGGGGCTTATCGGAATCTGGGAACCCCCTTTAATAAGGGGGCCCCCAGATACCGGCCCCCCACCCTATGTGAATGAATATGGGGTACGATGTACCCCTACCCATTCACCTAAGGTGTAAAATGTAAAGTAAAAAAAAAACACCCACACTTTTGAAAAAATAGTTTATTGCACTGCTCCGGGGGTCTTCTTCCGTCTTGGGGGTCTTCTCGCCGGACTCCCCCGCCATTTACCAAGCTCTTTTACCGAGCGGGGGAAGTCCGGCTACCTTCTTCGTCGTCGCCGCCGTCTGGGGGTCTCGATCCGCCTTCGGGGGTCTTCTTCCGTCTTGGGGGTCTTCTCGCCGGACTCCTCCCCTCTCTTCTGCTCTTTTACCTAGCTCTTTCACGAGGGGAGGTGTCCGGCTACCTTCTTCGTCGTCGCCGCCGTCGTCTGGGGGTCTCGATCCGCCTTCGGGGGTCTTCCGGGGGTCTCTTCTGTTCTTGCGGCGGTCGTCGTCTTCCGCGCCGCCGGCGCCTTGTCCTTCTTCTTGTCCTTCTTGTTCTTCTTGTTCTTCTTCTTCTTCCGATGTTGACCCGACGCTCTCTCTGCCCGGAATGCCTGTGCCGCTCTGAGCTCGGACTTATATAGGGACATGGGCGACAGGGTCACATGTTCATGTCACATGGTGACCCCGCCCCCTTGTGTTGTCACAGTCCCGGAGGATGCTGGGACTGTGACATCGCAAGGGGGCGGGGTCACCATGTGACATGAACATGTGACCCTGTCGCCCATGTCCCTATATAAGTCCGAGCTCAGAGCGGCACAGGCATTCCGGGCAGAGAGAGCGTCGGGTCAACATCGGAAGAAGAAGAAGAACAAGAAGAACAAGAAGGACAAGAAGAAGGACAAGGCGCCGGCGGCGCGGAAGACGACGACCGCCGCAAGAACAGAAGAGACCCCCGGAAGACCCCCGAAGGCGGATCGAGACCCCCAGACGACGGCGGCGACGACGAAGAAGGTAGCCGGACACCTCCCCTCGTGAAAGAGCTAGGTAAAAGAGCAGAAGAGAGGGGAGGAGTCCGGCGAGAAGACCCCCAAGACGGAAGAAGACCCCCGAAGGCGGATCGAGACCCCCAGACGGCGGCGACGACGAAGAAGGTAGCCGGACTTCCCCCGCTCGGTAAAAGAGCTTGGTAAATGGCGGGGGAGTCCGGCGAGAAGACCCCCAAGACGGAAGAAGACCCCCGGAGCAGTGCAATAAACTATTTTTTCAAAAGTGTGGGTGTTTTTTTTTACTTTACATTTTACACCTTAGGTGAATGGGTAGGGGTACATCGTACCCCATATTCATTCACATAGGGTGGGGGGCCGGTATCTGGGGGCCCCCTTATTAAAGGGGGTTCCCAGATTCCGATAAGCCCCCGCCCGCAGACCCCGACAACCAACGGCCAGGGTTGTCGGGAAGAGGCCCTTGTCCTCATCAACATGGGGACAAGGTGCTTTGGGGTGGGGGGGGGCCGCACGGCCCCCCTTTCCCCAGGGCACCCCCCATGTTGAGGGCACGCGGCCTGGTACGGCTCAGGAGGGGGGGGGCGCTCGTTCGTCCCCACCCCTTTCCTGGCCTGCCAGGCTGCGTGCTCGGATGAGGGTCTGACATGGATTTGGGGGGAACCCTCACGCCGTTTTTTCGGCGTGGGGATTCCCTTTAAATCCATGCCAGGTCACGGAGCTAGCGCGGCGGCAGTAACTGCCTACGCTAGCTACGTAACCTGAAGTCACGTGCTAAATGAACGGACTTGCCGATGAGCGGCAAGTCCGTTCATTTCAAAAGTCCCGCGGACTTGCCCACTAACGGCGGGATTGTCCGCTGGACTTCCAAGTCCAGCGGATAATTTGAGAACAAAACCTGAAACTTTAGTCCGCCGTACTTTGGCGCCAAAAAGTCCGCCGGCGCCCACACACGAGGGGATTATCCTCTGGACTTCAGTCCAGAGGATAATCCCGCGGGATTGTCCCTTCGTGTGTACGCGGCCTAAGGCTCCATTCACATCTATGTATGCTTTTGAGTGTTTCTGCAGTGCTTTTTGTGTTTTCGGATATGTGTTTTTGATGCGTTTTTAATGCTGTTTTTTTTTTTTTAGTTGGCCAATTTGTTGTTGGGCAGATTAAATAATGTAAAACGTGCTAAAAACATACTGCATGCTTTTCTGCAGCATCTCCATTGAAATCTTTTGAACCAAAAAAGCAAAATAATAACAGCATTTTGCATTAAAAATGAAATAAAAAAATAAAATAAAAAGTCTCTGACCCTTTCCAAAAGCACAGCGGCTGAAAAAAGCATAGATGTGAACGTTTCCCCTAGGAATCCATGTTAAAAAATAGAAATTGATAAAGTGTCCTGTGCTTCTGCAAAAAGCATGAAAAAACGCTTTGCCATAAATAGAGCCTTAGGCTCCATTCGCATCTATGCATGTTGCTTTTGAGCATTTCTGCAGTACTTTTTGCTGTGCTTTCCGTGTTTACAGACACACGTTTTTTGTCACTTTTTGATGCGTTAACCACTTCCCGACCGCCCCATGTAGATATACGTCGGCAGAATGGCACGTACAGGCAGAATCACGTACCTGTACGTGCCATTCTTCAGGCGGTTGGGGGGTCCGATCGGACCCCCCTCCGCCGGCGGGGACGGTCGGGATCGTGTCAGGAGCGATCCGGGACGAGGGGACGGCCAGTGGTTTCTGGCCACCCCCTCGCGATCGCTCCTGGCCAATGAAAAGCTTCCCCTTCCTGTCTATTGTATAGACAGGAAGGCGGAAGTGATGTCACGCTCGGTGCGCCGGTCTATGTGACCGGAGACGCCGAGCGGCGAACATGTAAAGGTTAGTGCACAACAGTACACTGACACCAGTACAGTTAGGCACATATTCCACCCCCCTGTCACCCCCTGATCACCCCCCAGATCACCCCCTCCCCCCCCAGTCACAGTGTCACTAATTGCAGTGATCATTTTTTTACTGATCACTGCATTTAGTGTCAGTGTGACTGTAATAACTGTCAGTGCAGTTAGTTTTAGGTCCAAGGTAGCCCCCTACCCCCCTAATAAAGGTTTAACCCCTGATTGCCCCCCAGGTAACCCTTTCACCCCCTTTTGCCAGTGTCACTAAGCGATCGTTTTTCTAATCGCTGTATTAGTGTCACTGCTGTCGCTAGGTAACCATTTTTTTTTTTTTTAGGTAACCGCCATGTTTATATAGGTTCATAAATAGTTTTATAGGTCAGGTACCCCCATATTACAACCTAAATAAAGGTTTTAACCCTTGATTGCCCCTAGAGTTAACCCTTTCACCAGTGATCACTGTATAACTGTCACTGGTGACGCTGGTTAGCCAGTTAGTTATTTCGTTATTTAGGTTCCCCGTCAGGTTTTTATATAGCGTCAGGTACCCCCATATATTACCTAATAAAGGTTTTAACCCCCTGATTGCCCCTAGTTAACCCTTTCACCCCCTTTTGCCAGTGTCACTAAGCGATCGTTTTTCTGATCGCTGCATTAGTGTCGCTAGGTAACCATTTTTTTTTTTTAGGTAACCGCCATGTTTATATAGGTTCATAAATAGGTTTATAGGTCAGGTACCCCCATATTACAACCTAAATAAAGGTTTTAACCCCCTGATTGCCCCTAGAGTTAACCCTTTCACCAGTGATCACTGTATAACTGTCACTGGTGACGCTGGTTAGCCAGTTAGTTATTTCGTTATTTAGGTTCCCCGTCAGGTTTTTATATAGCGTCAGGTACCCCATATATTACCTAATAAAGGTTTAACCCCCTGATTGCCCCTAGTTAACCCTTTCACCCCCTTTTGCCAGTGTCACTAAGCGATCGTTTTTCTGATCGCTGCATTAGTGTCGCTAGGTAACCAGTTTTTTTTTTTGTGTATTACTGTTACGGGTGACGCTGGTTAGTTAGCTTGTTTTTTATACTGTCAGGGCACCCGCCATTTATTACCCAATAACGGTTTAACCCCCTGATCGCCCGGCGGGTGATATCAATTAGGTTTTAGGGTCAAATAAGGTCTGCGTCGCCCCAGGTTAGTGCCAGTACCGCAAACACCCACGCACAAAGCATACACCTCCCTTAGTGGCACAGTATCTGAACAGATCAATATCTGATCTGATCAGATCTATACTAGCGTCCCAGCAGTTTAGGGTTCCAAAAAAAAAAACGCATTGTTAGCGGGATCAGCCCAGATACCTGCTAGCACCTGCGTTTTCCCCCTCCGCCCAGCCCAGCCCACCCAAGTGCAGTATCGATCGATCACTGTCACTTACAAAACACTAAGCACACATAACTGCAGCGTTCGCAGAGTCAGGCCTGATCCCTGCGATCGCTAACAGTTTTTTTGTGGTAGCGTTTTGATTCAGTCGCTTCAGTCAGGAGCTTTTTTACCTGTGAATCTCAAAAAAATAAAAAAAAATAAAATAGTTGTCGTTTTATTGTTCTCTCTCTCACTCTATTCTCTCTCTATTGTTGCTCTTTTTTTACTCCATTCTATTCTGCAATGTTTTATTATGTTTTATCATGTTTTATCATGCTTGCTTTTCAGGTATGTAATTTTGTTTACTGTGTTTTAGTGTTAAGCATTTTTTTGTTTTCAGGTGCGCCATTCAGTTGCAACGCGGATTTATTTATCTTGACAGCAACAGCGTTTGCTCCCACGATACATAAAGACGCGACTCCAACACTGTAGGAGGTGATTTCACCACCACAGTTAAAAAAAAGAGCATATATGCCGAAGCATGGGGGCAGCAGGGGGGGGAGGAGCGATTGGCTCCTAATGCCACGTACATACGGTCGAAATTCCGACCGTGTGTACACGGCATAACTTTTGCGGGAGGATGCCCCCATGCATCGGCATATATAAATGGTGCATGTATGCCCATCATTAGAAGTGGGTGGATGAAGGGAGGTATTCTAATGGTGGGCATACCCACCAATCAATCTCTTTTTTTCGTTCAGCCAAGAGGCTGCATGAAAAAAAAAAGATTACAATATATGTCCAGTATGTTGCTGGACTTTGAATGGTTATACCAGAATGATGCCTGCAGGTTTAGGTATCATCTTGGTATCATTCTTTTCAGCCAGTGATCGGCTTTCATGTAAAAGCAATTCTAGCGGGTAATTAGCCTCTAGACTGCTTTTACAAGCAGTGGGAGGGAATGTCCCCCCTCCCGGATATAAACCGCGCCATTGGGAAATTGGGAAAGCATTTTATCACACCAATCTTGGTGTGGTCAGATGCTTTGAGGGCAGAGGAAAGATCTAGGGTCTAATAGACCCCAATTTTTTCAAAAAAAGAGTACCTGTCACTGCCTATTGCTATCATAGGGGATATTTACATTCCCTGAGATAACAATAAAAATCATAACAAAGAAAAAAAATGGAAGGAACAGTTTAAAAATAAAATAAAAAAGCTAAATAAATAAAAAAAAAAACAAAAAAAAAAAAAAAAGCACCCCTGCCCCCCCTTCTCTTGCGCAAAGGCGTACACAAGCGTTGGTCTGGCGTCATATGTAAACAGCAATTGCACCATGCATGTGAGGTATCACCGCAAAGGTCAGATCGAGGGCAGTAATTTTAGCAGTAGACCTCCTCCGTGAATCTAATGTGGTATCATGTAAAGGCTTTTAAAGGCTTTTAAAAATGTATGTAGTTTGTCGCCACTGCGTGTTTGTGCGCAATTTTAAAGCATGTCGTGTTTGGTATCCATGTACTCGGCCTAAGATCATATTTTTTATTTCATCAAAAATTTGAGCAATATAGTGTGTTTTAGTGCATTAAAATAAAAAAAAGTGTATTTTTTCCACAAAAAATGCGTTTGAAAAATCGCTGCGCAAATACTGTGTGGAAAAAAAAAATGCAACACCCACCATTTTAATCTGTAGGGCCTTTGCTTTAACATTATATATAGTGTTTGGGGGTTCAACGTAATTTTCTTGCAAAAGAAAAATATGTTTTCATGTAAACAAAAAGTGTCAGAAAGGGCTTTGTCTACAAGTGGTTAGAAGAGTGGGTGACGTGTGACATAGGCTTCTAAATGTTGTGCATAAAATGCCAGGACAGTTCAAACCCCCCCCAAATGACCCCATTTTGGAAAGTAGACACCCCAAGCTATTTGATGAGAGCAATGTTGAGCCCATTAAATATTTTTTTTTTTTGTCCCAAGAGATTGAATAATGAAAAAAAAAAAATATATATATTTTTTTTACAAAAAGTTGTCACTAAATGATATATTGCTCAAACATGTCATGGGCATATGTAGAAATACACCCCAAAATACATTCTGTTGCTTCTCCTGAGTACGGGGATACCACATGTGTGGGACTTTTTGGGAGCCTAGCTGCGTACGGAACCCCAAAAACCAATCACCGCCTTCAGGCTTTCTAAGGGTGTAATTTTTTTATTTCACTTCTCACTGCCAATCACAGTTTCGGAGGCCATGGAATGCCCAGATGGCATAAAACCCCCCAAAATGACCCCATTTTGGAAAGTAGACACCCCAAGCTATTTGCTGAGAGGTATTGTGAGTATTTTGCAGATGTCGCTTTTTGTCACAAAGTTTTGAAAATTGAAAAAAGAAAAAAAAATTTTTTTTTTCTTTACTTTCTTCATTTTCAAAAACAAATGAGAGCTGTAAAATACTCACCATGCCTCTCAACAAATAGCTTGGGGTGTCTACTTTCCAAAATGGGGTCATTTGGGGGGGTTTTGTGCTATTTTGGCATTTTATGGCCTTCGAAACTGTGATAGGTAGTGAGGAGTGAAATCAAAAATTTGCACCCTTAGAAATCCTGAAGGCGGTGCTTGGGTTTCGGGGCCCCGTACGCGGCTAGGCTCCCAAAAAGTCCCACACATGTGGTATCCCCATACTCAGGAGAAGCAGCAAAATGTATTTTGGGGTGCAATTCCACATATAACTATGGCATGTGTGAGCAATATATCATTTAGTGACAACTTTTTGAAAAAAAAAAAAAATCTTTTTTATTTTTGTCTTTATTCAATCACTTGGGACTAAAAAAAAAAATATTCAATGGGCTCAACATGCCTCTCAGCAAATAGCTTGGGGTGTCTACTTTCCAAAATGGGGTCATTTGGGGGGGTTTTGTACTTCTCTGCCATTTTAGCACCTCAAGAAATGAAATAGGCAGTCATAAATTAAAAGCGGTGTAAATTCCAGAAAATGTACTCTAGTTTGTAGACGCTATAACTTTTGCGCAAACCAATAAATATACGCTTATTGGCATTTTTTTTTACTAAAGACATGTGGCTGAATACATTTTGGCCCAAATATTTGACTAAAATTGAGTTTATTAGATTTTTTTTATAACAAAAAGTAGAAAATCTCTTTTTTTTTCAAAATTTTCGCTCTTTTTCCGTTTATATCGCAAAAAATAAAAATCACAGAGGCAATCAAATACCATCAAAAGAAAGCTCTATTTGTGGGAAGAAAAGGACGCAAATTTCGTTTGGTTACAAAATTGCATGACCGCGCAATTACCAGTTAAAGTAGTGCAGTGCGAAATTGAAAAAAGACCTCTGGTCCTTTGGCTGCCAAATGGTCCGGGCTGAAGTGGTTAAGCTTTTTTTTTTTTTTGGCCAATTTGTTGGGCAGATTAACCACTTAAGCCAAAGACCAGAGCGTTTTTTGCGATTCGGCACTGCGTCGCTTTAACGGACAATTGCTCGGTCTTGCAACGTGGCTCCCAAACAAAAGTGACGTCCTTTTTTCCCACAAATAGAGCTTTCTTTTGGTGGTATTTGATCACCTCTGCAGTTTTTTTATTTTTTGCGCTATAAACAAAAAAAAATAGCGACAATTTAGAAAAAAAAAAAAAAACGCAATGTTTTTTACTTTTTGCTATAATATATAAAAAAAATGTTTTCCTCAGTTTAGGCTGATACGTAATCTTCTACATATTTTTGGTAAAAAAAATAGCAATAAGCGTTTTACTGATTGGTTTGCGCAAAAGTTATAGCTTCAAAATAGGGGATAGTTTTATGGCATTTTTATTGATTTTTTTTTTAATTAATTTTTTTAACTTGTAATGCCCGTGAACAGCGATTTATATATTTTTTTTTATCGTGACTGTGACATTATGGCGGACACAATTTTGGTGCGATTTTGGGACCATTCGCATTTATACAGCGATCAGTGCAATTAAAAATGCATTGATTACTGTGTAAATGTGCCTGGCAGTGAAGGAGTTGACTACTAGGTGGCGCTGTAGGGGTTAAGTGTATCCTCGGGATTGATTCTAACTGTGGGGGGGGGGAGGGGCTGTGTGTGACGAGCATCTCCCGTTCTGCCTAATGACACTGATCACCGATTCCGATTACAGGGAACGGTGATAAGTGTCATTAGGCAGAACGGGGAGATGCTTGTTTACATCAGTATCTCTCCGTTCATCCTCTCCACGAGACGATCACGAGTATCCCCGCGGACATCGAGTCCGCGGGACCCACGATCACGGAGCTCTCTTAAATCGCAACGTACAGGTACGTTAACCTGCCTGTATGTGCCCTTCTGCCGCAGTATATATGCGTGAGGCGGTCGGGAAGAAGTTAAATAATGCAAAGTACGCTAAAAACGCACTGCATGCTTTTCTGGAGCGTCTCCATTGACGTCTGTTGAACCAAAAAAAGCAGCGTTTTGCATTTTAAAGTCCCTGACCCTTTGCAAAAACGCAGCAGCTGAAAAAGGCATAGATGTAAACGTTTCCAATGGGAACCCATGTTAAAAACTGTACTGCGTTCCGGCGAAAAGCATGAAAAAAAAAAGTTGATGCAAATGGCACCTAATACAAGAGGCGTTTTACTAGATCACTTGGTAAAAATGTGGGACGGGAATGAATGCAGCCACCAAATCTACTGATTGGTAAGCTGCAATAGATTACATTATTACACTTTAAGGAAAGAAGAATGGAAGAGAAGATGCACAAGATTCCCAGCAGCTCAGGAAACATCCAGCTTTCTCCTTTCTTTGTAGACCATATAGAGAAGCACACTGCCAGTTATCTGCCTATGAAGCAGGCATGGCATCTTATTATAGATGGGTGTTGTGTGTATGCCAGGACTATCCTGCAAAAGCTGGAGGCAGAAAGGAATGCAGCCTGTATAAGAGGTGTCACCCATCACCTAGCATAGAATTATGTCTCAATACATAAGATAATCATCTGTACCTACCCACCATGAACTCCCATAACCAGAATATCCTCCTATCACTGCATGGATGGTTTATTATGCATCGCTTGTGTAGAACATTCCTTTTGAGAGGTACAGTGCTGGTAGTCATTGCGTACAACGGAACTACGTAGAGGCTATTAGCCAATAGCTTTGGTCTCGTAATTTGATCTGAGCATGCGTGGCACTTTGTCCGTCGGAATTCTCTACACACGATCGGAAAAAGTCCGATCAGATTTTGTTGTCGGAAAATTTAAGAACAGGATCTCAAATTCCGATGGAAAAAGTCAGATGGAGCCCACACAAGGGCTGATTTTCCGACAACATGGTCCGATCTGACATTTTCCGTTGGAATTTCCGACCGTGTGTACCGGGGCTTAGTGTAAAGGCCCATACACACGATCGGACAACCAATGGTCCGACGGATGTGTTTTATCGGACAATCCGACCGTCTGTATGCTCAATCGGACGATTGTTGTCGGAAATTCCACGGACATATGTTCGCTGTGCATCCTCTCAAACTTTAAGACAACAAATGTGTTACTTGGATCATCCGATCGTGTGTACACAAGTCCATCGGAGTAAAATCCAAAGTACAAACACGCAAGCTCGGAACCAATCTAAACTAAACATCAGACAGCAATAGCAGAAGTTGCCCAAAGAGCTGAAAAATCATGTGGTTTGGTGAATGTTGGCTGAAAATGTTCTGCCGTGTGTATGCAGAACAAGTTCACGGACAATGCCCCTTCGGACAAAAATCCAAGGAAAAGTCTGATGGAAGTCCAATCGTGTGTATGAGGCTTTAGACTGAAAAGTAATCATGCAAATAGGAGTAGAGTTCTACCTGTTGGCTGCATATAAGACGGCATGTCATATTTACTGGATTCAAAAAGAAAAAATTATTTAACATTTTTTTCATTATTTTATTTTATTTTTTGTCCTGAGATTTAATGTCATTTAATTCATTAATATAATTTAATTAATATTTAAATATGCACAAAACCGTTATACATTGCATTTAAGAAGTCCTGTTTTTCCTGTACGCTTCTGTAGCCATTTTTGATATCCATTATAATTTTTTCTACCCTTTAGGAAGATAACTTCTGTTGCATAGAGGGAACACACACATTATTTTAACGTGTGTGTGTACATACAGTCCCTGACAAAAGTCTTGTCGCTTGTGTACAAATTGACCTGAAGTGCTGCTAAAATATATTTCTAATCAAGATTTTGTTACAAGAAATGGGTCATTTTAATCCTAACAGCTTTTGTAATAATGTTTCAGTGCAAAACGAAACTGACAAAAGGTATTCTAATATTCACAGCTTGGTAAAGCCCATTGAGTCCATTTTTGCCAAGACATAAGTGTTGTCGCCTTGTTATATGAGCTTCACCTGTGACTAATAATGGATCAATTAGGTCTCAGGTGTGTATAAAAAGAACACCAGTACACTAGACCTTCTCAACTGCAACTGGACCTCTGCAAACATGCCTAAGATTCACCCGGAGACTAAAGTGTTGATTATCAAGAGGCTGAAGACCAGATCCACTGCTGATGTGGCAGACACCTTCAATGTGTCTCAGCGTCAAGTTCAGAGGATAATAAAAAGATTTGAAGAGACTGGAGACGTTTTGGACAAGGCCAGGTCAGGCCGACCCCGCAAGACAACTGCTTGAGAGGACCGTTTGTTGGCTCGAAAATCCAAGGCCAGCCCATTTTCCACTGCAGCAGAGCTCCACGAGACCTGGTCACCTGAAGTCCCTGTGTCAACCAGAACAGTTTGTCGGATTCTGTCTCGAAATGGCCTCCATGGTCGAATCAGTGCCCATAAGCCAGCACTAAACATAAGACAATTGAAAAAACGTGTGGCATTTGCCAAGGGCCACAGCCTGCTAAAAGAATGGACTCTGGGGGGGCGTGGCTTAGCAATGGCCGAGTGAGGAGGTTTTTCTTGAGAGCTCCTGATCTCCCCGGCCCATCTAACACTATAGACAGCTTCAAACACTGATGACTGAGGCATGAACGCTACCAAAAGGTACAAGACGAGATCCTCCATAAGCGGGACCCCAACACAGACCCCACAGAGAAGCATACAGCGGTATTTCACCGATACACACGGACCCTCGCAGAGCGCCATTAATACAACACCACGTGCGCGCAACGGACCAGAAGGATCCCAAACAGGCAACTCGGCGGCCACTGAGCAGCTCACTGAACCAGAGCCCCTACGGAGCACACCCGATCCTGCCGACGTTGAAATGGCCAGTCAATCGCAGCAAGTGGGGATGTTACCCGACGACCTAAGAGCCATCCTGCAGGCCTTGCCTACGAAGGCGGATTTTGAGGCCTTACCATCCAAAACGGACATTGAGGCATTAATACTCCGTGTGGAAGAATCACACAGAAGAGACATGCAGGATGTCAGAGAGGAGTTGCAGGTGATCTCGGATCGCATGGATACGGGAGATGCTGCATTACAGGCCCTGACACAGCGGGTAACGGAGCTGGAACAAGCCAGGACAGCACAGGAGAACACGGCCGTGGACTTGCAGCTGCACATGGAGGACTTGGAGGACCGTAGCCGCCGTAACAACCTGCGGCTGCGGGGCCTCCCTGAAGCCACTGGGACTGAGGATCTGGCAGCGACGGTGGTAGCAATATTCCAAGAAATCCTGGGAGAGACGCCGGCACCTACCGTGGAGCTCGATCGGGTCCACAGGACACTGGGACCTAAACCGTCGGATCCAGAGAGGCCCCGTGACGTGCTCTGCAGAGTACACAAGTATTCCCTCAAAGAACTCATCCTAAGGAAGGCGTGGGACCACGGAGTAATCAGCTTTGATGGGGCTACAGTGAAGATACTGCCAGACCTCTCTAGAGCCACATTGCAGAGAAGAGCGTTGCTGAGACCTGCTCTGGACCTGGCCAGACGAAGAGGCTGCACTTACCGGTGGGGATACCCGCTAGCGGTCACCTTTCGGAACGGAACTACAGCCTGCTCTCTACGCTCCACGGCTGACCTACCCGCCTTCTTCGCCTTCCTGGAAGTAGATCCGGTACCGATCCCCGATTGGCTCGCTCTCCTCCCCCGCAATCCAGGCCGCACGGGCCCCCTGAGTCAACGGAGCCGTCTACCGCAGAGACATAACCACGCCAGAAGAAGATCCAGGGCGCCGTCCACGGAGAGATCACGTGAGTCATAAGAGCCCTGCTTGCCGATACCCAGTGACCCAAATATGGCTTTACCTTCCTGCTGCATCTTAGTACCGATCCCCCTCTGTCCCCCGGATACCCATAGCTGGAAACAGTGCCAGCAGCCTACATCCCCACAGAACATTGCACTAAACTCCTGATCCCGACCTGCCCTATCTTATGACTACCTGGATACCCCTGGTACTAAGGGGTAAGTGCATCCTTTCCTCCCCCTTTTTACATCCCCACTCTGAGACTGTTGGCACCCCCCCCCCCCCCCCCCCCCAGGGTACGACCGGGGATCCGGAGCCCTATATATATACTACCACTGAGCCGCATCACAGCCCCACGGGGTGCTCCCGGGAATTGGCACAGAACCCCCTTACAAGCACAGGGAGCGGTACCCTACAGGACACGGAGGATGAGAAGCAGGACAATGCCAACAGGCACTGATTGTAAGACCCGTTATTACTGCGGGGAAAATAAATCTACAGACTTCTCAGGATGACTAACGGGGACCTGCAGACAAACACAAGGGGAATGGAAGCTGGATATTGGGCTGGAACAGAAAAAGGCACAGGCACATTAAACCAAGGGGAGGGAGAGGGTGTATATGAGCCATGCTCTTTAAAAGGGGAGGTGTCGGAACAGGAGACCGAATAGAAGAGGGGGAGGGATAAGGGCAGTTGCCCTGGGGAGGGAGGGGGAGGGAAGAGAGGTCACAGCACCAAGATACAGACGAAAGGTCACTGGGGATTGGATTCTCAAACAGAAATAATTGTCTTCAACATGACTGTTCATTCTACACAGGGTATGAAGAAGGTTGCATTCATATAAATGTGTATCTGTTTCTAAATGTGTTGAAAGTTTCTATATTTTAATATTTTGAAGCTGTCTATATTAATATTAATATAAGAAAGGCATTGTATAGAAGATGGGGGGGAGGGACGGATACTCCCCGCTGGTTATTGCTTTCCCATAACCCACATAGGACTGCGCTCGATTACCAGTCTCCCACTGGTGAGCGTCCCAGCACCGTTGTGCTGCAAAGTTAGGAAAAGAGAAACTTTCTTTCTCTCTTGCGCTCTTCGTTTCTTATCTTTCCCCTACTTCTCTACTCTTCCCCCACAACCTCTACCTAACCCAACCCCTCCTCTCCAACCCCTCCCCCCTACCCACCAGGGAACCATGGAAGAAGTAAATATACTTTCATTGAACGCAAAGGGCCTTAATGTGCCCGAAAAGAGGCGGATGCTGATGCAGGATCTACGCCGTCTTAGGATTGATATGGCTCTGATCCAAGAGACTCATTTTAGGGGAGGAAGCCTGCCCATTCTGAAAAATAACCTATATCCTAGGGTATACCATTCTACAAATGAGACTGCGAAGTCTAAAGGAGTATCTATACTTATATCCCGCAGCGTGCCATGGCAATGCGCAGATATTAAGACAGATCCAGGAGGCAGATTCTTGTTCCTTAGAGGAACGATTGGAGGAGCGGAGGTAACCATAGCAAACATATATGCCCCTAACTGTCACCAGGATCAATTTATTGCTAAGATCCTAGAGCTCCTACAGGACTTTACTAGAGGCCAACTGATACTAGGAGGAGACTTAAATACCCCACTGATACCGACAGAGGACACCTCCTCAGGACAGTCCTCAATTACTCCCAACGTTAGAAAACGCATTGCTCGAGCCATACATAAAGCACAACTGATAGACGCATGGAGAATGTTACATCCGACAGAGAGGGACTATACATTCTATTCAATGCCCCACAAGCAATATTCCAGGATTGATTATTTTTTAATACCTCACGCTAACCTGCACGCCATTAGGGAGGCATCCATAGGGTCCATCACGTGGTCGGACCACGCCCCAGTCCTCTTGACATACTCCCTGACTGACAACCTCACCACCAAGAGTAGGACGTGGAGACTCAACGAGAGTCTACTGCAGGACGAGACGACACTCAAGGACGTAGTAAAGGAGTTGGAGTGCTACTTTAGCAACAACGACACCCCTGACAGTAACCCGGGTTACGTATGGGAGGCTCACAAGGCGGTTATCCGCGGAGTACTTATTAAGCACGGGGCCCGGATCAAGAGACAACGTACTATACAGCTGACCTCACTACTGAATGACTTACATATGGCTGAGGCCAGACACAAACACGCCCAAAGCCCCTCCGGGGAAACAGAGATAAGGCTCATACGCACCAAGATCACTGACCTTATGCAATTCCGCGCAAAAGCGGCAATACAATCTTGCCGCAGACTATCGTACGAGTCAGGTGACAAGTGTGGTAGGCTGCTGGCTAAATCGCTGAAAGAACAAATACTTGCAAACTATGTGCCACATATTTCCACACCCAGTAGCCGTAAGGTTACACTGCCACGGGAGATAGCAGGAGAATTCAAAGACTTTTACACAAACCTATACAACTTACAGACACAGGCCCCGTCGTCACCCCAAATTGAGCAGTATCTGACAACCTCAGACATGCCCAAAATACCATCAGACTTAAGCAAGTCCTTAGAAGAACCCATCACTATGGAAGAACTACGCACAGCGGTAGGGATGACAAAGCTAAGGAAGGCCCCGGGCCCAGATGGATTCACGGCCCAATATTATAAATTACTAATACCAGCCTTGGGAGACTTCATGTTAAAGTTTTTCAACGCATTAGGTCCCGACACATCTTTTCCGCGAGAGACGCTGATGGCACATATATCGGTGATACACAAGGAGGGGAAAGACCCCTCTCAGTGTGGAAGCTATAGACCGATCTCGCTGCTTAATGCAGACCTAAAAATCTTTACGAAAATACTGGCATCTAGGATTCAAGGTATCCTCCCCTCCTTGATCCATCTGGATCAAGTGGGATTCGTCCAAAATAGAGAGGCAAGAGACAATACGATAAAGGTTCTCAATCTTCTACATGTAGTCAACAGAAACAAACCCCCTGCTTATTCCTAAGCACGGACGCGGAGAAGGCCTTTGACAGGGTGAACTGGAGGTTCATGTCCTCAGTTTTGCGGCATATTGGACTAGGGGATAAAATGTTGTCTTGGATTGACTCAATATATACGAATCCATCGGCCAGAGTACGAGTCAACGGGATACTCTCAGAACCCTTTATGATCAAGAACGGCACTCGCCAGGGGTGCCCACTATCTCCGCTCCTCTTCACCCTGTCACTGGAACCTTTCCTACGCACTGTACGGGCTAACCAGAATATTTCAGGGGTCTCCCTGAGGGATACAAGCCAGAAGATTGCTGCTTATGCGGACGACATGCTGTTCGTCCTCACCAAACCCGAGGTCTCCCTCCCAAATTTATTACAAGAGTTCAGATCATATGGGGACATTTCAAATATGAAAATAAACTTCAATAAATCAGAGGCGATGAGCGTAGGAATTGGCCCCCAGCTTCTCGAGACACTAAAAACTGACTTTAAATTCAAGTGGACAACCACAGCCCTGAAGTACCTAGGGACACACATCCCACCTAAAATCTCTCAAGTGTTTGCCCTGAACTTCCCCCAGTTGCTAGTAACAGTTCGTTCACTTCTTAACAAATGGCATACAGGACTACACTCCTGGTTCGGGAGATGCAACATAATTAAGATGTGCATCCTACCCAAATTCTTATACCTATTACAGGCCCTCCCGGTCCAAATCCCCTCCCATTACTTTACGCAAACCAGAGCAGTATTATTCAACTTCATCTGGGCGCAAAAAAGACCTAGACTAGACAAACGCCAACTTACCCTACCAAAACAATACGGAGGACTGGCAGTTCCAGACCTCCGCAAATATTACCAGGCTACACATCTGACCAGACTGATTGACTGGAACCGACACCAAACCACAAAGCTATGGACCAGACTAGAACAGGCCCAATGCGACATTCCCCTCGACAGAGCACCGTGGTGTCAGAACACACTTATAAGAGAGGTGAAAAGTCATCCTCTGATAGGGACGACCACGCGCATCTGTGCTTCCTTATTCGAAGGGCACCTATCCTGGGGACCCCAGAGTTTTCCCCTGGTTATACAGACCCTGACTTCTGCTCCATTAGAGCAGCGGGATACACACAGGCCTCCCACTTCCTCAGGGGGGATAAGTGGCTCACATCTACCGAACTTATGTGCCCTGACGGCCCGTTTCGATTAAATTTTTTAAAAGCTTCCCAGTTGACCCACTTTCTGAAGTCCCTACCTCCACCTGGGAATTTCACCCAAACTTTGACTTCATATGAAGCTCTCTGCTCAGAAGAGGGAATCCTGACACACACACTATCCACAACATACCAATTACTGATCACACCACCGGAAGGACATCAATTAAGATGCCTAGAGGCCTGGGAAAAGGACATACAAAGTACCTTCACGACACGCCAAAAACAAAATATACTCCATTTCACATACAAATCCTCTATATGTACGAAAACGCAGGAGACGAACTACAAACTAGTCACTAGATGGTACAACACCCCTGCGAAGCTGCAAAAGTTCTTCCCTTCAACATCAGATCGATGTTGGAGATGCCAGAGAGACAAGGGGACAATCCTCCACATATTTTGGACCTGCCCACTGTTGGAGCAGTATTGGAAGACAGTACAGGGAACGATACAGAAATTTACAGACCACCCTATTCAGCTTGACCCAGCATTTTTCTTACTCCATGCCTCTGAAATACCACAAAAAAGGTACAAGAAGTCCCTGGCCCGCCACCTCCTAGATGCTGCCAAAGCTTGCATCCCACTACGCTGGAAGTCCACACAACCCCCGACAATTAGCATGTGGCTTAAAAAAGTGGAGGACATCAAAAAAATGGAGGATCTTATCCTCACAGCGAAAAACCAAAATGAACAATTCACTAAGGTATGGTTGGGGTGGAATATGTTCATATTCTCCGATGAGGGGCGGTCGCTTCTGGAGAATGGGGCCCTGACTTAGACCAGCCCTCCCTGTATTAAGTTTAGATAAGCAGCAAATGAGGGGCCAGACCCTCACAGAGACAAAACATGGCAAGTGATAAGCAATACCTCCCAGGTTCCCTACCAAACTCTCCCCCCCCCCCCCCACCTTCCCTTTCCCTACCTCCCAACCCGTCCTGTCTACTTTCCCGCTTTACCCCTCTTTACTTAAATCTCGTCTCTTCATTTCAGATTTCCTTTCCTCTTCTCTTAATCTACCCAAAACCGGATAAGACTCATGGAACCATCCGAGGTTATGGATGATTACAAGTGGTGGGAACTAGTTAAACTAAGGAAATAGGAGAAGATCTCAAATAACGAAGTTAGACATGACGAAGCATCTGGGACCGCATGGGGTGCCCCAGAGGCCTCAGGTGACCCCATCTCCCTACGGACATATAGACGACCCACCTGGGCTCAGGACTTTATATCCACAATGACCGCACTGTTAAGCATTTCTCTGTTAACACATATGGATGCTGTATTTCATGTTTCTATGTCCATTACTTAAATAAAAAATTTGAAAAAAAAAAAAGAATGGACTCTGGAAAAGTGGCAGAAGGTGGATTTTTCAGATGAATCCTCTGTTGAATTACACCACAGTCGCCGCAAATATTGCAGGAGACCTACTGGAACCCGCATGGAGCTAAGATTTACCCAGAAAACAGTGAAGTTTGGTGGAGGCAAAATCATGGTCTGGGGTTACATCCAGTATGGGGATGTGCGAGGGATCTGCAGGGTGGAAGGCAACATCAATAGTCTAAAATACCAAGAAATCTTAGCTACCTCTTATATTCCCAACCATAAAAAAGGCCAAATTTTGCAGCAGGATGGTGCTCCATCGCATACTTCCATCTTCACATCAAAGTTCCTTAAGGCAAAGAATATCAAGATGCTCCAGGATTGGCCAGCCCAGTCACCAGACATGAACATCATTGAGCATATGTGGTGTAGGATGAAAGATGAAGCATGGAAGATGAAACCAAAGAATATTGATGAACTCTGGGAGGCATGCAAGACTGTTTTCTTTGCTATTCCTGATGACTTCATCAATAAATTGTACGAATCCTTGCCAAACCGCATGGATGCTGTCCTTCAAGCTCATGGAAGTCATACAAGATATTTAAATTTGGATCGCACAGCACCACTACTTAATTTGCTGACATATTTTTGGATTTTCAGTAAAGTTGTTACATTTCTGTATAGGCGACAAAACTTTTGTCTTGCCAAAATTTGACCTGTCTGTCTTGATTAAATGATAAATCTTTTTTCAGTGAAACTAATTTATTTCAGTGCATTAAACATCATTTGGGAGGGCTTTAGCTTTTCATATGAGCTATTTCTAACACCAATTGATTAATTAAAAGTCAGGTTAATAGCAGGAGTTTCTACAAAATAGAGAAGCGACAAGACTTTTGTCAGAGACTGTACATATTTATATACTGATCAGCCATAACTTTATGTACACTGACAGGTTAATTGAATAACAGTGATTATCTTGATAATATGAGTTGCTGAGATACATTGGGCATCAAGTAAACATGTTGTCCCTATTGATTGCTGAGAAATGGGCAATGCAATTTGTTGTGTATGGGGCTGGGTAGCTGCAGACCGATCAGGGTGGTCATGCTGACCCATGCCCATAGCCAAAAGTTCCTACAATGGGCATGTTCACTTCAGAACTGAACCACAGAGTAATGGAAGAAGGTGGCCTTGTCTGGTGAATCACATTTTCTTTTACATCATGTGAATGTCCGTGCGTGTGGGTCACTTACCTGGGGAAGAGATGGAACTTGGATGTAGTATGGAAATGAGACAAGCCGGTGGAGGCAGTGTGATGCTTTGGGCAATATTCTGCTGGAAAACCTGGGGTCCTGCCATTCATGTAAATATTACTTTGACGCACACCACCTACCTAAACATTGTTACTGACAAAGCACATCCCTTCATGTAAACTATATTCCCTGATGCAGTGGCTTTTTTCAGCAGGATAATTATGCCCTGCCCCCACTGATTTCAAGTATGGTTTGAGAAGCACAACAATGGGTTTGAGGTGTTAACTTGGCCTCCAAATTCTCCAGATCTCAATCCAATCAACCATCTGTGGGATTTGCTGAAAAAACAAGTCTGATCCATGGAGGCTGCACCATGCAACTTACTGGACCTAAAGGATCTGCTACTGACGGCTTCGTGCCAGATACCGCAGCATACCATCAGAGGTCTAGTGACATCCATACCTTGATGGGTTAGGGTGTTTTGGCAGCAAAAGGGGGACCTTCCCAGTATTAGGCCAACGGGGGGGGGACGGTCGGGATCGCTTCAGGAGCGATCCGGGATGAGGGGACGGCCAGTGGTTTCTGGCCACCCCCTCGCGATCGCTCCTGGCGAATCAGATGCTTCCTCTGTCTGTGTCAATCAAAACACAGGCAGAGGAAGTGATGTCACGCTCGGTGCGCCGGTCTATGTGACCGGAACGCCGAGGAGACAAGATGTAAAGGTTAGTGCACCAACAGTACACTGACACCAGTACACATAGGCACACAAATAACCCCCCTGTCACCCCCTCCCCCCCCCCCCCAGTCACAGTGTCACTAATTGCAGTGATCATTTATTTACTGATCACTGCATTTAGTGTCAGTGTGACTGTAATAACTGTCAGTGCAGTTAGTTTTAGGTCCAAGGTAGCCCCCCACCCCCCCAATAAAGGTTTAACCCCTTGATTGCCCCCCAGGTAACCCTTTCACCCCCTTTTGCCAGTGTCACTAAGCGATCGTTTTTCTGATCGCTGTATTCGTGTCACTGGTGTCGCTAGGTAACCATTTTTTTTTTTTTAGGTAACCGCCATGTTTATATAGGTTCATAAATAGGTTTATAGGTCAGGTACCCCATATTACAACCTAAATAAAGGTTTTAACCCCCTGATTGCCCCTAGAGTTAACCCTTTCACCAGTGATCACCGTATAACTGTCACTGGTGACGCTGGTTAGCCAGTTAGTTATTTCGTTATTTAGGTTCCCCGTCAGGTTTTTATATAGTGTCAGGTACCCCCATATATTACCTAATAAAGGTTTTAACCCCCTGATTGCCCCTAGTTAACCCTTTCACCCCCTTTTGCCAGTGTCACTAAGCGATCGTTTTTCTGATCGCTGCATTAGTGTCGCTAGGTACCCAGTTTTTTTTTTAGGTTAACCGCCATGTTTATATAGGTTCATAAATAGGTTTATAGGTCAGGTACCCCCATATTACAACCTAAATAAAGGTTTTAACCCCCTGATTGCCCCTAGTTAACCCTTTCACCCCCTTTTGCCAGTGTCACTAAGCGATCGTTTTTCTGATCGCTGCATTAGTGTCACTGGTGCCGCTAGGTAGCCAGTTTTTTTTTTAGGTAACCGCCAGGTTTATATAGGTTCATAAATAGGTTTATAGGTCAGGTACCCCTATATTACAACCTAAATAAAGGTTTTAACCCCCTGATTGCCCCTAGAGTTAACTCTTTCACCAGTGATCACCGTATAAGTGTCACTGGTGACGCTGGTTAGCCAGTTAGTTATTTAGGTTCCCCGTCAGGTTTTTATATAGCGTCAGGTACCCCCATATAATACCTAATAAAGGTTTTAACCCCCTGATTGCCCCTAGAGTTAACCCTTTCACCAGTGATCACTGTATAACTGTCACTGGTGACGCTGGTTAGATAGTTTGTTTTTTATACTGTCAGGGCACCCGCCATTTATTACCCAATAACGGTTTAACCCCCTGATCGCCCGGCGGGTGATATCAATTAGGTTTTAGGGTCAAATAAGGT
This sequence comes from Lithobates sylvaticus, assembly GCA_028564925.1. Classification (NCBI taxonomy): domain Eukaryota; kingdom Metazoa; phylum Chordata; class Amphibia; order Anura; family Ranidae; genus Lithobates; species Lithobates sylvaticus. Next base: position 110,510,813 of record CM053030.1, on the reverse strand, counting down.
CTGCGTCGCCCCAGGTTAGTGCCAGTACCGCAAACACCCACGCGCAAAGCATACACCTCCCTTAGTGGTACAGTATCTGAACAGATCAATATCTGATCTGATCAGATCTATACTAGCGTCCCAGCAGTTTAGGGTTCCAAAAAAACGCATTGTTAGCGGCATCAGCCCAGATACCTGCTAGCACCTGCGTTTTCCCCCTCCGCCCAGCCCAGCCCAGCCCAGCCCACCCAAGTGCAGTATCGATCGATCACTGTCACTTACAAAACACTAAGCACACATAACTGCAGCGTTCGCAGAGTCAGGCCCGATCCCTGCGATCGCTAACAGTTTTTTTGTGGTAGCGTTTTGATTCAGTCGCTAACAGTCAGGAGCTTTTTTACCTGTAAATCTCAAAAAAATAAAAAAATAGTTGTCGTTTTATTGTTCTCTCTCTATTGTTGCTCTTTTTTTTACTCCATTCTATTCTGCAATGTTTTATTATGTTTTATCATGCTTGCTTTTCAGGTATGTAATTTTGTTTACTGTGTTTTAGTGTTAACCATTTTTTTGTTTTCAGGTGCGCCATTCAGTTGCAGCGCGGATTTATTTATCTTGACAGCAACAGTGTTTGCTCCCACGATACATAAAGACGCGACTCCAACACTGTAGGAGGTGATTTCACCACCACAGTTAAAAAAAAGAGCATATATGCCGAAGCATGGGGGCAGCAGGGGGGGGGGGGGAGCGATTGGCTCCTAATGCTGCGTACATACGGTCGAAATTCCGACGGAGCCTTGCCCCGTGGAAAAGTGCAACCGTGTGTACATGGCATAACTTTTGTGGGAGGATGCCCCCATGCTTCGGCATATATAAATGGTGCATGTATGCCCATCATTAGAAGTGGGTGGATGAAGGGAGGTATTCTAATGGTGGGCATACCCACCAATCAATCTCTTTTTTTCGTTCAGCCAAGAGGCTGCATGAAAAATAAAGATTACAATATATGTCCAGTATGTTGCTGGACTTTGAATGGTTATACCAGAATGATGCCTGCAGGTTTAGGTATCATCTTGGTATCATTCTTTTCAGCCAGTGATCGGCTTTCATGTAAAAGCAATTCTAGCGGGTAATTAGCCTCTAGACTGCTTTTACAAGCAGTGGGAGGGAATGTCCCCCCTCCCGGATATAAACCGCGCCATTGGGAAATTGGGAAAGCGTTTTATCACACCGATCTTGGTGTGGTCAGATGCTTTGAGGGCAGAGGAAAGATCTAGGGTCTAACAGACCCCAATTTTTTCAAAAAAAGAGTACCTGTCACTGCCTATTGCTATCATAGGGGATATTTACATTCCGTGAGATAACAATAAAAATGATAACAAAAGAAAAAAATGGAGGGAACAGTTTTAAAATAAAATAAAAAAGCTAAATAAATAAAAAAAAAAAAAAAAAAAAAAAAAAAAAAAGCACCCCTGCCCCCCCTTCTCTTGCGCAAAGGCGAACACAAGCGTTGGTCTGGCGTCATACGTAAACAGCAATTGCACCATGCATGTGAGGTATCACCGCGAAGGTCAGATCGAGGGCAGTAATTTTAGCAGTAGACCTCCTCCGTGAATCTAATGTGGTATCATGTAAAGGCTTTTAAATGCTTTTAAAAATGTATGTAGTTTGTCGCCACTGCGTGTTTGTGCGCAATTTCAAAGCATGTCCTGTTTGGTATCCATGTACTCGGCCTAAGATCATATTTTTTATTTCATCAAAAATTTGAGCAATGTAGTGTGTTTTAGTGCATTAAAATAAAAAAAGTGTATTTTTTCCACAAAAAATGCGTTTGAAAAATCGCTGCGCAAATACTGTGTGGAAAAAAAAATGCAACACCCACCATTTTAATCTGTAGGGCCTTTGCTTTAACAATATATATATAGTGTTTGGGGGTTCAACGTAATTTTCTTGCAAAAAAAAAAAAATATGTTTTCATGTAAACAAAAAGTGTCAGAAAAGGCTTTGTCTACAAGTGGTTAGAAGAGTGGGTGACGTGTGACATAGGCTTCTAAATGTTGTGCATAAAATGCCAGGACAGTTCAAACCCCCCCCAAATGACCCCATTTTGGAAAGTAGACACCCCAAGCTATTTGCTGAGAGCAATGTTGAGCCCATTAAATTTTTTTTTTTTTTGTCCCAAGAGATTGAATAATGAAAAAAATATATATATATATATTTTTTTTTACAAAAAGTTGTCACTAAATGATATATTGCTCAAACATGTCATGGGCATATGTGGAAATACACCCCAAAATACATTCTGTTGCTTCTCCTGAGTACGGGGATACCACATGTGTGGGACTTTTTGGGAGCCTAGCCGCGTACGTCACCCCAAAAACCAAGCACCGCCTTCAGGCTTTCTAAGGGTGTAATTTTTTTATTTCACTTCTCACTGCCAATCACAGTTTCGGAGGCCATGGAATGCCCAGATGGCATAAAACCCCCCAAAATGACCCCATTTTGGAAAGTAGACACCCCAAGCTATTTGCTGAGAGGTATTGTGAGTATTTTGCAGATCTCGCTTTTTGTCACAAAGTTTTGAAAATTGAAAAAAGAAAAAAAATATTTTTTTTTCTTTACTTTCTTCATTTTCAAAAACAAATGAGAGCTGTAAAATACTCACCATGCCTCTCAGCAAATAGCTTGGGGTGTCTACTTTCCAAAATGGGGTCATTTGGGGGGGTTTTGTGCTATTTTGGCATTTTATGGCCTTCGAAACTGTGATAGGTAGTGAGGAGTGAAATCAAAAATTTGCACCCTTAGAAATCCTGAAGGTGGTGCTTGGGTTTCGGGGCCCCGTACGCGGCTAGGCTCCCAAAAAGTCCCACACATGTGGTATCCCCATACTCAGGAGAAGCAGCAAAATGTATTTTGGGGTGCAATTCCACATATAACTATGGCATGTGTGAGCAATATATCATTTAGTGACAACTTTTTGAAATTTTTTTTTTTTTTTTTGTCTTTATTCAATCACTTGGGACTAAAAAAAAAAATATTCAATGGGCTCAACATGCCTCTCAGCAAATAGCTTGGGTTGTCTACTTTCCAAAATGGGGTCATTTGGGGGGGGTTTGTGCTATTTTGGCATTTTATGGCCTTCGAAACTGTGATAGGTAGTGAGGAGTGAAATCAAAAATTTGCACCCTTAGAAATCCTGAAGACGGTGCTTGGGTTTCGGGGCCCCGTACGCGGCTAGGCTCCCAAAAAGTCCCACACATGTGGTATCCCCATACTCAGGAGAAGCAGCTAAATGTATTTTGGGGTGCAATTCCACATATAACCATGGCATGTGTGAGCAATATATCATTTAGTGACAACTTTTTGAAAACATTTTTTTTTTTTGTCTTTATTCAATCACTTGGGACTAAAAAAAAAATATTCAATGGGCTCAACATGCCTCTCAGCAAATAGCTTGGGGTGTCTACTTTCCAAAATGGGGTCATTTGGGGGGGTTTTATACTTCCCTGCCATTTTAGCACCTCAAGAAATGAGATAGGCAGTCATAAATTAAAAGCGGTGTAAATTCCAGAAAATGTACTCTAGTTTGTAGACGCTATAACTTTTGCGCAAACCAATAAATATACGCTTATTGGCATTTTTTTTACTAAAGACATGTGGCTAAATACATTTTGGCCCAAATGTTTGATTAAAATTGAGTTTATTGGATTTTTCTTATAACAAAAAGTAGAAAATATCTTTTTTTTTCAAAATTTGCAGTCTTTTTCCGTTTATAGCGCAAAAAATAAAAAAAATCACAGAGGCAATCAAATACCATCAAAATAAAGCTCTATTTGTGGGAAGAAAAGGACGCCAATTTCGTTTGGGTACAACATTGCATGACCGCGCAATTACCAGTTAAAGCAGTGCAGTGCGAAATTGAAAAAAGACCTCTGGTCCTTTGGCTGCCAAATGGTCCGGGGCTGAAGTGGATAAAGTGCCTGCTGAGCATGCATATGCCCACTGTGTTTGAATTGTTTTTCAAGGGAAACCATCACTGTTGTATGTGCTGTTTTTTCCTTCCTTCCTTCCTTCCTTCTTTCTTCTCCTCGTCCTTGGCCTCCTCCTCCTCCGTTCGTGACACAGATTCCAAAAAGCATTGTTTTTTGTTTTCTTTTAAAGACAGATGTAGTACAGCAGAAGCTGTTTACCTGTATACTTTCTCTATATTTATGCTCTGGCTTATTTATTTTTTTATAAAGAAAAAGAAGTTTGCGCTATGTGAATAAATAAATAGTGAATAACAAGTACGTGTGTACCGTGAATTAATAAGTGACCATCATTGTCATTTATATGAGGTAAATGCCACCAAATATTGTGCAATGAGTATTAATTATTAATCAATATAAAAAAATATGTAATATGCTGAGTGAACAAAGTTATAGTGTAAAAAACACATATAAGGCAGAACAACCAATATAGCCAATATAGTTGCAAACAACTAGTGAAACAACCAATGGATAGTTGCAAACCGTGTATATCGATAATCAAAAAATGTTATTATACACAAAATATATTTTATATAAACTGTCCATAAGTGATCCTATGAGACAGGCATAAAGTGACATCCGTGCAGTAAGTGACTCTTTAGATCAGATTTTCATCGGTGATCTAGTGACTTCCCTCTGTGGTCCCGCCACCAAATGAAATGCAAGCTTACCAGCTGTAGAACAAGTAATCGCATGTGGCTACAACCCAGCCAGGGCCTTTTCCTCTACCTCTCCTCCGGGAGGAGCGACGTGCTGACGTCACCGCGTTCTACGCCTCAGACAAGCACGGGCGTTTGTTACTAGAGCCGGCCGGCCGCAATATTTTGAATTTTTTGCCTACTACTGTTTTTATCTGGATGTCTGTACGCCTTGGGCGTTTTTTAAATAAATAAGTTGGATCCTACCCATGGTTCGCCCCTTCTTCCTTCTCTTTTCCGGCTTGGGGGATTGCTTTTCCTGACGAGATACAAAGCTGGGACCCCCTGACAAGGACACGGAGGCTTTCGTTTTGATGCCCAGAGGAGAGGTAGAGGAAAAGGCCCTGGCTGGGTTGTAGCCACATGCGATTACTTGTTCTACAGCTGGTAAGCTTGCATTTCATTTGGTGGCGGGACCACAGAGGGAAGTCACTGAATCACCGATGAAAATCTGATCTAAAGAGTCACTTACTGCACGGATGTCACTTTATGCCTGTCTCATAGGATCACTTATGGACAGTTTATATAAAATATATTTTGTGTATAATAACATTTTTTGATTATCGATATACACGGTTTGCAACTATCCATTGGTTGTTTCACTAGTTGTTTGCAACTATATTGGCTATATTGGTTGTTCTGCCTTATATGTGTTTTTTACACTATAACTTTGTTCACTCAGCATATTACATATTTTTTTATATTGATTAATAATTAATACTCATTGCACAATATTTGGTGGCATTTACCTCATATAAATGACAATGATGGTCACTTATTAATTCACGGTACACACGTACTTGTTATTCACTATTTATTTATTCACATAGCGCAACCTTCTTTTTCTTTATACTGTATTTTTGTTTATCACATGTGGTTTGCTGCTTTCTAATTGTGTTTTGTCCAGCGCAGTTTTTTTTGTTTTTATTTATTTTTTTGTTTAAATTTCTGCTTGTGCTATTGTGCTTCGTAAACAGGCTTTTCCCAAAAACTATTTTATATAAGTCTGTAAAAAAAAGGAACCTAAATGGTCCACTGCTGATTGAAAATAAGAATGTAAAATATGATTAATATTCACAATTTCATGTTTACATATTTAAATGTTATATGTTTAGTCCTGAACATAATAAATTAAATCAGAAATTATAAAAAACTATAAATTCAGTTTTGAGGTTCAGGTGTCAGAGTTGTTATCCTAGCTTTGGTATGCAGTGAGTCACTAATCTTAAATATGGAATATGGAAGGAATGGAGTTGAGTTATTACAGGCTTTGCTGGCTTCATGCTTATTCCAGGTTACTTACACACTAGGCTTTGACATCAAGACCAGATCTCCGGGGGATGGCATTGGCAGCCTGTCATTCTTCTGTCTGTAGGTTCACATGAAACTTGTGATCTGGATTCTTTATTGTTTGACTGGTTTTCTGAGCAATTGGTATCATGTGGTTGAAAGAATAAAAGTTGTCATTTGCTTGTTTGCTTTATTCCAGAATCTAGGGATGGCCCGTTTATGGGGGATCTCTCACCAAGAATGGACTCTGCACAGCTAACATTACCTTCCATATGTCTGATATTAAGATGCAGTGATTTGGAAAATTGCTGTACAATAATGACCTCAGACACAAGAGCTGAACCCTACACAGTCTTATTGTCTCAAGAGACGTTGGGCTGGTGAATTATTTGGCATTATTTGTCAATGTGGAGCTTTAACGCATCACTATATAAAAATGTCCTTATCTGCATGGGTTAATCCATGTAAAGATGGTCTTATGATTTTCTTTTTTTATTGAAAATGCCAAGCTGGCCAGAAAAAAGTGACCGTTTTGGGAAAAAAACATGTAACATTTATTATATGGTGCTTTTTTATTTTTTTTATTTATTTTTTGTATTTTTATTGTTTAGTTTTTTAGGAAAATCTGGAGTTTGGTGTTTTAATTTGTTGCTTGCTTTTAGTCTATCTAACACTTGCATGTCTTTCTAAGCCTACACTATCCACAAGGTAACATTGCAATGATTTCACTGCAGAACGAACAATGTTGCCACTTTGTCAAGAGAATTATGGGAGGGGCAGGTCAAGAGGTGCTAAAATTATATTACAATGGGTTAATGCTATTGACAGACTGCATGTGTCATTTGTGACTTCACCCATTAGTATAAACACTATGCAACTAATTGCCATAATTCATATTTTCTTCCCTCCGTTAGTGAGGATGAATATGACGACCATTGTGTCGATCCTGATTACGAGGTTCCAAAACGGAAGGGGCAAAAGAAAATCTGGAATAGAGCCAAGTGGAGTAAAGAAGAGGTATGGCTTGTTTTTATTTTACTTTTCCTTCTAATATTGTAATTACTGGCCGTAATCTAATTCATGTTTTTAACAGGATAACGAATTAAAGAAACTAGCTGAAGTGCATGGGACTGATAACTGGAACTTGATCGCCAGCAACTTCCTGGTAAGTCTTCTGAACTCACAGAAATAAAAAGTGTGGGTTGGGAGCAGCTATAGTCAGCCAAAAGAAAACCCTACCTTCCGAAAAATTTACTTCTTCGCATCAAATACTATCTGCATGTAAGAAGAAAACCTAGGTATGAACTGGAGTATAGACCTCCAGTAAACTACAATGGCGGACTATAACGGCAAAACAGAAATTTTAAAAAATTTTGGGGATAAATAAAACATTTTTATTACACAAATTGTACAATAGAAAGTTGTAACTAAAAATTGTCTCCGTTGTTTTGCCGTTCTAGTCTGCCATTGTAGGTTACTGGAGGTCTATACTTTGGTTCACACCTAGTTTTTCTTTGTATGTGATTTGGATGAGGCCACATGTTCCACTGCTGCCAGATTGATCTCCGCTCCGCCCTCTCTGCCCGCCGACTTCCGGTTCCAGGTATCAGATCTGGTATCGGGAGCATTTGTGCGAGTACAAGTACCAATACTCGTATCGGGGGCAACCCTAGTAAATATTTTATTATCTTTGCTACAATGTAAAAGTAGTGTGTGTACAGCTTGTATAACCGTGTCAATTTGCTGTCCCCTCAAAATAACTCGACACACTAATGTCTAAACCGCTGGCAACAAAAGTGAGTACACCCCTAAGTGAAAATGTCCATATTGGGCCCAATTAACCTATTTCCCTCCCCAGTGTCATGTGACTTGTTCGTGTTACAAGGTCTCAGGTATGAATGGGGGAGCAGGTGTGTTAAATTTGGTGTTATCGCTCTCACTCTCTCAATACTGGTCACTGGAAGTTCAACATGGCATCTCATGGCAAAGAACTCTGAGGATCTGAAAAGCTTTGTTGCTCTATAAAAAAGATGGCCTGGGCCAGTGATGGCGAACCTTGGCACCCCAGATGTTTTGGAACTACATTTCCCATGATGCTCATGGACTTATGGTTCGCCATCACTGTCTTAGGCTATAAGAAGATTGCCAAGACCCTGAAACTGAGCTGCAGCACATGGCTAAGACCATACAGTGGCTTAACAGGACAGGTTCTACTCAGAACAGGCCTCGCCATGGTCGACTAAAGAAGTTGAGTGCAAGTGCTCAGTGTCATATCCAAAGGTTGTCTTTGGGAAATGGACGTATGAATGCTGCAGAGGTTGAAGGGGTGTGCGGGGGGGGGGGGGGGTCAGCCTGTCAGTGCTCAGATCAAATGCTGCACCAAATTGGTCTGCATGGTTTTCATCCCAGAGGGAAGTCTCTTCTAAAGATGATGCACAAGAAAGCCTGCAAACAGTTTGCTGAAGACAAGCAGACTAAGGACATGGATTACTGGAACCATGTCCTGTGGTCTGATGAGACCAAGATAAACATAGTTGGTTCAGATGGTGTCAAGTGTGTGGTGGCAACCAGGTGAGGAGTACAAAGACAAGTGTGTCTTGCCTACAGTCAAGCATGATGATGGGAGTGTCATGGTCTTGGGCTGCATAAGTGCTGCCGGCACTGGGGAACCATGAATGCCAACATGTACTGTGACATACTTGTAGTATATTATATCTAATATATATATATATATATATGTATACATGTGTATATATATATATATATATATTATATATATACATATTTATTATATGTAGTGTTTTTATTTAGGCATTCTAAAGACAAGTTTATTCTAGGCAGGCCACTTTGGTAGCTGTTAATCTAATTGCGCCTTTATAAAAGAGGGTTTGTTGCCACATACCAAAGGGGAACAGATAATGATTATCTTAATCTAATCAGTATTCACACATGTCAAAGGGGGAATATGCAAGAATGTAAATTGGGGCAGCTTTATAATTCCAGCTACTCACAGCTTGGGGTTATCTCCTGTCACTCTGAAAGACCGGGGCAGATCAAAGCATTTAATGGAAACGCCCAATCAAATTGCTCAGACATTCAGTGTGTGTGGGGGATATAACAGGACGTTCAATCTGTTTAGAAGTGTGTGTTCTTACGAAGGCACCCAAGAGTCACATGTTTCCATGGGGCTCTAAATATTTACTAGCACTGTCGTGATATGAACTCTGTTGGATTTTTGTCATCTGTAAGAATGTTCTGTTTTAGAAGTCAATAAAATCTCTCTCTGGGAGAATAGGGTTTTGCTGCGGGAAGACAATACTTTTACTAATAACTAAAAACCATCTACGAGGAACTATAATATTAGATCACTACATTGGTGCCGTTCAAGAGACCAGAAGAGCATTTTCAGGACTTTGTAACAGAAGTCAGTGATAACAATCCGTGAGTTGGACAGAAGTCTGATGGAGACCCAAGACCTGTGCTGTGACTCTAACGTCTGGTTGTGACATAAGAGAGTCTGATCTACAAAATCAAACAAGTTTGGAACCCCAGAATTATTCTCTGGAGACTGGAAACGAAGAAAAGGACTGCATCGTGTACCAGAAGACGTGAGCTGGAAGCTGAAGGAGTAATTAATGCGGTGAGTAAAATATTTCTCTTTTTAAATTATTAATAATATAGTCAAAATGCTTACTCAGTGTGAAGCTAGTGTCAGTTCTGATAAAGTTAACAGATGGGTGTTAAAATGTATTAAGCGTCATGGCGGGCCTTATGAAGTGCCAGAAAAATATAAGCAGACATGGACTATGATGAATGAATTTTTAGAAAAAAATGTTTTTGATAGTAAAATTTCAGAAAGTAAAAGAAAAGGTTGTATTGTACAGGGCTTGTTATCTTGCTGTTTAACAATGGAAAGTTCTTTGAAAGATAAGGTTGAGGAAATTACCCAGTTACAGAGTGCAGTTGATAATAGCAACAAGGTTTGTCAGAGGTTACAAAACCAATCAGAATCTGAGACTGTAAATTTAAAATTGCATGCAGTCACCATTGGGGAAGCTCTGCTTGAGAAGTCTAAACGTTGTAATGAATTATCAGAGGAAAATGAGAGATTGAAATTAAGAATTATGGAATTAGAGAAGAGATCTCAGGAATGCAGATATGCATCGAACCGTGGATTCAGCAATCTGCAGCAAAATACAAATACAAACATTCTATCTAATGAAACAGAACCTCATATTAAATCTGATAATTCATTGCCAGCTGCACCCACTGAGACCACCACAGTTTATAACAATAATAATAATGCATGTGAAGTTCAGCTTGTAATGAAGCCTTTGAAACCAAAAGAATTAGATGCAATTCTTAAAGAAATAGGAATGATTCCCTGCCATGATTTAAACAGATTTTTAAAATGAAAGAAGAAGGAAAAGGTATCAATGCAGTATGGTGCTGCTGATACTGAAAGGGTAATCATGTGCCACGTCCTTAATATATTATGGAAATTGGAAGATGGGGGACTTGTGGACTTTTTAGGCACTGTAGACATTAGTTTTGTAATATCAAAAATTTATTAGTTCAAGGAGAACAACATGCATAAAATACCACGTACATCTAAAAACATATAGATTTAAGTTCAAACAAATGAGAAGAAAAAGATAATCATACAGTACAAAATCGCATAAGCATATGAGCCATTGTGAAGCATTCAGTACCTCAAGTCATAATGATATGTTTGCTGCTTGATTTATGGGTCAGTTCTAGTAGTTAGAACGACCCAAGTGGGGGTATATGTTGTAATGTGTTGGCCAATTTATGTGGGACTTTATGTATTATATATATGTATTGGATATATATATTCCACACACAGTATTAGTGACCAGGCCAGATATAAGTTGACAATGTTATCTGTTACCCTTTGATGTGTAAATCTTATGCAATTTGTGTGTGTGAGGAATAGCCTTTTAACCTAGTATTTATTGATGGTAATTAGACCTTGGGGTCTAACCCGGGGGGTATTCATGGAAAACATTTGGTTGACCCCCCCCCCAGTGTCAGATCAGTATATGAGAAGACAGTCAGGATGTCAGGCAGTCTAGAAGATATATCTATGAGAGAAGGGTCTGGAGTCACGGGTCTAGGAGAAGATATTCCTTGTCATGTACTCTGTTGGATTTTGCCATCTGTAATAATGTTCTGTTTTGGAAGTCAATAAAATTGTCTCTCTCTGGGGAACGGGTTTTGCTGCGGGACAATACTTTTAATAACCATATACCATCAACGAGGAACTATAATATTAGATCACTACAATACTGAAGCCGAGTATGACCCCCATCCTTCAGAGACTGGGCCGCAGAACAGTATTCCAACATAACAACCCCAAACGCATATCCAAGACTATGACTGCCTTGCTAAAGAAGCTGAGGGTAAAGGTGATGGACTGGCAAAGCCTGTCTCCAGACCTAAACCCTAGCGCAAGGTCTTTAACATCCACCAGCTCAGTGATGACGTCATGGAGGAGTGGAAGAGGACTCCAGTGGCAACCTGTGAAGCTCTGGTGAACTCCATGCCCAAGAGGGTTAAGGCAGTGCTGGAAAATAATGGTGGCCACACAAAAAATTGACACTTTTGGCCAAATTTGGACATTTTCCCTTTAGGGGTGTACTCACTTTTGTTGCCAGCGGTTTAGACGTTAATGGCTGTGTGTTGAGTTATTTTGAGGGGACAGCAAATTTACACTGTTATACAAGCTGTACACTCACTACTTTACATTGTAGCAAAGTGTAATTTCTTCAGTGTTGTCACATGAAAAGATATAATAAAATATGTGAGAGGTGTACTCGCTTTTGTGAGATATTGTACAGATTTTCTAAAATTTACAGTGTATTACCAACTTATTGAGCATCTCATAGCTAATCCAAGCCAGCAACGGGAACTTTGCAGGGTTTTGTGAAACTGGGCAGCTTCTGTGTATTGCTTAGTTTTGAAGTATGGGTTGGGTTAAACTAAGAGCACATTGCAAAACAGTTGGTCCCCGATGGGCCAAGAGTGCTGACCCTGAGTGTGAGCGCTGCTATGCAGTGGATTAAAACAGGCTGATATTAAGACTACTTTATCTAGTGAAACTTCACTTTTGTTGAGAGGAAAAAAAATCCCCCTCTGGGTAGGTTATGTACACTGCAGGGATTTTAAAGTCATTCAAAAGGTAGGGCATTCCATGCTGTCACTGTTGCCAGGCCTTCCATCTTCACCCGGTCTTCATTTCAGGTTTGCGGCCTGAGCCCGGATGGCGCCACTCCCGCATGCGCTCAGGAGCCCTCGTTTAGATGCATGCGCCAGTGATGTCACCGGCTGCATGCTGTGTGAATATCTCCTAAACAGTGCAAGTTTAGGAGACATTCACTGCCTTATAGGCTTTCCTGTGGCTATAAATCAAAAAAGTGAGTTCACTTCCACTTTATTGTATTCCCTGCATTAAAGTGGTTGTAAAGTCTAAACATTTTTTTTTACCTTAAAGTGGAGTTCCACCCAAAAATTTAACTTCTGCTTTTTAAGAACCCGCCCCCCCCCCCTTCCGGTGTCACATTTGGCACCTTTTCAGGGGGGAGGAGGAGGGAGCAGATACCTGTGTAATACAGGTATTTTCTCCCACTTCCGGGCATAGATCACTGCGGTGACCTACGCCACGTCTGGCGCCTACTCTGTCCCCCCCACTGTCTTCTGGGAGACACACAGGTCCCAGAAGACAGCAGAGACCAGTGGGAACGTGCTTCTCACACATGTGCAGTAGGGAACCAGGAAGTGAAGCCGCAAGGCTTCACTTCCTGATTCCCTTACCGAAGATGGCGGCGGCAGCACCCGAGAGCCGAGGGAGAGACCGGCTTCGGGTGCCGACATCGCAGGCGCCCAGGACAGGTAAGTATCCATATATTAAAAGTTTGTAGCTGCTGACTTTTAACAATTTTTTTTATTAATTTTTTTGGCACAACACCGCTTTAATGTATTTCTTGCATTAAGGTAAAAAAATATGTTTAGGTGTCAGCATCCCTTTTTACTTACCTGAGACCTGATTAGATCCAGCACTGTGCACATCCGCAGATCTTTTCTCCCCTCACTTCCAGGCTTTGCATGGTACAACGGGAGCCATTGGCTCCCAATGCTGTCAATCAAAGCCTGTGATGAGGGAGCGGGGGAGGGGCTGAGGCTTTTATTACTGTGTCCCTGTTTGGGAGATTTGCCCTCTCTATTAGTCACTGAAAGTAAAAGAAAATTCCAAATTTTCTCTCTGTAGAGGGATTTTGCTCTTCCCTTCTTTTTTGGCTATGGGGCAGGAAGTGAATGGGGAATCTCTGCAATGGGACACAAGTAGGGGAAAAAACGTAGAGTGATTATAACCCTCTCTTAAGCTATGGAAAATGGGGGGGGGGGGGGGGGGGGGGGGGGTGTTGCCTTTTTTTTTTGTTTTTTAGTTCTGCTTTAAAATTCCTACTGCAGATGTCTAACATTTTACCTGTATCTTTGTGCAGAGATCTGAGAAAATCAGTAAGCCAATCACACAAGCAGAAAGTAACATTTCTGGGGGTGTTCTGTACACCAAGCGATTTGAAATGGAAAGTTAACGTTTAATTACAAAAAGGCTTGTATACTAACAGAAGTTTACAGACTAAAAGAGTATAGGAATCAGTTTTTTTTTTTTAAATCCCACATTTCCAATGCTGCATCTGTTCCCCGTCTTCTATAACACTGAGAACCGAGCGATCAAACCCCACCAATCGCTCGGTTCTCAGAGCCCCCTGAGCAGAGAGCTAATGACTGTCAGTCACCCACTCCTGGTGCCACACCCCGTGCTCACTGTGGAAGGGACATGAGTGGCCGGCTCAGGCTCTCACTGGCTTGCTGAGAGGCTGAGACGGGTGTTGGTCCAGGCATGTGGACAAATCCTGACCATATGGTCGCGATCTTACCCGATCCTGGACCGGCTCAATGACATCAGCAAACGGAGGACTGTAGCCTGCTGTCTGAAAATGGGGCACTGGAGTGTGGAATGAACTGCACCTCTGTGATCCACAGAGGTACAGTCACCTGTACTTCCTCAACTTGAGAATATTCTGGTGTTCTTCTATGCCAAAAAATATATATGGTAACTGCCCTAGAACCTCTAGCGTAGCAAACTGACCCTGACACTAGGGTATCAGGAAATTGGCAAAACTTCTGTATTATCCTCTGTTCTATTACTTTTAATGAGTAATAATTACACAAAAGCTGTTCACATCTGTTTGGCTGACATCAGACACTTGTAAAACAGATTCATAATATAAACGATTTAAACTGAAATTCTTGGAACATTTGTACTTTGTGTGCTTGTTTGAAGGCTGGGAAAAAGTCAAACAAGACATTAAAGCATCTACCTCCCGGAATATTGCAGATTCTGCCATTTATTTTTGATTCTCATGTATTTTTATTTCTTTTATGAAGTTGCTGCAATGGTCCACCTTCAGGTTCTGCTGGTGCCCAGGGGGTTTAAGCTAAAAATTCAGTAAATTGTACTAGGTATCAACATCACTAAGGCAGGCTAATACATGGGTCGCATTTTAGAAAGACTTTTCTTTCAAAAACCTTATCTAAGAATTTTCGTTCGAATTTAGCACAATTAGTGAGCTGCAGCAACATCCGATTTTCGTGCGGCCATCAAATTTGAGCAATTGGGCATGTTGAATTTTTTTTTTTTTTTAAAACAATGATCTTCTTATGAATGATGGGATAATCGTGCGAGAAATATAATCGAAAAAGAAGTGCACATGTGCAAGAAAAGATTCCCAGCCACAAATTTTTATTTTCTGTAGCAACAGGAGGTGATATTGAAGGCTTGGTTGGTTGAATTTTCAAAATCAACGGTGGCATCATGGGATCACAAAACGTACGACATTTCTGATTTTCAAAAGAAAATTATTTAGAAATTTTACCCATGTATGGCCAGCCTAAGCTGCAGTACTTGTTAATATGGCAATGATCAACAGGTAGCCCTCTGGGATTTTATTGCACGTAGCGAAGCAGTCATGTAAACCTCAGTGGAGATGCTTTGTATATAACCAGTATGACCTGAAAACTTCCATACGCTGGGCTCTCTCCGATGTGCCATGTTTTTAGTTCATTATTTTTCACTTTAAGGACCGGTCAGATATACAGTGCCAATACCGATGGCAGAAATTATTAAATCCTGCACTAATAAAAAGGCCCTGGACAAAGGAAGAAAACCAAAAGGTAAATCCTTTTTATATTTGGTTATTATTATTTTAATTTTTTTTACTTTTGTCAAAGTGGTTTTCTAGTAGTTTAAACGCTTTTAATAACAAAAAAAATATCAGGGTGGATTTGATTTAAATTACTAATAAAAAGGCTTGATTTAAATCATAATTTTTAAAGCGCAACTGTCATCTCTGTACCCCAGCGACTCCTCCTCTGAGCTGCTGTTAACTCACCGACAGTCCCATTCACTTTAATGGGGTGGCAGTGACTCAACAAGGTGAGGGACGTGGCGGTAGCAGGTGAGTGGATGCCCGCTAACAGGTGCTGCCATGATGGATCTGAAATGACAGGGGCTCTTTAAATGTAAGGACTCATTCTTGCTGGTAGTTAGAATCCTTAATATTTGCAAACAAAATCCTATTTAGAGTAATAAGCTGCTAGGTTAGTAAAGCAGCGGCATCGGGATCATTTCAATCGTACAGTTTGTAGTGTACATAGATTTGCAAAACAATGGGATAAAGGAATATTCCTGAACCTTGGTTTATCTGTGAAATTGTGTGAATGAATCAATACAGTGCATGTTAACTCAGCTTGCAGAGCTTGGATTCATTAAATGAGTTTACCAAAAAATGTAAATATTGCAGAATATACAGCTGGGTGCCCAACCAGAGGCCCGCCGAGCCCTCTGATGTGGCCCTCAATCTCCTGCTTTGGCTGGTTGGCAAGCCCAGATCGTGGATCACCAATCCGTCATCCCAGATCAGTGTTGTGAATGAAGTCAGGGGTAGAGAAAGCAGGCAGCTGCGGAGCAGAGCCACATAAGCCGATGCTATCTGTATAGCGCTGGCTCCTGTCACCGGCAGAGTGATACCAAACATGGGCATATCTGTTTTGCAGTGGTTACTGGGCTGCTTTCAAACTTAACGCAGGTGCACCGCCTACCTCCAATACGATCGACTAAAAAAAACAGAAGGGGTTCCATCCCCTTCCGCCTGGGCGGATCGCTTTGAAGGGCCAAAGTAGAGTGGGCTGTGTCTGTGTCTGCTCTCCATATGCAGAGTGGACACGGACCTGTCATCTGCCCTCTCCACTCATTGTGGCCCGCGACCGGTTACCAAGTCACTTAAGTGGCCCTCGCTCTTCAAAAGGTTGGGCATCCCTGGTATACAGCTACACAACTAAGCTCCATTTCATGCAGAATAAAACAAAATTATTTAATGTATCTTAAATGCAAAACTATGTTTTAGATATTATTATTATTTTTATATTTTTTTTTTTATCCTTGACTTTAATCCACCCTGAAAAAAAATGTAGTGTTCTGGATGATATTGTATGGCCTCAGTGTTCTCCAGTGTTCACATTTCCCTGCTTGTGGCTAGAGGGGTTGCGTAAGGAGCATTGTCTTTTCTGCCTTCATTCTCAGTGCTCCTTCTCGCCAACAATTGTATTCTTTGTACCCCATTCACACCACATTGCTGGTATGATGTGGGTGCATTGTGAAAAATGTCTGCATATTTCAGCAGTGCATTGGGTGACACCGCATAGCACAGCAGTGCAACACACCGTGCTACTTTGCAGTGATATGAATCAAGTGTCACTGTGGCCCTTCAAATAGTTAAAGCGTAACTCCACATTACAAGGATTTTAACAAACTTTGTTGCAGATTTCTACCGTTTGTGCTGAAGAAATAGCTGTGTTCATGTATAGGGGGAATCTGTATGGGCATGATTTTATAATTCTCAATCAGCTGCTGCACCTGTAAGGCTCTGATGAAATAATTGGCAGGGTCTGCATCCCTTTTGACTTGATTTCTTATTGGGAGTATCTCACCAAAAATTTAAAGTTTGCTGCAGGGGATGCTGAAAATCTGATTTTGTACCTTAGTGCAGACTTCTGGGAAAATCTGTGAGCCAATCACACAAGCAGGAAATGTTTCTGGGGGGCGTTCTGTACACATTTTGTGTAGGTAGCCATATTGCATTTTAAAGAAAAATGACATCACTGCAGATTGAAAAGCAAAGGTAATTTTTAGTAACATTCAAACACAATATGAATTTAGTAGTGTGTGTGTGTGTGTATGTATATGTGTGTGTGTATGTATGTGTGTATATACATATATACAGATACAGATACACATACACAGGGCTCAAGTCTTGAGCTACCAGCCAGGCCTCAAGGGTTACTCGCCACCAGTTGCCCCGCCCAACCCTAAACCCACCCTCATAATAAAAAATGATCTCATAAAATGACACTTTAATGTTTTATGCAATTAAGTTATAAAAATATTAACAACTTTATCCATGCTCCCCAATGCAGCCTGTGTCCCCCATGTGCAGCCTACCTGTGGAGGGGAAGAGAGGAGAGCTGCCACTGGATGATCACAGCAGGGAACATCACAGATTTTGTTTCAATAGCTGTGTTCCCCCGCCCCGCGCCGTCCCATAAGCCCCTCCCCTTGTCCGGGGAACTTTTGATACATGTTACCCATCCTAGGATTGGACGGGTGATCTGTCTATCAAAGTCCTGGAAAAAGAGGAGGGGCTTATGTGACGGTGCAAGGCGGGGGAACACAGCTATTGAAACGAAAGCTGTGATGTTCCCCGCTGTGATCATTCAGTGGCGGCTCTCCTCTCTTCCCCCTCTGCGATCGGTGGTGCTTCGGGGCCCCAGGCAGCCATTCTCGCCAGCCCTCAAAATGCGAGTGTAATTTTTGATTATATATATAATTTTTTTTATTTTTTTCTCTTTGCAAAGCCCTTTCACACTTGTATGATTTCAAAGTTGCTCTGACTTTGGAATGCGACTTTGATACAACTTTGGCTTTGACCAGTGATAATGGTCGACATTGCATTGTAACATTTAGGTACGACTTTCATGCAACTTTTGCAAGTCAGACCAATGTAGTGCATGAACTGCACAAAGTTACCGCAACTTTAAGTCGCACACATATGAATGGTTATCGTTGTAAAACATAAGTTGCTTGACAAGTCACACAAGTGTGATTGGAGCCTTACCCTTTTAAAGTAGAACTAAATGCAAAACTTTTTCATTTTAAATAAAATAAGGGTGGTGTGCGTGGTTGTGTTTTTTATTTTTTTAACACACCTGTGTCTAGCGTTGCACCAATACTAAGCATTTGCATTCTCATGCAAATGCACCGGTACCTAGCCCCGGTTCACAAATATGCAAATAGAAATGTGTTTATAATGTTTTTCATAATTATAAAGAAACTGTAATAATTGTTCATTTAAATAAAAAAAACTGTCACATGGCACTAAAAATAGGTTAAAGAGTTGTTAAATAGGTATCGGTAATTGGCATTGGCGAGTACTTGAGAAAAAGTATCGGTATCTTAGTAGTAAAAGGTTCTTCTAACCAAACAGTAAGTGAGAAGAAATCCCATCAGTGATGGAATCTCAGGTTGTCTCCAAATCGAGTGCCCCCATTGGAAGATTTCCTCTCTCTTCCTGTTCTGGGGACATGTGAAAAAAACAGCTCTCCTGCTGGGCTGTATAACTCCGCGCCACGTGATGGGTGAAAAAATATAAAAATAAAAAATGCTACTGAAAGTGAAACAATTAATTACTAACAAGCTGCTCCCTTGAAAATCGTGAGATTTAGTAGTTGAAAAAGTGGTGTGATAGGGGCGCTATCTACATAGATAACTATATACCTATGTGTGGCTATACTATTAGTGCTAATAAAAGTCACTAGATTAACCCTCTACTAATAAAGTAATGATTAATCCTGAGAAAATAAAATAAATAACTAGATTGGTGCTTGATTGCTCATTCAACCAATAAAACAACCCTAGAATGTGGAAAAAAATATATAAAATCACAAAATGTGTACATGTGATCAGATTGATTCAATAACCCTTAACATAGGTCCATACAGTTTTTTTTTAATCAAAAAGGTTTTTATTAAACATTGAGCATATCACAACAGTTTCCTTTGTACAAAAAATTTCCAACAGCTTCGTGCCATACGTTTATAACAAGTACAGTTTTCTCTTTGGCATTGCTTAATAACATATAAAAATTGCTTACATAGACATATGCGGTATATTTTATAAACATTGCAAAAATCTGGATATGACCAGTTCCCTGGGACTCAAGCCTGGAGTGTCCAGCCATTTAGACCATATCTTTTCAAACCTGCCTGGGCTTCCCCTGTGCTGATATATATATTTCTCCATTAGAAGTGTGTTTCCCATGTGTGCTATGCAGGAGGTAGTGGTCGGTGGCAGTATTGACTTCCATCCCATTAATATTAGCTTTCTAGCTTGGAACAACGCTCTAGAGACTGCTATTCTAATTGGCTCCTCTGGGATTATATCCTCAAGGATCCCCAGCAGACAGCATAGGGGGTCCAGGGGGATTGTTGTCTGAAACACTCCATTAAGTATGCTCACCACCTCATTCCAGTATCTATGGAGTTTTGGACATCTCCATAAGAGTTGTATGAGGTCACCGTTTTGTCTCCTGCATCGGTTACAGAGTGGGTCCGGCAGTCTACCCATTTTATACAGTTTGGTCGGGGTATAATGGACTCTCAGCAGTATGTAGAGCTGGGAGACTTTCTGCGCTACATTGAGGGAACATATAGTTCTCGATTGCATAGCTTCTATCCACTGGTCCCCTGATATTTGGCCTAAGTCCTTCTCCCACATGTCCTCTGCTCTGTTTGGGAATGTCCGCAAATGTTTTGTTAACAGCATTTGGTAACACTGGGAGATAAACCCCTTAGTTTCCGTACCTGTATGCATCACCTGGAACACTGGAGTGCGTGACTGTATCCACTCCACCGCGTTCCCCTGTGCCATGACTGCATGTTGTAGTTGTATATAGTAATATTGCATATTAGCAGGTATGTTAAACTTCACCCGCAGTTCTTGGAAGGACAGCAATTTACCGTTCTCAAATATGTGGGACAGCAGGGATATCCCTCAGGCACGCCATCTGGGCCCCTGCTGTAGCTTAACCAGTTCTACATAGGATTTGTTATCCCATATTGGGCTGTATTCCGTGAACCCCTGCACCCCCTGAAACTGTCTACTCTTGTTCCATATCTTTTGTACCAATGAAAGCGTCGGGGTCTGTTTGTTAGATTTCGAGAACATTTGGGCCTCCAGCCCAGCCGGTATGGTCTCTGCCCCTGTGGCCATCAGCATCAGTTGCGCCGACGAGCTACCCGTTTTCTGAGACATAGAGCCGATCAAATGTTGCAACTGGGCCGCTATATAGTACAGCCAAGGGTTGGGAACTGCCAACCCTCCGCTGTCCTTTGGTTGCTGTAGCTGTTCCAGTCGTATTCGGGGGGGTCTATTGTGCCATAGAAGCCTTCTAAAGAGAGTGTTTACTATTCTAAAGATTTTTAAATGTATCACCACTGGAGAGTTGTGGAGAAAGTAAAGCAATTGGGGCATCAATATCATTTTTATTAAATTGGCCTTGCCCGCAAGTGACATTTTAAGGGCATTCCAGGTATTAATTTTATCCCTGAACCTGGACAGCAAGGGATGCACATTGAGAGTACAGTAATCCCCAAGCCTGGGCGACACCTGCACCCCCAGGTACTTGAAGCTGCTCACCACCGGGATGGGGCAAGAGTCAGGGAGGTTCACCTCCCGACCCTCGTCCAGCAGCATCAGCGCTGATTTTGACCAATTTATGGTCAAACCGGAGAAGTGACCAAATTTCATTATGATGGACATGACCCCGGGAAGGGATTGTGATGGGTCCCCCAGAAAGAGCATCATGTTGTCAGCATATAACATGATCTTTTCCTGTATCGTACCATATTGGAACCCCTGGATGCAGGTACTCGCCCGCACCAGGGCTACCAGGCGCTCCACAGCGATCACAAACAGCAGCGGGGACAGCGGGCATCCCTGCCTCGTCCCCCTGCTGAGTGCGAAGACCGGAGACATCCTATCGGCCATCCTGATAGTCGCCTGGGGTGAGGTGTATAACAACCTCACCCAAGCTATAAATCTCTCCCCAAAGCCAAACTTTCCTAATGTTGCCCATAGAAACCGCCAGCTGACACTGTCAAATGCTTTATTGGCATCTAGGGACAAGAGAGCCCTGTGTCCCCCATTATCCGCTTGTAATTGCATATTAAGAAACAGACGCCTCAGGTTTGTGGCTGTAGATTTCTGCGGCATAAAGCCAGCCTGATCTTGGTGAATAATGCTGGTTATTACCCCATTGACCCTGAGCGCCAGCACTTTGGCCAGGAGTTTTACATCGCTCTGGAGAAAGGATATAGGTCTGTACGACCCAGAGTCAACCGGGTCCTTCCCAGGCTTCAACAATAGTATTATATTAGCTCTAGACATAGATTCTGGCAACTGTCCACACTCCAGGGAGGCATTAAACACCTTCAAAAGCTCAGGCAGTAACTGTTCTCCATAGTTGGTGTATACCTCTATGGGGAGACCATCCTCCCCAGGGGCCTTATGCGTGGGGAAAGAACTGGCTGCCGTCTGTAATTCCTCTAAAGTGATAGGGGCGTTGATCTGTTCCCTAGCTGCTACAGGTAGCAGGGGTAAATCCATATCCGACATATACGTTTCTAATTCCTCGTCTGTGTAAGCATCTCTTGACCCATATAAGTTTTTGTAAAAAGATGCCAACTCAGAGATAATGGCCTCGGGTGTATTAACCACCTTACCATTGGCGGCTCTAATAGCGCCAATAGCCGGGGAGTGTTGCTGGGACCTTGCTATTTTGGCCAGTAGTCTGCCTGTCTGCTCACCTTCCTCATAGAATGCAAGTTTCGTGAAAAAACGTTTTTTCTCTGCCGTAGAGGATCTCAGACGGTCCAGGGAGTCCTGGGCCGACATCCATGCCTCCCTTGCCTGTTCAGTTGGATTAGTTGCATATGAAAGTTCCAGCTGTCTCACCTGGTCACCCACCTGCTCCAGAAGAGCCGAAGAGTTGTGCTTAACTATTTGTATTTCCTCTATGAATATCCCTCTAAGGTATGTCTTCAATGTCTCCCATTTTTGCAGTGGGTCAGGGTGAAGTCTATGTGTTTGAAAAAAGACTGCGATTTTAGATTCTACACTTTTTTTTTTTCTTTGAGCCAAAAGGCATTTAACTTCCATGGGGCCCTGGGTAGTGTACTAGCCGGTTGGGTAATTAACCACAGTCCCAGTGGGGAGTGGTCCGAGACTCCACGTGGAAAGTACTCTACCTTAGAAGTGAGGTTAACCACATTTGGGGTACCCATACATAGATATATACGAGAAAGGGAGCCATGGGTCTTAGAGAAACAGGAGAATTGATTGCAGTGTGGATTGCGAACCCGCCATAAGTCCACCCATCCAACTTCTTCTGCCAGTCGGCTTAAAGCTGTTCCCCTGCCTCCCTTAGGGGGCGGCACTGGGGGGTGTCTGTCCAGTTTGGGGTCTAAATAACAGTTATAATCCCCTATGATCAGTATCGGAGTATCAGGCTTATTCCCCAGGTAAGACAGCAGCAACAGTAGCACCTCCCTGGAGAATGGTGGAGGTATATAAACAAACGCTATAATCATGGTTATGGTATACAGTTTACAGTACAGAAATATAAATCTCCCGTCAATGTCAATGAGGGAGTCAAGTTCCTGGTATACAAGTGTTTTGTGGATCAATACACTCACCCCACGCGAGTAGGCGGTGTGAGTGGAATGATACGCCTTCCCAACCCATGCATACTGCAGGTAACCAACCGTGTCCCCAGTTAAATGGGTCTCTTGTAATCCAACAATGGCTGGGTGAAATTTAGGTAACCCTGCTGAGATCATGGATCTTTTCAGTGGGTCATTTACCCCCCGGACATTCCAGGATACTAAGGGCGTAGAGGACATCCTTTGTGCCAGAACATCATCCTGCATGTGCGGGGGGTAACCCCACCAATGGTTAGCATTTTTTCATCAGTACATCTATGCAGCATTAAATCTACCATATCAGGCAACAAAAATGACATTACACATAGCAAAGCCAAGCAGCGCCACGTTTGTTGGCGTATTTTGTGGAAACTGAGGAAAAACCAATAGCGCAACTGCGCATTACGGTTAGCTTTAAAACAAATAACTGAGTAGTCAGTAATTGGTGGGCCTTGGTGCGCCAACGTGTCTCGGATTCGCCCACCCGAAAAGGAAGTCATATCCGGGTACTTTCCATGTGCCAACGGGGCACAACCACTGAAGCCATGTGAACCATGGCAGCAGGCAACCTTCCAGGGGCGTAGAAAAACTTGCTTCGCCTAAACACATATGTCCGCAAAGTAGAAACACTGCTTCTTGCGGAAACCCAACTGCTGATAGCAAAAATAGTGCAAGAAACATATTTAGTCGCCTTTATTTCTTGTGTGATAGGTTAACAGGTTATAGTCACCCTTCGCCGTCTTCTCTGGACCTTCTGCGTAGACCTTGCTCGTTGCGATCCAGCCATTCAGCAGCGTCTTGTGCGGTTTCAAAAAAGTGGTTTTGGTCCCTGGCAGTGATGCGGAGCTTAGCCGGGTACAGCATGGCATATGGTAGTTGGATTCTCTTAAGTCACTTCTTGACGTCCACAAACTTGGATCTCCTGCGTTGCACCTCTGCTGAGAAGTCGGGGTAAAAGGAGATTCTGGTACCATTGTAGTGCACAGCCCCTTTTTCTCTAGCCATTCTGAGGATCACTTCACGGTCCCTGTAGTTTAAGAGCCTGGCCAGCATTGATCTCGGTGGGCCACCGGGGGGCAGGGGACGTGGCGGAACCCTGTGTGCCCTTTCCACCGTGTATTGGGGGGAGAAGGCATCTTTACCGAATGTTTCCTGCAGCCAGCCTTCCACAAAGGAAGTGGGGTCCCTGCCCTCCACCTTTTCTGGGAGCTCCACTATCCGAACGTTGTTTCGCCTTAAGCGGTTCTCGATTTCATCTTGTCTGTCAAAGGCCTGGCGCGAATGCTGAGCTGCCACTCTCACTTCCCTGTTAATATGGGGCATCTGGTCTTCTATGTCGCTCACCCTGCCCTCCACAGCCGTGGTGCGCTCTATGACTTTCTGTATGTCATGTCTGAGGAGAGATACCTTTTCCTCCAATCCCCCAAATCTCTCTTTCAGTGCATCAACTGAGGCTGTGCATCTGTGTACTGCATGTAATATCTCACTGAGCGTGGGTTCTGGGGTATCTGCTGACTGTTGATCATACAGGGCTGGCATGGGGTCAGGGACTGACTCCATAGGCTCATGTTCCATATCATGCATATCATTGCCATCTCCCTCAGCTTGTTCTCTGGAGGCTGCGGGCCGCTGTATGTCAGCTTGTGATAAGTCATCAGTGCCAGTGAGCTTTCTGGTGTAATACAACATGTCTCTGGGCTGCTCTTTAGCATTAGGAGTCTTAGGTGGCTTACCCTGCTCCGTTTTCCTCTCCTGGCCTCGTGGAGCTTTGGGAGGTAGAGACATCCAGGCGCCATCTTGCGAGTCATGTGAGGCCGCAGCAGCGGCGTCTCCCTTGCTTCCTCTGGTCATCATACCCTGCTTGTCCGGTACAATTAGGTCCAGGAGACTTAGGGAGTGTTCCGGTGTCCATTTAGGGTGGTTTCAGGCGAACTGTGCTGTGAGGGAAGAATCATACGCGGGATCAACGGCGGGAGCTCCGTGGAACAGGTCTGTTCACATGCCGCGCTAGGCCACGCCCCCCATACAGTTTTTAAACCAAAAATTCACCACATTCCCAAGTATATATATATAGAAAGTCCATTAAAGTGACGTAAACTCTGTGCAAGTACAAAGTATAGGGATGAATGAAAATATATAGAAATCTTCTGTGTCCTTATGGTACAATCAGGGAGCCAACCGCAGATACCACTCTTAACTGTGGATTTGAAAGAAACCCTTCACCACAATCTTCTTTCAATCACCCAAAGTGAATAAGCTGACTGGCTGCTTACCAGATTCTATTGACTCCTTTAGTTAAAAAGACAGTCAATAGGGCTTTCACGGGTTAGTGCCTGTGCACATACGATTTGCAGGAGATGATACTGGAAACACTCCTCCTCCCAGGAAAATTCAGGTACGATATATATGAGAAAGGCAAGAGACAACTACATAGCATAATTCCGTTGATTTAATAAAAAATTCAGATAATAAACATAGCCAAATGGCTACTTACAGAGTACAGTGCCCACCCGGCACTGGGGCTGCTCGCATATAGTATAAATGTGTAGCGTGGAGATCTTGTTCCGCCTTGGATGTGAAGAGGAGCGGCGTGCGTCCCAGCAAGCGCCGCCGACAACCACCAGAGGCAGGAAACAGGAAGTTGGTACGATAGAGATACGTGACTAGACAGGCGCCGCCGACGTACGTTTCGATGTGGAATCGTCTTCAGGGGGCGTGTCTAGTCACAGGAGTCAATGGTATTTATGGTAACTGTAGTAACCTATCAGCCAATCGAAAGGGACCTACGCTGCGCAGCCTCAGTACCGCCCAGGCTCTGATAACTTCTGCAGCCTTTACAATTGGTTACATACATAGACAGGTACAACTTAATAAAACAGAAAGAGAGAGAGACGGCGCCCTCTAAGTGCAGCAAATAAAATCAATTTATTATCAAACAGGATTAAGAACACTCACAAGATGGATGTGTCATGAAGGCATATCAGGAATTTAGAGAGTCATCCGTTTTGGGTCCCGGGTGAAGTGGTAGATGTCATCAGATGTCATCAGGCATGCTGTCTCAAACTTGGCTGTGTGGTCCAGTAAAGATCCGGTAGCACTGTGGGCTCTCAGCGTTTCGGGTTGCTGGGGAACGGGCTATGGAGACAGTGGGCTGCTTGCTTTTAGGCACCATACCCGGAAGTGAATCCTGAACAACACCACTGCTGCCTAGAAGGAAGCAGCCCACTGTCTCCATAGCCTGTTCTATAACCCACATTCTAGGGTTGTTTTATTGGTTGAATGAGTAATCAAGCACCAATCTAGTTATTTATTTTATTTTCTCAGGATTAATCATTACTTTATGAGTAGAGGGTTAATCTAGTGACTGTTCTGGGGACAACCAAAAATTAGGGAGTTCCTTTTTACATTTTCTGATTCTCTGATTTTCGCTGATATCAGTCAGATGGACCAATTAAAAATAAATAAATAAAAAAAAACATGCAAGTCATGTGATGCGCTTATTTGATTTGCCACTCCCTACCACAGCCAACCCTGACTCTTACCTGCGTGGTAAAACATTGGGTTTTGTCAGCCTCTTGGGATACACATGTGACATTTCCCGGAAGGAAGCAGGTTCAACACGGGGCACAAGTTTCGCCCCTGTCTGCATGGCACTGTCTTGTTTGCATGGTGCTCTTACATGATGCGGTCTTTGCCAACACCAATGCAGTCTTGTTAGTAACCTAACTAAACTTAAAAATACTAAATTATTACCCTGAAAAATAATTATTACCCCAAAGGACGTGCAAGATGCAGGAAAATCCTGATGACAATTCAGAATACCAGGAACCGTTTGTGTGTGTGAGAATCAAGGGGTCTTCTAGCCAATCACATATACACTATATTACCAAAAGTATTGGGGCACCCGCCTTTACACGAACATTACATTTATTGGCATCCCAGTCTTAGTCCGTAGGGTTCATTATTAAGTTGGCCCACTCTTTGCAGCTATAACAGCTTCAACTCTTCTGGGAAGGCTGTCCACAAGGTTTAGGAGTGTGTCTATGGGAATGTTTGACCATTCTTCCAGAACCGCATTTATGTCAGGCACTGATGTTGGACGAGAAGGCCTGGCTCACAGTCTCCGCTCTAATTCATCCCACAGGTGTTCTATCAGGTTAAGGTCAGGACTCTGTGCAGGCCAGTCAAGTTCCTCCACCCCAAACTCGCTCATCCATGTTTTTATGGACCTTGCTTTGTGCACTGGTGCGCAGTCATGTTGGAACAGGAAGGGGCCATCCCCAAACTGTTCCCACAAAGTTGGGAGCAAGAAATTGGCCAGAATGTCTTGGTATGCTGACGCCTTAAGATTTCCCTTCACTGGAACTAAAGGGCCAAGCCCAACCCCTGAAAAACAACCCCACACCATAATCCCCCCTCCACCAAATGATTTGGACCAGTGCACAAAGCAAGGTCCATAAAGACATAGATGAGCGAGTTTGGGGTGGAGGAACGCGACTGGCCTGCACAGAGACTGCGGGCCAAGACTTCTCGTCCAAAATTGGTGCCTTGACTGACAAATGCGCTTCTGGAAGAATGGTCAAACATTCCCATAGACACACTCCTTGTGAACAGCCTTCCCAGAAGAGCTGAAGCTGTTATAGCTGCAAAGGGTGGGCCAACTCAATATTGAACCTTACGTGCAGAGACTGGGATGCCATTAACAACTTCAGCCCCAGAAGGATTTACCCTCTTAGGCTTGATTCACACTAATGCGTTTTTTGATGCTTTTAGCATTTTGCAGAAATGCAGGGAAATTCTTTAACATGGGTTCCTATGGAACATGTTCACATCAATGCATTTTAGTGCCTCTGCGTTTTTGGAAAGGGTCAGGGACTTTTTTTCCCGCAAAACGCAGCGTTTTGCATGTTATAGAATTCAATGGACCTGCATCCAAAACTCAAGTACCGTGTTTTACTGCGTTTTTTTTTTTTCGTTCTTTTTTTTTTTTTACACTGTATATAGCTGGTTGCTAAGGAGAGGACCGGGAAGCCGACCGCCACGTCCTTAGCAACCAATGAGTCATCAGCTGTCAGCTGACTTCCCGCTGAATGAAAAAAAAAGAAATGCCGTCTAAAAAGAAAAAATATAGAAAAAAATGGCGTGGGGTCCCCCCCAGGTCCATACCAGTCCCTTGGGTCTAGTATGGATTCGGAGGGAACCCCCCACGCCACAATAAAAAAAAATGGCGTGGGGGTCCCCCCCAAAATCCATACCAGACCCTTATCAGAGCATGCAGGTCAGGAAGGGGAGGGGACGAGCGAGCGCCCCCCCCCCACCATACCAGGCCGCATGCCCCCCCACCCCAAAGCACCTTGCCCCCATGTTGATGAGGACAAGGGCCTCCTCAACCCTTGCCCAGTGGTTGTCGGGGTCTGCGGGCGGGGGGCTTATCGGAATCTGGAAGCCACCTTTAACAAGGGGGCCCCCAGATCCTGCCCCCCCTATGTGAATGAGTATGGGGTACATACATACCCATTCACCTGGAAAAAAAAAAAGTAGTGTAATCTTTAAAAAATACAGTAGACAGCTTTTTAGACAAGTCTTATTAAAAATCTTCTTTGCCGCTTCTTCCTCCATCTTCTCCTGCATCTTCATCCTCCCGATCTTCTCCTCCTTCCGCTCGTTTGTCTTCTTTGCCCAGTGTTCTTCTTTCTCTGCCACCGCCGATGACCCTCCTCCGATGCTGCGTCCCGCTGATCTGTCAGTGCCGGTGTCCTGCATTCATTAAATAACGAGGGGGCGTGACAATCGGATTACGTCACCCGTAGGCCACGCCCCCTTGTGATGTCACCGCTCAGGCATGATGGGTCGGTGACGTCACAAGGGAGCGTGACCTTCGGATGACATAATCCGATTGCTACGCCCCCATAGTTATTTAAGACATGTAGGACAGGAGGGGGGTGCTCGTTCGTTCCCTCCCTTTCCTGACCTGTCGGGCTGCATGCTCGGATAAGGGTCTGGTATGAATTTTAGGGGGACCCCCATGCCATTTTTTTCTTAGCCGGAATTTTTTCTTTTTTTTCCTATACATTCAGCGGGAAGTCAGCTGACGACTCATTGGTTGCTAAGGACGCGGCGGCCGGCTTCCCAGCCATCTCCTTAGCAACCAGCTATATACAGTGTAAAGAACAGAAAAAAGCAAATCGCTGTAAAAACGCGTGTCCAAAAACGCGGCAAGCACAGCAAAAAGCACTGCAAAAATTCTCAAAAGCTACATGCATAGATGTGAATCGAGCCTTAATGACCAGACCATTTTTTTGCGATTTGGCACTGCGTCACTTTACGTGACAATTGTGTGATCGTGTGACGCTGTACCCTAACAAAATTGATGTCTTTTTTTTTTTTTTTCACAAATAGAGCTTTCTTTTGGTCGTATTTGTTTACCTCCTGTGGGTTTTATTTTTTTGCGCTATAAAAAAAAAAAAACGACAATTTTGAGAAAAGAAACCCAAAAGGCAAAAAAAAAAAAAAAATATAAAAAAAACGAATTTATTCATCAGTTTAGGTCAATATGTACTCTTCTGCATATTTTTGCTAAAAATTTTTTGCAACAGGCGCATATTGATTGGTTTACGCAAAAGTTTTCACTTCTACACAATACAAAATTTTTTTTTTTTTACTGGTAATGGCGGCAATCTGCAAATTTTAGCAGGACTGCGGCGGGCAAATTGGACCCCAAGTGACACTTTTTGGGAACAAGTGACATTATTACGAAGATCAGTGCTAAAAAAAAAAATGCCCAAATCAATGTATGATGCTGGAAGGTTAGGGGTTTACACTAGGGGGCGATCAAGGGGTTGAATGTGTTCCCTGGGTGTGTTCTGTGTGGGGGATGGGCTCACTGGAACAACAGAGATTGCTGTACCTTATCACTAGGAACAGCAGAACTCAGTGTTGTCTCCTGTCACAATGGGGCTCTGCCTTGTTTACATAGGCAGATCCCCGTTTTGCCTCTCTGTACTGGGATCATGGGTAACTGGCAGACTTCGGGTCTGCCGGAGCCCCGGACAAGCGCCCACAGTATCTATTGCATGAAAGGATGTACAGGTACGTCCTTTCATGCAATAGCGTTACCCCGCCACAGTATATGTGTGGTGGGCAATCTATAGGAGGTTAAAGTTCATGTGCGTGTAAAGGCAGGCGTCTTTAATAAGGCAGGCGTCGTGTAGTGTATGTAGAAGAAAACAATGTCTCCGCATGTCCTTATCGTATCCTGGCGGAGCACATCTGAACTGGGAAATAAGTTTAGCTTCCTTATTCTGCTCCGTAGAAGCTGCTTCAATCAATCTAATGTAGGGGAAGGACGGCACATTTTGTAGTAATGATAAACAATACATTGTAGCTAGTGCTCCTGTGCAAGGCGGCAGAATATTTATTTAATTGGCTGTAATTTATTTAAGTTACTAAACCCAGGACCCTGCATACACTATATCTGGTGTCCCACAGAACATGGAAATGCAATTATTTGGTAGAAGTTTTCATTCTCCCATGATAATCCTATTTGGCTGCTGGACCCCTGACCCCCTGTCTGGACAGTGCTGATTGATCCCGTGCTGATCACATAATAAATAAATAAAAATCCCCCCCCCCCCCCTTTTTGGAAAAAGGTAGGGCGACCCTGGGTATAGAGACTCGGGTGTTCCCTGTGGTAGCTGAAATATCAGCGTTAATTCTCACTGGATGTATATTGAGAATGCTATGAATGATCTGATTTCTATTTTTGGACTATTGTTCTATTTCCTTAAATATATCTGTTAAAGTTATTGTGTATATATGACTGTTGTAAGAACCTAGACTCACCTTTGATGGTTAAGAAATAAAATATTTGAAAAAAAAAAAA
The DNA here is from genome assembly GCA_028564925.1 of Lithobates sylvaticus. Lineage (NCBI taxonomy): Eukaryota > Metazoa > Chordata > Amphibia > Anura > Ranidae > Lithobates > Lithobates sylvaticus. Next base: position 110,480,040 of record CM053030.1, on the reverse strand, counting down.
AGGATCTCTAGCAATACACACCAAACCGAGCATGTGCAGCTTGTCCCTCCTAGCCTCTGTACTGTCCGGAGATGGATTGGGGACTCTTAAAGAAGGGGAGGATCAGAGAAGACAGGCTCAAACAGTCTTTTTACACAATGCAGAAGTTTAACCCATTAGGTTCCACAGTGGGTATAAAAGCATGCTTTGCTGCATATACAGACTGATTTTACTGTTGTGGGTTTAGTAACACTTTAAAGTGGCATCTTGGTGAAGGGTCTGGGCTTCCAGGGTACCTGTGAAGATGTTTTAAAATATGGAGAGGAACCTGCAGGTGTCATTGTTTTGCTTTTTATATGTTCTTAATTTTGTAGATTTAAAAAATATGCAACCAAGTTCTATTCTAATTTGGCATTTATTCACACTGGGAACTGTTTACCAACTTACATTTTTTGTGATTTTGTAATTTATTTTTATTTATTTTTTATTATGAGTCTGAAAGTGGCTTCACCCTTTGTAATGTGCTTTTATTAAATAATAGGCGATTGAGCTTGTGGAAAAATATGGGCCCAAAAAATGGTCATTAATTGCGGATCACTTCGTGAGTAGAGTTAGAAAGCAGTGCAGAGAACGCTGGCACAATCATCTAAATCCGGAGGTAAAAAAATCTCCCTGGACAGAAGAGGAGGATCGGGTGATTAATGAGGCCCATAAAAACCTTGGTAATCGGTGGGCTGAAATAGCAAAGTTACTACCCGGAAGGTAAAGTGGTGCTATCCTTTATAATTATAGAATATTGAAATGGATATAGGATATTTTGGTTGTTCTAAATTGATTTTCATGTACTTGTGACTAATGTAGCATTTTAAAGTGGAACTAAATACCTCTGTGACAAACAGCCAGCAGGCAGGCTTTTTATTGTAGAACATGCCATGTCTCTTCTGTAATAAAAAACACCTACCTGCCTGCTAGCTGTGGTCTTCGGTAAGGTAAAACTGAGCTGCACATGCGCAGCTCAGCTGACAACTCTGGCACTATTCCTGTGTGCCAGGATGATTGCCTGCAGGAGTGACGTCATTCCGCTCCGCCACCCAGGCTGGTGAGGGACGGGAACTGTTGAAGGCAAGCCAAGTATAGCTCCGTTTAGTTCCACTTTAAAGGCCACTTCTCCAGAAGAGGAGGAGCAGATTGTTTCCAAGGCATTTAAACAAATTGGACCCAAATGGGCTAAAATAGCCAAGCTGCTTACTGGAAGGTAAAGCGGTGCTATCCTTTATAATTATGGAATATTTAAAGGAATATAGGATATTTGGTTCTTAATTGAATCTCATGAACTTGGGTGAATAATGTAGCGTTTTAAAGTGGAACTAAAGTACCTCTGCGACAAACAGCCAGCAGGCAGGCTTTTTATTGTAGAACAGTCCATGTCTCTTCTGCAATAAAATACACCTACCTGCCTGCCAGCTGTGGTCTCCAATGATGTAAACTGAGCTGCACATGCGAAGCTAAGCTGACAACTCTGGCACTATTCCTGTGTGCCAGGACGATGGCCTGCAGGAGTGATGTCATTTAGCGCTGCCACCCTGGAGAAGATGCCGGCAAGGGATGGGAATTGTTGAAGGAAAGGTAAGTAATGCTGTAGCTCCTTTAGTTTTAGATTTACAAAATAAGCAACAAGGTTATATTACAACTTGGTGATCACACCCGTCACATTGGAAAATGTTAACCGATTGGTTTAATTTATTGTGATTTTAATTTTATTTTTTTTGTCTGAAAGTGGTGGCTTCACCAGTTGTCTGTCCTTTTCTTAAATAACAGGTGATTGATCATGTTTTGAAATATGGGCCTAAAAAATGGTCCATAATTGCAAAGAATTTGAAGGAGAAATATGGACAGCAGTGTTATAAAAGGTGGCATCACCACCTGAATCCCATTATAAAAACTTGACCATGGACAAAGGAGGAGGGGCAAATTATTTCCAAGGCCCAAAAAGAACTTGGAAATTCGTGGTCGGCAATCGCCAAATTGCTTCCAGGAAGGTATATTTGGTTGTTCTTAAATGAATCTCATGAACTTGGGTGAATAATGTAGCCTTTTAAAGTGGAACTAAAGTACCTCTGTGACAAACAGCCAGCAGGCAGGCTTTTTTCGCCATGTCTCTTCTGCAATAAAATACACCTACATGCCTGCTAGCTGTGGTCTGCAATTAGCGGACCTCCAGTTGTTGCAGAACTACAATTCCCATGCGGCATAGCAAGATTCTGACAGCCACAAGCATGACACCCAGAGGCAGAGGCATGATGGGAATTGTAGTCTTTGCAACAGCTGAAGGTCCGCTAATTGCCTATCCCTGGTATACATGCTTATTGAATAAGAAAATGCAAAACGCAATAATGGATGTGACAAATCCAGTGATCCCATAGCAACCAGAAATCATCACTGGTCTAAGCAGAAATCTTATTTGAGGTTACTGCTTATAGCATGGTATAAAAAAAAAAAGAATGCAACAGGAGGTGCTGAAATAGTCAAAGGTGGACAGGGACATCCAAAAGTCCTAAATAGACGAGAGTTAAGAATTAAATCTAAAACTAAAAAGAAAAACCTGTGAATGAGGTAATCCTTTAAATTTACAGTGAGGGAAAAAGGTATTTGATCCCCTGCTGATTTTCTATATTTGCCCACTGACAAAGAAATGATCAGTCTATGATTTTATTGGTAGGTTTATTTTAACAGTGAGAGACAGAACAACAAAAAAAAAAATCCCGAAAAATGCATTTCATAAAAGTTATAAATTGACTTGCATTTTAATGAGTGAAGTAAGTATTTTAACCATTTTAGGGGGTTAAAAGCGGCGCCAAGTCACTGCTAAAACTAGCAGCGCTTTACTGCTACCGCTTCCACCGCCCCAGTGGAAGATGTCTAAAGGTGATCTTCTAGACCAGGGGTGCTAAAACTTTTGAAGAGCCACTTAAGTAATTTAATAACTGGTCGCAGGCCACAATAAAAATAAATGGTTCAGAATTTACATTTTTTATTTTGAATAGCATTATGAAGATTTAAAACAATCACGATGATCATTTTCTGTGGGACCAATCCGATTGGATGTTTACCTATCATTTAATCACAATCGCAAAAAAGAAAAATGGACAGGCGGACCCAAATGGACCAATCGTGTGAGAGGGGCTGAAGGCTGCTTTCAGACTAATGCACTGCGGGCTGTCAACCCGTGATCTGGGCTTGCTGACCTGCCATCCCAGAGCAGGAGGTCAATGTTCAGGCACCCTGTTCTAAACAGTAGTGTACACTATGACTAAACAAAAACCGATTCCTTCATCCATGCAAGCTCTCACCCTGCTAGGACATTGTATTCTGACAGTTGATACTGTCAAAATACACTGATCAGCAGCTGCAGCATTCTCCTTTGACAGAAGTTGCTCAAATGATTGACTTCTGTGGAGCAGGGATGGCCACACTGATTGAAATTTGGCCCATCCCTGCTGAACCAGCTGAATTTTGATCCATCTATGGTTTCTATAGTCCCTACCTTTTCAATTACCTCCATGGGCTTACATGTACTGTATATACATGCTTATTGAAATAGAGCTTTCTTTTGGTGGTATTTGTTCACCTCCTATGGGTTTTATTTTTTTGCGCTATAAAAAAAAAAGACCGACAATTTTGAGAAAAAAAGCAAAAAAATAAAAAATCTGACCCCAAGTGACACTTTTTGGGAACAAGTGACATTATCACTGTGATCAGTGCTAAAAAAAAAAAAATGCCCAAATCGATGTATGATGCTGGAAGGTTAGGGGTTTACACTAGGGGGCGATCAAGGGGTTGAATGTGTTCCTTGGGTGTGTTCTGTGTGGGGGATGGGCTCACTGGAACAACAGAGATTGCTGTACCTTATCACTAGGAACAGCAGAACTCGGTGTTGTCTCCTGTCACAATGGGGATCTGCCTTGTTTACATAGGCAGATCCCCGTTTTGCCTCTCTGTACTGGGATCATGGGTAACTGGCAGACTTCGGGTCTGCCGGAGCCCCGGACAAGCGCCCACAGTATCTATTGCATGAAAGGATGTACAGGTACGCCCTTTCATGCAATAGCGTTACCCCGCCACAGTATATGTGTGGTGGGCAATCTATAGGAGGTTAAAGTTCATGTGCGTGTAAAGGCAGGCGTCTTTAATAAGGCAGGCGTCGTGTAGTGTATGTAGAAGAAAACAATGTCTCCGCGTGTCCTTATCGTATCCTGGCGGAGCACATCTGAACTGGGAAATAAGTTTAGCTTCCTTATTCTGCTCCGTAGAAGCTGCTTCAATCAATCTAATGTAGGGGAAGGACGGCACATTTTGTAGTAATGATAAACAATACATTGTAGCTAGTGCTCCTGTGCAAGGCGGCAGAATATTTATTTAATTGGCTGTAATTTATTTAAGTTACTAAACCCAGGACCCTGCATACACTATATCTGGTGTCCCACAGAACATGGAAATGCAATTATTTGGTAAATATAAACTGCTAAATCCCTTTTCTCATCAGCAATTAGAGCAGTCTTGTGACTTCTATCAGTGTCTGGTTAAAAGTTGTAGAAGTTTTCATTCTCCCATGATAATCCAATTTGGCTGCTGGACCCCTGACCCCCTGTCTGGACAGTGCTGATTGATCCCGTGCTGATCACATAATAAATAAATAAAAATCCCCCCCCCCCCCCCCTTTTTGGAAAAAGGTAGGGCGACCCCGGGTATAGAGACTCGGGTGTTCCCTGTGGTAGCTGAAATATCGGCGTTAATTCTCACTGGATGTATATTGAGAATGCTATGAATGATCTGATTTCTATTTTTGGACTATTGTTCTATTTCCTTAAATATATCTGTTAAAGTTAATGTGTATTTCCTGTCGCATCATGGCAGCATACACACATGGGTTGTGGCTCCGCCCCCCACAACCTGATAGGACCGCGTAGCTATTAAACCTTGAGAGGACCCCCGCCCCTACACTCTCCTTTTTTTCCTCACCTGACAAGACCGAAGAACAGCACCTCTTACCGCTATCGCCCCAGCCAGGTCAAGCCTCTCCTGGGTGGACGTCCTACCTGTACAGCCTCTAAATGAGCTAAATGGGGGAACCCCACTCTGATGGTCTCAGGGGTATGTAAAATGCTTCTCTTACCTTGAACAAGCCTTAAATAGGCTTAGAATGCAGCGGCCTCCAACCCTGTCCTGCACCATGGTTCTTGGGTATATGTGTATTTCCTGCACTCTGTTATTCGCTCCAGGCATGTTTAAAACGCTGGGGACATCTTCCCCTCTCCCTCTAGGTTATTTCCGCCCAGCGCCGAGTGTCTCAGCGCTTCTGCGCAGGCGCGGGCGGCCAATGCATTCACCTATAGCCTTGCCAGGCTCCAAAATGGCGCCGGGACGCGCACAGCGCTTCTGCGCATGCGCGGGAATGACGTCACCGCGTCGGGAACGGCGCTAAATTTAAATCTGTGTCAGAATCGCCTTTCCCTGTGGCTGTTTTGCACAGGAGAAAGAGCGATTTTGGACGTTTTTTTTGCAAAAACACTCCTATAGCTGCACCTACCTTCCCTATTAGCTCTCCATTAAAGGTTAGTGGTTTTTCTTCCCATTCACCACTGCACCCTTACTTACCTATGCTTACACTGACTTCCCTGCTTAATAGATTTTCCTTCATGGAGGCCGCTGCTCCAGCAGACCATCGCCCACCGACTAGGTAAGAGGGGAAGACGGGTAAGTAAGAAGAGGAAAAAGAGAGCCTGCCACTAACGCTGTCTAACCTGCACAGCCCTACCAGGTCATCAAGGTCATCACGACGCTCAAGAAGGAGTCGCTCTGGCCATAGACAAAGTCGTTCGGATCGCGGTAGAAGCCGCTCAAGACGCAGAGATTACGGGTCAAGCCGCAGAAGAAGTCGCTCAAGGTCCTACTCCCGCCATGGCCATTCCTATCATAGGAGATCGCCCACGCACAGGCACCCCTCACACGCACAAAGTCTGCGTCCATCTGGGAACTCCTGCTGGATCTGCGGCGCAATAGCGCTGCCAGAAAAACTGGCCTGTCGCACGTGCTTCAATGAAGCAACCAGGGACAGAGAGCCAGAACCGAGGGAGTTAACAAAAGAATTACCTCTACAATCCGCAGAGCCAGAAGCAGGCAGAGCTATGCAGGGCACCTCGTCCTCCGCTTCCTCTCCACCTAAAACGACAGATCCCCTGTCAGATAGCGAAGACGTGGAGATGTTTTCTGGGTTCGATTTTACCTTAGTCGAGCCCTTCATTAAATCAATAAAAGGAGGCTATAGATTGGGCCGAGGAGAAAGAAACCCCTCAGAAAGTGAAGAGATACTTTCCAAATCTCAAAAAAGACCCGGAAACCTTCCCGTTTATCGACGAGCTGGAGGATCTAATTAAAGAAGAATGGCAGAAGCCAGAGAGGAAGGCCAACCTCAGCAATAGGCTGACAAAGCTCTATCCCCTAAAGGAGCCTAATGCTAACCCCCTGACGTCCGCACCGGTAGTGGACTCCTCGCTGATGCGTCTGGCTAGACATGTGACCCTCCCAATCGAGGATGCAGTCACATTTAAAGACGGGCTAGACAGCAAGATAGACCTCGATCTGAAGAAGACCTACCTCTCTGCAGGGGGTGCATGTCGACCCGCAATAGCCCTAGCGGCTGTTGGAAGAGCCATCTCTAGCTGGTCCTCTAATGCAGAAAAGCTGGTAGCAGAGGGAATAGAACAAGAGAAGGTAATTGCCGCCCTCCAGGAACTCTCCCTCGCAGGCGACTTTGTAGCGGAGGCCTCAGTGGATATAATAAGATCCACCTCTAGGGCTATGCTTAGATCAGTGAAGGACAGAAGGGCACTTTGGCTGAAGCCATGGTCGGCAAATCCAGCCTCAAAAACCAATTGGTGTAAAATTCCCTTTGACGGGGCTAACCTCTTTGGGGAAAAATTAGACTCGGCCATTTCTAAGGTCACCGGCGGGAAGTCAGGCTTGATTCCTTCGGATAGAAGGCCAAAACAACAGAGACCACCAACCTTCAGGCGTAACCTCCCTGACAGGTATAGGGAAGCTAGATCCTATAGGCCCGGGAGAGAGTATAGGAAAAACTGGAAAAATCCCCAGTCATCCTTCCTCAAGCTCCAAAAACCTAAGACTCCTACCCCGGGAGATCAGAAACCTTTTTGAAGGTGTGTCCGCCCAACCAGCTTTAGTGGGAGCCAGGCTCACGAAGTTCGAGCGGGTCTGGGCGGAAATGATAAAGGATCCCTGGGCAGTAGCCACGGTTCAATTGGGCCACAGGTGGAGATTCCAGGGACGACCAAGAGACCGGTTTTGCGTTACAAAAACCCCAGCATCTCGAGAGAGAAGGTTACTAATGACCAAATACGTGCAAACCCTCGAGCACAAGCAGGCCATAGTAAGAGTTCCCCTACTACAGAGGGGGAAGGGGGTCTACTCACCCCTATTCCTGGTGAGAAAGAAGACAGGAGATCTCCGTCCCGTCCTGGACCTAAAAGGTCTAAACCGATCAATCCGAGTCGAGACGTTCAGGATGGAGAGTCTACAATCAATCCTACAGGCTATAAATATCGGAGATTGGATGCTCTCCATCGATTTGCAAGATGCCTATCTTCACATCCCAATCCATCCTTCATACCAAAAGTTTCTCCGCTTTGCGGTAGACCGGCACCACTTTCAGTTCAAAAGCCTCCCCTTCGGGATTTCCACGGCTCCAAGAACGTTTACCAAGGTTCTACTCCCAGTAATAGCTCTACTAAGGGAGCAGGGCCTAAGAGTACACCACTACCTGGACGACATCCTTCTGCTGGCGGACACCCAGGTCTCCCTCCTGCAACATCGGGTAATCCTTGTCACCACCCTACAAAAGTTCGGATGGTTAATAAACTGGGAGAAAAGCCACTTACATCCTACCCAGAGGATGATTTTTCTAGGGGCCGAGTTAGATACCCGCCTCAACACAGTAGAACTCCCGGACGAGAAGATACCCACTCTGACTCAGAGGGTGAAAAGGATACTGCGGGCCTCCGCGGTACCAGCGAGAGAATGCCTCGGTGTCCTAGGGACCATGTCAGCAACTATCCCAATGATCAGCTGGGCTCAATGGAACACAAGACCCCTCCAAATATCCTTTCTGGAACAATGGAATGGCGTGTCAATGTCACAGCCAATAGCGATCCGGAAGGAAGTAAAGCAATCGCTATGGTGGTGGACCAAGACCCGCAATCTCAAGAGGAGCAAGAGCATAGTCCTTCCCTCTCAACAAGTGGTTACCTCAGATGCCAGCATGGAGGGCTGGGGAGCACACTACAATCACTACGCAGCCCAGGGGCGCTGGCCATTCAGGACGCACAACATAGTGTCCAACATTCTGGAAATAAGAGCGGCATTCAAAGCCCTAATAGCCTTCAGCGCCTTCCTGAGGGGGAAGGAGGTCCTACTGAGAATGGACAATCAAGTAGCAGTTGCCTACATAAACAGACAGGGGGGCACCAGGAGTCGCTCAATGCTCAGAGAAGTCATCCCAATCTTCGAATGGGCCCAACTATTCCTATCCGGGCTGAGAGCAGCCTATGTACCAGGAACCCAGAATCAGGTGGCCGACACCTTGAGTCGGGAGTTCACGTCCAATCACGAGTGGGCTCTAAACCAACAGGCCTTCGCTCTAATAACCGAGACTTGGGGGGTACCAGACATAGACCTAGCAGCATCACCAGCCAACACGAAGTGCCGGAGGTACCTGACGAGAGTTCCCTTTCCATCAGCGGAGGGCACGGACTGTCTACAACACAACTGGGACTTCCACCTAGGCTACATCTTCCCACCAATTCCAATCATACTGAAGTTTTTACTCAGACTGAAGAAGTCAAGATCCACGGTGATAGCAGTCCTCCGTTTCTGGCCGAGACGCCCATGGTTCACAACCCTTCTCCAGCTGAACACAGCAGAACCACTGTCACTCCCGGTGTCAGCAGACCTACTCGCTCAGGGACAGCTCCTCCACCCGTGCCCAGAGAGACTACACCTGACGGCATGGAGGTTGAGAGGGCTAGATTTATAGCGCAGGGATGCTCACAGGGGGTAGTAAATACCCTTCTACAGGCCAGGAAAGTTTCCACCAACAATGTCTACAAAAGAATTTGGGCCAAGTTCCTTACAGTAGCACAACAGCAATCCTGGGATCCATCCTCCCCAACAATAGCGCAAGTCCTGGAGTTCTTGCAGTTAGGCCTGGACAAGGGCCTTGGATCGAATACGCTGAAGGTACACGTCTCAGCCCTATCTGCCATGACAGGGGTTAGGTGGGCACAAGAGCCTCTCATCGCCCAGTTTCAGAGGGCCTGCCTGAAACTAAGGCCTCCTAGAAAACCGACCTTCCCAACATGGGATCTTTCGGTAGTACTGGACTTCCTGGCACACGAACCATTCTTCCCAGTAGAAGATATATCATTATGGGATCTGACACTAAAAATCACTTTCTTGATAGCAATCACTTCGGCCAAGAGAGTTTCCGAAATGCACGCTCTACTGTCAAAGGAGCCATACTTAACTATCTATCCAGACAAAGTGGTCCTGAGGCCTTCAGATCGATTCGTTCCTAAAGTGGCTACCTCCTTCCACTTTAATCAGGAAATATGTCTTCCCACTCTGGCTACAGAACAAGGCAACCCACATCCGCTAGATATAAAAACTAACATCCTGGCCTACCTTTCAATGACACGTAACCTGAGGAAGGCGGAAAATCTCCTGATAATACCTTATGGTGCCAGAAAAGGACAAGCAGCAACTTCTCGGACTATCGCAGCTTGGCTAGTGAAGATCATCAAAAGGGCCTACTCATCTAGCCAGGCACAAGTACCTGAGGGCTTAAGGGCACATTCCACTAGGGCAGTGGCGACCTCCTGGGCAGCTTTCTGCAAAGTCTCAGCGGATACAATCTGTAAGGCAGCCACCTGGTCCTCAAAAAACACGTTTATGGCACACTACAAGGTGGATGCCGCTAGGCTGTCCACAGCAGAATTTGGGAGGTCTATCATACAGGCCAACTCCTCTATACCCTGTAAATAAACCTTGTTTTGCTCAGCCCCACCCAGTTTGCGAGTTATTCCCCATGTGTGTATGCTGCCATGATGCGACAGGAAAACGGAAAATTGTATACTTACCTTCCGTAATTTTCCTTTCCTGTTGCATCACATGGCAGCATACAAATGCCCACCCGCTGAGGTGAGGTATCTGGATACTGAGAATGTAGGGGCGGGGGTCCTCTCAAGGTTTAATAGCTACGCGGTCCTATCAGGTTGTGGGGGGCGGAGCCACAACCCATGTGTGTATGCTGCCATGTGATGCAACAGGAAAGGAAAATTACGGAAGGTAAGTATACAATTTTCCGTTATATGACTGTTGTAAGAACCTAGACTCACCTTTGATGGTTAAGAAATAAAATATTTGAAAAAAAAAAAAAAAAAAGACCTCTAGCAATACACACCAAACCGAGCATGTGCAGCTTGTCCCTCCTAGCCTCTGTACTGTCCGGAGATGGATTGGGGACTCTTAAAGAAGGGGAGGATCAGAGAAGACAGGCTCAAACAGTCTTTTTACACAATGCAGAAGTTTAACCCCTTAGGTTCCACAGTGGGTATAAAAGCATGCTTTGCTGCATATACAGACTGATTTTACTGTTGTGGGTTTAGTAACACTTTAAAGTGGCATCTTGGTGAAGGGTCTGGGCTTCCAGGGTACCTGTGAAGATGTTTTAAAATATGGAGAGGAACCTGCAGGTGTCATTGTTTTGCTTTTTATATGTTCTTAATTTTGTAGATTTAAAAAATATGCAACCAAGTTCTATTCTAATTTGGCATTTATTCACACTGGGAACTGTTTACCAACTTACATTTTTTGTGATTTTGTAATTTATTTTTTATTATGAGTCTGAAAGTGGCTTCGCCCTTTGTAATGTGCTTTTATTAAATAATAGGTGATTGAGCTTGTGGAAAAATATGGGCCCAAAAAATGGTCATTAATTGCGGATCACTTCGTGGGTAGAGTTAGAAAGCAGTGCAGAGAACGCTGGCACAATCATCTAAATCCGGAGGTAAAAAAATCTCCCTGGACAGAAGAGGAGGATCGGGTGATTAATGAGGCCCATAAAAACCTTGGTAATCGGTGGGCTGAAATAGCAAAGTTACTACCCGGAAGGTAAAGTGGTGCTATCCTTTATAATTATAGAATATTGAAATGGATATAGGATATTTTGGTTGTTCTAAATTGATTTTCATGTACTTGTGACTAATGTAGCATTTTAAAGTGGAACTAAATACCTCTGTGACAAACAGCCAGCAGGCAGGCTTTTTATTGTAGAACATGCCATGTCTCTTCTGTAATAAAAAAACACCTACCTGCCTGCTAGCTGTGGTCGTCGGTAAGGTAAGCTGAGCTGCACATGCGCAGCTCAGCTGACAACTCTGGCACTATCCCTCTGTGCCAGGATGATTGCCTGCAGGAGTGACGTCATTCCGCTCCGCCACCCAGGCTGGTGAGGGACGGGAACTGTTGAAGGCAAGCCAAGTATAGCTCCGTTTAGTTCCACTTTAAAGGCCACTTCTCCAGAAGAGGAGGAGCAGATTGTTTCCAAGGCATTTAAACAAATTGGACCCAAATGGGCTAAAATAGCGAAGCTGCTTACTGGAAGGTAAAGCGGTGCTATCCTTTATAATTATGGAATATTTAAAGGAATATAGGATAATTGGTTCTTAATTGAATCTCATGAACTTGGGTGAAAAAATGTAGCGTTTTAAAGTGGAACTAAAGTACCTCTGCGACAAACAGCCAGCAGGCAGGCTATTTATTGTAGAACATGCCATGTCTCTTCTGCAATAAAATACACCTACCTGCCTGCCAGCTGTGGTCTCCAATGATGTAAACTGAGCTGCACATGCGAAGCTAAGCTGACAACTCTGGCACTATTCCTGTGTGCCAGGACGATGGCCTGCAGGAGTGATGTCATTTAGCGCTGCCACCCTGGAGAAGATGACGGCAAGGGATGGGAATTGTTGAAGGAAAGGTAAGTAATGCTGTAGCTCCTTTAGTTTTAGATTTACAAAATAAGCAACAAGGTTATATTACAACTTGGTGATCACACCCGTCACATTGGAAAATGTTAACCGATTGGTTTCATTTATTATGATTTTAATTTTATTTTTTTTGTCTGAAAGTGGTGGCTTCACCAGTTGTCTGTCCTTTTCTTAAATAACAGGTGATTGATCATGTTTTGAAATATGGGCCTAAAAAATGGTCCATAATTGCAAAGAATTTGAAGGAGAAATATGGACAGCAGTGTTATAAAAGGTGGCATCACCACCTGAATCCCATTATAAAAACTTCACCATGGACAAAGGAGGAGGGGCAAATTATTTCCAAGGCCCAAAAAGAACTTGGAAATTCGTGGTCGGCAATCGCCAAATTGCTTCCAGGAAGGTACAATCCTTTATAAATATGGAATATTTAAAGTGATATAGGATATTTGGTTGTTCTTAAATGAATCTCATGAACTTGGGTGAATAATGTAGCCTTTTAAAGTGGAACTAAAGTACCTCTGTGACAAACAGCCAGCAGGCAGGCTTTTTTCGCCATGTCTCTTCTGCAATAAAATACACCTACATGCCTGCTAGCTGTGGTCTGCAATTAGCGGACCTCCAGTTGTTGCAGAACTACAATTCCCATGCGGCATAGCAAGATTCTGACAGCCACAAGCATGACACCCAGAGGCAGAGGCATGATGGGAATTGTATATAAATGGATAAAGCTGCGCCAAAAGAAAATTAATAACACATAAAAAAGAAAAAAAGCACAAATAACCAATATGCAATAAAAAGGAATTAAAGTGCATACACAACGTAACTACAAAAGAGTCCACAGAGTATATTGAATAAAGTCCGTTAAGAACCACATTAATCCTAATGATGAGTCTTCTTTGCTAGAAAGCCTGGTTGTATGTAGTGGGCAGACTTGTAGTTTGGTAGCATATAAAACACCGCTGTGATAGGCATGCAAGAAATCTGTGCGATCCCATCCACCTTTTAGATTTTGCGCTTACCGGATGGCTATTACCAAAAAGCACTGCATATGAAGCCTGCAACTTCCCGGGTGGGAGATGGCTGATAGGATCAATCAGATCTGGGACACCCACTCAGAAGGAAAAAGAACCTCCACAGACTCCGCTCCAATCAGGGACATCCAACTGGTCAACTCCTCTGCCGCCAGATCCAGCAATGTCTCCTCTACTTCCTATGGAACATCCTGTTTAACAAACAGGATGTTCCATAGGAAGTAGAGGAGACATTGCTGGATCTGGCGGCAGAGGAGTTGACCAGTTGGATGTCCCTGATTGGAGCGGAGTCTGTGGAGGTTCTTTTTCCTTCTGAGTGGGTGTCCCAGATCTGATTGATCCTATCAGCCATCTCCCACCCGGGAAGTTGCAGGCTTCATATGCAGTGCTTTTTGGTAATAGCCATCCGGTAAGCGCAAAATCTAAAAGGTGGATGGGATCGCACAGATTTCTTGCATGCCTATCACAGCGGTGTTTTATATGCTACCAAACTACAAGTCTGCCCACTACATACAACCAGGCTTTCTAGCAAAGAAGACTCATCATTAGGATTAATGTGGTTCTTAACGGACTTTATTCAATATACTCTGTGGACTCTTTTGTAGTTACGTTGTGTATGCACTTTAATTCCTTTTTATTGCATATTGGTTATTTGTGCTTTTTTTCTTTTTTATGTGTTATTAATTTTCTTTTGGCGCAGCTTTATCCATTTATATACTTTGTGTGTGAGTATCCCACTTTTAGCAGCAGCCTTTTAGGTTAAGGGTTTTTTTTAATTTTAACTTTTTTTATTTTTTTAGCGCGGTTTATTTTGTTTTCATGATGGGAATTGTAGTCTTTGCAACAGCTGAAGGTCCGCTAATTGCCTATCCTTGTTATCCATGCTTATTGAATAAGAAAATGCAAAACGCAATAATGGATGTGACAAATCCAGTGATCCCATAGCAACCAGAAATCATCACTGGTCTAAGCAGAAATCTTATTTGAGGTTACTGCTTATAGCATGGTATTAAAAAAAAAGAATGCAACAGGAGGTGCTGAAATAGTCAAAGGTGGACAGGGACATCCAAAAGTCCTAAATAGACGAGAGTTAAGAATTAAATCTAAAACTAAAAAGAAAAACCTGTGAATGATGTAATCCTTTAAATTTACAGGGAGGGAAAAAGGTATTTGATCCCCTGCTGATTTTCTATATTTGCCCACTGACAAAGAAATGATCAGTCTATGATTTTATTGGTAGGTTTATTTTAACAGTGAGAGACAGAACAACAAAAAAAAATCCCGAAAAATGCATTTCATAAAAGTTATAAATTGACTTGCATTTTAATAAGTGAAGTAAGTATTTTAACCATTTTAGGGGGTTAAAAGCGGCGCCAAGTCACTGCTAAAACTAGCAGCGCTTTACTGCTACCGCTCCCACCGCCCCAGTGGAAGATGTCTAAAGGTGATCTTCTAGACCAGGGGTGCTAAAACTTTTGAAGAGCCCTTTAAGTAATTTAATAACTGGTCGCAGGCCACAATAAAAATAAATGGTTCAGAATTTACATTTTTTATTTTGAATAGCATTATGAAGATTTTAAACAATCACGATGATCATTTTCTGTGGGACCAATCCGATTGGATGTTTACCTATCATTTAATCACAATTGCAAAAAAGAAAATGGACAGGCGGACCCAAATGGACCAATCGTGTGAGAGGGGCTGAAGGCTGCTTTCAGACTAATGCACTGCGGGCTGTCAACCCATGATCTGGGCTTGCTGACCTGCCATCCCAGAGCAGGAGGTCAATGTTCAGGCACCCTGTTCTAAACAGTAGTGTACACTATGACTAAACAAAAACCGATTCCTTCATCCATGCAAGCTCTCACCCTGCTAGGACATTGTATTCTGACAGTTGATACTGTCAAAATACACTGATCAGCAGCTGCAGCATTCTCCTTTGACAGAAGTTGCTCAAATGATTGACTTCTGGGGAGCAGGGATGGCCACACTGATTGAAATTTGGCCCATCCCTGCTGAACCAGCTGAATTTTGATCCATCTATGGCTTCTATAGTCCCTACCTTTTCAATTACCTCCATGGGCTTACATGTACTGTATATACATGCTTATTGAAATAGAGCTTTCTTTTGGTGGTATTTGTTCACCTCCTATGGGTTTTATTTTTTTGCGCTATAAAAAAAAAGACCGACAATTTTGAGAAAAAAAGCAAAAAAATAAAAAATCTGACCCCAAGTGACACTTTTTGGGAACAAGTGACATTATTACTGTGATCATTGCTAAAAAAAAAAAAATGCCCAAATCGATGTATGATGCTGGAAGGTTAGGGGTTTACACTAGGGGGCGATCAAGGGGTTGAATGTGTTCCCTGGGTGTGTTCTGTGTGGGGGATGGGCTCACTGGAACAACAGAGATTGCTGTACCTTATCACTAGGAACAGCAGAACTCGGTGTTGTCTCCTGTCACAATGGGGATCTGCCTTGTTTACATAGGCAGATCCCCGTTTTGCCTCTCTGTACTGGGATCATGGGTAACTGGCAGACTTCGGGTCTGCCGGAGCCCCGGACAAGCGCCCACAGTATCTATTGCATGAAAGGATGTACAGGTACGTCCTTTCATGCAATAGCGTTACCCCGCCACAGTATATGTGTGGTGGGCAATCTATAGGAGGTTAAAGTTCATGTGCGTGTAAAGGCAGGCGTCTTTAATAAGGCAGGCGTCGTGTAGTGTATGTAGAAGAAAACAATGTCTCCGCATATCCTTATCGTATCCTGGCGGAGCACATCTGAACTGGGAAATAAGTTTAGCTTCCTTATTCTGCTCCGTAGAAGCTGCTTCAATCAATCTAATGTAGGGGAAGGACGGCACATTTTGTAGTAATGATAAACAATACATTGTAGCTAGTGCTCCTGTGCAAGGCGGCAGAATATTTATTTAATTGGCTGTAATTTATTTAAGTTACTAAACCCAGGACCCTGCATACACTATATCTGGTGTCCCACAGAACATGGAAATGCAATTATTTTGGTAAATATAAACTGCTAAATCCCTTTTCGCATCAGCAATTAGAGCAGTCTTGTGACTTCTATCAGTGTCTGGTTAAAGCTTGTAGAAGTTTTTATTCTCCCATGATAATCCTATTTGGCTGCTGGACCCTTGACCCCCTGTCTGGACAGTGCTGATTGATCCCGTGCTGATCACATAATAAATAAATAAAAATCCCCCCCCCCCTTTTTGGAAAAAGGTAGGGCGACCCCGGGTATAGAGACTCAGGTGTTCCCTGTGGTAGCTGAAATATCGGCGTTAATTCTCACTGGATGTATATTGAGAATGCTATGAATGATCTGATTTCTATTTTTGGACTATTGTTCTATTTCCTTAAATATATCTGTTAAAGTTATTGTGTATATATGACTGTTGTAAGAACCTAGACTCACCTTTGATGGTTAAGAAATAAAATATTTGAAAAAAAAAAAAAAAAAAAAAAGATCTCTAGCAATACACACCAAACCGAGCATGTGCAGCTTGTCCCCCTAGCCTCTGTACTGTCCGGAGATGGATTGGGGACTCTTAAAGAAGGGGAGGATCAGAGAAGACAGGCTCAAACAGTCTTTTTACACAATGCAGAGGTTTAACCCCTTAGGTCCCACAGTGGGTATAAAAGCATGCTTTGCTGCATATACAGACTGATTTTACTGTTGTGGGTTTAGTAACACTTTAAAGTGGCATCTTGGTGAAGGGTCTGGGCTTCCAGGGTACCTGTGAAGATGTTTTAAAATATGGAGAGGAACCTGCAGGTGTCATTGTTTTGCTTTTTATATGTTCTTAATTTTGTAGATTTAAAAAAATATGCAACCAAGTTCTATTCTAATTTGGCATTTATTCACACTGGGAACTGTTTAAAAAACTTACATTTTTTGTGATTTTGTAATTTATTTTTACTTATTTTTTATTATGAGTCTGAAAGTGGCTTCACCCTTTGTAATGTCCTTTTATTAAATAATAGGTGATTGATCTCGTTGAAAAATATGGGCCCAAAAAATGGTCATTAATTGCGGATCACTTCGTGGGTAGAGTTAGAAAGCAGTGCAGAGAACGCTGGCACAATCATCTAAATCCGGAGGTAAAAAAATCTCCCTGGACAGAAGAGGAGGATCGGGTGATTAATGAGGCCCATAAAAACCTTGGTAATAGGTGGGCTGAAATAGCAAAGTTACTACCTGGAAGGTAAAGTGGTGCTATCCTTTATAATTATAGAATATTGAAATGGATATAGGAGATTTTGGTTGTTCTAAATTGATTTTCATGTACTTGTGACTAATGTAGCATTTTAAAGTGGAACTAAATACCTCTGTGACAAACAGCCAGCAGGCAGGCTTTTTATTGTAGAACATGCCATGTCTCTTCTGTAATAAAAAAACACCTACCTGCCTGCTAGCTGTGGTCTTCGGTAAGGTAAACTGAGCTGCACATGCGCAGCTCAGCTGACAACTCTGGCACTATCCCTCTGTGCCAGGATGATTGCCTGCAGGAGTGACGTCATTCCGCTCCGCCACCCAGGCTGGTGAGGGACGGGAACTGTTGAAGGCAAGCCAAGTATAGCTCCGTTTAGTTCCACTTTAAAGGCCACTTCTCCAGAAGAGGAGGAGCAGATTGTTTCCAAGGCATTTAAACAAATTGGACCCAAATGGGCTAAAATAGCCAAGCTGCTTACTGGAAGGTAAAGCGGTGCTATCCTTTATAATTATGGAATATTTAAAGGAATATAGGATATTTGGTTCTTAATTGAATCTCATGAACTTGGGTGAATAATGTAGCGTTTTAAAGTGGAACTAAAGTACCTCTGCGACAAACAGCCAGCAGGCAGGCTATTTATTGTAGAACAGTCCATGTCTCTTCTGCAATAAAATACACCTACCTGCCTGCCAGCTGTGGTCTCCAATGATGTAAACTGAGCTGCACATGCGAAGCTAAGCTGACAACTCTGGCACTATTCCTGTGTGCCAGGACGATGGCCTGCAGGAGTGATGTCATTTAGCGCTGCCACCCTGGAGAAGATGCCGGCAAGGGATGGGAATTGTTGAAGGAAAGGTAAGTAATGCTGTAGCTCCTTTAGTTTTAGATTTACAAAATAAGCAACAAGGTTATATTACAACTTGGTGATCACACCCGTCACATTGGAAAATGTTAACCGATTGATTTAATTTATTGTGATTTTAATTTTATTTTTTTTGTCTGAAAGTGGTGGCTTCACCAGTTGTCTGTCCTTTTCTTAAATAACAGGTGATTGATCATGTTTTGAAATATGGGCCTAAAAAATGGTCCATAATTGCAAAGAATTTGAAGGAGAAATATGGACAGCAGTGTTATACAAGGTGGCATCACCACCTGAATCCCATTATAAAAACTTCACCATGGACAAAGGAGGAGGGGCAAATTATTTCCAAGGCCCAAAAAGAACTTGGAAATTCGTGGTCGGCAATCGCCAAATTGCTTCCAGGAAGGTATATTTAGTTGTTCTTAAATGAATCTCATGAACTTGGGTGAATAATGTAGCCTTTTAAAGTGGAACTAAAGTACCTCTGTGACAAACAGCCAGCAGGCAGGCTTTTTTCGCCATGTCTCTTCTGCAATAAAATACACCTACATGCCTGCTAGCTGTGGTCTGCAATTAGCGGACCTCCAGTTGTTGCAGAACTACAATTCCCATGCGGCATAGCAAGATTCTGACAGCCACAAGCATGACACCCAGAGGCATGATGGGAATTGTAGTCTTTGCAACAGCTGAAGGTCCGCTAATTGCATATCCCTGGTATACATGCTTATTGAATAAGAAAATGCAAAACGCAATAATGGATGTGACAAATCCAGTGATCCCATAGCAACCAGAAATCATCACTGGTCTAAGCAGAAATCTTATTTGAGGTTACTGCTTATAGCATGGTATAAAAAAAAAAAGAATGCAACAGGAGGTGCTGAAATAGTCAAAGGTGGACAGGGACATCCAAAAGTCCTAAATAGACGAGAGTTAAGAATTAAATCTAAAACTAAAAAGAAAAACCTGTGAATGAGGTAATCCTTTAAATTTACAGTGAGGGGAAAAAGGTATTTGATCCCCTGCTGATTTTCTATATTTGCCCACTGACAAAGAAATGATCAGTCTATGATTTTATTGGTAGGTTTATTTTAACAGCGAGAGACAGAACAAAAAAAAAAAATCCCGAAAAATGCATTTCATAAAAGTTATCAATTGACTTGCATTTTAATGAGTGAAGTAAGTATTTTAACCATTTTAGGGGGTTAAAAGCAGCGCCAAGTCGCTGCTAAAACTAGCAGCGCTTTACTGCTACCGCTCCCACCGCCCCAGTGGAAGATGTCTAAAGGTGATCTTCTAGACGAGGGGTGCTAAAACTTTTGAAGAGCCACTTAAGTAATTTAATAACTGGTCGCAGGCCACAATAAAAATAAATGGTTCAAAATTTACATTTTTTATTTTGAATAGCATTATGAAGATTTTAAACAATCACGATGATCATTTTCTGTGGGACCAATCCGATTGGATGTTTACCTACCATTTAATCACAATCGCAAAAAAGAAAATGGACAGGCGGACCCAAATGGACCAATCGTGTGAGAGGGGCTGAAGGCTGCTTTCAGACTAATGCACTGCGGGCTGTCAACCCGTGATCTGGGCTTGCTGACCTGCCATCCCAGAGCAGGAGGTCAATGTTCAGGCACCCTGTTCTAAACAGTAGTGTACACTATGACTAAACAAAAAACGATTCCTTCATCCATGCAAGCTCTCACCCTGCTAGGACATTGTATTCTGACAGTTGATACTGTCAAAATACACTGATCAGCAGCTGCAGCATTCTCCTTTGACAGAAGTTGCTCAAATGATTGACTTCTGTGGAGCAGGGATGGCCACACTGATTGAAATTTGGCCCATCCCTGCTGAACCAGCTAAATTTTGATCCATCTATAGCTTCTATAGTCCCTACCTTTTCAATTACCTCCATGAGCTTACATGTACTGTATACATGCTTATTGAATAAGACAATGCAAAGCGCAATAGTGATGTGAAAAATCCAGTGATCCCATAGCAACTGTCAGGTCACCTGAGGCCAGATGACAGATGCACACCGTTTGGGGTCAGGAGTGCACCGCTAAGGTAGTGGACCCTATGGCTGACTGCTGCGGATGGAACTCTGGGTGGTTCAAAAAAGCAGGTCCACTGGATCACTAACACTGATCCCACGGGGCGCTAGAGCATAAGATTCCCCAGGGTGCAGAGTCTAAGAGCCAGCAGGTGTTCACCAGAGCCTCTAGTGGTGAGGATGGACTGCGCTGCAACTGGCTCCAGGTCGTGGTCCCCAGGGTCTCCCAGCTCACGGTAGACTACAGGGAGGTAGAGAGGAAGCAGCAGACTGCGACAACAAAAGATAGTCAGGAGATAGCCAAAGGTTGGGGCGACAAGCAGGTAAGGATAGTCAAGAACAAGCCAAGATCAGTAACTGGAATCAGACTTAGAACACACAGCAAGTAGCACACGGAAGCCAAACACACAATATTTATCAGCAGAGCTGGCTTGTAGTGCACAGGTTAATATAGAGTTCCCTTATAGGGGCTGACTGCTGCGGATAGAACTCTGGGTGGTTCAGAAAAGCAGGTCCACTGGAGCACCAAAACGGATCCCACGGGGAGCTAGAGCATAAGATTCCCCAGGGCGCGGAGTCTAAGAGACAGCAGGTGTTCACCAGAGCCTCTAGTGGTGAGGATGAACTGCGCTCCAACTGGCTCCAAGTCGCGGCCCCCAGGGTCTTCCAGCTCATGGTAGGCTACAGAAGGATAGAGAGGAAGCAGCAGCCGAGGACAACAAGGAATAGTCAGGAGATAAGCCAAAGGTCAGGGCAACTAGCAGACAAGGATGAACCGAGAACACGCCAAAGGTCAGGGTAACGAGCAGGCAGGGATAGTCAAAGAACAAGCCAAATCAGTAACAGAAACAGACGTAAAGCACACGGCAAGCAGGAGACAGGAAACCAAACACACAATATTGCTCGGGCAAGGCAGGCTTGGACAGCACAGTGGCACAGTGTTGAATAGTGTATCCCGTAGAGCAGCCGTTATTAAATGGCGGCCTCCAAACCAAGTGACGCTTCTGCCCGGACCACCAGGCCGCCATTGTAGTTGTAAATGTCAGCAATCATTGGTTTGCTGGGACCACGGGTTTCCGAGGTACCAGTGATGCTGCGTGCGTGTGTGTGCCCGCCCCCTGCTCCTGACCGTGGCTCTCGGAGTTGACAGAAGACCAGCTCACACTGGTTCTCCCGGTTCCCTGGTCCTGGTTCTCCTTGCGAGGTATATCCCGCAGCTTCCGCCCCCTTCAGCATTTCAGTTGCACCATCCTGCAATCAAGGTATGTGGGCCACATACTAACTAAGGTGATCCCATATGGGTATATTTTTAATGTGATCACTGATGGGCATATTTTGTTAAGGGGCACACTGATGGGCACAGTTTGTTATGACCATCAGTGTAACATAAAACATAAAATTTGCCCATCAGCGTGACCTATTTTAGGTTATATTAAGGGGCACTGCGATGGGGACACCCGATGTAAGTGGGGCACTGCGATGGGGACACCCGATGTAAGTGGGGCACTGAGATGGGGACACCCGATTTAACTGGTTCCTGCAGGTTCCTGTAACAGGGACACCTGATGTAAAAGGGCACAGTGACGGAGACAACTGATGCAAGGGGGCACTATGATGGGTACACCTAATTTAAAGTGCACTCTGATGGGCACACCTGATGTGGTGGGGACACCTAATGTAAGGAGGCACACTTATGGTGACACCTAATGTAAGGGGGCACTCTGATGAGGAGACCCTATGTAAGGAGGCACTGTGATGGGGGAACCTTATATAATGGGGCTTTCTGATGGCGACAAATTATGTAAGGGGGCACACTGATGGCAGACACCAGCTGTAAGGGAGGCTTCCATTACAGAAACCAGATGCAGGCCAGTATGACAGATCCACCAAAGTCCTTTTGCATTCATTTACAGCCCAGCAGCGTGCAAATGAATGTTCACTTAAAGTAGCATGGGTGTTGGGGTAACGCAAAAGACCATTTACCGATGGTACATTTGTAAAGGAGTGTTTGAATGCTGTTGCTGAAACTTTACTGTATACAAAAAAGGTGAGCTATGTGAAAAAAATCAACCAAATCCCACTGTCAGCGTCAACAGCAAAAAAAAAAGACTGAAATATTAACAGAGGATGTATTGGGACAACTTGATGCAGCCATTAAGAGAGTAGTATGCATTTCTTTAGCCATTGCCCAGCTTTTGGTGCATGTAAGATTTTTTTCACAAAGAAACAAGAACTCTGTGAGGACCTGTTAGGTGTGACACCACTTGAGGCACACACAAGAGAACAAGACATATATAAGGCCATAAAGGAGATTCTGAGAAAAAGGAAGGAAAGGAAGATGGATCTGAAAAAAGTAGTCTCAGTTACCACAGATGGTGTCCCTTCCATGGTAGTAAAGGGGAGAGGAGCTGTGACACGACTGAAAGATGACAACCCTGACCTTATTTCTTACCACTGCATCATTCACCAGACTGTCCTGTGTGCCATTCTATCAGACAAGATTACAGAAATCATGGACACAATGATAAAACTCATCAACTTCCTCAGGGTATCCTCATCCCATCAACATCGTTTACTAAGAGAGTTTCTTAAAGAAGTTGAAGCAAATGACCTTTTACTTTACAACAAAGTTAGATGGCTGAGTAAAGGCAATGTATTGGAATGCTTTTGGTCCATTTGAACAGAAGTAGCGGCTTTCTTAGTGCAACTCAAAAGTCAGAAAGCAAGACAGTTTTCATTGTTTTTACAAGATGAGAGCACAATGGATATCGCTTGCCTAGTGGACATAACATCACACCTTAATGAACTAAATTTAAAGCTCCAGGGCAAGAACAATTACATCAGTAATTTGATGATTGCTGTCTGCTCCTTCCAGAAAAAAAATGGATTTGTTCAAGGAAGATCTGCGAGGAGAGTGCTTGCATTTCACAAAGGTGAATGAACAGATTCAAGGAACAGAGTGTTTTCAAAGGAGGTGATGCAGACCTGCAGTAGGGCATATGAGGGATCTCTACAGACAGCAAACAAATGTTGCACTAAGAGAGCACTTTGGGAGGAACTGATCCTGACAACTTCTGGCTACAGACTGTGCCTGAGACTGATTTCCCTTGTCTAATCAAGGTAGCACTACACACCTTGACCATGTTTGGATCTACGTCAGCTTTCTCCACTATGAACATTATTAAAACAAAGCATCGTTCCAGGCTCACCAATGAGCACCTACATATGTGCATGAGAATGGCAGTAACTCAATTTAAGCCAAGATTCAAACTACTGGCAGGACAATCAAAATCCCATTTTCTCACTAGACAGGGAAGCTTTTTGGGTGGTAAAATAATTGAAACCTTTTAGTTGTTTAGGTCAGAAATTGCTTATTTCTTTTACTTGAAAAATGGATGTGATTTTTATGTTTTATTAAAGAGTTATTGATTTGTTTCCATATTGTTTTTGTTAAAAATAGTTGTTTTCCATACAAAGATAAGAGCAAATGTAAAGCTATCCTAGTTCCAACTGTCCACATGTTTAATGTCGTAACTGAAACTTGATAATATTGTTAAAAAGCTAAGGAATTTGTACATTTCAAATTTTTTGATAGACATACAGTGATTACAATCAGTCATAGCACAGGCTTGAGATTTGGACCTAGGCCCAAAGAAAATTTTGGTGACCGGACCTCCTTGAACTTTAATTCAATACCCCTGGTTTAGGATTTCTATTCCTTGATTCATTTTGGACACCTAAACATCAAATTTGAAAGCACTGTACAACGAGACCTTTTTATGATTTTTTTTCTGTATAAAAAAAATTTGGGTTGGATGTTTTTATGCACTTTTTTTTCAGGTTTTGAAAAGTCATTAACATAAAGGGGTAACAAATAGAGTAGCACAGAGTGGCATCTCAAATGCCATGTGTAACATATGTCAATTCAACATCTGGTTGAAAGCTGGCAACTGCTGAGAAAAAGTGGGTGGGGTGGGCGTCACAGCTGCAATAGAGGTACAAGGGCAACATGTAATTGCCCACAGGCTTCTGTTTGACTCGTGCTCTACAGGATATAAGGTAAATAAAAGGGTTTTTTTTTTTTTCCTCATCCGGCCTTCAGCACATGTCCCTAAAAGGTCAGAAGTTTCTGCAGATGACTGCTTATGCCCTTGGTTTCCCTTCTCTGATTTTTTTTAATCTTTTCTTGATGGGCTGGTTCTCCCATGTTTTATTGGCTTGCCCACCCCTCTGTTTTAACTGCTTTCGGACATCCCCAGTTTGCTTGTTATCAATCTGTAGCTCTCAATGTACAAGTACAAATATACTTCAAATCCACTGGGAAATACAGTTCCCTCCCCTCTTATTTGATGTTTTTTATTTTTTGTGTTATAACCTCTAAGGGGCTGACCTTCAGTTTTTCAAGTGCCTAGTGTCATTTCTCCAGTAGGCGGGAGTAAAACTCTAGGTTGCTTTTTATTAGGCTGTGTTCCCTCAATAGACTCGGAGAAAAGGATTTTACAGTGAGTGCAAACATCCTATACAGGGGGTCCCCGAGTTACGAACTCGTTAGGGACTGCCCGCCTGTTCTTAACTCGGAAATGTTCGTAAGTCGGGCGCGCATGCGCAGACCGACAATTACGAACATTTCTGATGTTCCGTCGAATGCCGCTCTGCGCATGCGTGGCAAATTAGGGACATTTCCGATGTTTGCCGCAATTTTCCGAGGCTCCGTCTGGCCACGCATGCGCAGAATGGCCGAAGGACGGCAAAAAATGGTGGAGGGTCCCCGCAGCGCCCGGTTCGTAAGTAGGGGATGTTCGTAGGTCGGGAGTTCGTAAGTCGGGGACCCCCTGTATGTAGCATCACCAGATGAAAAGGAAATAGCGGCGCTTTACCGCTACCGCTCCCACCACCCCAGTGTGAAAGGGGTGAACTTCTAGACCAGGGGTGCTCAAACGTTTGAAGATCAGCTTAAGTGATTTAATAACTGGTCACGGGCCACAATGAAAATAAATGGTTCAGAATTTAATTTTTTTTATTTTGAATAGCATTTATGAATATTTTAAACAATCAAGATGATCATTTTCTGTACGATCGGATTGGATGCACAGTGGGTGTGGTGCAGTGCAAATGCAGCTTTACTGAGGATTAGCTGCGCTTCGCCATAGACCTCTATTATATATTGCAGGTGTGGTGCATTCATGAGTTTTGGTACGCTTTCAGAAAGGGCACCAAACCTGCAGAATATAAAAAGTTTATTGCTCAGTGCAGCTAACCGGTAGGAAAGACCAGGTGCCCTGCACTGCACCTGCGGATCAGTCTGAAAGCAGCCTAATATCCATTAAACTATTGCTCATATACTGTATGCCCAAACTCTGATATTATGCCCGTTGCTGTGATTTGCTTTGATGTCCAAACTGTGATTTTCATAGACTGACTTTTCTTCACTTTCTGAATTGTCAGGAATCACCAGCTGTAGAAAACATTGCTCTGATGGGTAAGTGCATTTGGTATCACTCCACCTGGGACAGGAGCCAGCGCTATAGAGGAAGCATCGGATTATGCAGCTCTGATCCCTCTGCAGCCACTTGCTTCCTCTACCTCCAGCTACATCCATAACACTGATGCTCGGGGATGACAGGTCGTCAATCTGTGATCTGTGCTTGCTCACCTGCCATCCCAGAGCATAAAGGTCAATGGTTGGGCACCCTGTTCTAGACAGTAGTGTACATTATGGCTGAACAAAAAACAAACAATTACTTCATCCATGCAAGCTCTCACCCTGCTGGGACATTGTATTCTGACAGTTGCTACTGTGAAAATACACTGATCAGCAGCTGCAGCATTCTCCTTTGACAGAAGTTTCTCAAACGATTGACTTCTGTGGAGCAGGGACGGCACTGAACCAGCTGAATTTTGATCCCTCTATGGCTTCTATAGTCCCTACCTTGTCCAATTACCTCCATGAGCTTACATGTACTGTATACCTGCTTATTGAATAAGACAATGCAAAGCGCAATAGTGATATGAAAAATCCAGTGATCCCATAGCAACTGTCAGGTCACCTGAGGCCAGGTGACAGATGCACACCGCTTGGGGTCAGGAGTGCACCACTAAGGTAGTGGACCCTATTGCTGACTGCTGCGGATGGAACTCTGGGTGGTTCTAAAAAGCAGGTCCACTGGATCACCAACACTGATCCCACGGGGAGCTAGAGAATAAGATACCCCAGGGCGCAGAGTCTAAGAGCCAGCAGGTGTTCACCAGAGCCTCTAGTGGTGAGGATGGACTGCGCTGCAACTGGCTCCAGGTTGCGGCCCCTAGGGTCTCCCAGCTCACGCTCACGGTAGACTACAGGGAGGTAGAGAGGAAGCAGCAGACTGTGACAAAGGATAGTCAGGAGTTAGCCAAAGGTCAGGGCCACAAGCGGGTAAGGATAGTCAAGAACAAGCCAAGATCGGTAACTGGAATCAGACTTAGAACACACAGCAAGTAGCACACGGAAGCCAAACACACAATATTGATCAGTAGGGCTGGCTTGTAGTGCACAGGTTAATATAGAGTTCCCTGATAATGGCTGGAGTGGAGCCATGCTTTGAGGAGAGATTACTTAAGCAACCAGGTGAGAGTGGATGACCTTTTATGCCCCATACACACGGTCGGAAATTCTGACCACAAAATCCGTTTTTTTTCCGACGGATTTTGTCCGACACTGGTGTTGCATACACATGGTCCGACAAAGTTGTCTGAAAATCCGATCATTCTGAACGTGGTGACGTTCATTGCGTACTATGGAACTACGTAGAGGCTAGTAGCCAATAGCTTTGGTCTTGTAATTTGATCTGAGCATGCGTGGCACTTTGTCCGTCGGAATTCGATACACACGATCGGAAAAAGTCCGATCGGACTTTGTTGTGGGAAAATTTGAGAGCAGGAGATAAAACTTAGTCCGACGGAAAAAGTCCGATGGAGCCTACTCACACGGTTGGAATTTCAACAACATTGTCCGATAGGACATTTTCCGTCAGAAAATCCGACCGTGTGTACGGGGCATTAGAGTGCTTTCACACTCACAGAACCCGGGCATCAGTGGTAAAATACTACTATTTTTAGCGGTGCTTTACCGTTGTTTTTGCGGCGCTTTTTGGCCGCTAGCAGATGGCTTTTATCCCCTATCGGCCAAAAAAGGGTTAAAAGCACCGCTACAGCGGCGCTTTGCCGGCGGTTCGGTGGTCCTGCCCATTGATTGCATTTTGGATTGATTCGTTTTGGACACCTAAACATCACATTTGAAAGCATGAAATTCACTTCAGCTTTCAGTGGATTAAAACGTGATTTTGTACTCAAACTGTACGAGACCTTTTTATGATTTTGTTATGTATGAAAAAAATTTGGGTTGAATGTTTTTATGCATGTATTTTCAGGTTTTGAAAAGTCATAACAAAAGGGGTACATAGAAGAGAAAAAGGGGTAACACAGGGGGTAGCACAGAGTGGCATCTCAAATGCCATGTGTAACAACATTTTATGTCAATTCAACATCTTGTTGAAAGCTGCCAACTGCTGAGAAAAGTTTGGTGGGGTGGGGTGGGGGGGTGCCAGAACTGCAGTAGAGGTGCAAGGGCCACATGTAATTGACATATGCTCTACAGGATATGAAGGTAAAATTTTGGGTTTTTTTTTCATCATCTGGCCTTCAGTACATGTCCCTGAAAGGTCAGAAGGTTCTGCAGATGACTACGTATGCCCTTGGTTTCCCTTTTTTTTTTTTTTTTTAGCTTTTCTCGATGGGCTGGTTCTCCAGTGTTTTTTTTTTTTGCTGTTTTAGCTGCTTTTGGACATCCCTAGTTTGCTTGTTATGAATCTGTACCCCTTAATGCACAAGTACAAATATACTTCAAGTCCACTGAGAAATACAGTTCCCTCACCTCTTATTTTACGTTTTTTGGCCTGCGTGGCACAAATCAGCAGGTGTGAAGCGTTAAAACCTCTAAACTGACCTTCAGTTTTTCAAGTGCCTAGTGTCATTTCTCCAGTAAAACTCTAGGTTGCTTTTTATCAGGCCGTGTCCCTCAATAGACTCAGAGGAAAAAGGATTTTATAGTAAGTGCAAACTTCCTATTTGCAGAATCACCAGCTGAAAAGGAAAACAAAAAATGAATGCAGCCATCACATCCAAGTACTGTAAACTACAATATATAACATTTTCGTTCTTGGGTTTAGATACACTTTAAATAGTGCTGTCTTGCTATGCATAACACTACCCAGTAGAAAACATTTATAAAATTAATATACTGACAACACTGATTTAAAATACTGCAATTCTGCATTTTGCTTTGAAGAATTTAAATAAATTGTGGACTGATGAAAAGCCTACTACTACTACATCATCATTAATGACACCCCTTTCTACACGGGGAGACTGGAACTGCAATACTAAAACTAAAAAGCACAGAACAAGTTCAGGGCCCAGAAAAAAGACAAACCCTGACTGTAGAAGCATCAAGCTGGAAGTCTCCATAGGTATTTTCAGAAAATGTTTTTAATGATGTCTTTTATCTTAAATGGTATGCCTGAGGTTATTTTCATTAAAGCCCAACTGAACGTTTAATCAGATGTATATTCCAGCATAAAAACAAAAAAGGTGTGTAAGATTTTAAAGTGCATTTCCTTTAGAAAGCAGCCACAGCTGCAAATCCAATTTGCAGGCCATGACCTTTAGGCCCCTTTCACACATGCGGACAGTATGTCCGTTTTTCATCCATCCGTTTTCAGATGAAATACGGACATACATGCATCCCTATGGTATAGCGGGTGTCAGCGGATGAGCATCCACTGACACCCGATATCGTCCGCCTCCACTATTGTCCGATTCTGCAGACGGAGGAAAACCCTATTTTTCCATCCGTCTGCAGAGCGGATCGGATGAAGACAGACGGTCCGTGTTTATCCGATCCCCCATAGAGGAGAGCGGAGATCTGACAGGGCGGTCCCCATGTCATCCGCCGGCTCAGCAGGGGTCAGCTGAGCTGAATATCTTCCTAATTTCCTATACACCTTTTGTTACTGGAATAACGCCTATGAAGCACCTGTAAAATGCCTCATCTGCAGTCCGAGTGTGACAGCATAAGTGTTGTCACTCTGGGGCGGTGCGCTTGCAGGATGGGTAAAAAAAAAAAAAGTCCTGCAAGCAGTCTCTTTGGGGCGGTTTGCAAGCTCCTCCACCGCCCCTGCCTATTGGAATGCATGGGCAGCGCTGCCGAATCGCCTACAATGCGTTTCGGTAGCAGCGCTACACGGCACTTTTAACCCCTTCTAGGGGGTAAAAAGTGACCAGTTCCCACCGCCAAAGCGCCGCTTTACCGCTACCCCTCCCACGCCCCAGTGTGAAAGGGTTCTAAAGGTGAACTTCTAGACTAGGGGTGCTCAAACTTTTGAAGAGCTGCTTAAGTGATTTAATAACTGGTCGCGGGCCACAATGAAAATAAATAATGCGTTTGCTGACACCAGTGCTAGGGTTAATAATGCGTTTGCTGACACCAGTGCTAGGGGTTAATAATGCGTTTGCTGACACCAGTGCTAGGGGTTAATAATGCGTTTGCTGACACCAGTGCTAGGGGTTAATAATGCGTTTGCTGACACCAGTGCTAGGGGTTAATAATGCGTTTGCTGACACCAGTGCTAGGGGTTAATAATGCGTTTGCTGACACCAGTGCTAGGGGTTAATAATGCGTTTGCTGACACCAGTGCTAGGGGTTAATAATGCGTTTGCTGACACCAGTGCTAGGGGTTAATAATGCGTTTACTGACACCAGTGCTAGGTTTAGTAATGCATCCCCTGACACCAGTACTAGGGGGTTAATAGTTTTCAGTTTTACATTGTATAATGATAACATCAGCAAATACAGTAGCAGAGAGGATCAGTGAGTTGTCAGATAACATATATGATCTATTGTGCAAGAAAGGTACAAAGTTCTGTTTCTATTCGCTGGCTCTTGATGAGAGCACTGAAATAAATTACACTGCTCAGCTTGCTGTATTAAGAGCGTTTAAACTACTAGAAAACCACTTTGAATGAAACAAAACAAAAAAAAGCATAATAAAAGTGTTTACCCTTTGGTCTTCTTCCTTGGTCCAATGACTTTTATTGGTGCAGGATTTAATACTTTCTACGATCGATGGTGGCATTGAATATCTGACCGGTCCTTAAAGTGAAAAATAATGCAAACAAAACATGGCACATCAGAGAGAGCACAGCACAAGAAAGTTTTCAGGTTATATATCTCCACCGTGGTTTACGTGACTTCAACGCTACATACAATAAAATCGCAGAGGGCTACCTGTGGATAACTCCCAAATGAAAAAGTACTGCAGCTTAGTGATGTTGCTACAATTTACAGAATTTTTAGCTTAAACCCCCTGGGCACCAGCAGAACCTGAAGGTGGACCATTGCAGCAACTTTATAAAAGAAATAAAAATACATGAGAATTCAAAATAAATGGCAGGATCTGCAATATTCCGGGAGGTAGATGCTTTAAAGTCTTGTTTGACTTTTTCCCAGCCTTCAACAATCGCACCAAGTACAAATGTTCCAAGAATTTCAGTTTAATCGTTTATATTATGAACCTGTTTTACAAGTTGCCACAAGTGTCTGATGTCAGCCAAACAGATGTGAACAGCCTTTGTGTAATTATTACTAATTAAAGTAATAGCCCAGAGGAGAATACAGAAGTTTTGCCAATTTCCTGATACCCTAGTGTCAGGGTCAGTTTGCTACGCAAGAGGCTCTCAGGTAATCACCAAAATCTTTTTGGCATGCAAGAACACCAGAATACGCTCAAGTTAAAAGGATCACAGGAGTGAAGATCGTTCCACACTCCACTGACCCATTTTAAGCAGACAGCGGGCTGAAGTCTGCTGTGTGCTGACGTCATAGAGCTGGTCCAGGATCGGGTAAGCTCACGACCATATGGTCAGGATTTGCCCACATGCCTGGACTGACACCCGGCTCAGCCTGTCAACGAGCCGCTGAGAGCCTGAGCCGGCCACTCCTGTCCCTTCCACAGCCCAGCACTACAGTGAGCACATAGGGGAGTAGAGCAGAGAGCCAGTCACTGGCTCTCTGCTCAAGGAGCCCTGAGAACTGGGCAAATGGTGGTGTTTGATCGCTTGGTTCTCAGTGTTAGAGAAGACAGGGTTCCTATACTTCTCTTTTAGCGTGTCCAAAAAATATAGCATATAAAATTGGCATACAAGCCATTTTGTAATCGATTGTTATTAAAGGTTAACTTTCCATTTCAATCGTTTTGTGCACAGAACACCCCCAAAAAAGGTCACTTTCTGCTTGTATGATTGGCTCACCAATTTTCTCAAATCTCTGCACGAAAATGCAGGTAACATTTTAGGCATCTTCTGCAATAGTAATTTAAAGCAGAACTAAAAGGCAACACTTTTTTCCCCATTTTCGATAGCTTAACCACTTAGAGACCGCCAACCGTATGTATACTACGGTAAAGCTGCTCTATTGCATGAAACAATGTACCTGTACGTTGTTGCATGCCTGAGACACTGTGGGCACGTGCTGCATGCCGGGGGAGCATGCATGTCTGGTGGACCCGATGTCCGCCGGCCACCCGCGATAGCTCTACAGAGAGGCAGAACGGAGATATGCCTATGTAAACAAAGCAGATCCCTGTTCTGACAGGGAAGTACACAGAGATAGTCTGTTCATAGTAATCAGGAACAGCGATCTCTAGCGGACGAAAAAGGGTTAAAATCCCCCGCAAAGCGCCGCCGTAGCTGCGCTTTGCGGCGGTATTGCCGCGGTGTCCCATTGAAATCAATGGGTAGGAGCGGTATAGGAGTGGTGAATACACCACTTCTATACCGCTCCAAAGATGCTAGCAGGACTTTTTTGACCGTCCTGCTAGCGCACCGCTCCAGTGTGAAAGCCCGCTGGCTTTCACACTGGAGTGAATGGGGCCGGATTTTTTCAGGCACTGTACAGGCGGTATTTTTAGCGCTGTACCGCCTGAAAAACGCCCCAGTGTGAAAGGGGCCTTAGTGTCAGATTTGTCTGCCACAATGTCGCAGTCCTGCTAAAAAGAAAAAATAAATGAATGAATAAAAATCGCTGATCCACACCATAACCAGTAAAAACAATAAAAAATAAATAAAAATACCTAAATCTATCCCATAGTTTGTAGGCGCTCTAACTTTTGCGCAAACCAATCAATCAGGGTGGATTCGATTTAAATCGCTAGTAAAAAGGTTTGATTTAAATCATAATTTTTAAAGAGCAACTGTCATCTCTGTCCCACAGCGGCTCCTCCTCTGAACTGCTGTTGACTCACCGACACTCCCATTTACTTTATTAGGACGGCTGGTGATGCGGCAGTGACAACAAGGTGAGGGATGTGGTGGCAGGTAAGTGGATGCCCGCTAACAAGCGCTGCCATGATAAATCTAAAATGACAGGTGCTCTTTAAATGTAAGGGCTTATTCTTGCTGGTAGTTAGAATGTTCAATATTTGCAAACAAAATAAAGGTTTCCTATTTAGAATAATAAGCTGTCAGGTTAGTAAAACAGCGATATCAGAACTGATTCAATCAGTTTGTAGTGTACAATGGGATAAAGGATTATTTCTGAACTTTATTTTATCTCCTGGTTACTGTGAAATTGTCTGAGTGCATGTTATCTCAGCGTGCAGAGCTTGGATTCATTGAATACGTTTACCAAAAATATAAATATAGCAGCATATACAGCAGGGGTGCCCAACCTTTTGAAGAGCGAGGGCCATCGAAGCGACTTGGTAACTGGTCGCGGGCCAAAATAAGTGTAATGGGCGGATGACAGGTCTGTATCTACGCTGCATATGCAGAACGGATATGGACACAGCCCATGCTACTCTCCAATTCAATCTGACAGAAGGGGACGAATCCCCTTCTGTTTTTTTTTTTTTAGCGTATTGGATTGAAGGTAAGCAGGGGTAAAGGGAGGGTCCGATTGGGTCCTAAGACTGCTTTCACACTGATGCGCCACGTGCACCTGTGGCTTTCCTGCAGGTTAGCTGCACTTTGCCATAGACTTCTATTATATCCTGATCGTATAGTGCAGCAACGCCACATGCAATAACAGAACTATATGGCTCAGTGCAGGTAACCCGCAGGTGTAGGATTAGTTTAACAGCAGCCTAGTAACCACTGAAGAACAGATATGCCCATATATACACTGATTTCAGTAACAAACACACCTTTAATAACAGTCTTCCATTCAGTTTTCCCCGACTGTTGCTGTCCCAGGCAGAGTGCATTTGGTATCGATTGTGACAGGAGCTGGCGCTTCACAGGAAGCATCAGCTTATGCAGCTCTGCAGCTTCTTGCTTTCTCTACCGCCTGCTTCATTTACAACACTGATGCTCTGGGATGGGGGGGTCGGCAACCTGCGATCTGGGCTTGTCAAACCACCATCCCAGAGCAGGAGGTCGTGGGCCACATATGGCCCCCGGGCCACTGGTTGGGCACCCCTGATATACAGCCTCATGCTCCATAACTAAGCTCAATTTCAT
The DNA here is from genome assembly GCA_028564925.1 of Lithobates sylvaticus. Lineage (NCBI taxonomy): Eukaryota > Metazoa > Chordata > Amphibia > Anura > Ranidae > Lithobates > Lithobates sylvaticus. The sequence goes on along the minus strand of CM053030.1, from coordinate 110,446,201 downwards.
GTTGAATAAACTAAATTATTAATGTATCTCAAATAGAAAACTATCTTTAGATAGATTTTTACTTCAAAAGCATTTTATTAAAATAAAAATTTAATAAAAATAAAAAATAAATCGAATTTAAATTAAAAAAAAAAAAAATTATTTTTTTTTAATTAATTTTTATCCACCCTGCAATCAATATACACTTATTGTAATTTTTTTTTTTTTTACCAAAAATATGTAGCAGAATACATATTGGCCTAAATTCATAAAGAAATTTGTTTGTTTTTTTGGATGTATTATAGCAGAAAGTAAAAAAATATTGGCTTTTTTTCAAAATTGTAGGTCTTAAACCGCATATAAAAACCACAGAGGTGATCAAATACCACCAAAAGAAAGCTCTATTTGTGGGGGGGAAAAAAAAAGACATTCATTTTATTTGGGTACAACATGGCACGACCACGCAATTGTCAGTTAAAGTAACGCAGTGCCCCCCCCCCCCCCCCCATCCCTTTCCTCCTATTCTTACTCCTTCTTTCCTCTCGCTCTATTCTGTATGTCTTGTTCTCTGTCCCTCTTACTCCTCTGATCTTCTTCAATCCGGAGACGGACAATGGCAGATCATATTTAAAAACTGATACCTTATGCAGTATGCCGATCATGAGTATTCACTACCTAGAATGTCTTATGCTGGCACAAAGTATGTACTGGTTAAATTTTTGCCCTAGCATTGCATGTGTGTCACAATGCTCAGGCTACATTCAATTGCCGTTTGATAACATCAATAAAACGTTATTTGAAAAAAAAAAAAAAAAAAGAAAAAAAAGGAACGCAGTGCTGTATCGCAAAAAATGGCCTGGTCATTAGGGGGTAAATCCGTCCGGGGCTGAAGTGGTGGGTTATAACTGCTGTAAGTTGGGGGGGGGGGGGGGGGTACCACCTGTGTCCCATTGCAGAGATTCCCCTTCACTTCCTGTTCCATAGCCAAACAGGAAGGGAGAGAAAATCCCTCTAAAGTGAGAAAATCCCTGATTGTCACCAGAACTAATGTCCTCACTGGAAGATATCCCCACTATTTCTGTTTTGAAGACAAACCAAAACCCGGTCGGGAGCTCCGTGACCACGGCCGCGGGACCAGCGGACCCGATCGCCGCTGGTGTCCCGCGATCGGGTCACAGAGCTGAAGAACGGGGAGAGGACTGTGTAAACAAACCTCTCCCCGCGCTTCCTACACTGCCTGTCACTGATCGGCTGTTCCCCGTCATCGGGAAAGCCGATCAATGACGTCAGCCCCGCCCTCTAATGGGTAAAAAAAAACAAAAACACGTCACAGCCCATAACCCCTCCCCCTAGTGGATAACTCTTTCACTGCCAGTGTCATTTATATAGGAATCAGTGCATTTAAATAGCATTGATTTCTGTATAAATGACAATGGTCCCAAAAATGTGTCAAAAATGTCCGATGTGTCCGCCATAATGTCGCAGTCACAATAAAAATTTGCTGATCGCCGCCATTACTAGTAAAAAAAAAAAAAAAATAAAAATGCTATAAAACTATCCCCTATTTTGTAAACGTAATAACTTTTGCGCAAACCAATCAATAATCGCTAATTGCGATTTTTTTTTTTACCAAAAATATGTAGAAGAATACGTATCGGCCTAAACTGAGGAAAAAAAAAAATTTTTTTTTTATATATATTTTTTGGGGATATTTATTATAGCAAAAAAAAAATAGAATTTTTTTTTTTTCAAAATTGTCGCTCTATTTTTGTTTATAGCGCAAAAAATAAAAACTGCAGGGGCGATCAAATACCACCAAAAGAAAGCTCTATTTGTTGGAAAAAAAGGACGCCAATTTTGTTTGGGAGCCACGTCGCACGACCACGCAATTGTCAGTTAAAGCGACGCAGTGCCGGATCGCAAAAAGGGGCCTGGTCCTTTGGCTGCAAATTGGTCCGGGGCTGAAGTGGTTAAGGATTAAATACTTTTAAATGGATGCAGACACTGCAACTTTCCTTATGAGAACACTAAAAATGCACTAAATAATAATGAACACAGACTCCCTGCCTTTCAGGAATCATAAGGACATAGTGGAACAAACAGCTTTTTCGTCAGAACAAAAAAAAAGTAGGAATCTGCTACAAAGTTTGTTAAAGTGATTGTAAAGCTTATTTTTTTATTAAAATAATGTTATATTTACCATTGAACAGAGAGGTCCCCCCCTCCTCAGGTCCCTAGCGTTGTCTGCTCCTCCTCTTCTCAGTGCACTCCCATAGGAAGCCATTTCCTATACAGGCACACCTGTGGGATTGCTCCAGAACCAGGCTATGCACAACTACAGACATTCAGCCTCCCCCCCTTCATAAAATTAGCTTGACAGCAGTAGGAGCCAATGGCTCCCATGGCTCTTATCAAGTTCTGTGAGAAGAGGAAAAGAGCAGGGCTGGATCGATATAAAACTGAGGTAAGTATTTAGGGAAGGGAGAAGGCCATGTAACCAATGGGTAAATGGGAAAAACTTGCACGCTGCTATGGGAACCCTCAAAAAAATTATAAACATCAAAAGAATGTGTATTTAAAAATTATCACAGAAAATGGTATTTGGGAACAGCTGTATCCACTTGAAAAGTGCACGCAGAAAATACCAAATATATGAAATAAAACAAGGAATAACGGTGCGTTTGTTCAATAAAGTGGATAAAATAACTAAAGTCCAAATAGAAATATTAAATGAGAAAACCCCAAAAAGCAAAAAAATGTCCAAGTGAAAACAAATATAATATATATATTTTTATCTATTATGTGTGTTGTAAACAAGATGACTGGTCAGTACATATCTTGATAGAAGGGGACTAAACATCAATCCAACAATGAAAGTAATCAAAGAAGGAAAGTCACCACCAATAAATGTATAGATTGTCCGCTCACCTCCAGGTATGGTCAAAGAAGGCTCAACAGATAGCTGATGGGAATCTTGCTGATACGTCTGCAAAGACACCCTCCAATACTAAGCCAAAATGCTACTCCAGATATAATCAAAGGATCAGAACATCATAAGATCACCACTGTAAATTCCAACAGGTCTATGCTCCAATATGATTGCTTCTTGTACAAGAGTCACTCAGAGAATAAAAGACATCCATAGCGCAGTACTACCAATTAAAATAAAACATTTATTAAATATCTGCTTACATGAAAGTAATATAACACCCGCAGTTAAACATAGGAGTAGTGACACACTTGCCTCCTCACCATGCTTCCATTCTCGATAGACACTGGAAGTGATGTCACAAGGCTCCACCCAACGTGTTGTGTCACTGGTCACATGACTTCCTCAGTGGTGATCTGATGATGTTCTGATCCTACAATTATATCTGGAGTAGCGTTTTGGCTTGGTATTGGAAGGTTTCTTCACAGGCATATCAGCAGGATTCCCATCAGCTACAGTGGGGAGAACAAGTACCACTCGCTCTGTCTTTTTTGGCGGCGCTCGTGCGTACTGTCTAGGCCGCGGGAAATTTAAACGTGGGCAGGCTGCAAATGACGCTGGGCAAGGCTGCAAATGACGCTTAAATGTAATTTTTTATTTTTTTCCTAAACTTCCCTCCTAAATCTTTTTTTCCTTAAAATGCCCTTCTAAACTTGGGGTGCGTGTTATACGCCGATAAATACGGTATTTAATACACTGACAATTTTGCCGGTTTTCCTACTTACAAAGGATGTAGAGGTCTGTATCATAGGTACTCTTCAACTGTGAGAGACAGAATCTAAAACAAAAATCCAGAAAATCACATTGTATGATTTTCAAATAATTAACTGGCATTTTAGTGCATGACATAAATATTTGATAACCTACCAAGCAGTAAGAATTCCGAATCAGCCCAGAACTACACGGCAGGACCTGGTCAATGACCTGAAGAGAGCTGGGACCACAGTCTAAGAAAGCCATTAGTAACACACTATGCCGTCATGGATTAAAATCCTGCAGCGCACGCAAGGTCTCCCTGCTCAAGCCAGCGCATATCCAGGCCTGTCTGAAGTTTGCCAATGACCATCTGGATAAAACAGAGGAGGAATGGGAGAAGGTCATGTGGTCTGGAATAGGCAGTTCAGTTTTGGGCACCAGTTCTCAAAAAGGATATCAGGGAACTGGAGAAAGTGCAGAGAAGGGCAACCAAACTGATAAGAGGCATGGAGGAGCTCAGCTATGAGGAAAGATTAGAGGAACTGAATTTATTCACTCTTGATAAAAGGAGATTAAGGGGGGATATGATCAACATGTATAAATATATAAGGGGTCCATATAGTGAACTTGGTGTTGAGTTATTCACTTTACAGTCAACAAAGAGGACAAGGGGACACTCTTTACCTCTAGAGGAAAAGAGATTTAATCTCTAAATACTGAAATGTTTCTTCACAGTAAGAGCTGTGAAAATGTGGAATAGACTCCCTGCAGAGGTGGTTCTGGCCAGCTCAGTAGATTTCTTTTAGGAAATAATCCAGGCCTTTCTTAAAGTACAGAATATAACTGGGTACTAACATTTATAGGTAAAGTTGATCCGGGGAAAATCCGATTGCCTCTCTGGGGATCAGGAAGGATTTTTTCCCCCTGCTTTAGCAAATTGGATCATGCTCTGCTGGGGTTTTTCGCCTTCCTCTGGATCAACTGTGGGTATAGAATGGGGTATATGGGATTGTATGATATTATTATTTTATTTTTTTTTTTTTTTGTGGTTGAACTTGATGGACTTGTGTCTTTTTTCAACCTGACTAACTATGTAACTATGTCTGATAAGATAAAAATATAACTTTTTTTGTCAAAACTCAACTCGCCGTGTTTGGAGGAAGAAGGATGAGTAAAACCCCAAGAACACTATACCAACCGTGAAGTATGGAGGTGGAAACATCATTCTTTGGGGATGCTTTTCTGCAAAGGGGACAGGTCGACTGCACCGTATTGAGAGGAGGATGGATGGGGCCATGTTTCGCGAGATCTTGGCCAACAACCTCCTTTCCTCAGAGCATTGAAGATGGGTCGTAGCTGGGTCTTCCAGCATGACAATGACCCAAAACACACAGCCAGAGCAACTAAGGAGTGGCTCCGTAAGAAGCCAAGGTCCTGGAGCGGCCTAGCCAGAACCCAATAGAAAATATTTGGAGCCCAGCGACACCCCCGAAACCTGAAGGACCGGGAGAAGCTCTGTATGGAGTGGGCCAAAATCCCTGCTGCAGTGTGTGCAAACCTGGTCAAGAACTACAGGAAACGTATGATCTCTGTAATTGCAAACAAAGGTTTCTGTACCAAATATTAAGTTCTGCTTTTCTGATGTATCAAATACTTATGTCATGCAATAAAATGCTAATTAATTACTTAAAAATCAAACTGGATTTTTGTTTTAAATAGAAAAACTTGCAAAATCAGCAGTGTATCAAATACTTGTTCTCCCCACTGTGTTGAGCCTTATTTGACCATCCCTGGAGGTGAGCGAACAATCTATACATTTATTGGTGGTGGCTTTCCTTCCTTGATTCCTTTTGTTGTTGGATTGATGTTTAGTCCCCTTCTATCAAGATATGGACTGACCAGTCATCTTGTTTACAACACACACACATATATACACAAAAAAATTCTCACGTGGACAATTTTTTGCACTTTGTTTTTTCTATCATTTAATATTTCTATTTGCACTTTAGTTATTATTCTATCCACTTTAGTGAACAAGCGCACCATTATTCCTCATCTAACCAATGGGATATTTTTTTACTTTGAAAAAGGGGATTGTAAAAAGGTCCTTTTTTTCTGCAAAATAACAAACCTGTGTATACTTACCTACTCTCTGCAGTGGAATCACACAGAGTGGCCACGAAGCTCCTCTTTTCGGGTCCCCAGCCGGCGCTACTTTCTGATACCTAAACATTTTTTTAGCTTAATGCAAAGAACACATTAAGGTAAAAAATGTTGTTTCGACTTTACAACAACTTTAGGCTTGATTCACACCTATGCATTTTTAGTGCTTTTTGCATATTTGCTACAGAACGTGTTCCATTGGAAACCATGTTAAATGGACTGTAGTGCAAATCTGCAAAATGCAAAAAGCACTAAAAATGCATAAGTGTGAATCAGACCTAAATGCAGGTAGTGAACTCACTTTTTTGATTTGTACCTACAGGAAAGCCTATAATAAGGCAGTGAATGTCTCCTAAACTTGTACTGTTTAGGAGATATTCAAACAGCATGCAGCCAGTGACATTGCTGCTGTAAGACTGGATTCACACCTATGCATTTTTAATCAGTGCCACCTCATCAGGGCCGCCTTATCTGTGCCCGTCAGTGCAGCCATATCAGTGCCCGTCATTGAAGGACAAAACTTACCTATTTACAATATTTCTTTAACAGAAACTAAGAAAAACTATTTTTTTCAAAATATTTTTACTTTTTTTATTTGTTGCGCAAAAGAAGAAGGATTTGTGGGAACAAAATGATAATGATATGCTAAATGATAATGATAATTGTTTGGGTACAGTGTAGCACGACCGCACATTTGTCATTCAAATTGCAACAGCGCTGAAAGCTGAAAATTGGCTTGGGCAGGAAGGTGTACAAGTACCTGGTATTGAAGTGGTTAATCTGTCATCCTGTTAACAGGGCCGGCGCCACCATAAGGCTGAGGGAGCCAGCCTTAGTGCTATATGTCCGGCACCATGCCTGCTAGTGTGGGCACACCCGCCCCGCAGCTTGTGCGGGGTGTTTGGTGTCGCACACGCTACAATATTAGCTCTGTATTGCTGCCGGCATCTCTCCTCGCTGGCTGCCTTTCACACTGTTACATCACAGAGCAGACTGAAGCCGCAGCCTCTTCCTCGGCTCTGATTACTTCCTCTACTCAGATGGGGAGAAGAGGCACCAATGTACATCCGCGGCTCTGATCTTAGGTATGCAATCATTACACACTTGTGCAGGGGGTTTAAGCTGACAAAAAAAAGGAATACTTGTCTTGCAGCGACCCCCTGAAGCTGAAAAATAGGAGAACTTGCAGTGATTTCGTGGGGGGGGGGGGGGGGCTAGAAGGATACTTTATGTACTAGGCAGGGGGCACTTTGGGAGGAGAAAGGACTTGTGCTAGGAGGTTGGATATGAAATCTGCACCTCCCCCCGCCAGCAAGTCCTTTCTGCTCCCAAAGTACCCCCTGCCTAGCACATACAGTATCCTCTCACTCACCCACCCTCCCCCACCCCGAAATCAAAGAGATGCTGGCTGCTACACAGGAGACAATGATTGCATCTGGGCACCCCACTAGAGATGCAGGGCAATCTCCTCAGGTGCCCACACTAGTGCCCCCTGGCAGGCAAGTTAAGGGTGCCAGGTGGCAGAACTTTTACAGCACTGGGCTACTGTACTTAAAGCGGAGCTCCACCCATTTTCCTAACTTTATCTGTGCAGCATGCCCTTAGATTATACTTTATCCAGTGGCCATTTATTTTATTTTTATTTTCTTCGAAATACCTTTTTTTTGTGTTTTCTTCATTACTTCCGCCCCTAATAGCCTAGGCTATTACGTCACTAGGCAGATCGCAAGGGTTCCTGGGATAGCTTTGTCATGTATCCCAGCAGTCCTTGCGAATTGCCTATTGTCGAAATCTCACGTTTTTTGGCCGATAGGAAATTACGCGAATGGGAGGAGTTTATGCATCAGCCGGGAGGAAGTGGAAGAGAAAGTTTTCTGGCTGCACACTGTATGCAGAGGTCGGCTGGTAGCATGGAAATCTCTAGTGGAGGGGCGAAGCAGCCCTTACTTGTATTTGTCCAGGCGGTGATCGGTCCCCCCGCCCCCCCTCTCCAGAAGAAAAACCCCAGCAGTGTAATCAAGCAGCTGCAGAACTCCTTTCTCCCGTCTCTTCTACCTCCAGCAGCACGGCACCCGACCCGGCCCCCCTTCTTCCCCTCTACAGTGGCCAATGTCCTGCAGCAGCCACCCGGGTCACACTGCACTGTCTGTGGCTCTGTGACTGCACTCTCTTCAGTTCATTGAACTGTCTGGTCTCCTAGCAACCAGGGACGCGATGAGTGAGAGAGCATGGTGTTAGACTCCTCCCCCACTTCTCCTACACATGTTTACTCGGTTCCTAAAAAGGTAAGGTTTTTTTTTTCTTGCTCTATGGGGGGTGGAGGCAGGCAGGCACTGTCTGATGCTTAAGGGATTTATAGCTAGCAGGGTCTTTGGGGGGGGGGGGGGGGGGGGGATCACCCAGGGGAGGTCTATTATGCTCAGTGGTTCTTTGCTGGGGGGGGGGCGCAAGAAAAATGTGAAAAAAAAATCATCAATTGCCCACTGTGCCCATCAAACGCAGCCACTGTGCCCATCAAACGCAGCCACTGTGCCCATCAAACGCAGCCACTGTGCCCATCAAACGCAGCCACTGTGCCCATCAAACGCAGCCACTGTGCCAAACGCTGCCAGTGTGCACTTCAATGCCCCCAGTGTGACCCCCCCCCCACCCACTCGTCTGCCCGCCACTTACCCTGTCTTTGTGGGGCAGCGGGTGACAGCGACGAGCGGGGTCCTGCGTGCGTCTCCTGCCGTCCTTATCTCCCATCCTCTCCTCCTGATATAGTTTCTACTACAAAAAAAATGCTGTGCGCCGCTAAAGTGTTTGGGTTTGGCTTGAAGAAAAGGTGGCAACCCAAGGCGGTGAGCCTGCGGGAGCTCCTGGCTCTGAGTAAGGGGATACGCGAGCTGCACTTGTGGCCCAACGGCGCGCTTCTCAACTGCATGGAGTACCTGCAGGGGAACCTGGACAGGCTGCTCAGTGTGCGGGGCACTTACCTCCTGTTGAACTGCCCGGGACAGGTAGAGCTGTATAGATGTGAGGGGGAGGGGTCTCTCTGGGGACCCTGTGGGAGGTAAGTGGCTGCATTTGATGGTTTGCACAGGTGGCGTGATGTGGTGCGATTTGCTGGGGGTGATGTGCTTGGGGTGGTGCGATTTGCTGGGGGTGATGCGGTGCGATTTGCTGGGGGTGGTGTGAATTGCATGGGATGATGTGGTGCGATTTGCTTGATGGGGGGTGGTAATTGCGCAGACTGGGGGGGCGGTAATTTCTGTATTTCTTGTTGTACATGCTGTATATATTTCCTGGTTCCTGAAGGGAGTAGGGGAGGAGAGGTGTGCATAGATAAGGGGCGGAAACTTCCTCTGACACTGCCATTGCTATGGAAACCTGACCTGAAACCTATTACACCGCTTGTGATGCACTGAGCATGTGCGAGATCTGCAAGGCTGAGATCCAGGAAGTAATACAGTCTGGTTTCATATGCCCACACCTAAGATGGCTACGGTCTGTTGCAAGTTTATAAAGTTACAAAATGCTGTACTAACCTAACAAAGCGGACCTTAGTTTACGGACCAACTTTACTAGAATACATTAAGCTTCTGTATTATAGGGTTATTTTTATTTAAAAAGTATAATTTTGGCTGGAACACCGCTTTAAGGCTGGTTCACCCATTGAATCACAAAGGAATTTTACATGCATTCAAGGTGCAGTGCAATTTCAGCCCATTTAAATGGGCTGAAATTGTGCTGGATCGCACCAAAAATTATAAGACACACAGGAACTGGATCACATGGTACTATACCATATGATCCAAAGCAGGTACATTTGCCATGTGCGTTTGTGGTGTCATTAAGTTAACACTACCAATTCTGGATGGACCCTCTGCACACTTATACACTCTTTCCAGCAAACTATGGGATGAAAAACAAGGATTTTTATTTCACATATATTGCAATACATCATGTTTAAGCTGTTTCTGTTGCAACGCCGGTCAGTGACCAGATCAGAACTTAAATCGCTCTCCCCCACCTATGCCCCAGGTTGGCATGGTGCCCACTGTAGCATTTGCAGTGGAAAGGCAGTGTAGGACTGGCCAAAAGAGGGATTACTTGGATGCAGTTGGCTAGCTTAAACATGTATTGCAATATGTGTGAACTAAATATCCCTGTTTTTCATTGCATAGTTTGCTGGGAAGGGTGTAGCACTGTGCAGAGGGTCCATCCAGATCTTGTAGTGTTAATGTGGTCACACCCCTTTAGCACCTGATAGTTCAAATACATGTACAAGCTATTAGGATTTGAGCACAGGTATTTCTTGTCTCTATTTGGTTAACATTAATAATCAAAGGGTGACTAGTGCGCTCAACCTGTATATATAAAACAAGTGAGAAGCAGCCAACATATAAGTGATCTCACACTAAGAAAAGGATATGTTGGAAGGGGGTATGTGGCGCTAACCACTAAGTGGTCTAAAATAAAGTATACTTTTCCAAAAGATGGGCGACCTTCAAAACGGATAAAACGGCATATAAAATATAAAAAACAACAACTTCTTAACCACTTGCCGACCGGCGCACGACGATATACGTCGACAGAATGGCACGTACAGGCAGGAGGGCGTATATATACGTCCCTCCTTTAGCCTGTCCGTGCCATCGGGAGCGCGCCGGGAGCGGCGCGCTCCCGCGCCGGTCGGGACCCCCGTGAGTCCGGCCGCGGTCCCCGCGGACTCGATCGCCCCGGGGACTCCCGCGATCGTCTCACGGAGCGGCTGAACGGGGAGATGCCGAGATAAACAGCATCTCCCCGTTCTGCCTAGCAACTAGTGACGCCGATCTCTGCTCCCTGTGATTGGAGCAGAGATCAGCATTCACTAGCTGACAGCCACGCCCCCCCACAGTAAAAAAAACACCCCTAGGCATACTTAACCCCTACACTGCCACCTTGTGGTTAACCCCTAAACTGCCAGTGTCATTTATACAGAAATCAATGCATTTAAATGCATTAATTGCTGTAAAAATGACAATGGTCCCAAAAATGTGTCAAAAATGTCCGGTGTGTCCGCCATAATGTCGCAGTCACAAAAAAAAATCGCAGATCTCCGCCATTAATAATAAAAAAAAAATTATTAATAAAAATGCTATAAAACTATCCCCTATCTTGTAAACGCTATAACTTCTGCGCAAACCGATCAATAATGGCTTATTGCGATTTTTTTTACCAAAAATATGTAGAAGAATACGTATCGGCCTAAACTGAGGAAAAAAAATGTTTTTTTATATATTTTTGGGGGATATTTATTATAGCAAAAAATAAAAAATAATGCATTTTTTTCAAAATTGTCGCTCTATTTTTGTTAATAGCGCAAAAAATAAAAACCGCAGGGGCGATCAAATACCACCAAAAGAAAGCTCTATTTGTGGGAAAAAAAGGACGTCAATTTTGTTTGGGAGCCACGTCGCACGACCGCGCAATTGTCAGTTAAAGCGACGCAGTGCCGAATCGCAAAAAGGGGCCTGGTCCTTTGGCTGCAAATTGGTCCGGTCTGAAAGTGGTTAATCTGTACCTCAATAAAAAACACTGAAGATAAAAAGATGAATAAATATACAAGAAGCTGTGCGTAAGTGTATAAAAAGTGACATAAAAACAGTGATAAAAATTATAGCTTCAAAATGTGATAGAAAATCTTCGATAAATGAGTAATAATATAGAAATATCCTTCTGTAAACAGATAAATGCATAAACGAAGGAGAATAAAGTGCACAGTGCAACGTGCAAAAAATGTGAAAAGTGAAAATAATCACTAAAGATGTGTATAACAAATAGGTGTAGATTAGAAGCACCTATAGAACTCTAAATGATGTGACTAAAAAGCCATAAAAAAAAATGTTATAAAAAAAAAATGTTCTCCAATAATAGTGTACAAGTGAAAAATACAAAATCGCTGGAAATAAAATCCTTAAAGAACAGCAAAAAATAAAGATTATAATTTATATAAACAATTGGTGAACTACAAGTCCCAGCTCGTTATGCAAATTGCAAAAACAAAGTGAAGGGGTAGAAATACCCACACAGTGCGTGTTAAAATAACGGCAATTCTTAATAAGTGAAAAAAGTTCCAAATATCTCTGTGGTTTTTTTAGATGTTCAGTGCCGATCCATGCAATAAATAGTGCTCCGTGACTTTTTCAGGGGTGCACCCCACTATTTCCCCCAGCCTCTCACCTCTAATAGCGGCCCCTACAGGCCTAGTTGAGCAGTTGGCCGCTATTAGAGGTGAGAGTATATTTATTGCATGGATCGGCACTGAATGCATGGATCGGCACTGAACATCTAAAAAAGCACAGAGATATCTGGAACTTTTTTCACTTATTAAGAAGAATTGCCTTTAAACACGCACTGTGTGGGTATTTCTACCCCTTCACTTTGTTTTTGCAATTTGCATAACGAGCTGGGACTTGTAGTTCACCAATTGTTTATATAAAATTATAATCTTTATTTTTTGCTGTTCTTTAAGGATTTTATTTCCAGCGATTGTATTTTTCACTTGTACACTATTATTGGAGAACATTTTTTATAACATTTTTTTATGGCTTTTTAGTCACATCATTTAGAGTTCTATAGGTGCTTCTACACCTATTTGTTATACACATCTTTAGTGATTATTTTCACTTTTCACATTTTTTGCACGTTGCACTGTGCACTTTACTCTCCTTCGTTTATGCATTTATCTGTTTACAGAAGGATATTTCTATATTATTACTCATTTATCAAAGATTTTCTATCACATTTTGAAGCTATAATTTTTATCACTGTTTTTATGTCACTTTTTATACACTTGCGCACAGCTTCTTGTATATTTATTCATCTTTTTAATCTTCAGTGTTTTTTATTGAGGTACAGATTAGGAAATTGTTTTTATATTTTATATGCCGTTTTTTTCCGTTTGAAGGTCACCCATCTTTTGGAAAAGTATACTTTATTTTAGACCACTTAGTGGTTAGCGCCACATACCCCCCTTCCAACATTTGGTTAACATTGACACCCATTGCAGATCACAACTGCAGTGTGTTTTGAATGCAGTGCAAGAAATGCACACATAACGTGAGTTTTCCGCACTCACGATGGTGTGAACTGGCTCTTGGTCCAGATTTGCAGGATTTTGTTCTTCTCTCAGGAAGATCCTATAGTTGGGAAGTATTGTTGATTAATTTGTATAAGGACAGGATTCGTGTTTTGGAAGGAGGTTTTGTACTGGGATTTGGGTGAGAAGATTTACGACAGAACTGGGAAGCGGTCTTGTACTGGCATGGGGGATTTGGGGGAAAAGAGGATTTGTGCGGATGGAGGATATGGGGGGTGCCAGTTCACACAGCTCAAATTTTCTTCACGCTACAACCCATCACATTATGAGTGCAACGTGACAGAGGTACCAGCGAGGCTGTAGACAGTGGGGGGGTTGCATTGTGGAGGGGGCACCAAAATGCAACTTTGCCTGTGTAGACAAAAATGCTTGCACCGGCCCTGCCTGTTTAAAACATGAATTAGATTAAGGCCAGTAATTACAATATTAGAAGGATCAGTAAAAGAAAACAAGCCATACCTCTTCTTTACTCCACTTGGCTCTATTCCAGATTTTCTTTTGTCCCTTTCGTATTGGAACATCGTAATCACGATCAACACAATGGTCGTCATCAACTTTATCCTCACTAAGGGAGGAAAGAAAATATAAATGATGGCAATTAGCTTGATAGTGTTTATACTAATGGGTGAAGTGACAAATGACATGCAGTCTGTCAATAGCATTAACCCATTGTAGCATGATTTTATCACCTCTTGACCTGCCTCCCGCCCCCCATAATTCCTTTGACAAAGTGGCAACATTGTTCGTTCTGCAGTGAAATCATTGCAATGTTACCTTGTGGATAGGGTAGGCTTAGAAAGACATGCTAGATGGACTATAAGCAAGCAACAAATTAAAACACCAACTCCAGATTTTCAAATTACAAATGTTATATGGTGCTTTTTTTGTTTGTTTTTATTTTTTTTAGGAAAATGTTTTTTCCAACTCATGTAAAACTGTCACTTTATTCTGGCCAGCTTGGCATTTTTAATGAAAATGAAAATCATAAAACCATCTTTACATGGATTAACCCATGCAGATAAGGACATTTTTATATAGTGATCCTTTAAGCTACACATTGTCAAAGAATGCCAAATGATTCACCAGCCCAACGTCTCGAGACAATAAAGGCCCTTACACACGATCAGATTTTCCGACAACAATTGTGTGATGGCAGGGTTTTTGTCGCATAATCCGACCATTTGTCCATCGGACAATTCTTGTCGGAATTTCCGACAACAAATGTGGGATAGCATGCTCTCAAATTTTCCGACAACAAATGTGTTCCATTAGATAGTAACCAACATCTAAAAACTTCCATTTTGCCGTCTTTGCATTTGTAATGCAGACAATCTATTCTCTGCACCAGAAAGCCTTTGTACAAAACCTATAAGCACCTCCCTTGCTGCAGTGGAGCAAGCATTAAAGCAGAACTTTCTTCCATGTCCTCGTTGCCGATTTACCTTCACCAACTATGCCACGTTCTTCTGAGCTCTGTAGTTCCTCTGCAATAGCCTGCTGAAAAACTGTTATTGTCCTATGACTTCCTGTTTGTAAGACCGCTGGCTGCTATTCCTCCTGTACCTCCAGCTAGCGGTCTGACACTCCCCCTTGTAGTTTTAGCAGGGAGGAAATAGAAACGTAGTGGGCGGAGAGGGTCTCACAGCCCCTGGTCTGTGCCGCTCATGTAGATGGTTTCCTCCTTCTCTCTCCTCCTCCTCCTCCTCTGCTCTGCTCTTCCCTGCCAGCACTACCCCTACTCCACCTCCACTCCGCCCCCCCCCCCCCCACCCGCCATCTCCATGCAGAGCGGGGATTAACTAATGATCCGGCTGACACAGCGGGGATCTCCCACTGCGACAGGACTTGTATGTGAAATACCGATCTCTGTAATGTCCCTCCTCCCGCCAGCATTGTGATCGACAGCGCACTGTTCAATGCAGGTGGGACATTACAGCGAATGGTAATTCACATACAATACCTGTCACAGGAGGGATATCCCCCGCTCTATCATCCAGATGATTTCTGCTAACAACCCCCATGCAGCACTAGTGGACACCGACATGTCATGCGGCACTGGTGGACACCGACATGTCATGCGGCACTGGTGGACACCGACATGTCATGCGGCACTGGTGGACACCGACATGCGGCACTGGTGGACACCGACATGCGGCACTGATTTGCATTTATGTTAAATGCATTACATTTATTTAATTAATTTAAAATGCATTAACCAATTAAGGACAGAGCCTCTTTCTGAGATTTGTTGTTCACAAGTTAAAAACAATTTTTTTTTGCTAGAAAATTACTTAGAACCCCTAACATTATATATTTTTTCTAACACCCTAGAGAATAAAATGGCGGTCGTTGCAATACTTTTTGTCACACCGTATTTGCGCAGCGGTCTTAAAAGCGCACTTTTTTTGGGGGGGGGGGGGGATCACTTTTTTTAATTAAATAATAGGACAACGGTAAAGTTATACCAATTTTTTTTTATTTTGTGAAAGATAATGTTAAGCACAGTAAATTGATACCCAACATGCCACGCTTAAAAGTTGCGCCCGCTCGTGGAATGGTGACAAAATTTTACCCTTAAAAATCTACATAGGCGACGTTTAAAAAAACCTACAGGTTGCATGTTTTGAGTTACAGAGGAGGCCTAGTGCTAGAATTATTGCTCTTGCTCTAACGATTGCAGTGATACCTAACATGTGTGGTTTGAATACCGTTTTCATATTTGGGCGCTGCTCACGTGTGCGTTCACTTCTGCGTGCGACCCTGTCGGGATGGGGAGCTTTAAAAAAAATTTTTTTTTCTTCTTATTTATTTTACTTTATTTTGACACGGTTTTAAAAAAAAATAAAAAATATATATATATATATGTGTCACTTTTATTCCTATTAGAAGGAATGTAAACATCCCTTGTAATAGAAAAAAAACATGACAGGTCCTCTTAAATATGAGACCTCAAAAAGACCTCAGATCTCATATTTAGACTAAAATGCAATAAAAACAATTATGTCATTCTAAAAAAAAAAAAAAAAAATGTCCCTTTAAGAGCAATGGGCGGAAGTGACATTTTGACGTCGCTTCTGCCCTGCAGTGATATGGAGATGGGTGGGGGGCCATCTTCCACTTTCTCATCTCCATACACAGGCAGGAAGAGAATCCGATCGCCTCTGATGCTGCCGGCGGCTCCGAAGAGCAGCGGGAGCACCTCTCCCGCCACCGATAAAAGTGATCTTACATCGTATGCGCCACAGAGACCACTTTTATCTTGTAGCAGACTGCCCGCTGAAGAAGAGGATACCGGGTTATGGTAGCTAGCTGCTACCATAACAACGGTATTCCTCTTCAAACAGCCAACGTATTCCTGCAGCAGGCAATCCGTAAGTGGTTAAATGCATTTCATTTATATTCTAATAATATGCATTTATATTAAAATGCTATATATTAAAATATATTAAAATGCTTTTGCATATATAAGGGTGTAAGCTATCATACCGTGTGTTACTGAGTAGTGTGGATTGCTGGCTGCAGAATGAGGGGTGTGATTTATGTTGAAGTGGGCGTGTTCACATTTACATGTACAGGCCTAGTGTACCCTCCCCCATTCACTCCAATCCCAAAGATTCATGGGAAATGTAGGCTGATTAGTACAGTGTAGAGAGAAGAAGCTATGATGTATTCACTGTTCTAAGGCCCCTTTCACACTGGGGCGTTTTTCATGCGGTGCAGCGCTAAAAATAGCGCCTGTTCACCGCATGAAAAAATCCGCCCCTTTAACTCCAGTGTGAAAGCCGGCGGGCTTTCACACTGGAGCGGTGCGCTAGCAGGATGAAAAAAAAAGTCCTGCTAGCAGCATCTTTGGAGCGGGATAGGAGCGGTGTGTTCACCGCTCCTATACCGCTCCTTCCCATTGAAAAGAATGGGAGACCGCGGTAAAACCGCGGCAATACCGCCGCAAAGCGCCGCTACGGCGGCGCTCTGCGTGGGGTGTTTAACCCTTTTTCGTCCGCTCGCGGGGGGTAAAACCGCACCGCGAGCGGCCGAAAACCGCGGTAAAAACGACGGTAAAGCAGCGCTAAATATAGCGCTGCTTTACCGTCACCGCGGCTCACCGCCCCAGTGTGAAAGGGGCCTAAGAGATCCTCCCTGGAAGGAATACATGTTGCATTTATTTGAATTAGAAAGCTGATATTCAGACATTTCTCTTAATTGAATTTCACAAATGTAATAACTGTTTAGTGTGTTGTGTGGGGGGTTTACTAATGGGGGATTTTTGGAAAATCCCGGAGTCCTGCTTTAAGCTTAACTTACCTGCCTGAGGTTTTGTTACCCATGGCTGAACAATCTGTAAATATGAATCTGATGAACAGATGGCACCAACAAGTGACATACACCTTCACAATGAATGCAGAGCCCGGAAATGAGCCAATAAATCCAAAATATCCCGTAAACAAAGAATTCAAACTGACAATACAAACGTATAATATACAGAACTCTGAATATCTGGGACTTTCCAGACAAGGGGAGAACTCTGCATAGTACAGTGGAACCTTGGATTACGAGCATAATCCGTTCCAGGAGAATGTTCGTAATCCAAAGCACTCTAATATCAAAGCGGAGTTTCCCCATAGAAGTCAATGGAAACAAAAATAATCAGTTCCACGTTGACTTCTATGGCATGCAATACTGCATGTGGCCAGAGGTGGGGGAGGGGGCGCCGGAGAGCCTAGGAAATACTCGGAAAGTCTCGGACAGCTTGGCTGAACTCGGAAAACATCAGAGTATTTCCGAACAGCTCCGGGGCCCCCGCACTTCTGGCCAAATGTGGTACTGCACACCGCTGTGGCTTAAATCCTGCTCGTTTTGCGAGACAACACTCACAAACCGAGTCAGGATTTTCAAAAAATGCTCGTATTGTGAAAAGCTCGTTAACCGCGTTACTCGCAATCCGAGGTTTCACTGTATTTGAAATAGCATTTAGAAAATTAACTACATTCCTCTCTTATTTCTAGTAATTCTTTTATATTGTGGGAGTCCTAAACATACAATCAATAAACACAGCTAGGGGGAGAGATTATATTATAATATATATATATATATATATATATACACACACATACACACACACACACACACACACACACACACAGACAGAGCTCGACAAATCCCGATCGCCAGGTCGCATTGGCGACTAGAATTAGCGACCTGGCGCCTGGGGCAGCACAGCTGGGGGTATCCTGTCTCCATAGTGCACCCCCCCCCCCCGCGATGGGCCGTGCCGGCCAGTAATTGAGGCCCCGGCTTTGCGGCCTTGTGCAGTCCTATGGTACCTTCTAGTACCTCTTGTGGCGGCTGTTGGTATGACACCCAGCAATGCTAATGGAGCCGTTTTGTTTTCACTGCCTGCCCATCTCCTTCACTTAGAACCCCCAAACATAATATATTTTTTTCTAACACCCTAGAGAATAAAATGGCGGTCGTTGCAATACTTTCTGTCACACCGTATTTGCGCAGCGGACTTACAAACGCACTTTTTTGGGAAAAAATACTTTAATTAATTAAAAAATAACACAACAGTAAAGTTTGCCCAATCTTTTTTATATTGTGAAAGATAATGTTACGGCGAGTAAATTGATACCAAACATGTCGCGCTTCAAAATTGTGCCAGCTCGTGGAATGGCGACAAACTTTTACCCTTTAAAATCTCCATAGGTGACGTTTAAAAAATTCTACAGGTTGCATGTTTTGAGTTACAGAGGAGGTCTAGGGCTAGAATTATTGCTCTCGCTCTACTGATCACGGCAATACCTCACATGTGTGGTTTGAACACCGCTTTCTTATGCGGGCGCTACTCACGTGTGCGTTTGCTTCTGCAAACAAGCTCGGCGGGACGGGCGCGTTTAAAATTATTATTTTTTTCTTATTTATTTTAACATTTCATTTTTTCACTGTTCTTTTGGAAAAAAAATTGTGTCACTTTTATTCCTATTAGAAGGAATGTAAACATCCCTTGTAATAGAGAAAAGCATGACAGGGCCTCTTAAATATGAGATCTGGGGTCAAAAAGACCTCGGATCTCATATTTACACTAAAATGCAAAAAAATAAAATTGCCATTTGAAAAAAAATAATAAAATGTCCCTTTTTAAGAGCTATGGGCAGAAGTGATGATTTGAAGTCGCTTCTGCCCTGGAGACAGGCGGGGGCCATCTTCCCCCCTCACTCGTCTCCATGTCGTTAAAAAAACCTGGCTATTAACTTTTTTAGCTGGCTCCTAGATTCCAAGCAAATGTGTCAAGGTGTGTGTGTGTATGTGTGTATGTGTGTATGTGTGTATGTGTGTATATATATATACATACATACACACACATACATACACACACACACACACACACACACACACACATACATACATACATACATACACACACACACACACACACACACACCTCTCTATATATGTTTTAATTTTATACTTACTATATGTGTGTATATAGTGTAAAGAAAGAGATATATATGTGTATATAGTGCAAAGAAAGAGATATATAATTAGAGAGAGATATATATATATATATATATATATATATATATATATATATATATATATATATATATATATATATATATATATATCTATCGCTTTAATAATAGTATATTTTACACTATATACACACACATATATATATATATATATATATTTTACACATACACACTAACACATATATATATATATATATATATATATATATATATATATATATATATATATATATATATATATATATATATATATATATACACACAGAATGTTTTAAAAAATATTTATAACCACTTGCCGACCAGCTCCTATAAATATACGGCGGCAATGTGGCTCCCTCCCACGAATCCCTGTATATGTACGCAGTCCCACCAAAAAAATAAGTAAAAATAAGTACCATTACTAGTAAAACGCCATAAATCTATCCCCCATTTTGTGCACACTATAACTTTGCGCAAACCAATCAATATACCCTTATTAGCAAAAATTAAAAAAAATTTTTGTTTGTTTGTTTTTAATTGTTGCTCTTTTTTAATTTATAGTGCAAAAAATAAAAATGAGCAAATCTATTTGTAGAAGAAAAAGGACATAAATTTTGTTTGTGCACAACGTCACACGGCAATTGTCAGTTAAATCAACGCAGTGTCGTATCGCAAAAAATGGCCTGGTCATTAAGGGTGCAAATCCTTCCGGGGCTGAAGTGGTTATTATACACATTTATAATATAAATTACTTTACTTTTTTTTTTAACTCCCTCCATCTATATTATATAAAGGATGCAAGTTGCTATAAATGTATGTTATAGAAGAAGCCATCGGATTTTTCCATACATCATGTTACACCAGTACAGAGAGGTTTGGGGATTTTGGTGCCGATCCTAAATATCTGATGACCCCTGACTTGTATTATTAGGTCCTCCTCTGGGATCCGTAGTGACCCCCGCCCCCGGATACATAGTGAAGACATCACTGGGGACACTACACTGATAGATGATCCCTGAACTGACCATATTGTGATCTGGTCTCTACAATCCCCTCCATGTATATAATGCGATCTGGTCTCTATAATCCCCTCCATGTATATAATGTGTGATCTGGTCTCTATAATCCCCTCCATGTATATAATGTGTGATCTGGTCTCTATAATCCCCTCCATGTATATAATGTGTGATCTGGTCTCTACAATCCCCTCCATGTATATAATGTGTGATCTGGTCTCTATAATCCCCTCCATGTATATAATGCGATCTGGTCTCTATAATCCCCTCCATGTATATAATGTGATCTGGTCTCTATAATCCCCTCCATGTATATAATGCGATCTGGTCTCTATAATCCCCTCCATGTATATAACGTGTGATCTGGTCTCTATAATCCCCTCCATGTATATAATGTGATCTGGTCTCTACAATCCCCTCCATGTATATAATGTGATCTGGTCTCTACAATCCCCTCCCCTGATAATTGGGATAATGACATTGATCAGTAATCTGTGTGGTGATATCACAATATGATGGTCGGTTGGTGTCAGTTTGGGTTGGTGTGAATGATGATGATGCAATGCTGGGTGTTGTAGTTCTCCAGCAGGGAAGTCCCGCATTCCTAATCCATGACATGGGGGTGTCAGTGGTGTCGTCCCCGGATCCCTCCTCCTCTACACCGGTAACACTCTCACACACCAGCATATCCTTCCCGGGGCTCCCATCCCGAGTACAGCTCTCCAGCGGCTCCGGTGAGCTCCCGAGTGGCTTCCCGCCTTCTCACCGTCTGAGGTACTGTGTGGCCGAGTGCGGATGTAGCAAGATGGCAGCGACGGAACACCTGGGCGGGGCAAGAGGAACTGTGCAACTGGCCAATAGGGCGCAATAGGGGGCGGTACCACCGAGAAAACAGGAGGAGGGGAGACCATAAAAAGAGGGCGGGGTCATGGATATTGGATTCATTTATTTTCCGCGTTGCCTTAATGTGACCTGCCAGAGACAGGGATCGGTTTGAAAGGGCGCGGCTGGGCTGTCTACCTTCGGACAGGGGGGACCCTCCAGTCGCAGACATTGTCCTGTATTGTCATACTGCGTATGTTGTACAGCTTGTCCCATTTAATCATAGGGGGGAGTGCGGGATCCCACCGCTACACTAATCAGCCAGCGAGCCAACAGATCACTTGACCGATGGGCTGGCTGTGATGTGGAGGGGGCGTGTCAGGGGCGGGGATGTCCGCTGTCAGGATGATCATTCCTCTGACTTGATGTAATGGGAGGTCTGGGAGTGACATGGCTGTGCAGAGGAGTGTGTCTGCCCTGAGGGTGCTGACAGGTGTATGGCCCAATCTTTCCATTTATAATACACCCGCTTATAGAGCAACTACAGAAATTCGATTTTTTACAAACTTAAAGTGGTGTTCCCCCCCCCCCCCCAAAAAAAAAAATAGCTTAAAATTCCTAAAAAATCTAAAATAATTGGAATTTTTTTTTTTAACTTGCCTCTAAATGCCTGTTGCTAGGGGGTCCCTCGTAGTCTGCCTCCTTCAGTGCCCGGGCTGGTGACATTACTTCCCCTCGGTGCAGTCAGTCATCTGGGACACGTGTCAGGTCCCAGCTGACTGTGCGCAGTGGTTGCCCGGCTGTGAAGCCACAGCCGGGTGCCCACCGTAAGAATGCCGCCGAGCGGAGCGGGGCTTCGTTCCCTCGCATCACTGGACCCTGGGACAGGTAAGTGTCCGATTATTAAAAGTCAGCAGCTGCAGTATTTGTAGCTGCTGACTTTTAATTTTTTTTTTTTTTAAGGAGCACCCCACTTTAAAGAAGATCTCCAGTCTCTCCACCCCACAAAACAAAGTGATTGTAAACGATCACATTGTAAAAAAAAAAAAAAAACACATTCAGTTTCGAATAGACATGAAAGGCAAAACATTTGTGTGTGTGTGTGTGTGTGTGTGTGTGTGTATACACACACACACACACACACGGCTCAAAATTTCAAATCCTGAGCTACTAGCCAGGTCTCAAGGGTTACTCGCCACCAATTGCCCCACCCAACCCTTGCCATGTCCCGCCCCTAATCACGCCATCATAAATGATCTCATTGCAGCATAACCTATGCCCATCATTGCAGCCTCACTGTGCCCCAATTGCAGCCTTGCCAGGGCGGACAGATCATGATGAGTTAGATGTGAGCCGCCGGATCACCGAGCAGTAAAACACGCTGTAACAGCTGACATTGAGACTCTCCGCTCTGCTCACTCTCACACAGCCCTGCCTCCTCCTAACCCCGCACCTGTAATAGGCAGAACGCGGGTCCAATGCGGGGATGCATTCTGTATTTTACATGCATTCTGTCTTTTCCATGCACTTTTCCACCAGGAGAACGGCTCCCGATCAACTCTGTCCACCTGCGGCAGGTTGGCTCTCCTGGGCGAGCCGTCGTAGATGTACGTCGGCTCTTTAAGACGTTGTAGCAGGTGAGAGCACGCGCAGCATGTCCCAGAGCCGATGCACGTGCCCCACGGGGGCGTGATGACCGCCGGGCACCCGCGATCGCTCGTGACAGAGCGAGAACCGGGATGTGTTGTGTAAACACACAAATCCCGGTTCTGTCAGGGGAGAGGCGAGAGATTGTGTATTCCTACTAAGTATGAACACCGATCTCTCTTCTCCCCTAGTCAGTCCCATCCCCCCCCCCCCCACAGTTAGAAACACTCATAGGAAAGGCAGTTAACCCCTTGAACGCACCCTAGTGTTAACCCCTTCCCTGCCAGTGACATTTATACAGTAATCAGTGGCTATTTTTAGCTTTGATCGCTGTATAAATGTCACTGGTCCCAAAAAAGTGTCCGTCAGAAATGTTGCAGTCCCGATAAAAATCGCAGATCACTGCCATTACTAGTAAAAAATAATAATAATAAAAATGCCATAAGTCTATCCCCTATTTTGTAGATGCTATAATTTTTTTGCGAAAACCAATCAATATACACTTATTGCGATTTTTTTTTTATTTTTTTTTTTTTTTTATGTTACCAAAAATATGTGGAAGAATACATATCAGCCTAAACTGATGAAGAAAATTTTATTTTTTTCTTTTAAATTTGGATATTTATTATAGCAAAAAGTACAAAATATTGTGTTTTCTTTTCAAAATTGTCAGTCTTTTTTTGTTTATAGCGCAAAAAATAAAAACCGCAGAGGTGATCAAATACCACCAAAAGAAAGCGCTATTTGTGGGGAAAAAAAAGACATACATTTTGATACAACATCGCATTACCGTGCAATTGTCAGTTAAAGCAACACAGTGCCGTGTCACAAAAAAAATAGCCTGGTCAGGAATGGGGCAAATCCTTGGGGCTGAAGGGGTTAAGTGATCACATTCTCAGCTGCATAAGAGCTGGGGGAGGAGAAGCAGCAGTACACTGAGCTTACCAGTGAATGGCTGGGGGGGGGGGGGGGCAGGAAAAGTCTGATCATTGGAGGAGAGCAGGCTGTGCTCTCCTGCTTAGTGTGGTCAGTTTTTAATAGGAAAGCAGAGGGACTGGCAGGAACACCAGGGATTTTACAAAAAGAAAGCAATACAAGGATACTTTTTCATACAAGTACATAGTACAGCAGACACATATCAGGAATATGAAATGTTGGGTTTATATATGCTCTAAAAGTCAGCAGCTACAAATACTGTACTTACCTATCCAGGGGTCCAGCACTGTCCTCACCTGACCCGACCCAATACTTCAATTGGCTTCAGGTCAGGTCCAGGTGCCGGAATCTTAAAGTGGTTGAAAACCCTTTACAACCACTTTTTATTACAGGTAAGCCTATATAGGCTTACCTGTAGCTACCCCAGATATCTCCTAAACGTGCACAGCTTAGGAGATATCCTCTGTATCTGCATGTGCCAACGTCATCGGCACATGCGCACTGAAGCAATGGCTCGTTCGTGCCGTCGCTTCAGCTAGTGTACCGTTGCCGACGGCTCCAAGAGGGAGGGGGAGGGAGAGTCCCCAGTGAGCCTCGGCTCTCATGCATATCGCTGGAGGAAAATTGGGCTCAGGTAATTATTAGGCCCCTTTCACACTGGGGCGGTGGGGGCGTCTGCTATTTTTAGCGGCGCTTTACCACAAATTTTGCAGCGATATTCGGCCGCTAGCAGGGCGCGGTATAGCCTCGCTGCCCCATTGATTTCAATGGGGAGGAGCGGTGAAAGAGCGGTATACACACGGCTCCAAAGATGCTGCTAGCAGGACTTTTTTTTTGCGTCCTGCCAGCGCACTCAGGGCTTTCACACTGGAGAGACAGCAGCGGCTGTTTCAGGGCGCTTTGCAGGCGCTATTTTTAGCGCTGTAGCACCTGCAAAGCGCCACAGTGTGAAAGGGGTTTTAGGGGGGGGTGCTGCACAGTGAGTTTTTTTACCTACATGGATACAATGCATGAAGGTAAATAAACCTTGAGCCTTTGGAAACAATTTAACCACTTGCCGTCCGCCGCACGACGATATACGTCGACAGAATGGCACGGGCAGGCATATGGGCGTACAGGTACATCCCTACCTGCCCGCGGGTGGGGTGCCTGCCGCGGTTGGCATCATTGCGGGAACGATCGGAGATGAGGGGGAGGCCACTCATTCGTGGCCACCCCCTCGCGATCGCTCCCGGCCAATGAAACGCTTCCTCTGGCTCTGTATTGTAAACAGCTAGAGGAAGTGATGTAATCTCTCCTCGTGTCGGTCTTCGTTCCGGCGCCGAGGAGACATCCAAGTAAGTCTGCACAACACTACACATTCAGTAGAACACTCTAGGCAAACTTTTCACCCCCCAGCCCCCCCCCCCTGATCACCCCCCGTTCACCCCTTGCACCCCAGTGACACAAAAGCAGTTTTTATTTTTTCTTTACTGTTTACTGCATTGGTGCATTGTGACTGAAATAACTGTTAGGGCAGTTAGATTTAGCCCCCTTTATGTCTAGGAACCCCCCCCCCCCCCCCCTAATAAAGGTTTAACCCTGTGATCACCCCCCGTCACCAGTGTCACTAAGCGATCGTTTTTTTTTGATCGCTGTATTAGTGTCACAGGTGATGCTAGTTAGAGAGGTAGGCATTTAGGTTTGCCGCAGCGTTTTATAGCGTCAGGGACCCCCCATATACTACCTACTAAAGGTTTTAACCCCTTGATTGCCCCCTAGTTAACCCTTTCACCAGTGATCACCATATAACTGTTACGGGTGACGCTGGTCAGTTAGTTTATTTTTTATAGTTTCAGGGCACCGCCATTTATTACCTAATAAAGGTTTAACCCCCTGATCGCCCGGCTGGTGATATAAGTAAGGTTTTAGAGTAAAATAGGGTCTGCGTCGCCCCAGGCAGCATTGTGTTAGTGCCAGTACCGCTAACACCCACACACGCAGCATACACCTCCCTTATGCCCCGTACACACGGTCGGAAAATCCGACCACAAAATCCATCGGATTTTGTCCCACACTGGTGTTGCATACACACGGTCGGACAAAGTTGTCGGAAAATCCGATCATTCTGAACGTGGTGACGTTTGTTGCCTACGAAGGAACTACGTAGAGGCTAGTAGCCAATAGCTTTGGTCTTGTAATGTGATCTGAGCATGCGTGGCACTTTGTCCATCGGAATTCGCTACACACGATCGTCGTAAAATTTGAGAGCAGGAGATAAAACTTTGCCCGTCGGAAAATCCGACGGAAAAAGTCCGATGGAGCCTACACACGGTCGGAATTTCCGACAACATTGTCCGATAGGACATTTTTCCGTCGGAAAATCCAACCGTGTGTACGGGGCATTAGTGGTATAGTATCTGAACAGATTGATATCTGATCTGATCAGATCTATACTAGCGTCCCCAGCAGTTTAGGGTTACCAAAAATGCAGTGTTAGCGGGATCAGCCCAGATACCTGCTAGCACCTGCGTTTAGCCCCTCCGCCCAGCCCAGCCCAGCATTGATCGATCATTGTCACTTACAAAACACTAAACACATAACTGCAGCATTCGCAGTCAGTCAGGCCTGATCCCTGCGATCGCTAACAGTTTTTTTGGTACCGTTTTGATTCAATCGCTAACAGTCTAGGAGCTTTTTTTTCTGTGAGTCTCACTACTGTACCACTAAATTTAGAGCCCAAAATGGCAAATTGAACGTACACTAGTGAACAGGCCTACACGTTTCTGAGCATGACAGATAGTGAAGAGGAGGTCACTCATCTGTCAGAATCAGGCTCAGAATACGATCCTGTAGAGGACAGCGGCTCCATGACAGATAGCACTGACGGCTGAGTTGTGGTCCCTGCCAAGGTCAGGCGTACCCGATCCCGAACTTCTTCTTCTTCTGTTGTTGAGGTGCAAGAACCGCAGGTCCCTCGTAAGAAGCAGAGAAGTACTAGCTGGATAAAGCTGCGCCAAAAAATCAATAACACATAAATGAAACGAAAAAAGCACAAATAACCAAATAATTATGTGCAAAAAAGGAAAATGAAGTGCATACACAACGTAACTATAGAAGAATACACAGAATGTAATAAATAAAGTCCAGTGAGGACCACATTAGTCCTGATTATATGTCTTCCTTAGTAAAAAGCCTGGTTGTATATAATGGGCAGACTTGTAGTTTTGTGGCATATAAAGCACCGCTGTGACAAGCATGCAAGAGTTCTGTGCAATCCCATCCACCTTTTGAATTTGGCGCTTACCAGATGGCTAATAGTAAAAGGCACTGCTTATGAAGCCTGCAACTTCCCGGGTAAGGAGGTAACTGATGGGACCGATCAAATCAGGGACAACCAATCCAAAGAAAAGAGGGACCTCCACAACCTCCGCTCCGCTCAAGGACATCCAACTGGTTATTCTTTTTACAGACAGCAGAGTAGCGCAGGAGCACTCCTAGGACCAGACTTCCCTCCCACTTCTAGCAGCAGCCTTTTAGGTTAGGATTTTATTAATTTTTCCCTTAATATTTTTTAGCGCGGTTTATTTGTTTTTATTTTTATTTTAGAGAAGTACTAGCGTCGCTATTCCTTCTGGTGAACTGGCAAGCACCAGCGGCCTAGTACACCCTGGACGTACATCCAGCACTGCAGTATCACGTGGTGACGTGGCGAGTCCCATAAGTGCAGTTCAAGCTGGCGAGGTGGCAAGCACAAGTAGTGTCCCGCTGCCACCAAGAAGAAGACAAAGACAGGCCCGTCTTGCCCATAGTGCCCTTCCTGCTGCATTCGCCAATTCTGATTGGGAACCCACCACTTCTGCAGCACCCGTACTTCCCCCATTCACTGGCCAACCCGGCATTTAGGTGGAAACAGTTAATTTTACATCACTTGATTTTTATTCGCTGTTATTCACCGAAGATCTCTATAGATCTATTGTGGACCAAAGCAATTTGTACGCTGGTCAATACATCGCTGCTAATCCCCAATCTTCCCTTCCCTTCTATAAGCTCTGTGACAGGGCCACAGGCTATACATGTAGTTTTATGGTTTACAAGGGCAAAGATAGTCACGTAGAGCCGACAAACTGCCCTGACTACATAGGGAGCGCTGGCAAGATTGTGTGGGACTTGGTGTCACCCTTATTCGGAAAGGGGTACCACTTGTACGTGGACAATTATTACACGAGCGTGCCACTGTTTAGTCATTTGTTTGATCAGCAGATTGGAGCATGTGGCACCGTGCGACCTAATCGCTGGGGCTTTCCCTAGCGGCTTGTAGATTCCCGTCTTAGGCTGGGGGAGAGAGCCTGCTTGAAGTGTAATAACTTGCTCGCTATGAAGTGGAGGGATAATAAGAATGTTTTCGTTCTTACCTCCCTTCATGCAGACATGACGGTCCAAATTACTACGGCGACTGGTGTTGTGGAGAAACCCCTCTGTGTCCACGAATATAACCAAAATATGGGAGGGGTGGACCTCAACGACCAGTTGTTGGCGCCTTACCTAATTGCCCGTAAGGCTAGACGCTGGTACAAAAAAGTGTCTTTTTATTTATTTCTATTGGCTTTGCTGAACGCTCATGTGCTATACAGAGCTTCAGGATGGACTGGATCCTTCCTTAAATTCCAGGAAGAGATCATCAGAGCCCTTCTGCATCCAGTCGGTGCTCCACCTCCCCTTCCCCAACCAAATGCAGCAGGGGTCAAGTCCCGGGGAAAAAAGTGTGGGAACTCCCACCCAAGATCCACTCCCCCACCAAAAAAATAATAATTATACGCTCATATGCACGAACGCTTCAAAAGTGGTATTTTTCATCCAATTTTCGTATTGTGTGTATGAAGCTTAACTGTTAGTACATAAAAAAAAAACAATCCTCAATAAACATAAATACGGTAATTCTCTGAATAATCAGCATTCATTCAATTGTGCTTCCATGCGAATGTGAACATCATGTTCTGATCTTTATTGGGGAATTTTACTTTGTATATAGAGTGTTTATGTGGTGAGTTTACACTTTTCATTGAACAGAGTTTGGATAACACAGGGTTTAAACGGAAAGGTCATAAATGAACTGCACATTATCTGGACAGAATGCTTGGGGAGATAGTGATGTGTTCCTGCTTAGGAGATGTATGTTAGCTTGGGGGGCTGCAAATTCTGCAGGGCTCCAACACACACTCGCTGCTATTCCAACCCTTTACATATTTTCACATAAACTTCCCTCCTGGAATTAAACTTTGCCAGGTATTGTGCTCGGCTTACCACCCCAAACTGATGTTCCTCCCTCAGCTCACCTCTCACCCTGCATGTCCTGTGAGCAGAATAGCTGTGCTCCTCCTCTGGGTTCTCTCATCATATAGCACTGAAGATAGAGTCGGGGGGGATTCACCGGGACACACAGAGCAAGTATGCAGGAGACTGGGGGGGGGGGGGGTGAGGATGAGGAGACAGAAAATCAGGAGGGGCTGGCAGGGAGGAGCGCATCACGAGAGGTCTGACTAAACACAATCTCTTAGCAGCAGGGACCTGATCTACACGTCAGCTAGCTGTGATTGACAGGTAGATCGAAGCGGAAGCTGTCATGGGGCCCCCTACTGGCAATGCCTGAATGGTCAGTCCACCCTGGTGTGCGTCACTTACTATTGCGAGCTGTGTCCGCGGCTGCTGGTGTAGCACCTGCCACACAGCTCACATACTTCAAAGTCTTGCAGGTTACAGCTGCTAAAGGGAACTGAGTTCCTGTTGTGGAAAAAGTACAGGAACTCCGTTCCCATGCGTTCCTGCAGGACTTGAGCCCTGAAATGCAGTAAGCCAGCTGCATGAGCGGCATTATCCTTATGCCCTCCCGCGTACCCCTACCCAACGAGCCCCCCAAAGAAAATGTTGTGTCTGCAGAAAGTGCAGATATAGGCATGACACACGCTATTATTGTCCCCACTGTCCTGACAATCCTGGTCTTTGCATTGCTGAATGTTTTGAACGCTACCATTCACTAGTTGAGTATTAGCGTAGGGTACAGCATTGCACAGACTAGGCACACGTTCACAGGGTCTCCCAAGATACTATTGCATTTTGAGACCAAAACCGCTGGAACCGTTACAACAGTTCCATTAGAACTGTTATGCAGCGTACACACGGTCGGAATTTCCGATGGAAACAGTCTGATGGGAGCTTTTCATTGGATTTTCCGACCGTGTTTATGCCCATCTGTCTTTTTCTGTCGGAATTTCCGACGGACTTTGGATTGAGAACCTGTTCTCAATTTTTCCGACGGAAAACCTTTCTATCGGATTTTCCGATCGTGTGTAGGCAATTCTGACACGCCAAAAATCACGCATGCTCAGAATCCAGTACGAGACGGAACCGCTCGGTCTGGTAAAACTAGCGTTCGTAATGGAGATAGCAGATTCTTCACACTGCAATTTTTTAAATTGTTCAATTCTTCTTTATAATGCTAGAAGAATGAAGTTGTTTTGCTGCTCATATTCACACAGAGTTTTCACAAACGGATTTCTTTATTATTTCTAGGTCTCTCCTGAATAATATTTATATTAGAATTTTTTTTTTTTTTTAACAAGAAAGGAATTTATATTAGAATTTAAGCTAGATCTGCATAAAATATATATAATTTTTTTTTAAGTGCTTTTTTTTCTTTATAAGAATATTTGTATTATTGTATTATTTTCTCATGCTCTCCTTTTTATTTTTTATGTTACGTTTCCACACCACCATTATTCTGTATTATTTGTAAACCTGTTTGTTGGTGTCCCTTGTTAATTTTGACATTGTATTTTTGAAATGTACCTGCCTACTCACCCAAAATAAATTTATTTGCTATTTGTAGAAAAACACATAGGCAAGTATTTTCTGAAACCAAAAACAACATTTATTTTACATCATAATAACAAAATAAAAATAAAGGCAACGCAGGAGAAATTGCTTGAATTTGTGCAGCCTTTGGCCCCCAAGGCAGACATTAAAAAATTGGTAGCTTGAGAAGTCCAATGTGGTCCAAGAATCCCAGAAAACAGGAGCAGCAGCAGATGATATATGTACCCAGGCTGTGGTACTACAAGACGCTGTGTGTTCTTTGAGACCAGACTGAAGGCAGGGGATCACTTCCTGGTCTTCCATGCAGCCTTCCCTGGAGGCTGTGGCTCTGGAGGTGGACTCGTGGCAGGAGGAGGAGGATGGGGGAGAGAACACAGGTGTTCGTCTTCACAGATTTCCCCACTCAACCCCTTGTGAATTGTATAAAAAATGAGTTTTTCACATTTCCGCCGTTGGCCCTTCTCCATTTGTTGTAAATTTAAGGCTATGTAGAAGCCATAGGCCTCTACAGCATCGAGGGGGGAATTCAGGGCCTCATTAGCCTCCTTGATGAGGGCCAGTGCTGCCTCCTCTGTTTTTGTGCCCTTCCTCTGTCTTTTTTAGGGATGGATGAGGGGAGGCACCTGTGATTGTGTGTTACTGGGCCCTGCCACCTCCTGGGTGACACATCACCCTGCCTCCTCCTGTGTGCCACTAGCCAGAGCCTCGTCCTGGCTGAGGTCATCCTGTGTATGAAAAAGGGACATAGTTTTAGTTTTTTGTTCATCAAACACACACACAATTTTCAGCTCATGACTGTTGCAAATTTAATGTTAAAGAAATAGAAAAGACAATCATTGTGAGCCCAGCATTTTTCCTTCTTGACCTAATCTTTTTTGGCCACTTCTGTCTATTGATATGTGAAACACTTTTTGTTACTTCATTCATTTGTTGGCAATAATAACATCTACTTACCAACAATGTTTTTTTTTCACAGAAAAATTACCGTATTTATCGGCGTATAACACGCACCCCAAGTTTAGGAGGAAATTTTAAGGAAAAAAAGTTTTAGGAGAGGAGTTTAGTGAAAAAAAACGTACATTTAAGTGTCATTTGCAGCTTGCCCAGCGTCATTTGCAGCTTGCCCAGCGTCATTTGCAGCTTGCCCAGCATCATTTGCAGCCTGCCCAGCGTCATTTGCAGCCTGCCCAGCGTCATTTGCAGCCTTGTCATTTTTTTGGGGGGTATCGGCGTATAACACGCACCCACGACTTTCCCCAGATTTTAAGGGGGGAAAAGTGTGTGTTATACGCCGATAAATACGGTATGTATAAAAAACCTATACCTGGCTCCATCTGGGCTCCTCAATCTCTCCCTGTATGAAAGGCCCAGGTGGGTCCACAGATGCCTCAGCTTGGGTTGAGGGAAGGCTGGATGGAAGGCTGGTTGGAAGGCTGGAGGGAAGGGGTGCCGGAAGAGTGGAAAGGGATTCCCTGCCCTCAATCTGGTCATCTATAAACCGCATCCTGCTGTAGTACCACAGACTGGGTACATACACCTTATCTGCTGCTGCTCCGGACCTCAGGGACTTCTGGACCTTCTGGTACTCCTTCTTATAGGTGCTTCTCAAGCTACCAATTTTAGCGTTCAACAAACTTGATGTCTGCATCGGGGACCCGGGTCTTTACAAATTCAAGCAATTTCTCCAGCGTTGCCCTCCTAGCTGGTTTGTTGTAATACAAGGGGTTTTTCACCTCCCGTAGATTTCTCATATCCCGGTATTTATCTATGAATTCCCCAAGGAATTCTGGGTCCTTAAATGGCAGCATTTTGTCTGCAAGACCAAACAAAATACAAAAATAAACATCTCAGGATAATATTTCAACACAATATAGGCATCAATCTAGATTCAGTATAGGCCGCACATGTCGCCAAAATTAAAATCTTACCTTCGTCGTTGTTCGTGTCGTCCGTTCCTCCTCCCTTTGCACACAGAACATAGTTACGACACACATGTGTTTGAAGCTTTATATACACTGCGAATGCGTGAATCTCCGCCCGCGTCGCCCGCCCCTGACGTTCTTTCTAGAATATTCGCCGCCCCGTCTCTTTCGTTGCAGTGGGAGCGGAACATGGCGGAGACACAGCAGGTGCATAATTCCAGTAACGAGGAGGAGGAAAGCCCGGAGCCTGAAACGTCACGATGGAGGAGGAGATTTAAGGCCTCAAATATGTCCTTTGTGGAGATGTTGGAGATGGTGGACATCTTGAGAAGTAACGACTATGACGGGAATTATGGTCCGTACCCCAACCCAAACATGAGAAAGGCCAATATCATGAATAAAGTTGCGAAGAGTCTATACAGTAATTTTGGGGTACGACGATCCAAGGATCAACTGAGGAAACGCTGGTCGGACCTTAAATTAAGGGAGCATGATCAGTACAGAAAGATCAAGAAAGTTCTTAGAAAAAGTAAGTATATGTCGTGTGTACCTATTATTATTAATATTGCATGCTGCGCCATGTGTTTTTCCTTAATAAGGTCTTGTACACTCCAAAATGGCTACTTTCATGGTCATACGCACAGTAATCGTTCGTTGGAAACCTTGTTTGTTATCCAAAATACGATGTTTTCACAGATAAATGATCAAATACATTTGTTGCTTCAAATTTTTAAGTTAATCCAAAAGAGTTTTAAGGACATTGCTGTCTAGATGTGTTTGAACCTAGAAGGAATATCAATCTTCATTCAGTGTAATGTATGTAGAGGACACTCTGCAGCTGTTTACACATCTGGACTCAGGTGCACTAGTGTGGGACACCAGGACAAACATTTTAGGGTGTCAAACACAGGTACTCCAGTGGATACTTTGGGGTGTCTCCAGGTGGGAAACTTCTCCAAAAAAGGTAAGTATTCCAGCCTGAGGAACAGGGCCGGACTGGGAATAAAATTCAGCCCTGGAAAAAATTTCATACCAGCCCCACAGCATTATTATACCAGCGCAACAGCATAATTATTTTCTGGTTCAAGAAAGGGAAAACCATACATTTTAAAGCACATTTGAAGAGTGTATTATATATAAAAAATACAGATATGAAATCACATAAGGCTTTATATATATATATAAGCAAATTCCAGTTAAAAGTGGTCAATCATCAAGGGGGACCCCAGGAACTCAGAACGTGGGAGGGGGGGACCACATTCCGCTGAAAGAATACACTAAGGTAAGGGGGGGGGGGTTACTGATATAAGGGGGAAACCCTTTATATCAGTGCCCCCTTACATTATTGTACTCTCTCCCCCCTTACATCAGTGACCCCCCTTCAGACTGGCCTGGCGGTGCTGTCACTGACCTCCTCTCAGGTGCACCAAGCAGGGCTCAGTCAGTCGGCTCCAGCTTGGTGGCTCTGGTTTTATCCTATAGGCTCCTCTCCACAGTCCACACACGTCTGACTTCTCCCATGACCCCTATCCTGACGGCGCTCCCACTCTTGACTCCTCTCCAGACTCCCTCAGAGACTGCAGACATGATACAGGAGAGGAGATGGTCAGAGACTGCAGACATGATACAAGAGCTCAATGCAGCCTCACCAGTGCCCATCAAATGCAGCCTCACTGTACCCATCAAATGGAGCCTCACTGTGCCCATCAAATGCAGCCTCACTGTGCCCATTAAATGCTGCCTCACTGTGCCCATCAAATGAAGCCTCACTGCGCCCATCAAATGCAGCCTCACTGTGCTCATCAAATGCAGCTTTACTCTGCCCGTGAATGCGGCCTCACTGTGCCCATCATTGCGGCCTCACCGTGCCCACCATTGCGGCCTCACCGTGCCCACCATTGCGGCCTCACCGTTCCCACCATTGCGGCCTCACCGTTCCCACCATTGCGGCCTCACCATGTCCACCATTGCGGCCTCACCGTGCCCATCAAATGCAGCTTTACTGTGCCGTGAAAGCAGTCTCACTGTGCCCATGAATGCAGCCTTACTGTGCCCATGAATGCAGCCTCACTGTGCCCATCATTGCAGCCCCTCCTGTGCCCCATGTCCCAGTCTGCAGTCCCTGTCTGTGGGAAGGTGTGTTGTTGATGCTCGGGTACAGTACCTTGCATGCCAGCAGAATATCCATGATGGCCAGCAGCAGGCAGGGGCTGTTCTCGTTTTGGATGGGGACAGTGCTTCTTCCAGAGGACCTGTTTGCTGTGAGATGGAGTGGTCCCGGGCCACCTGCACCTTCAGCCGTCCTCACTTTCCGGCCCCAGTCAGCCTGTCCCCTGGTCCTGGGGAAGTGGAGAGCACTGGGTGGGAGTTGGAGAGAAGGGGGAGCAGAGAGTACTGGCGGGGTTGGAGAGCACATGGGTGGGGGCAAAGAGCAGGGGGGAGTGGAGATCACAGGGGTGGGGAGTGCAGAGCACTGGGGGGGGCAAAAATAACAGGGTGGAGAGCACGGGAGGCTGAGAGCACTGGGGGGGGGGTAAGAGTGTGGGGTGGCGAAGAGCACTGGACGGGAGCTTGAGAGCACTGGGGGGGGGGCAGAAAAACAGGACTGGAGAGCACTGGGGGGTACAAAGAGCAGGGGGGAGTGGAGAGCAATGGGGGGAGCTTGAGAGCACCCATGGGGACCAGAAAGAACAGGGGTGGAAAGCACGGGGGACTGGAGAGCACTGATGGGGTTGGAGAGCACATGGGTGGGGTCAAAAGTCTGGGGGGAGTGGAGAGTACTGGGGGGAGTTTGTGAGAGCACTGGTGGGGGAGACGAAAAGAACAGGGGTGGAGAGCACGGTGGGGGCTGGAGAGCACTAGGGTGGGGGCTAGAGAAGGATGGGGAGAGCTGGAGAGCAGGGGGGGCAGAAAGAACAGGGGTGGGGAGCACAGGGGGCTGGAGAGTACTGTGGGGGGTGGGGAGCACTGCGGGGGGTGGAGAGCACTGTGGGGGGAGCATGGGGGCTGGAGAGTACTGTGGGGGGTGGGGAGCACTGCGGGGGTGGAGAGCACTGTGTGGGGGGGCACGGGGGGCTGGAGAGTACTATGGGGGGACACGGGGGCTGGAGAGTACTGTGGGGGTGGGGAGCAGTGCGGGGGGCTGGAGAGCACTGTGGGGGGCTGGAGAGCACTGTGGGGGGTGGGGAGCACTGCGGGGGGCTGGAGAGCACTGCGGGGGGCTGGAGAGTACTGTGGGGGGCTGGAGAGCACTGTGGGGGGGAGCATGGGGGGCTGGAGAGTACTGCGGGGGGCTGGAGAGCACTGTGGGGGGAGCACGGGGGGCTGGAGAGTACTGTGGGGGGCTGGAGAGCTGGAGAGTACTGTGGGGGGTGGGGAGCACTGTGGGGGGCTGGAGAGTACTGTGGGGGGCTGGAGAGCACTGTGGGGGGGGGGGGGGGGCTAGAGAAGGATGGGGAGAGCAGGGGGGGCAGAAAGAACAGGGGTTGAGGAAAATGTGGGGGGGGGGGGGGCTGGAGAGTCTGGTGGGGGAGGAGAGCACTGGGGGGAAGCACAAGGAGAAGGGGGGGGCAGTAAAAGAAGTTGGATAGGGGGGGATCAGCAGGGGGGGCCCGGGCTGCATATAGAGATAATGAGCTTTCTATATTCCTCCATGCAGCCGCTGAATGCTTGGTTCTCCTCCTCTCCCTCCTCCAAGCATTCAGCGGCTGCATGGAGGAATATAGAAAGCTAATCTCTTCTATATGCAGCCCGGGCCCCCCTGCTGATCCCCCTATTCAGGCACACATGGCGGCTGTACTCACAGCCTCACAGGCATCTCTCCTGTGAACACGGAGCTGGCCGGGTCTGTGTTCGTCGGCCGCTCCGTAACAGTGACGGCCCCGCCCCCCTAGACCGGCCTGTATGATAGGTGGATTCTATCTACTATCACATGAGCCGGTCTAGGGGGGCGGGGCCGTGTTACGGAGCGGCCGCCGAACACAGACCCGGCCAGCTCCGTGTTCACAGGAGCATAACAGGGGAGCACTGCAGCCGCAAACCGGCCCCAGGGCAGGCAGCCTACCGGGAAATATCACGGTATCCCGGTAGGCCAGTCCGGCCCTGCTGAGGAATTAAGGGAATACATGATGTCTTCAGCTTGGAATTCTGCCCAAACAGACAATTGTCCCCCACTTCCAAGCAATGTTTATCATTCATATTTGTTGTCTCAAATATCTGTGTGCTAAGTATACCTTTTGTTTTATTCTCATAGGGGAACAAAGAATCGGGAAATATCATGTCATCAGGGACTGCCCACCTCCTGAAGAAAGGGAACAGAGATCACCACAAGATGAGGATGTGGAGGAAGGAGAGGTGGTCGAGATTGAGACCACAACAGGTAAGTGTCTGACACCCCAGATTCAGGTAATAAGACATGTATGCCTGCATATTTATAATAGATGGTGTTTTTTTTATTTTTAGGTGAAGTACAGGTTGTGGAAGAACAATCAGATCATTTCACCAGTGACAGTGCCCAAAGGCTAATCCAGGACATCATGTGGTGTAGCCAGGATTTAGAGATTATTCGCAAAAAAACTAGGGATATTGATTGATGTCCTTGGAAGAATATCATTTTCACAAAAATTGCCACCATTTTGTTTATGTTTTTTAAAATTGTACAACATTTTAAAAAGCCTACTTTTGAAGATGCACATAGTATGTCAACATGTGCTATCTGCCATCAGGGGATATCAATGTATGCGTTTTGTGCCTGCAACCCCCTTCCTCAAAACTCAAGTTGGTGAGAGGAAGGGGTTGGGCCCCCAAAACACATCCATTGATCCCCCATGATGGGAGATAGCACATGTTGACATTAGGAATGGGATCAGGATGTAAATCCCCAGTTTGCCTCACAATTTGTGTGCATCTTCAAAATTAGGCTTTTACAGGGGTGACTTTACCTCATCTGATGAAGGCAAGATCCACACATTTTGGACAATGTAATGTGTGATCTTGGCTTAAAAAGTTTTTCTACGTTAAACTTTGTTATGTTCCAGAGTTGTGTATGTTGTGTTTGGAAACATGGCTGTTTATGTAACGTAACCACAATTTTTTGGGGTGAAAATGCAAAACTTGTGAATGTGTATGGAGTAAAAAAAGTATTTTTTACTCAACAATGTGTGGCTTCTTCTTTCAATGATCAATACCATTTTTTTTGTGTTGAAATTGGTGTTTACAGGGACAATGGGTGTTTAGATAATAATGTACAAACCACAAACCACTAGGAGACACAAAAAAGAAACACAAGCAGGAAATTCAAAGCAAGATTTTTCAAGATAAATACATGTAAAATTTATTCCAAAAGTGCTGGCAAAGCAATGGCCCCCCTCCCCGAAAAATATTCTGAAAAATTTTGGCGCACTTCACGGGCGCTTGGGGGGGCAAGCCAGGACAGGCCGCTTCCAGAGACGTCAGGGATTGCAGTGCAGTGTCAGGCCCAAGTGTAACCACATAATTGGGGTTGGTCCTTTTTAAAAAGTTGTGCAAGATACAACACACTACCACAATGGTGTTAAGTTTGTATTCCGCCATATTAATGGCCGTTTGAAACAGGCGGAACCGGCTGGCCAGAATCCCAAATGCGTTCTCCACGACTCTTCTGGCTCTGGCCAGCCGGTAATTAAATACCCTCTTCTCCGGGGTGAGGGTCCTCTGGGGGAATGGTCTCATCAGATGGTTTCCAAAAACAAAAAGCC
Organism: Lithobates sylvaticus; assembly: GCA_028564925.1. Taxonomy (NCBI): domain Eukaryota; kingdom Metazoa; phylum Chordata; class Amphibia; order Anura; family Ranidae; genus Lithobates; species Lithobates sylvaticus. Next base: position 110,407,806 of record CM053030.1, on the reverse strand, counting down.
TTATCTGCGACGAACACAAATGGGAGTCCTTCGACATTCTCCTCCGGGGGTGGCAATCCCAAGCCACCACTCTCGAGACGTCGGTAGAACTCGGTACGGCAAAAGACTCCTCCATCCGACATCTGGCCATTCCTCCCCACGTCCACATATATAAACTCATAGGTTGCCGACACCACCGCCATCAACACGATACTATTAAACCCCTTATAATTAAAATAGTATGACCCCAAATGGGGTGGTGGGACAATGTGAACGTGCTTCCCATCAATTGCCCCTCCGCAGTTAGGAAAATCCCACCGCTGGGCAAACTGGGAGGCCACAGTCTGCCATTCCTGTGGCGTGGAAGGAAACTGTGGAGTCAAACAAGAAAAATATAATTAGTACATTTGATAATAAACATTACAAGCAGATTATACACAAACATTGTTGGCAAACATCAGTATAACATTTCTTGTAGTATTTAAAGGCTAAAATCTAAGGTCCACTTATCAGATTCCTCCCCCCTCTGATGGCCCCTTGTAAATATTTTAGGGGGGGGGTATGATTTGGACAGGTAACCACCCTCTCCACTACGTAATGGAGTAACAAAGTAATGTGCGCTAGTTTGGCCAGCCCCTCCTTCATTACACTATTGGCATTCCACTGGACAGGTAAGCAGAAGTGGCCTAAAAAAAAAAAAAAAAATGGAAGCACATTTTTTGATTCTGCTATTACCTATCACAATAATAACAGGAGAAGAAACATTAAAACAGTAACATTTGAAAGTATTGAGGCAGGCCCTTGCACTATATGCTTTGAAAAATTCATCCATAATATGACCACTAAAGAGGTATGTATAGTGTGTATTGGGTTTGGCAAAGTCAGCAGATAGAGGATTGGTATCAGCTGACTGAGCAGTTGGGGGGAGGGAGGGTTCCCAAAAGATTTTGGGCACCACAAACCACATTCGCAGTGATGGCTTGCCGTATGCAGGTATCCTGCCTGCTAATATAAGGGGACAGCAAAGCCAACAGACAGTGAAAACCGGGGTCCGTCATCCTGAGATAATTCCTGAAATCATCAGGATTATTCTCACGGATCTCACGAAGCAGAGGCATGTGCGAGAATTGGTCACACTGGAGCAACCAATTCTTGGTCCATGAACTCCTCCTCGCCCTGTTCATGGACTGGGCTTGTGTCAAAGTAAGAACCCCAACACCAAGCCCCCGGCACAGCACGAACTCTACGATGAGTACGTACACGCAACATCGCTTCTAAACGGTCGGCTGGTCAGAACGGACTAAAGAAAGCACTGATAAACAACAAGGCCTGAAAGAACGAAATGTAAATCAAGCAACGAGCGGACAATAAGCACTGAAAATCAAAGCGTACTATATATAAATATATAGGCCGCAAAGACAAACAAATACGAACTGACTACACGCACTAATAAGCAGATACGCACCGACAAACACAAACTGTAGAGCAGGAACTATCTGAAGCACAAGTCTGAAAAGCGCGAAACGTAAAGAACAAAACTTCTACTAACACGCGATAAACACGAGATCAGCAGAAGGAGCCCAACGGGTGCTGGACGTGGTGCTGAACTTTCCTTTTATAGTCTCGTCGTATGTGGTGGACGACACTGTGTTCTTGTCGGTCGGAATTTGGTGTGATCGTGTGTAGGCAACACAGCTTGAGCGGAATTCCGTCGGAAAAACCGTCAGAGTTTTTTCCAACGAGAATTCCGATCGTGTGTACGCGGCATGACACTGAATCCTCTTTTAGTTTATTTATTCAGAAAATAGAACACAGTCTCTTGATAAAGGGTAGAGGGTTAGGGGTAAGTTCAGGTACTTAGATTGCGGGTTGCAGATATTAAACGAATCCAGAGAAATTTACTATTTCACAAACTGGAATCCTGCAGTACCCCGGATAGGTCTCTCTCACTAGGCCTAGCAGCCGGTAGGATGCTCGGTAAAGTCTCTGCCACAGACTTGTAAGTTACACTTTAGCGTCACTGAGGGATTGGATGAACTTTAAAGAACTATCATACGGTACCAGTTTCTCTCAGCCGATCCGGCAATACCATATGAGTGTTGATCCAGGTCGCGTCCTTCAACTAAGACTCCAGGCTCCTTCAGAGAAGCCAGCCTTGCGCATGGCCTTCTACTGAAAGGGTCCTCCCTGGGGTTCTTCAGTTGCTGGTCCTCTCCATTCCGATGAGACAGCACCGGATGTTCCTTGGATCAGTAGGCTTCGAAAGTCACTCGGACCTACCCCTGCAGTTACATTGCCTCGGGCCAGCCAGCCCCGAGACTCAAGATGCATGGTTCCACACCCCAGGCCAGGAGGGCCATGAGGCTGGGTCAGGAGGACCACCAGAACCACGCGGACAGTAAAAGCCTTTTTGGTCACATGGTGCCGGTACCTTAAATACCCCCTCCCAGTATGCACAGTGGGAGAACCCTCCCACTGGGCTGGTTCCGAGAGGTAAGTGGAATTTAATGCATCCAGCTAGACTGCTTTCTACTCTTGCCGGCGGTGACAGCGACACCTGCGGTCAAGGAGAACCCAGTGCAACCCAGCTGGACTGGTACTGAAACCAGAAATTTTGTGAAATTATCCTGGAGCCCAACTGTGGCTTCAGGCAACTTAATTTTCAAAAACAATAGCGCCTGCTCGTCAGGAGCCAGCGCTACACATGATAGTCAGTCCATAACAGCCCTATTTGGCAGTGCATCCAAAATTCAGTGCTGTAAGAACCACAAATAAGTGAATATAAATGAAGTCCTTTCCAATATAAAGTGTTAGTGCTGTGTAATGCCTCATTCCCACGGACGATCTGCTCAGGTCCGCCTGTCAGTTTTTTAGGCAGACCTGAACGGATGATCCATAGACCTCTATGGAAGGATGGATGTCAGCGGTGACATGTCCACTGACATCCAAACCGATCCAATCCGAAAAAGTGTGACGGAGGAAAAACCTACTCTGACAGGTCTGTCCCAGCACAGAGTGCAGAGACAGACCTGTCATCTGCCTGCTCAGCGGGGATCGATAGAGTAATCCCCCGCTGAGCAGAGCGGGCTCCGTACATGGACACGTCCGTGTGAAAGAGCCCTTAATTCTTCAAATAAAGTGGCATTCTTAATCCATGCAATACTATATTTCATCCATATGCTGCACCACTCTGCGCAATGGCCGCTCACCTTAAGATTCAATGTAACTCACTTCCATTGAATCAGTAATCTCCATTGAGAATATAACTGTCGTGGTTAAATGATAATGACACTCAAACGGCCAACACATGGAAGGGAAGTGAAAATCCACAGTGTAGTAGTACTAAAACAGGCTTATTAAAAAAATAGTACAGGTACTCCTCACTTAACGACCAGGTTCTGTTCCAACGACCAGGTGGTTAAACAAATTGGTTGTTAAATGAGGAGTCACAAGAAATCAATATTTTAAGCATTCTTAACTACTGTACTGTACTGTATTGTGAAAAAAGGGTCTAATCACAAAACTCCAGCTCAATGATGTTGTTTTAATTTGCATAAGTATAGAACACAAATGATAATTCTGTACTGTACAATACAATGCTGTACAGCACGTCGTTCGGGTGGGGAGAGCTGGTCGTAAGTCTGAGCAGTTGTTAAACGAGGAGTATCTGTAACTTACAGTTAAAAATCACAGAAGCAAAGAACATTATCAGTTTTGAACTTCTGGTCTCGGCTGTGACCCAGAAGTGACGTCACCCGACTCCCCCCAACGCTTTGCGTCACGTGTCTGTGACCCTTGAGAAAGTCAGATTCACTTATTCCAGCAATATTTAAACATTATTATCTGAGAATATATATATATATATATATATATATATATATATATATATATATATATATATATATATATATATAACTTTTATTATTGATACACATTTGTTTTTTATGTTGAACATGATGGCATCACATTATAGAACTATGTAGTCATTAAAGATATTTAATAATTGTACTTATAATGATGCTAAGACTAAGCAAAATAGTAGTTTAATGACACGCATCAATATTTACTGTAATTACTCCAACCAATTGGCATTTAGTTTGCAAAAGCACTGTGTATCATAAATACCGTATTTATCGGCTTATAACACCCACCGGCGTATAACACGCACCCCAAGTTTAGGAGGGAGTTTTAAGGAAAAAAAGTTTTAGGAGAGAAGTTTAGGGGAAAAAAAAAACCTTACATTTAAGCGTCATTTGCAGCCTGCCCAGCGTCTTTTGCAGCCTTGCCCAGCGTCTTTTGCAGCCTTGCCCAGCGTCATTTGAAGCTTGCCCAGTGTCATTTGAAGCTTGCCCAGTGTCATTTGTAGCTTGCCCAGTGTCATTTGCAGCTTGCCAGCATCATTTGTAGTTTGCCCAGTGTGATTTGCAGCATTGCCAGCGTCATTTGCCCTGCCCACGTTTAAATTTCCTGCCGCGAGACAAACCGCGCATGCGCCCCCAAAAACGACCGAACCGCTGCCGAAAAAGGCCGAAGTGCCGCCGAAAAAGACCAAGCCGGCTGTTCGGCTCCGCTCGGAGTCCCGCCTCCCTGCTGTTTCGGGAGCGAGCGCAGGGAGGCGGGACTACGAGCGGAGCTGAACAGTCGGCTCGGTATTTTTCGGCAGCGCTTCGGCCTTTTTTGGCGGCGGTTCAGTCTTTTTCGGCGGCATTTTTTTGGGGGGTATCGGCGTATAACACGCACCCACGACTTTCCCGATTTTAAGGGGGAAAAAGTGTGTGTTATACGCCGTTAAATACGGTAGTTGCCATTTTTTTTCTTATAAAATACTTGTTTTTACCTTTTTGTTCATTCTGTATTGCAACTCAGTGCTGCTGATCACCTGCAGCCAGTCAGTCTACATGCATGTTCTCTAGCAATCACTGCATGGCAGTTCTCAAGCCAGGTTTCTTGATGGTGACAATAGGACATGCTTGTAAAAGGTAAGTTGAAACATCCATCAGAAGACTACAAGGTGAGAATACAGAAACATAATTGTGACATATAGATAGAACATTGTCAAGCCTTAAAAGATTGTGGCTGAACAAGTACCTTCATGGTAGATTTATTAGGAATTATTTCAATGAAAGCTGTGGATTTAAATATATTGAAAGTGGCTTTCAATTCAAAGTACAGAATTTGCACAGCATTTCTGAGAAGGCAAGGGGTGGGGATCTGATGTTACACAGAGCATGGAGCTGAGAGTAATCTGAGACCTGAGTATTAAAGGAATAGACACTCCACCTCTACTCATAAGGAAGCACAGCTGATGCTTTCCATTCCATCACCTGCTATGTGCTGGGGGGGGGGGGGTGGCAGGGCCGTCTCCCAGAATTCCTTGGTATTATCATAAGCAGGAGGGGAGAGCAGGCATAAATCACACTATGGGCTTTGGACTTAAGGCAAGTACATACTATAGAAGCATATACTTTGTTCATTTTTCATTTGAGAGGTTTACAGCTACTTTAAAGCAGAACTCCAACCAAAGATAGCAATAAAAAAAAAAATGAATAGCCCATTAACCACTTCCCATCTAGGCCCATTCTGACACTTCGCTCCTACATAAAAATCAATCTACAGTATCTCACAAAAGTGAGTACACCCCTCACATTTGTGTACATATTTTTATTCCATCTTTTCATGTCACAACACTTTTCTACATTGTAAAGTAGTGAGTGTACAGCTTGTATAACAGTGTAAATTTGCTGTCCCCTCAAAATAACTCAACACACAGCCATTAATGTCTAAACTGCTGGCAACAAAAGTGAGTACAACCCGAAGTGAAAATGTCCAAATTGAGCCCAAAGTGTCAATATTTTGTGTGACCACCATTATTTTCCAGCACTGCCTTAACCCTCTTGGGCATGGAGTTCACAAGAGCTTCACAGGTTGCTACTGGAGTCCTCTTCCACTCCTCCATGATGACATCACGGAAGCTGATGGATGTTAGAGACCTTGCGCTCCTCCACCTTCCCTTTTAGGATGTCCCTCAGATGCTCAATAGGGCTTAGATCTAGAGACATGCTTGGCCAGTCCATCACCTTTACCCTCAGCTTCTTTAGCAAGGCAGTGGTCATCTTGGATGTGTGTTTGGGGTCGTTATCATGTTGGAATACTGCCCTGCTGCCCAGTCTCTGAAGGGAGGGGATCATGCTCTGCTTCAGTATGTCACAGTGCTTGTTGGCATTCATGGTTCCCTCAATGAACTGTAGCTCCCCAGTGCCAGCAGCACTCATGCAGTCCCAGACCATGACACTCCCACCACCATGCTTGACTGTAGGCAAGACACACTTGTCTTTGTACTCCTCACCTGGTTGCTGCCACACATGCTTGACACCATCTGAACCAACTATGTTTTTCTTGGTCTCATCAGACCACAGGACATGTTTCCAGTAATCCATATCCTTAGTCTGCTTGTTTTCAGCAAACTGTTTGCAGGCTTTCTTGTGCATCATCTTTAGAAGAGCTTTCTTCTGGGATGACAGCCATGCAGACCAATTTGACACAGTGTGTGACGTATGGTCTGAGCACTGACAGGCTGTCCCCTCCACCCCTTCAACCTCTGCAGCAATGCTGGCAGCATACATTCTTTTTCCCAAAGACAACCTCTGGATATGATGCTGAGTACGTGCACACAACTTCTTTGGTGGACCATGGCGAGGCCTGTCCTGTTAAACTGCTGTATGGTCTTGGCCACCTTGCTGCAGGTCAGTTTCAGGGTCTTGGCAATCTTCTCATAGCCTAGGCCAGTGATGGTGAACCTTGGCACCCCAGATGTTTTGGAACTACATTTCCCATGATGCTCAACTACACTGCAGAGTGCATGAGCATCATGGGAAATGTAGTTCCAAAACATCTGGGGTGCCAAGGTTCGCCATCACTGGCCTAGGCCATCTTTATATAGAGCAACAATTCTTTTTTTCAGAGAGTTCTTTGCCATGGGTGCAATGTTTAACTTCTGGTGACCAGTATGAGAGATTGAGAGCGATAACACCAACCATTTAACACACCTGCTCCCCATTCACACCTGAGACCTTGTAACACTAACGAGTCACAAGACACCGGGGAAGGGAAAATGGCTAATTGGGCCTAATTTGGACATTTTCACTTAGAGGTGTGTAACTCAATTGAGAATCTGTGGGATATCCTCAAACAGAAGGGGGTGTACTCACTTTTGTTGCCAGCGGTTTAGACACAAATAGTGTTGAGTTATTTTGAGGGGACAGAAAATTTACACTGTTATTCAAGCTGTACACTTACTACTTTACATTGTAGCAAAGTGTAATTTCTTCAGTATTGTCACATGAAAAGATATAATAAAACATTTACAAAAATGTGAGGGGTGTACTCACTTTTGTAAGATATTGTACTTTTTTTGCTAGAAAATCACATAGAACCCCCAAACATTATATATTTTTTCTTATCAGAGACCCTATAGAATGAAATGGTGGGTGTTGCAATGTTATCTCACATGGCATTTACGCAGCGGTTTTTGAAATCCATTTAAAAAAAAAAAAAAAAAACACTTTCATGAATTAAAAGAAACAAAAAAAACACGGATGTTAGCCCAATTTTTAACATGTCACGCTTTAAAATCGCGTCTGCCCATGGAATTGCAGCAAACTATGGTGCTTAACCACTTCCCACCCGGCCAATGTACATATACGGCCGGGTGGGAGCCGTCTACTTCTGATAGGACGTTCAGGAACGTCCTTCAGAAGTAGAGGGATCGCGCGCGCGCGCGTGCCCGCGCAGCGGCGCGATCCCGATGCGGCCGTGTCACCCGGACACGGCGCATCTCGAATCGGCAGGAGGGCACGGTGATTGGCCCTCCTGATCACATGACGGCCGTGACGAATCACGGCTGTCATGTGATGTAAACAAACAGCCGGTTGCTAGGCAATCGGCCCTCCTCTCCTCACACGGAAGTCGTCGGTGAGGAGAGGAGAGCGGATCGCTGCAGCCGGCTGGTGATCAGTGAGTATGAGATGTTTTTTTACTCACTGATCACCAGTCTAGGGTCCCCCATAGTAAAACACACGTCCCCACAGTAAAACACACATGTGCCCACAGTAAGACACACATGTCCCCACAGTAAAACACACATGTCCCCAAAACACACATGTCCCCAAAACACACATGTCCCTAAATAATAAAAACACATGTCCCTCACATATGTCCCACTAAAATCACATGTGCCAATGATTATCTGCACACATATGTCCGTGATCACCTGCACACCCCTTTTACATGATCATTTGCGTACATATGTCCGTGATCACGCGAACCAATTATTATACACTTAACGGAATTTTTTTTACAAAAAACATGTAGCAGAATACATTTTGGCTTAAATTTATGACAAAATTTGATTTTATTGGATTTCTTTTAAAAAAGAAAGGAGAAAATATTGTTTTTTTTCAAAATTTCCGCTATGTTTTCGCTTATATCGCAAAAAATAAAAAACGGAGTCGCGAATAAATACCACCAAACTAAAGCTCTATTTGTGCGAACAAAATGATAAAAAATTCATTTGGTTACAGCATTGCATGACCGCGCAATTGTCACTGAAAGTGCGCGAGCGCTGAAAGCTGAAAATTGGTCTGGGCAGGAAGGGTGTTTAAGTGCACAGTAGGCAAGTGGTTAAAATTATCCATATGCAGCGCTTTAAACGCCTTTATAGGTTACCAGTTTAGACTTGCACCAGAGGTCTGGTGCTCTCGCTCTGGCAACAATACTTCATATGTTAGGTGCGATCACTACTTACATATGCGTGCGGGAGTAACGTATGCGTTTGCATTTGCGCATAAGCACGGTTTGATGGAGCACTTTAATTTTTTTTATTATTTATTTTATACAAAAAAAAATAACTTTTTTAAATATTTGTACTAACTTTATTGCTATCACAAAGGATTAACAGCATCCCTTGTGACAGCATGGGTCGTGACAGGTCCTCTTTATGGAGAGATCTGGGGTCCCATTCAGTCAATCAGACGCAGATCGGTCTGATCGGCTACTTTCCTGGCCACTGGCAGCCAGGTAAACAAAGGGGCAGAACCAGAAGTGATGAACTACTCGTCACTCCTGGTTTCTGGGGTTACAGAGAGAGAGGAACAAGCTCAGTTCCTCTCTCTGTACAGGACAGCCATCGCCGCATCTTTCCCAGGCTCTGCGATGGGACAGGAGAGCCCGGTGAAGGCAGCAGCGGGAGGGGGGTGGGAACCCTTCCGCCACCCACAGAAGGGATCACTTCTGCATGAAAGAGAATCGCTGGCTGAAAAGATTGATACTGGGATGATGCCTGTAGATACTAGTATAACCACCAAAACCCAAGGACGTCCATGCATGTCCTACGGGCAGGAATTGGTTAAAAGATAGATAAGAAAAAACCTTTTACCTTCAATCCAGATGTAGCACCCTGGTGTTTAGGCAGGGTCGCTAACAAATTTAGTCTGCCAGGTAGTAAGTGTCCTGGCTAATTGTTAGAGGATTCACTGGTTTTTCCCTAAATCTGGATTTGTCGCACTTCTCTCTTCTGTCACTGCTGCCGGTGACATTGGATTGACAAGAAGCCAGCAAAGTCAGACTATGAGTGGATGGGTTGTCTCGGCCAATTGGCAGGGGTCTCTTTAGCCCCTTGGCCTACTGGGAGAGCCTATTTATTTGGGTGGAGTCAGGTGATCGTGGGTTCTGTGCCACTTGGACAGCTATCTGGGTGGGCGTGTGTTGAAATGCCCCAGGTTACTAGGCCAGAAGCCTGAGGCCTATCCAGGGAGTACCTGGTTGCTAGGCTGTCTGCGGCCTATCCAGGAGGAGGAGAAGCATTGTGGGGTTGGGACTTCAGGCTTGGAGTCCGACCAAGTTGCAGAGGTTCAGCCGGACGGGGAAACAAGTTGTTGCCATCGGGAGTACACAGATGTAATGACCCTGGCTGGGAAGAGGTTAACATCCAGGGCAAACAAAGGGTTAAATGTGTGCCTAACCAGTGTTTGTGTGTGCTGCTTCGTAAAAGCAGCACACACAAACACTAGTTAGGCACACTATGAGGACAGGACAGAGCTCTGTCCTGTCAGTGGGGACATGGCTGTTTTTGTTTCCCTGCAAAGTAGGAAATAAAAACCGTCATATCCCTTAGTAAAAGTATAAATAATAGTATATTCCTATTATTCTTATTTACATTTAGGGAAGGATTCAGACCTTTAAAGCAATCTACTGTGCTGGCCAGAATAAATCTCTTTTCCTCTAGATGTAACGAGTTCCCCCTTGTCTTCTGTGATGAGAAAGTGAACAACTCAACACCAAGTTCACTTATGTGTTTATACATGTTGATTATATATACACCCCCCCCTTCTTAGGATTAAAAGCATTCAGAGCCAAGGGGCGTGGTCTGGACATGCAGCGGTGAGGACGCTTCTCTCCTGAGCTCCGCCGCCGACCCATTGATTTTAGCATAAAGTAGAACAAGTTAGCCCATGGGACTTTAAATGAGTTGTTCATACAGGTCATAACATGTAAGTAAGTTGGTAAAGATTTTATTAAAGTTTCACAGACATAGTTACAGACATAGTCATAGAATAATATATATAAAAACCATCATGAACCATAGCTTGACCATAAACAAATATTGTTATAGTGCTAGAAGTACAAAAGTATACATATACAGCTTATATACTCGACGCGTTTCGCAAGCTCTGCTTGCTTCCTCAGGAGTAGGGTATCTAAAAAGATAATAAGTATAAATAAGATATGGCATATAAATGGTAATTAGTTCAAAAAGAAGCATGTGGCCTCCAAGAGGCACTCCATATTTACATTGTGGTCAGTTGGTCCAATGGACTGATCTCCAAAGGCGAAAGTGGTGAGTGCCTCCACCGGGAGCTGAAGAGGCATGGTTTGCAGCTATGTCTGTGAAACTTTAATAAAATCTTTACCAACTTACTTACATGTTACATGAACAAGCCAATCTCCCCAAGATTAACCCAGATATTCTAGCCTCACTGGAGGGCGAATTCACCACCACTGAACTTTGCACCGCATTGAAGGCAATGGCTAACGGAAAGGCACCCGGGCCGGATGGCTTTACGGTGCTGTACTATAGATCCTTTGCAGAAATATTGCTACCCCGCCTTACCTCCTATGCGAATGCTAACTCCAGGGGAATACTTCTCAGACCTGAAACCCTTCATGCGCACATCACGGTCATACCAAAACCGGGCAAGGACCCAAGTAACTGTGGGAGCTTCAGACCCATTTCCCTCCTGAATATCGACGCCAAACTTTACGCCAAGGTTATTGCAAACAGATTGTTACCCCTCGTACCCCAATGGATATCTCCAGACCAAACAGGCTTCATTCCGGGTAGGGAGGCACGTGATAATTCCCTCCGCACCCTGTCTTTGATTTCACACGCGGGGGGGTCTTCCCAGCCCACCCTGCTCCTCTCCACAGACGCAGAGAAGGCGTTTGATAGGGTGGACTGGGAATACCTCCTCGCAACACTATCACACCTGGGAGTGGGTCCATCCCTCCTAGCCCACATAGCCGCGTTATACAATCACCCCACGGCCCAAATACGGATAAATTGCACCCTGAGTGATCCCTTCACACTCCACAATGGTACCCGACAAGGCTGTCCGCTGTCCCCTATCCTATTCGCATTATCCCTAGAACCTTTCCTAGCTTTGATCAGGAATAACCCCAACATACACGGAATAAAAGTACACGGTAATGAACACAAATATGCTGCCTATGCAGACGACATCTTGTTCTTTGTCCAACAACCACTAATTTCCCTCCCCAACCTCATGCAAGCATTCACTAAATACGGTCTAATCTCCAACTTTAAAATTAATATGCACAAGTCAGAAATACTGAATCTCACAGTCCCAGAACGGCTGGTATCACAACTGCAACAATCCTATCATTTTAGCTGGCAGAAGAACAAAATGAAATAAGTAGGTATCTTGCTTACACCCAACTTGAAGTCCCTATTCCGTAGCAATTATCTACCCCTTCTTAACACAATTAGATCTGATCTCCAGAAATGGACACAACTCGCTCACTCGTGGTTGGGACGCATTAGTGTGGTCAAGATGAACATCCTACCTAGGATACTGTTTCTTTTTCAGATGATTCCTTTTGGAATCCCAGCAAGCTTTTTTACCCTAATTGATTCATTACTAACGAAATACATATGGAACAGGAGGCGCCCTAGGCTGACTAGAAGTCTTCTCATAAGACCTAAATGCCAAGGGGGCCTAGCTCTCCCAGATATTAGACAATACTTCAATGCAGTGATGCTTAATAGGTTGTCGGATTGGAAATATCACAAACACAAGAAGCTCTGGGTTGACCTAGAGCTATCTCTCAGTGACACTGACCTTTCCTCCCAGGTGTGGATTCCTAATCACTTTAGATCACTGGCTCCTCAGACCTCCCCTCTCACTTTGGCATCCCTCAGGACCTGGGACCAACTCTGTAAGAGGCACGGGTGGCGTTACAACTCCCCACTGATGCCCCTAACGGGCCACAATTTCTTCCCACCTGGCAATATAGACCCGTCTATACACTTGTGGAACATGGATACAGCACCTCTTTCGCACCAAGTAACGAACCTACAGGGCCTACTACCTATCTCATCTCTAATCCTTCAGCAAGTACCGACACCCATGGACCATTGGAGATACCGGCAATTATCAGCTTTTGTCAGATCCCTACCGAAACCTTTACGCTTACTTTCTGACCTATCCCCCATAGAAGCTGCATTTGCCAACCTCCACCCAGTGGATAAACCTATTTCATACTTTTATCAAGCTCTCCGGAACCTATCCATCATGGGTCACCCCACTTTATTAGCAAAATGGGAACGGGACCTCAATAAAGATTTAAGTGACGCGCAAAAAACCACCATCCTGCAACTAGCTTGCTCCTCCTCCACAGCATCTAGCAGCGGACGTTAATTATAAGCTTCTCACTAGATGGCATTATACGCCACTTAACCTACACAGAACCTTCCCGGAGACATCGCCTCTTTGCTGGAGGGGCTGTGGAGAGCATGCCTCTCACGCACATATATGGTGGTCTTGCCCACTTATAAGACCGTACTGGACATCTATACTGCCCTGGGCAAAAGAGATACAAGGGTATGAGATTGCCAATGACCCTTGGGTTGTATTACTGCATTGTACTAGCACACCATTAGGACCATATAAAAAATCAATAACGCCACACTTACTCAACGCCGCCAAAGCCCTGATCCCCAGGTATTGGAAACAGTCTACTGTACCCTCCCTACGCCAATGGCTGCAGGAGGTAGATAACACATACTACATGGAAGACCTTACTCACTCCCTCAAAAATAAACCCGACATGGGTAGACAAATATGGTCCTGTTGGTTTGCCTTTAAATACACTAGTGCCTACTCGGAATTGATGGCCCCGCCAGCCACTTAAGCCCCATACACACGGTCTGATTTTTGCATGGATTCTGTCCGATCGGACAATGTTGTTGAAAAATCAGACCGTGTGTATGCACCATCGGACAGTGTACGTCGGATTGTCCGACGGACAAAGTCCTATCTCCTGCTGGATAGATTTTCCGACAACACGGTCCGATCACACCAAATCCGATCGTGTGTACGGTTGTCCGACGGACAAAGTGCTACGCATGCTCAGAAGAAATTCTGTGACGGAAGCGCTCGGTCAGGTAAAACTACCTTTCCTAATCGACACAGCACATTCGTCACGCTGCAATGTTAAAATGTCTTTAATGCAGCGCATTCTCTTTTTCTTTACAATGCAACAAGAATGACATGTTTTAGCTGCTCCTATTCACCCGCACTTCTCACAAACTTAGTTCTTTATTACTTTTCAGGATTTATACACTACATGTTTACTTTTACTCAGATCGTAAAAGAATCTTTGTTATATTTTTAGCATGATTTGTCTTTTTTTTTTTTGGGAATACATATTTGAAGGAGTTTTTTTTTTTTTTTTTTTTGGAGGGGGGTTGTGTGTCTCAACTTAGCAAAACCACATTATTAACATTTGTATTTGTTGCTTAAATTTACTAGGAGTTTGTTGGTTGTTGGTGCCCCTTGTTAATTCTACTTTAGGATTAGTGAAATGTACCTGCCTACTCAAAGAAAAACTGTCATTGTAGAAAAGTAAAACACAATAGTCAATGATTATTTCAAATCCAAAAAACATTTATTTAGGTCTTAGCAACAAACCAAAGAGGAACGCAGCCATGGTGAAACTTGGGGAATTTGCAAAGCCTTGGACACCCACGGCAACCATCATTTTTCAAGCTTAGAAAATTGGGGGCCTGAGGAGTACCTATCTAAATAATAAGGGAGTGCAATCTGGTCCTGAAGTCCAAAACATCCGGAACTGCAGCAGATGCCATCTAGGTCCCCAGGCTCTGGTCCTACGAGAGGCTCCATCTTCTCTCAGACCAGACTGAATCCAGGTCATCACTCTCTTGTCTTCCTTGTACTCTTCCTTCCACGCCGTGGTGCTGGTGCTGGTGGGGTGGCAGAAGGAGGAGGAGGAGGCGGAGCAAGGTCACTCTCGCAAACATGTGTGAGGGGAGTCATCTCCCCAGCCATCCCCTCATTTAGGATTTTGAGGATGACATCCTGACACATGCTGCGTTGCCCCGCCTCCATACCCGTCATTTTATTGGCAACCAAGGAGGCAAAGGCCTCCTCGTAGGTGAGTGTGGCATATAGGGAGGCTGAAGCATCTCGTATCAGCTGGAGCGCTGACTCTCCCACCTCCCCCATGCTTTTCGCCCTTCTGTAGGGAAGGCGGAGGGGAGGGACTTGGGAGACAGTCAGGCTCCTACGCCTACCCCCCTGTTGGCTGCCACTAACCCCTGCCTCCTCCTGACTGCCACATTCCACAGCCACCTCCTGGCTGAGGTCTTCCTGTGTATGAAAAAGGGACATAGTTTCAGTTATTTGTTCATCAAACACACACAATTCTCATCTAGTAAAAGTTGCAAAATTTTTACAAATAGAAAACCATACAATTCTCAGCCCTGCAGTTTAGATTCTTCCCAAAAATGCCTCCAACACCACTGTCTGTTGATATGTCAATCACGTTAGGAACTAAGCAATTGGGGATCCTGAATTAACTGAACATCATTCATTATTCCCAAAAATGGTTACAAAACTACTATACCTGGAACAAGTTGGGCTCCTGCACATCTTCCATACTGGAAGGCCCAGGTTGGTCCTCGGAAGCCTCATCAGGGGTGGCGTGCGTGGAAGGACGCGTGCAAGGAAGAGTCGAAAGTGACTTCCTGACATTAGCCTGGTCTTTGAGAAAGTGGAGCCTCTCATAGTACCAGAGCGTGGGGACATAGACATCAGCTGCTGCCGCTCCAGATGCTAGGGACTTCCGGACCTTATTGCGCTCCCGGAAATAGGTACTCCTCATGTTATTAATTTTGACTTTTAAGTTTGCCAGGGTTGCCATGGGCAGGTTTGGCTTTACAAATGCCACAAGTTTCAGCATGGCTGCGTACCTCTTTGGTCTGTTGCTGTAGTCGCGGTGCTTTGCTTGCCATAATAGGGGAAATTCCCTGTATTTATCAATGAAGAGGGGGAGAAAACTCACGTCGTAGAAGCCCTCCATCACCTCTGCAAGACACAACACCACACAAAACAATATAAATAATGTCAGCCTAAACTCTCCTAATCGTCTCCATAAAGAAGCCTCAAGTTCTAATCAGTCTAGGCTAGTTATGTTCCAACGTCAAATTGTACCTTCGTTTCTAGCGATCGTCTCGTGCGTGAGCTTTCTCTCCCCTCGTCTCCCAGATCGTGGCTACGACACAGGCGTGTGACGTTTTATATACAGTGCGCATGCGTCAAACTCCGCCCCGCCCCTGACGATCTTTCTCGTCTATTCCCCACACCTTCTCTTTACGGCGCAGTGGGGAGAGCACATGGCGGGGACACAGCAGGTGCGCCCCAAATATCCCACCAACGAGGAGGAGGACGAGGAAAGTCCGGAGGCAGAAACGTCCCGATCCCGGAGCCTGAAATTCAAGGCCTCCAATATGTCATTTGGAGAAATGTTGGAGATGGTGGACATATTAAAGAGGAGCGACTATGATGGGAAGTATGGGCCTTACCTCAACCCCAATGTCCGCAAGGCCAAGATCATGTCTAAAGTTGTGAGAAGGCTGTACAATCATTTTGGGGTACAACGATCCAAGGAGCAACTCAGGAAACGCTGGTCAGACCTGAAACTGAGGGAGGCCGATCAGTACAGAAAGATCAAGTTCTTCAAAAAAGTAAGTAGTTGCTTCAAAAAAGTAAGTAGTTGTGTTTTGTGTTTGCTTTCTTGCTTGCATACTGCTCCATGTGGTTTGATTTTTACAAAGTTGTACATTCCAAAATGGCCACTTTCAGGTTCGTCTGTGCATTCGATCGTACTCAGCCTTGATCTTTCTGCCACTGTCATGATCGTGTGTGTGTCCATTCGATCGTACGCAACCTCGATCGTTCGGCCACTTATAATACGAGGTTTGGTGAAGTTTTTATTGAAAGGAAGTTTGTTCTCACTAGAGATGTCAGCAAGAGCGTAAACCAAATTTAGTCAATGTAAAGGAGAGGTCACTCAGTAGCTGTTTACCCATCTGGACTCTAGAGCACTAGTGCTGGGACACCCAAACCCCCTTTTTATTAGGCTTTTCCACACATGTTCTCCAGTGGATACTAGAGGGGGGGTCTCCATCAGACAAACTTCTACCAAAAAGCTAGTAAGTTTAGCACCTTTACAAAGTGACTACATTCATGTAGTTGGCATTTGTAACTGGCCAAACAAAAATAGTGTCCGTCACTTTCAAGCAATGTTTGTCATTTCCTATTTCTGCCCTCAATAGATTGTGTTGCTAAATCTTCCTTTTGTACATTCTCATAGGGGAGCGAAAACTTGGGCCGTCTGAGGAAACCCCAAAACCAACACCTCCCAAAAAAGGGGAAAGAGCAGAAGCAGAGGAGGAGGAGGAGGAAGGAGAGATCATCGAACTTGGAGAACTTGTCACCACAACAGGTGAGTGTGGGAGAACACAGCTACTGGTAAGCTAATCAATGTATGGCTGCCTCATTTCCAACACCCGATTTTTGTTTGTTTGTGGTTTTTAGGTGACGTGTGTAGTATATTATATCTAATATATATATATGTATACATATATATATATTATATATATACATATTTATTATATGTAGTGTTTTTATTTAGGCATTCTAAAGACAAGTTTATTCTAGGCATGCCACTTTGGTAGCTGTTATTATCTTAATCTAATCAGTATTCACACATGTCAAAGGGGGAATATGCAAGAATGTAAATTGGGGCAGCTTTATAATTACGACTATTCACAGCTTGGGGTTGTCTCCTGTCACTCTGAAAGACCAGGCCAGATATAAGTTGACAATGTTATCTGTTACCCTTTGATGTGTAAATCTTATGCAAGTTGTGTGTGTGTGAGGAATAGCCTTTTAACCTAGTATTTATTGATGGTAATTAGACCTTGAGGCCTAACCCGGGGGGGGGGGGGGGGGGGTATTCATGGAAAACATTTGGTTGACCCCCCCCCCCCCAGTGTCAGATCAGTATATGAGAAGACAGGCAGGTTGTCAGCTAGTCTAGAGAAAGATGGTCTGAGAGAAGATTCTGTATCCATGAAGGCATAGGTACAAGAGGAAATATTCGTTGTCATGAACTCTGTTGGATTTTGTCGTCTGTAAGAATGTTCTGTTTTGGAAGCCAATAAAGTGTTTCTCTCTGGGAGAATCGGGTTTTGCTGCGGGAAGTACTTTTCAATAACTATATACCATCTACGAGGAACGATTATATTAGATCACTACATTGGTGCCGTTCAAGCGACCAGAAGAGCATTTTCAGGACTTTGTAACAGAAGTCAGTGATAACAATCCGTGAGTTGGACAGAAGTCTGATGGAGACCCAAGACCTGTGCTGTGACTCTAACGTCTGGTTGTGACATAAGAGAGTCTGATCTACAAAATCAAAGAAGTTTGGAACCCCAGAATTATTCTCTGGAGACTGGAAACGAAGAAAAGGACTGTATCGTGTACCAGAAGACCTGAACTGGAAGTTGAAGGAGTAATTAATGCGGTGAGTAAAATATTTCTCTTTTTAAATTATTAATAATATAGTAAAAATGCTTACTCAGTGTGAAGCTAGTGTCAGTTCTGATAAAGTTAACAGATGGGTGTTAAAATGTATTAAGCGTCATGGCGGTCCTTATGAAGTGCCAGAAAAATATAAGCAGACATGGACTATGATGAATGAATTTTTAGAAAAAACTGTTTTTGAGAGCAAAATTTCAGAAAGTAAAAGAAAAGGTTGTATTGTACAGGGCTTGTTATCTTGCTGTTTAACAATGGAAAGTTCGTTGAAGGATAAGGTTGAGGAAATTACCCAGTTACAGAGTGCAGTTGATAATAGCAACAAGGTTTGTCAGAGGTTACAAAACCAATCAGAATCTGAGACTGTAAATTTAAAAGTGCATGCAGTCACCATTGGGCAAGCTCTGCTTGAGAAGTCTAAACATTGTAATGAATTATCAGAGGAAAATGAAAGATTGAAATTAAGAATTATGGAATTAGAGAAGAGATCTCAGGAATGCAGATATGCATCAAATCGTGGATTCAGCAATCTGCAGCAAAATACAAACATTCTATCAAATGAAACAGAACCTCATATTAAATCTGATAATTCATTGCCAGCCGCACCCACTGTGACCACCACAGTTTATAACAATAATAATAATACAGGTGAAGTTCAGCTTGTAATGAAGCCTTTGAAACCAAAAGAATTAGATGCAATTCTTAAAGAAATAGGAATGATTCCCTGCCATGATTTAAACAGATTTTTAAAATGGTTTTGTGACTTGCAGAATGTCAGAGATATGTACAATCTCAACCCATCTGATTTAGACAGAGTTATGCAACATTCTATAGGAAATAGTCTTTGGGTGAGAATTAAGCAGATCTGTACTCAGCCAATGAGGACAAGGGACATATTGATGGAATTGTTATGTGTTTTGTATGGTGTACGTTCTGATGTTACTGTTCATGGGAAGATCAAACAAATGAAAAGTGAATCTCCCTACGAACTGTCAGAAAGGATAAAATCTATTATGGAAATATTGGTCAGTAATAATCTTGCATTTGAGCATGGTGGCTTGTTACATATGAGTATATTTCTACATGCTTTAAATGAAGAGATCAGACAAAATATTTTACTAGTTACCCCAAATCCTCATGATTTAAAAGACGTATTGTTGAAAGCAGACAATTTATGGAGAAAGTCAAATGAGCAAGCTGTCAAAATTAATTTAGCGACATTGTTTAGGACAAATACTGAACATAAAGATCAAAAGATAATGTCTTATGATAACAATCAAAGAGGAGACACCAGGTCAAATATAGGTGATATTGATATGAAAAACAGAGCTGACCAAAATCATAATAAAAAGGTATCTAAGGCTTGGATACCGTTTTCTCAGTTAAAACAGAAATATGACCACCTAAAGATTGAGTACGATAAAATGAAAATGGAACATAACACATTGCTGGGACAGCTAAACAGATTACATTATCCAGATCTGTTTTTGAATACAAATGACATTTCTCTAGCAGTGGGGGTGGTTTAGTTTCAACCTGGGGATGTGTAAATAGTCCTTTGTTTTAACTTCAAAGAATGTTTAAGGATCTTGCTAATTAGTTTTGTTGGAGAGTTTTTTTGTCTTTCAGATATATTGAAGATACTGCATCTGCATAGCATGTGAACTGCAAGCTGAAATTTCTGGCTAGTGGGGGAGAAACACTGAATAAACAATATCATGGACTCTCTCAATATTCATCAAGCAATTGACTTTTTTTTTTTTGACTTTTTGACTTGGACAATGGACTTTTCCCTATATTTTATTTTTTATTTTTCACCCTTTCCCATTTTTATTCATCAAGCCCTATTTTTTATTTTTATTTTTCACCCTTTTCCATTTTTATTTTTATTTTTTATTTTATTATGTTTTATTTCTTGAACTTTATCTTAAAACCAGAGCGAAACATTTAAACCTAAAATAATTTTCGTGTTACATAACATGGTGCATATTACATATTGCATATTGATCAATATATTTGACATCTAAGGTGAGATGCTGCACTATGGCTTGGCATAGCATAAATTATAGTATGTTGGGTGGTTTTCCTAAATTTATAAGAGGGGTGAGTGAAATTCATCACTCCAGTCATGATTTGAAACTTTGTTGAATCAGTCATTAATATTATTGACATATGGATGAAAAAAGACCTAACTTTACTGGCAAGATTTTCCACTGCTGCTTTGTCTGGATAGAAGATCTGATAAACGCTGATGTCAAGCTGATTCTATCTGAAAGTGGGGGATTATATATGGATTATATGGATATATGGATTATAGATTGGTATATAGATTGGTATACCATTCAGGTGGAATTATGGACTGAATGATTCAAGTAACTGCTCTATTAAGGATGGAAATGAGGAGTCGGCCTACAGCAAATTACAAAGTACAGCAATAGCAGTTTTTTTCAGCCGTATCCAAACCTTTTGAACTTGAAAGTGAGAGCTGGTACATGGATGGTTCTTCTTACTATAAAGATGGAAGTAGAATTTCGGGATTTGCTGGTGTTTGTGCAAAAACCTTGAGCCTGGAGAGGAATCCTGGATTTATGTGGATCGGAGCTCCCAGCACACCAAGCACACCAAGTCTACTTTCAATGAGAGATGTGATGAAGTTGAAGTTGAAAATTGAAGAATGGACTGTGACATCCGCTCGTTTTTGTGCAATATTCAAGATCTTGATGTGATATAATAAGGATGTTTACCGAATCCTTTTCCAGTCATGGTCTAAAGCTATATTATCTAATGACTGTTTCATGGGGATATTTTAGAGGCTGGTGAAGAGAGATGTAACCAGTTTCAACTTTATATTTCATATGAGCCATTGTGAAGCATCCAATACCTCAAGTCGTTAATGCTATGTTTGTTGCTTGATTTATGGGTCAGTTCTAGTAGTTAGAACGACCCAAGTGGGGGTATATGTAGTATATTATATCTAATATATATATATGTATACATATATATATATTATATATATACATATTTATTATATGTAGTGTTTTTATTTAGGCATTCTAAAGACAAGTTTATTCTAGGCATGCCACTTTGGTAGCTGTTATTATCTTAATCTAATCAGTATTCACACATGTCAAAGGGGGAATATGCAAGAATGTAAATTGGGGCAGCTTTATAATTACGACTATTCACAGCTTGGGGTTGTCTCCTGTCACTCTGAAAGACCAGGCCAGATATAAGTTGACAATGTTATCTGTTACCCTTTGATGTGTAAATCTTATGCAAGTTGTGTGTGTGTGAGGAATAGCCTTTTAACCTAGTATTTATTGATGGTAATTAGACCTTGAGGCCTAACCCGGGGGGGGGGTATTCATGGAAAACATTTGGTTGACCCCCCCCCCCCCCAGTGTCAGATCAGTATATGAGAAGACAGGCAGGTTGTCAGCTAGTCTAGAGAAAGATGGTCTGAGAGAAGATTCTGTATCCATGAAGGCATAGGTACAAGAGGAAATATTCGTTGTCATGAACTCTGTTGGATTTTGTCGTCTGTAAGAATGTTCTGTTTTGGAAGCCAATAAAGTGTTTCTCTCTGGGAGAATCAGGTTTTGCTGCGGGAAGTACTTTTCAATAACTATATACCATCTACGAGGAACGATTATATTAGATCACTACAACGTGGATGTTGTGGAAGAAAGATCGCACTTTACCACAGAGAGTGCCAACGTACTCATCGGGGAGATAATGGTCTGCAATAGAGATCTAGATTACCTAAAGCAAAACATCAATGATGTTCAACAAAAATTGAAGAACATCATTGATGTTTTAGGTAAAATATGAAAACGCACCAAGTAATTAACACACATTTGTGCCTGCTTCTGAACACATTTGCAACTTAAGAACTGTGTGAAATTTGGAACATGCACACATTGTGTCCACATGTGCTAGCTCCCATCATGGTGGATGAATGACAACGTTTTTTTGGGGGTGCAACCACTTTACGAACTACGAAAGTGGTTGTGGTGAAGGGTTTGCACCCCCAAAAAACGTCCATTCATCCCCATGATGGAAAATGGCACTTTTGAAGCTTCTAGGCATGTGTTTTACCATCTAATGACCATTTTCAGACCCAAATTGTGTGCATGTTCTAAATTTCCACTTTCCAGGGGTGACCCCCCATGTGATGAAGGCAAGATCAAACACACTTTGAACATATAGTCATGTCTGATCTTGTCTTCACTTTAGAAAGTTGAACTTTCCTAGTTCCTAGGTTCTGTTTTGCTCCATGCGTGGTTTTACCAATTGCGGAATGTTTGTAAACAATGTTGTAAATAACCAAGATGTTGTCAGTTTGGGCAAGAAGATTGTAAATGCCCTTGTGAATGTTTTCCAAGTAAACTTTTTTACTTTTCTAAATGTGTGGCTTCCTTATTTAAAAAACACAATGCATTATGTATGTCAAATGTAAAGGATATGGGGGGATATGGGGGGCAATGGGTGTTATTTACTAAAGGCAAGTCCAGTTTGCACTGCAAGTTTCTTTTCCAGGGCACTTTTGCACTGTAGAGCATAGTGGATTTGACTTATGTAAATGACACCCACAGTGCTTTGTACGAAAACACGGAGCACAGCATTTTGGAGAATACACATATGTCTGACCTGGTGATGAAAAGGAGTATTTTGGGTGTCAGTTATGCAGTACAAACCTTCTCTAGACCAAAGATTAGGTATCAAACACACAACATGAGAATAATCTTTTTGGGAAGAAGAGACTGTTACCTCCTTTTGCCCAGAAAGTGCATTCCCACTGTCGAAAGCAAAGGGAAAAAATTTCAAGGTAAAATAAGCTAAAAAGAATACGGAAATGACAAGAAATCATAGGTTGGTTAAAAAAATATTTATTTAAAAATGCCTCTCACACATCGTCAGGCAGAGCAATGGCCCCCCTACCCACAAAGTAGTCCATATATTGCTCGCGGACCGCGCGGGCATTTAGAGGGGGCAAGCCTGGACATACCACTTGAAGGGCTGTGAGGTCAGCATTTGGAGGGCCCTCCACATCTGGGCCAACGGGCACCACATAGTTCCTGTTATGTCTTTTGAGGAAGTTGTGCAATATGCAACAGGCAAGAACTATGTGGTTCAGTTTGTATTCCGCCAAGTTAATTGCTGTCAAGAACAGGCGGAAGCGGCTGGCCAGGATGCCAAAAGTGTTCTCAACAACTCTTCGGGCTCTGGACAGCCTGTAGTTGAAGACCCTCTGGTCTGGGGTGAGGGTCCTCATCGGGAACGGCCTCATCAGATGGGGAGTCAACGCAAACGCTTCATCTGCGACAAAGACGAAGGGGAGTCCTTCTGCATTCTCCTCTGGAGGTGGCAAGCACAGACTGCCACTTTGGAGACGCCAGTAGAACTCCGTGTGCGCAATGGCACCACCATCCGAGATCCGGCCGTTCATCCCCACGTCCACATACATAAATTCATATGTCGCCGACACCACCGCCAACATCACTACACTATTAAACCCTTTATAATTATAATAGTCGGACCCCGAGTTGGGCGGTGGGACGATGCGGATGTGTTTCCCATCAATTGCCCCTCCGCAGTTAGGAAAGTCCCAACGGCTGGCAAAGTGGGAGGCCACAGTCTGCCATTCCTGTGGCGTGGAAGGGAACTGTGGAGTGAAACAAGAAAAAAAATTTGTCACTTTGCACATAAACATTGCAAGCAGATTAGACAATCAACATCTTGGAACAAGAGCATTGTTTAAAATTGGAGGCTGGAAAGTATTTGCACAGAAAAGTAGAGGCTCCCCTTCACAGATTACTCACCCCCCATCAATCCCCCCACTTCTGATGGGCCATTGGCAATAACTAGGGTTTTGGGGGGGGGGGGGGGTAACCCTCTGCACTTCATTGATTGGCAAATGGCTCAATAATGTGTGCTAGTTTGGCCAGACCCTCTGTACTTAACACTATTGGCAGCCCCCAGGAAAGCTAAACTAACATTTCAAACCCCCCCCCCCCCCCCCCCCCCCCCCCCCCCCCCCCCCCCCCCCCCCCCCCCCCCCCCCCCCCCCCCCCCCCCCCCCCAAAAAAAGGAAAGCACATTGTGACATTCTGAAATTACCAAGCAAGCTAATAGGAGGGAAAGAACACAAAAAAATAGGAAATGGAAAGTATGGAGGCAGCCCCTTGCACTACATGCTTTGCAGAATTCATCCCTAAAGATGCCCACTATAAAGAGGTAGGTATATAGTGTGTATTGACCTTGGGAAAGCCAGCAGATAGAGGATTGGTACCATCTGACAGAGCAGTTGGGGGAGGGGGTTCCTAATGAGTTTGCCCCCCCCACCTAAAAAAAAAAAAAAAGGGGCTCTACATGAAGTAAACCACACAGCAAACATTTGTGCATATTTTAGGGGGTGTTTGGGGGCAAACAATACTATGCAGCAGACAAAAGGCATTGCTTAAGTGACTAGGCCATAGGTGTCTATTGGGGCAGAAGAGCATGCTGGGGAGGTAAGTGGAGGGAAAAATGCATGAAGGAGAAAAGGGGCACAGCATATTAGAACATATTGCAATCATGGTAATTAGGGAAGGAGGTCAAAAATAGAAGACATTAGCAAACAGAGCATACATAGAAGGGAATAGTAAAGGAGAAATGTTACCTTAATATAGTCCTCCTGCAGGACCTGGATGATGGCAGAACAGGTCTCTGGAATAATGATTCCCAGGGCCTGGGGAGAGATACCTGAAGAGAACTTCAAATCCTGAAGACTTCTCCCTGTCGCCAAGTACCTCAACGTGGCAACAAGCCTCTGCTCCGGAGTGATGGCTTGTCTCATGCAGGTATCCTGCCGGCTGATAAAGGGGGTCAGCAAAGCCAAAAGACGGTGAAACACGGGGTCCGTCATCCGGAGAAAGTTCCTGAAATCATCAGGATTATTCTCCCGGATCTCACGAAGCAAAGGCATGTGCGAGAATTGGTCACACTGAAGCAACCAATTCTTGGTCCACATACTCCTCGTCACTCTGTTCATGGACGGGTCTTGGGTCAAAGCTAAAAGCCCGACACCAATTCCGCGTACAGCACGAACTCGGCGACGAGTACGCACGGGAAACATCGCTCACAAGGTCACAAAAGGTCGGCTGGTCAGAACGGACAAACAGAAAGCACCGATAAACAGCAAGGCCTGAAAGAACGAAATGAATACCAGAAACGAGCAGACAATAAGCAGTGCAAATCAAAGCGTCCTATATCATGATATAGGCCGCAATGACCAACAAATGCGAACTGACTACACGCACTAATAAACAGATATGCACGACAAGCACAAACTGAAGAGCAGTAACGATCTGAGTCAGAAAACTGAGAAGCGCGAATCTTAAGTCACCAAACTTCGACTAACTCGCGATAAACACGGGATCAGCAGAAGGAGCCCAACGGGTGCCTGACGTGGTGCTGAACTTCCCTTTTCTAATCTCGTGGAAGACGACTTACGTCACAACGTTCTTGCAGACCGGATATTCCGACAACGTAGTCCGACCGTGTGTACGCAACACCAACATCGGACAAAGTACGACGGACAGGATCCGACCGACCTGGTCCGCGGATAATCTGACCGTGTGTATGGGGCTTTAGAGAAGCCTATTTTTCTCTTTTTTGTGTCTTGTAAGAATGTATGCTATTATAAGTTTAAGCGACAGCAGGGTGCACACCGGAGCAGACCCCCTCCCTTCCTCCCCCCCCCACCCCCTCTCTTCTTTCTCTCTTTTCTTATACTTCCCTTCCCGCCCTATTGGCGGATGCAGTGATCTTGCACTTTGACTGTTTATTCCTATAAGGAACTTGTTTTACCAAAACGTTACAAGTGTCCTGCTTGACACTTACTTTGCGCCAGTTTTATGACGCCCACGGGAACACGCCTCTGAACAAAGAGAGCGTAACCTGCACAACAGATATATACTCCACTGTTACACCAAGGTTCTATGTTTTACAAGCTGTGTATGTGTGATATTACTGTATCCTTTGCACAATGTTATTTTCCTTTCTTCAATAAAAACTTATTAAACAAAAAAAAAAGCATTCAGAGCCAATGTTTCCCAGCAAAGCCAGTGAGACCCGGGTGTAAGGGGGGAGAAGAGCTGTGGACATGCACAACGCTGGATCAAAATCAATGCCTAAAATGTTTTTTACCTTCATGCATTCCTTGCATGAAGGTAAGAAAGGTTTAGGCTTTAGAACCACTTTAACCAGTGGTGGAACTATCAGGGTCGCAAAGGTTTCTCTTGCGCCCGGGTGTTCCACCACCGTGGTGGGGCGCCAAGAGCCCGCACTGTGGCTCCCCGGCTGCAGTTGTAAGCAGAGAATGTCTGTGACAAACTTCTTACACAGCCCAAACCCAGCACTGACAAACTCCTCCCCCTGGAGTTAGATCTGCTTCCCCCGCCCCTCTCCTCCTGTGTGTGCCCACATCCCCACCAACATTCCATTCCCCTGTAGAGCTGTGCTCAGAAAGGGGATGTGTAGACGGAGAAAGCCCAGCAGCTGCAACTACATTGTGGAGGATATGCAGACTGCATGAGCTTCCTTCCTTCCTGGGATGAGAGAGCTCACCGTCCATGGTGACTTAGAGGCAGGAGAAAAGAGGGAGGGGGGACACCCTAAGTACACAGATGTAATGGGAGCTTTGGTGAGCAGAGACCCCCTTACATCAGAGTTCCCTTTTGCACTAGAGTCCACAACATTCCCCCTCACATTAGAGCCCCTCCATAAATCAGGGTTCCCAAAGCACCCCTAACATTAGAGTCCACAGAGCTCCCCCATACATTGAAATTCTGCAGACTCTGATGTAAGGGGGCTCTGCAGACTGCAGGTTCAGATGTAAAGGGGAACTCTGCGAGCCAGCTGCAGAACATTTGAAGGGGTCCCACTGTGGGACCATAATGAATGGCCCTCCGATGGGAATAAAAGCCCCAGAGATCAGTGGGAAGGACCCCGGGACTAGAGGTCAGGGGGCCCTTCATGGTTTATTGCACTAGAACCCTGAAGGGTTGTCGTTACATCTCTGACTTTACAGCAAAGGGAAATAGGAAGGTGCAACTGTGTGTGTTTCAAGTTCTCTGTATGTAATCTCTATGTTCTCTCCATGTATGTGGGGATTTCTGCCGGTTATCCTGGTTTCGGCTCACATACTGGTACATTAACGTGTCTGAAAGACTGCAAGTTCCTACATTGACAGGTATGATAGAAATGCCACAATGTTCTCTGTAAACACCTGCTAAAGTAGTTCTATGACCAAAAAAAAATAATAATAATTGCTGTGCAAATGTCTTATGCGGCGTACACACGGTCGGAATTTCCGATGGAAACAGTCCGATGGGAGCCTTTCATCGGATTTTCCGACCGTGAGTATGGTCAACGGTCTTTTTCTGTCGGAATTTCCGACGGACTTTGATTTGAGAACCTGTTCTCAATTTTTCCGACGGAAAACCTTTCTATCGGATTTTCCGATCGTGTGTAGGCAATTCCGACACGCAAAATTCCGACGCATGCTCGGAAACAATTCGACGCATGCTCGGACGCATTAAACTTCCCTTTTATAGTGCTGTCGAACGTGTGTTATGCCGCTGTGTTATTGACTGTCGGAATTTGGTGTGATCGTGTGTAGGCAACACAGCTTGAGCGGAATTCCGTCGGAATTCCGTTGAAAAAACCGTCAGAGTTTTTTCTGATGAGAATTCCGATCATGTGTACGCGGCATTAGCATTGGCACAGCCATCAAAAAGAATCCCCATAATGTATCTAAATATGTTTTTCCCTATGATGGTCAGCTCTAACACAAGGTGATACACAATACAGTAGCTAAAGAAGGTGATCTGCTAACTTCAGCCTCGTCTGGGTTCATTATTTGGTGAATCACAAGTATGTGCTCATTAAGTCTTAGAACCAAGACCACTTGTGGCAACAATTATCCTCTAGCCTACTAATCCAGGGGTGGAAGATTTACTTTGATCCTCTAGATTCTAGAAGGACCATGCTAAAGCTGGATACACTAGACAACTTTTGTTGTTTGATTTCCTTTAGATTTACCTTCAACTATGTAGTGCAATGCCTTCCCGATTGCATTCTTAGGATCTGATTAGAGCAGTGTTTCTCAAACTTTTTTCAGTCAGGGCATCCTTTAGGCCCAATTCACACCTATGCAGGTGGCAGTTTGCATATTACGGGTGCATTTTTCAGTATACACTTTTGATCCTTTGAAGTCTATGGAACAAAAAAAATAAAAACTGAAGAAAAGTCCCTGACCCTTTCCATAAAATACACAGATGTGAACTACATCCATAGGAAACCATGTTAAATGGACTGTAGTATTTCTGAAGACTGCCATTCTGTCTCTGTCATCTGTTGGATGATCGGCAGGTGCCGGCAGACATAGAGTCCACAGTACCCGCTGTTTGTGATCAAAGCAGGAGCAAGCCGCCGTCGGTAGCAAGCCGGATAAGCCCCTTACCCGAAAGGACCAGATCATGTGATCCGGCACAAAGGTGCCGCCCTGTAGCAGTGAAACTGCTATAGGACAGAATTTAAGCGGTTAAAGCAGGAACATCTAAACACAAGAAAAAGTCAACTTTTGAAGCACAATGTTATTTAGGCTCTGGGAATTAAAAACACTGTGCCAGTGTGTATGAGGCCTAATAGAGTAGGGTGGAAGTTGTACACCAGTCACCTGTACCTACATTGATCTGTGGAAGTTGTACACCAGTCACCTGTACCTACATTGATCTTGCTGAAGATCCATAGTGCACTGTGACTTTAAAAGTGTTAATTTTATAAAATCACAGTGGACCAACTCCTGATACCTGTTGGTTGCAGAGATCTTGCCACTTGAGAGAGCCCGAAGGCCACCTACCTGCAGCATTTCGGTGTGAGGTGTAAGCCCATCCCCACATGCCAAGGTCCTAGGTGTAGTCGTGGACTCTGAATTCTCCTTTAAGCCCCACATCCAATCACTGTCCAAATCTTGCCACCCCAATCTCCACAACATTTACAAAATACTCCCCTTTCTAACCAATGACACTACAAAGCTCTTAATCCACTCCCTAATTATCTCTCGCCTTGACTACTGCAACTCCCTTCTCATTGGCTTACCTCTACATAGTCCATCTCCCCTTCAATCCATCATGAATGCTGCTACCAGACTCATCCACCTTAGTATCTCAGTATCTGCTACTCTTCTCTGCCAATCCCTCCACTGGCTTCTGCTCACCCAACAAATTAAATTCAAAATACTAACAACTAATGGAATGTATGGACAGGCATGGGTGTAGACGTGTGAGGAGATAGCTCTCTTACACACCCGGACCAGATAGAGACAGCGAGATTCGCTGCAGGACTTGATGCACCTTAGGAGCTAATTGACCTGATTGGGAGCGGAGGAGGGTAAGCCAGGACGGACGGTGCGTACACAGGCTCGCAGACAGAGACCAAGGGAAGTGAAACAGGAGAAGAAACCTCCCAGAGCAAGGCACAGCTGCGGTGAGATCATGTCCACCCGCAGACGAGCCGCCATGCAGCCAGCAGGAGGAGGAAGCAGAAGCGTGGCTGGAGGGCTCAGAGCGTACATGACACCGCAGAGAGGCGATGCCACAGCCACCGCACAGCAGCGACACGGCTCCCCAGAAGCCGGCGGAAGCTTGGGAGTGACAGGACACGGATCCCCCACGACACAGGCGCACAGTCATACGGCGAACAGCCCAGGGATTGGAGGTAGAGGACGGCAGTGGACAGCAGGTAACAGCCGTGACCAGGGCGAATGGAGACATGGCGGCAACTTGAAAGCGACAGAAGAATCAAGGGGGGTGGCGCAAACCCCTAAAAGGTACAAGAGGGATTGGAGAGGGGCTGGATAAAGAGAAGGGGAGACTCCCTGAGCTGGGCACTACACCATCAGATACAGGGACACAGACACCCCTTTTTGAAAGCAGGGGGAACCCACAGGAGATGTTGACAAGAAGCCCCCCCACCCCAAATCATACAAGCCCGCACACCCCAGAACAGACGGATACACCGCAAAAATTAACAGGAAAACCAACATAAGTCCAGGTATCAGAAGGAGGGAGTAATGATACAGGGGACCCGGGATTATCAGAAGTAAGAGAATTAAGAGAAGACAAGGAAAAAAAAAAAAGAGACAGGTTCCACAAAAGGGATGAAATATTTTAATACACCACCATTAGAAATAGAGGAAATAGCCCCAAGGGGTATTACAGTGAAAGCGGGAACAGAACAAGACTTTAATGACCTCAGAAATTTAATAAGAGCATTACCAACAAAAGCGGACATTCAGGAGTTAATTTCAAAAGTAGAGAACCCATGCAAACAAGCAGTGGAAGATTTGCGGGAGGAGGTCGGTGTGGTAGGACATAGAGTGGAACTTCTAGAGGAAGAACAAGATGAAATAAAATCTGCAATGGGAGAGGCCCAAGAGATCATCAAAAAACAGGAGGATATGATGAATAGATTCAAAGATCAACTAGATGATTTTGAAAATAGGGAACGCCGTCAGAATATTAGAATACGTGACCTGCCAGAAAGATATAGTCAAGAGGAGTTAAAAGTGACCGCACAAAAAAATGTTCTACAAATTTTGGGCCAGGGTGGAGGAGAGCTGATTGAAATTGATAGAATACACCGAATCACAAATCTATCCAAACAAAACAAAGAAAGATCGAGGGATGTAATATGTAAAATCCACAAATACACAGAAAAAGAAGCAATAAAGAAAGCCGCAAGGGACACACCTACAATTAAATTTGAAGGCTCAGATGTGGCACTGTTCCCTGATATATGCAGGAGAACTTTAATGCAACACAGGATGGTGCGTCCCCTGTTGGAAGTTTTGAGAAAAAGGGAGATCAGATATCAATGGGGCTATCCATTTGCACTGACAGCAACTCGAGACGGCAGAACAGCAGTTCTCCGCACAAAAGACTTGCAGAAATTTTTGGAGATACTGGATCTCCCACAGACAGACTTTGAGGACTGGAGAATGAATACAGTAAAGAAGATAATACAGCGGCCAGGGCAGTGGTCATGAATTTTAGAAAGAGCATAAAGGCAGGGGCGTACCTAGTGCATTTGGCACCCGGGGCAGATCCTATATCTGGCACCCCCCCACCTTAAAACGTAAAAACACCCCACTGTGCTCCCTGCATACCTCTGCATCCTTAAATATCTCTTTGTCACTACTGTGTACATTACACACCCCCTGCACCTCGGGACCCCTTTACATTACACAGCACCCTGCACCTCTGGACCCCTTTACATTACACAGCACTCTGGACCCCTTTACATTACACAGCACCCTGCACCTCTGGACCCCTTTACATTACACAGCCCTTGCACCTCTGGACCCCTTTACATTACACAGCACCCTGCACCTCTAGACCCCTTTACATTACACAGCACCCTGCACCTCTGGACCCCTTTACATTACACAGCACCCTGCACCCCTTTACATTACACAGCACCCTGCACCTCTGGACCCCTTTACATTACACAGCACCCTGCACCTCTGGACCCCTTTACATTACACAGCACTCTGGACCCCTTTACATTACACAGCACCCTGCACCTCTGGACCCCTTTACATTACACAGCACCCTGCACCTCTAGACCCCTTTACATTACACAGCACCTCTAGACCCCTTTACATTACACAGCACCCTCCACCTCTGGACCCCTTTACATTACACAGCACCCTGCATCTCTGGACACTTGTATGTTACACAGACACCCCCCCCCTAACAGCTCTGGACCTCCTGCATGTTACACAGACCCGCCCGCCTACAATACAGACCCCCCTGCACAACCCCCCTACAGTGCAGACCCCCCCTTCAGTACAGACCCCCCTCCTACAATGCAGACCCCCCCCCCACAATGCAGACCTCCCCTATGACCCATAATGTACCTCTGGAGTGTCAGCGCGGGACACACAGCAGCACACGTGTAGACTACAAGGGGGAGGCGGAGCCGGCGGCTTCACTCTGCTCGGCTGTATGACACAGCCCAGACACATCAGAGCCGCGGAGAGTGGTGAGCACCCTTCCCCTCCTCTCACCTGCCGCTGCCTGTCACTCACCGCGCCGCTGCGCAACTTATATCCGCGCTCGGCGCGCTGTCCCCGCTTCCATCGCGGAGGGGGGCGCCGGCCTGACACCCCCCAGTGTGTGGCACCCGGTGCGGCCCGCCCCCCACTTAGTACGCCACTGCATAAAGGAAACAGAGCAGGAGGGGGAATGGGTGTTTTTTTTTTCCAGCACTCAGCAACACTTAGTGAACACAAGGGGTAGATGTATGTTTTTTTTCTTCCTCCCCTTGGGGAGAGAATGTCTTAATCAATTACCAACATTTTTGAAGAACTGAAATAAGCTGAAGTAATGTTATTAATGTGATTAATGAAATTTGAATTTTGAATTTGCATTTGGAAACACTTGGTGGAAAAGTAGGGAGAACAGGATAGAATGTGTTATTATGCATAATCTATATGTGAGTGTTGTGAAGGATGGGAGGGGGAGGGGGGAGAGGTGTGATTTTTTTTTTCTCTTCCTGCTCGGAGTAATGCCCGGCGCATATTTCTATTAAGTGGTTAGAGGGGTTTGTATTAAACAGGTGTTATGGCTTTGAAGCCAGAGTGAAAAACCTCGAAGAAATAATGTGGATAGATGGGAGATCCAAAGAAGGTGCTTAATCTATAAAACTAGATGAGAAAATGGTCCGGGTGGTGGAGGGGCTTACATTTTTTTTTAAATTTATAAGTAGGTAGGTCCTGATGAGGGACTGGAGAACCTGCTGGATGCAGGAGGGAGTAAGGGGGGAGACAGGGCAGAAAACTGCCAGTCTCAGGGGACTCCCTGAGATGGCACGACTTGGGGAAAAGAGTGCCTAGGGGCAAAAGAAGTAAGGAAACAGGAAGTGGAATAGAGTTCCCTAGTAAGATAGATACAATTTTAGAAGGCAAAATATTTCAGATAACATACAAGGGGTGGAAAAAAGAAAAATTTAAAGACAGAAAATGGCAGAAAAATTTAAAATAATGAAGTATAATGTCAGAGGATTAAACTCATCACATAAGAGGAAATGCGCCATTATGCAGTTGACATCATATACATGCAGGAGACACATCTCATGCCCGGAGCAACACCCAAACTGCCGAGGTTTGAATATAACCAGTGGTATCATGCATACTCACCAATAAAAGGAGCGAGAGGGGTCTCTATTGCATTTAAACGAACTTGCTCTGTGAAATTTATAGAAACACAGCAGGATCCAGAAGGAAGATTTTTATTCATTAAAGGGTCTCTGTATGGAGTATGTTATACCTTTGCATCTGTTTACGCACCTAACAACGGGACAACTGACTTTTTGATAAAAACAATGAGAAAATTAGAAAAATTTAAGGAAGGTTGTGTAATTCTAGGAGGAGATTTAAATATTATAATGAATCAGGAACTGGATACAACATCTGAAAAAATGGGTAGCTCATTAAAAGCATTGAAACAGGTGAAAAGTCAGTTGAGGCAGGCCCACTTGGTGGATACATGGAGAGCATATAACGAAGGGATAAAAGATTACAGCTATTACTCAAAAACACAAAGTTTATTCACGGTTGGATATCTTTCTAGTGGATCAGTATTACCTGGATTGGGTCAAAGAAGTAAAAATGGGGGGGTTTACAATATCAGATCATGCGCCGGTAGTAATGATATTTCAACCAGTATCAGGAGGCCAAAGGGAACAGACTTGGAGGTTAAATGAGACACTGCTGGATGATGAACAGATAGCGGGAGATATACAAAGTAAAATGATAACCTACTTTAAAGAAAATAGAATGGGAGAGGTCTCAGAGCAAATAGTGTGGGAAGCCCATAAGGCAGTTATGAGAGGAGAATTAATAGCTCATGGTTCACGAGTGAAGAAAGGAATTAGAAGACCTATTAGAAAAGATTTCAGAACTAGAAAATAAACATAAAAATTGTCTAAATCCGGAGAAAGCGCAACATTTGGAGAAACTTAGGGCTGACCACATAAAATGCTTAGATAGGAAGACCAAAAATAAATATAGATTTTACGCACATGGATTCTATGAACATGGGAACAAGTGTGGAAAATTATTAGCAAACCAATAACAAGAACTTTCCCATGTTCATAGCATCCAGGTGGGAGAAAGAAAATAGAAGACACAAAAGCTATAGCAAAGGAATTTGAAATATTCTACAAACGTCTTTATAACATTGAAACACCAAGATGGGTAGGTAGTGGAGAGGGGAAGGTGGAAGAGATTAGGGAATATATTGGAGGTTCCTCACTCCCATCTCTACCCCTAGAAGTAGTACAAAAAATGGAAAACCAGATAACAGAGGACGAGGTTAGGATAGCAATAGAAAATCTACCCAGTGGGAAGAGTCCAGGGCCGGACGGACTAACGAGCGCATATTATAAAAAATATATAGATATCCTGAAGAAACCATTATGTGAATATTTCAATCAAGTAACAGCAGATAATCCACTATCCCCAGAAGCATCGCTAGCTTACTTAACAGTAATTCCGAAACAGGGGAAAGACCCAAGATACTGTGCAAATTATAGGCCTATATCCCTGTTAAATACAGACACTAAATTATATGCGAAAATACTGGCAACAAGACTCCAAGAAGGGACACCAGGAATAGTACATATGGATCAGACAGGTTTTATGCAAGGGAGAGAAACAAAAGATAACAATACGAGCCTTGAATATACTACATTGGATGCAGAATGGCCCAAGTAAGAAGCCCGGCGTAATGATATCAATGGATGCCGAAAAGGCCTTTGATAGAGTGAGCTGGGTCTTCATGGTGGAGGTACTGAGGAAGATAGGATTAGGGGACAGGATGCTAGGATGGGTAAGAGCACTATATGTCAACCCAAGAGCCAAGGGTCAAAGTGAACAGGGCTTTATCAGAAGGATTTGATATTCGGAATGGCACTAGGCAAGGTTGCCCACTGTCCCCAATACTATTTTCCTTGGTACTTGAACCTTTCCTGTGTAGGATAAGAGAGAGAAAAGAAATAAAGGGAATAAAAATTTGAGCCAGGGAGTATAAAGTCTCAGCATACGCTGACGATCTGTTGTTCACATTGTCAAACCCTTTAGACTCCCTGGGTGAAGTGATGAAGGAGGTTGGGAAATTTGGCTTGTTGTCGAACTTCAAAATAAATATAGAAAAATCGATATTACTACCCATTCACGTACCTATAGAAATGGAGGTAGGAATGAAAAAGAAAAACTCCCTTATCTGGAGTAAGAAGTCGTTGCATTACCTGGGTGTCCATATATCGGCAGATGTAAAATCACTGTTTGAGCAAAATTACGAGCCCCTAATAGTAAAAATAGAGGAAGATCTACAGAGGTGGAACAGCCAGATGTTAACATTAATGGGAAGAGTCAATACCCTTAAAATGAACATAATTCCTAGATTGTTATATGTGTTATACACGGTACCTATATCATTATCACAGAAATTTTTCAAAAAGACACGCAAGATGTTCCTGTCATTTATTTGGGGAAAGGGAAGAGCGAGGATTGCATATAACATACTTTGTAGGGATAAGGAAGAAGGAGGAATTGGGTTGCCAGACATAGCAAAAAATGATAAAGGAATGGCCCTGGTTCGAATTTTGAACTGGAGCCATGACGGGGAAAAAAAAATCTGGGTAACAATTGAGAAAGAAATGTCAGGAAGGAATCTAGAAGGAGCACCGTGGATACCAGTAAAAGATAGGGGTTTATCTAAATGGACCTCACCGCTGACGCAAAATACTTTGGCAGTTTGGGATAGGCTAAATAGAAAAGGAGCATATGCACCGAAAATTTCCCCATTAACCCCATTAGGAGGCTATTCATGGTTTCCCCCAGGGGAGGAGAAAGGGACGCTGGGCACATGGGAATCAGAGGGAAACACGATGTGTCTCAGATACGCACCAAGGGGAACCCTCCGTTCACAAAGCGAGATGGAAACAACACAAGGGAATATGAAAATGGCAGGATGGAGGTATAATCAGATGAGGATCTTCTTTAAGAAGATAGAATCGCAAATGAGAACCCAGGATTCTTTAACACCATTTGAAAAAACATGCAGGGAATTAACAAAATCAGACCACCTATTATCTCAGATGTATAAATTGATCAAGAGTGAAGAGAAAAAAAACTATACCCTATTTTATTAAAGAATGGGGAAGGGAACTCGAGTGTACATTTACAACAACACAAATAAAGAAGTTGATAGAAGCTATGCACTCCCTCTCAATAAGCTCCTCAATTCAAGAGATGTCTTATACATTTTTGTCTAGATGGTATAGAACACCGGTACGACTTACACAGATGTATGGCACAGGAGAAAAGGGATGTTGGAGAGGATGTGGGGAGGAGGGAACATATCTTCACATCTGTAATAAGGAAATTCTGGGAGGACATAGCCCCCTGGATCAGGAAGATGTCAGGGGGAAGGATAGAGTTGAAACCCGGGCATTGCCTGTTCCACGGGGCTATGGAATCCAGAAAGAAATATAAAAACAGTATCACACCGCATTTATTGAATGCGGCTAAGAGATTGATACCAAGATGGTGGAAACAGGTGACAGGCCCCACAATGAAAGACTGGAAAAAGGAGGTAGAGGAAATAAGAGAAGCAGAACGATGGGTATATAAGATTAAAAATAAATCAGATAGATATGAGAATATATGGACCGACTGGGGAAAATACGTACAAGAGATAGAAAAAGAAATAATTGCCAATAATTAAGGAAGACTACAAAGAAGAAAAAGAGAAGGGATAGAGTAACTTCCACAACCTGTAGGCCTTAATTTTTAATGAAATGTAAATGATGTATGGAAAAGTAATGAGAACAAGAAATGAGTGGATATGATGATGAGGGTGAGCTCCTTCCGCTATTGTAATTCCTCTACCCACCCCTCCCCCCTTTTTTTTCTCCCTTCTCCGCTCTCTCCCGGCCCTCTAGCTGCCTTGCTTAATCATGTAATAATAGTTAAAAACACAGAGGGAGGGGAAGAAGGGAACAATAGAAAGTAAACACTGCAGGGAAATAATAGAGAATAGAAGACCCAGATAATTTACACATAAAATGGGTAACAGAGGACACCACGAGAAGGGATAGAGGGGGGAAGGAGGAAAAAGTTAGGGACAAGGGGACAGGGGAGCACTAGCACAAAAGTCACGGGAAAAGGGGGGGGGAGAAGGAGAGAAGATTATGTACACAAACACAAATAAATGAGAAAGGAATATAGGGGAGGCACATTTGAGAGGAGATAACAGAAAGGTGGGGGGGAGGGGAGAGAGAGGGAAGAGAGAAAATGGACCCTCTGGTCTACCCCTTTTTTTTTTTCCTTCCCCCTCCCCCTGAAGTAGGGTAGGGGAGGGAGGGAAGGGGGAAATGGAGGGAAGAGGAGGTGGCTGGAGGAGCACACACTCAAAAGTAAGAATCAAATATGAGATTGTTCTAATGTATATAACCTTGTAAGACGAAAGAAAATGTTTAATAAAGATGAATTATAAAAAAAAAAATACTAACAACTGCTTACGAAGCCATACAAAACTCTGCCCCCAACTACATCGCTGACCTAGTCTCAAAATACCAACCAAATCATTCTCTTCGTTCCTCTCAAGACCTCCTGCTCTCTAGCCCCCTAAGTCACCTCTGCCCATGCTCACCTCCAGGACTTTTATAGAGGCTCTCCAATCCTATGGAACTCCTTACCCCAATCTGTCCTATTATCTCCTACTCTATTGGCTTTAAGACGATCCCTGAAAACCCTCCTCTTCAGAGAAGCCTATCCTATCCACACCCAACAACTATTTTAAATTTTCTCCATCTGATCATCCCCCACAGTTATTACCTTTTTGTTTCACTTGACCCTCTAGATTGTAAGCTCTAATGAGCAGGGCCCTCCGATTCCTCCTATATTAAATTGTATTGTAACTGTACTGTCTCCTCTGCGCAAACTGTTGGCGCTATATAAATCCTGTATAATAATAGTAATAGTAGAAGGCAATGTAAGCATTGAGGCTCCTGCTGAAGCTGGAGCTCTGAGCCCCTCTTATTGTATGTGTGGGTGCAACTTGGAGCTGTAGCATGGAGACGCAAGACAAGAAGCAGTTGGGTAATGTGGGCTCTTACTGTCCAATTAACCCTTTAATTATGCTGCACATATAACTTATTGTAATTCCGCTGTACTAATAGCTGCAAGACAGTAATACAAGAGACACCTGGTGCTTTATAGAATGTTTATTTTATACCAGCAGTGTATGGAACATAAAAATAAGCAACATTTATAAGAATTTTTAGGTCTATTCTCTAGTGTTATATTAAGCCAAGATATTGACTGCTTAGTACATGAGACTTGCAGTTAACATTATGTCCAGTTAGCGATTTGGGTAACGCAGTAATGAAACGTTATGTAAGGTGCTGACTGATCCCTTCTTGTATTGGGAACATGCTACAATCATTGTACAGTGCATACAACGCTTTATTATTCTGTCTCTCAGTAGCAGCAAGCCGATTCTGCTATTTGGAATAGCAGAAAATCTTGGAAGTGGAGAGGAACTTAAAATGTATAAATAAAAACAAAACCCCAAACACTACAGTACAGTATTCTATTTACTACTCTGTAAATAAAACTGCCAAGCGCACCTATATGCTACATACAATACATTCTCTAAATTACAAGCAAAGATCTTTTTTTCAAGACAAAACAAAAAAATAAATAAGTGCAAATACCTAAAAAAAAATAGGCAAAAAGAAGCAACTGTTGTCACCATTTTTTTTTGACGTGCAAAGCTTAGAAAAGACCAAATGCATGAAATATCTCTTCGACTATATAGCTCAGCAGAACTGGATTGACACTGCGCATTCCAATCTGAAGTTCGAACCAAGACACCAGTGTTGTCACTGGTGTGTGTAAAAGATTGTGCAGTATTGCAGTTTATAAAAGACGCTGCTGACTGCATCTATACAGTTACACAATTAATAGCAAAATGCATTATGTGCAATATGTCTTAATAAAAAGGTAAAAAAAAACAAAAACAAAAACAAACATTCATGACTATAGGTCTGCTGCATCCACCACGAAGCCAAAAATACAAGTTGCTTTCACATAAAAATCATTAGTAATTTTTATGCATATCTCAAGGAATCTGACTATTTTCCCAAATGCTTGCAACGACAAGCAGAGGTGTATTTACCGACTAAGGTAATATTCTAAATTAATGTCATTTGTTTTTTTTAACAGTAAAAAATGAATGCCATTTGTGGTGCAGTTATAATTAGTTATCCATTTTTTACATAAGCTATACAGTTTTATGTTTATTTCCCACAGTATTAAAGAGACACTGTCACCTACCCATTAGGGGCCTCCTGATAGTAGCCAACCCCCTTCCTCCCTGCCAGAAAAGTACTCTCGGGAGTCCACCTTTAGTAACTCTGGTGTCAGAGTTAATCCGGGACAGATCATCATTGACCTCCACCCCACAAGTGACTATGTCCCAGCACGCTGGCTGGCTGTAAAGCACTGTTACATTGTGGAGGTCACGTGATTCCCTATAGCTTTACACCATTATAG
Organism: Lithobates sylvaticus; assembly: GCA_028564925.1. Lineage (NCBI taxonomy): Eukaryota > Metazoa > Chordata > Amphibia > Anura > Ranidae > Lithobates > Lithobates sylvaticus. Next base: position 110,367,954 of record CM053030.1, on the reverse strand, counting down.
CAATCAGGAGGTGCCATCACTGAATGGGTAGATAGTCGTTTCTTTAATCCATTACTGTGGGAAATAAAGTTTAATTGATGTAAAAAAATAGATAACTCAGATCTGGCTAGATTTTGGAACCCTCATGCTTTCCCCATCTCCTGCCCCCACCCCCCCTTACTATTTACATATTCCCGGTCATACTATTTTCATAAGCCACCATGGGTAAAATCCTTTATTCAAAGAAATGCTGCTGTTTAGTTCAGGATGGATTCATGAAACCTTCCTAATAAGGATCATGTAGCCACATAGCTTGAAAGGCAAATGGCATGGAGGATGGCATAGTGTATGGACTCACTAGGGCTGACAGGTTATGAGAAGCACCCAAGAGAAAGAACATGCCAACTCAACAGGAGTTATTAATGGTTTTCCTTTTACCTAGGAGGTGCCACTCTGCTCTGCTAATCAACATGTTAAATAGGAACAGTGTTCCCCAAAGCAACGAATCAACTGGGCAGCTTAAAGTGTTTCTAAAGCTTAATCTTTTTTAATAAACTCGCCATACTTACCTACTCTGTGCAAGCCCAATCTTCCACTTCTGGTGTTCCCCGCCAGTGCTCCTGTCTCCTCCTCTTCAGTGAATACCCCCACAGGAAGCTACTTCCTATGGAAGCACTCATGTGGGCTCAATCTCGGGCCACACTGCCTGCATCCATACAAACAGTGCGGTTTCATACCATCCACCCCTCCCTCGTCACAGGATTTGATTGACCGCAGCAAGAGCCAATGGCTTCCGCTGTTGTCGCTCTGTCCTGTGAGGAAGGAAAGAGAATGTTCTGGCATCTCTAGCACAGCGCTCGATCGAGACTGGGCAAAGTATAAGGGAGAGCTGGGGGGATCCTAATAAAAGATTTTTACATTAATTCAGAGAAATCATTAAGATAAAAAACACTTTACCTTTAGAACCACTTTAAGACTATCTGCCACAGTGGATGAACTTACTTGGTGGCAGTGGGAAACCTGTGATTCTTATTTAATACCTGTTGATAAATAGTGATGAGCTCAGGCATATTTGGATCCTAGTCTGAACCCACATGAGCAAGCCCACCAGGAAGCTGTCTGCCAGGACATTCCCAATACAAGGGGTGTGAATATAAACAGCTGTGGAATGCCTCAGCCTTATATGAATGGCCCAGTACCGTGCCAGCTTTCTGACAGATTCTCTTACATGGATTCAGACTAAGATCCAAACATGCCTGAGCTCATCCCTGTTGATAACCAAGGTTGACTTTGTACAGCAATGACTGATACACAAATATAATGTCAATGCATATGAAAAATTTTGCTGAATTTCCAATATTTTTCCAAGTGTAAAATACAAAAAGGATCTAAAAAAAGAAGGCGGCAAATAAGTGTGTGTGTGTGTGGGGGGGGGGGGCGGGGGGGTTGGAGGGTGTTGCCAACAGCAGCAATGCAGATTCCAGCTGTTTTTCTATAAGTAGGTAAAAAAAAAGTACTATTGGTATTTAATTGGTTGCTGTAGGCAACATCCGTGTTTTTGGTTTAATCTCTTTTTTTTCCCCCTTTAATGCAGTACATGGTTATTAGACCATTTTTTTTTTTTTTAAAAGCAACTTGTATTTTTGAATTCTGTGGTATTTAAATAGTAATAAACGATGCATATGTCAGCATTCTGTTTAAAGGAGAACGCCCATATGCTAAAACAGCAGGAAATCTATTTGGCCTCTATAAAATCTACAACACGCATTACAAAACACAGACATCTACTTATAAATCTAAAATAAATTAAAAGATCCCCGGGAACAGTCACCTTGTTTGTTCCTGCTCCCTGTACATTACATTCACACAGTACAATTCTCAGCTTGAGAATGAAAATGCTGATAAATTCTAAACTAAAAAAAACAAAATCTTATTTCTGCATTTGCTTCTCTATGGCTGAAGTACCTTTTGTATATAAATATATATAACACTGTAGCTCATTCATGTGTTACTTTGCAGGATACCAAATCCTAGTAGTGCAACTTCCTGTTCAGTCAAACATCTACAGTATAAACACATTTTTTTTGGAAACTACGAACACCAACGCCTTCTGCACACGACTATTCTGAAAATCCAGAAGTAGCTTTCTTTAACGTAATGCAGCAACTATGTTCTACAGGGGGATTTAAAAATAAAAATGTGCTAAATCTGAATTCTACCCTCTATGCTTCACTTTTTTTTTTTCACTTTTCATTACATTATTAAAAATATTCTTAGAATAGTTTAAACTATAAAAATACTACAGGCTATATTTAACGGATAGCTCCACTCAAACACATTAGGCAACGTTGGGGTTGATTGACCAAAGCATGAATGTTAGTTCTTGCGACTACTATGATCTGCCAGGTTGAAAGTCCAGTGCTGGTCAATTGCGAAGCATAGTAAGCAAGTATTTGCTAGATTCAAGCATTAAGGAAGGGCTGTAAAACAAAGCAGTACTGTAACAACAGCTCTAAAGAGTCTTATCTTAGTGCATGTAAGAGAGGCCACTGGATTGACCAGTTAAAAAAGATCCCACAATCATAATATCAGAGGCCTTGGTAAAGAGCTGCTGGGTGACTTGTAGCCATCAAGATATCGTCTGTCTGTTCGCTCATAATCAAATGGTCTTCCGTCTTTCCACACTGAACGGCTTCCCATTCATCAAGTGACTGCAGAAAAAATGAATACAATGACATTAGTGCAAATGACAGAACTAGTAGTAAAAGGTGTATAGGAAATTAAGGGAGATATTTAGCCAGAGGAGAGTTCTGCATGAGGGAAGATGAAAATATCTCCATTCCCATTTCCCTAGTTTTTCAAAATAAGCCACATTAAAAGAAGATTCTCCACTGGATGCTGTGTGTACCAACGCTAGTCACATAACACAATCCAATGTTATTTTAGTAAAGCAACAACCTTCACTTTAGGGAAAAATTGTTTGTAGGGTTCTCATGCCTCCAACAGTACTGAACATGTTAATGAATTAAAAAAAAAAAAAAAAAAACTTAGCCCATATTCCTTGTTTAAGGTCATGGCCTGCACATTAGATGTGGCTGCTTTCTAAAGAAAATGCACTTTAAAAGCAGAGTTTCACCCAAAAATGGAACTTCTGCTTTTCCGGTTCTTCCCCTCCTCTGGTGTCACATTTGGCACCTTTCAGGGGGAGAAGAGATACCTGTCTAATACAGGTACAGTATTTGCTTCCACTTCCGGTGATAGATCGCCGCAGATTCTGTGGCGATCTACACCATGTCTGGCCCCTCCTCCGCCCCCCCCCCGCTATCTTCTGGGAGACACACAGGTCTCAGGAGACAGCAGGGACAAGTGAGGACACGCTGCACGACTCGAAAATGTACAGCAGGGAACCAGGCTGTGAAGCCGCAAGGCTTCACTTTCTGATTCCCTTACTGAAGATGGTGGCGCCTCCACCCGAGAGACAGATCGGCTTCGGGAGAGGACATTGCGGGCACCCTGGACAGGTAAGTGTCCATATTTTAAAAGTCAGCAGCAGAACTCCGCTTTAAAATCTTACACACCTTTGTTTTTATGCTGGAATATACATCTGATTAAACGTTCAGTTGGGCTTTAATGAAAATAACCTTAGGCATACCATTTAAGATAAAAGGCATCAAAAACATTTTCTGAAAATACCTATGGAGACTTTTCCAGCTTGATGCTTCCATAGTCTAGGTTTGTCTTTTTTCTGGGCCCTGAACTTGTTCTGTGCTTTTTAGTTCTAGAATTGCAGTTCCAGTCTCCCCGTGAAGAAAGGGGTGTCATCAATGATGTAGTAGTAGAAGGTCACTCTTCAGTCAGTCCACAATTTAAATTCTTTAACCACTTGCTTACCGGGCACTTAAACCCCCCTCCTATCCAGACCAATTTTCAGCTTTCGGTGCTCTCACACTTTGAATGACAATTACTTAGTCATGCAATACTGTACCCAAATGAATTTTTTGTCCTTTTTTCCCCACAAACAGAGCTTTCTTTTGGTGGTATTTGATCCCCTTTGTTTTTTTTAGTTTTTGCGCTATACATTTTTCTTTGTTTCTGTGATAAAATTTAGGAAATTATTAATTTTTCTTCATAAATTTTGGCCACAATTTAAACTGCCACATATCTTTGGTAAAAATAACCCAAATTAGTGGATATTATTTGGTCTTTGTGAAAGTTAGAGAGTCCACAAACCGTGGTGCGAATCATACAAAATTTATCACACCTGATGTACTGGTGCCCTATCTCATTTCTTGACACTGATGACAGATGGCACTGATACGTGGCATTGATGACAGGTGACACTGATAACAGATGGCACGTGACACTGACAGGTGGCACTGATTACAGATGGCACTGATACGTGGCACTGATGACAGATGGCACTAATATGTGGCACTGATGACACGTGACACTGATATGGCACTGATGACAGATGGCACTATGTGGCACTGATGACAGGTGGCACTGATGACAGATGGCACTTATACATGGCACTGGGGACAGGTGGCACTGGGGACAAATGGCACTGGCAGATGGTACTGGGGACAGATGGCAGTGGTGGCAGTGGGGGCAGATGGCACTTTATTTTATTTTATTTTTTTTCTACTTACGGGCGCTGCAGCCGTTCATCTCTCCCTCCTCACACGCTGTCTCTGTGTGAGGAGGGAGAGCGGCGCTGAGAGATGATCTCATATGTATACATATGAGATCATCTCCCATTGGACACGCCGATCGCGCTGTAAATGGCCGCTGTGATTGTCCGTTTACAGCGATCTGTGATTGGCAACACAGAATTTCCCTGCTGCGCGCTCGTGAGCGCGCACAGGGAGGGAGGAAAGGGGAGGACGTCATATGACGACCTCCCGGGAATTGACATCCGCGCCGAGGCCGTCATTCGGCTATGGCCGGATGTCTAGTGGTTAAAGCAAAAATTACAGAGTCTATTAAATCAGTGTTGTCAGTATATTCCCTTTATAAATAATGCGTTTTCCACTGTGAAGTATTATGCATAGCAAGACAGCACTGTTTAAAGTGTATCTAAACCCAAGAACAAAAATATAACATATTGTAGTTTACAGTACTTCAATGTGATGGCCGTATTTGTTTTTTTTTTTCTTTTCATCTGGTGATTCTGCAAATAGGATTTTTGCACTCGCTGTAAAATCCTTCTCTCTGAGTCTATTGAGGGAGGGAAAACAAGCAACCTAGGGTTTTACTGCTGCCTCCTGGAGAAATTACACTAGGCAATGAAAAACTGAAGCTTAGCCCCTTAGAGCGGGGGTCAGCAACCTGTAGATCGGGATCTACCAGTAGTTTGCAGACAGGAGAATGGTAGATCGTGGTCTGGGCTTGCTGACCCACCATCCTAGAGCATCAGAGTGCAATGCCGAGGCACTATTTGTAAAGTTGGAGCTGTAGTAGGGAGCAAGAGCCGCATAAGCCGAGGTCTACTCTGTAGTGCTGGCTCCTGTCCTATGCGGAGTGATACCAATACATCTCTTATCCCGGCTAGCGGTCTCCAGAGTGGTGCCAGCAGCAGGAAAGAAGATCTTCAGGTCAGTGTCAAGCAATACACTGGCCATAATATTATAGGGCTGCGGTTTACCCACACTGCGGGTGCAGTGTACCTGCAGCTTTTCTGTGGGTTTGCTGCACTTATTCATAGATTTCAATTATAACCTACTTTTTCCAAAAAGGCAACAAAACTCCTAAATGCAAGAGTTTTGTTGTGCTTTCAACAGATCACCGCCTGATTTAAACCTCTGATTGCCGTGCAATGCACACGATTTTGACACGGTAGTACAGCAATTAGAGGTTTAAATCAGGTGTGATAAGGTGCCACTGCGATCTTTGACTTCTCCTATGTTGTTCATGTAGATCTCCACCTCTTTAAGGTTGCCTACCCCTGCCTTAGAGGTTATAGCACGTCACACCTGCTCATTTGTGTCAAGCAATCCAAAAAAATAAAACCATAAAAAAAGAGGGGAGGGAACGGTGTTCCTCAGTGGATTTAAAGTAAACAGGTGAAATGCAAAAAATTTGAATATCGTGAAAAAGTTCATTAATTTCACTAATGCAACTTAAAGTGGTTGTAAACCCTTACAAACCACTTTGACCTACAGGAAAGCCTAGATTAAGGCTTACCTGTAGGTCCAATAAATATCTCCTAAACCTACATGGTTTAGGAGATATTTAGAAAAGAAAAGGCACCGCAATCTACGGTGCATGCGCCGTAGACTGCGGCGCGCAGGCGCACTGCGCATGCCGAGATCACGGCGTATGCGCGGGAGTGACGTCATCGTCGCTCCAGCGAATGACAGCGCTGGAGCGGCGAGACCCGGAAGTCACTCCGGGTTTGATGGCGGCGCAGAAGATCGTGGATGAGGACCGCTTCGGGGGCTTCGTTCTCAGGTAAGTCATTCATAATGAGCCTTTGCCTTGCAGGTTACGTTTTTTTTTTTTTTTAAATCGGCCTTACTTCCTCTTTAAAGGGGTTGTAAAGGTAAAAGTTTTTTCACCTTAATGTATTCTATGCATTAAGGTGAAAAAACAGCCGACAATGCCGGCCCCCCCAGCCCCCCTGTTTTACTTACCTGACCCCCTGAAAGTCCTGCGCTCGCCCCAGACGTCCTCTTTGCTGCTCACCCTGGCTGTTGATTGCCTAGAGTGGATGGATTGAAAGGAGCGCAGCCATTGGCTTGCGCTGCTGTCAATCACATCCAATGACGCGGCGTGCCGGGGGACGGGGCAGAGTGAGCGGCTGTATCACAGGAGCGCGCCCGCAAGCACTCCACTCCATGCAAGGGAGCTTGCATGAAGTTGTGGAGTCCTTGCGGGAGGGAGCTGAGACAGCCGCCGAGGGACCCCAGAAGACCAGGTTCGGGGCCACTCTGTGCAAAACGAGCTGCACAGTGGAGGTAAGTATAGCATGTTTGTTATTTAAAAAAAAAAAAGTGAAACTAATATACAAGATAGACTCATGCAAAGCAAGATAGTTCAAGCCGTGATTTGTCATAATTGTGATGATTATGGCTTACAGCTCATGAAAACCCCAAATCCACAATCTCAGAAAATGCGATTATTACATGCAATCAATAAAACAAGGATTGTACATAGAACAATAATCGACCTCTGGAAAGTTTAAGAATGCATATGTACTCAGTACTTGGTTTGGGCCCCTTTTGCAGCAATTACTGTCTCAATGCAGCATGGCATGGAAGCCATCAGCCTGTGGCACTGCTGAGGTGTTATGGAAGACCAGGATGCTTCAATAGTGGCTTTTAGCTCTTCTGCATTGTTCGGTCTCATCTTTCTCTTGGCAATGCCCCATAGATTCTCTATGGGGTTCAGGTCATGCGAGTTTGCTGGCCAATCAAGCACAGTTATCCCACGGTCATTGAACCAGGTTTTGGTGCTTTTGGAAGTGTAGGCAGGTGCCAAGTCCTGCTGGAAAGTGAAGTCAGCATCCCCATAGAGCTCGTTTGAGGAAGGAAGATTATCCAAGTGAAAGTTTCCAGAGTGACTTTAAACTGCAGACTGCAACGTGAATAGACCACCACCGTAAGACACACTTGTCTGCTTACCAGAGGTGCGTGGTCCCTTGTTACAGGGGACCCGTATAGGCAGGTGGCTCTTAACCCTAGCCAGGGATGCACGAACTCTCGGACTTTAACAGATGCTGGTAGATGGAATAACCGGTAGTAGAAATCGTCCAATAGGAATGAACTCAAGCCAAACAGTGTGCAGCATAAGGTACCGAAAAAGGACGAAAGATGCTCACATAGTGTAAAATCTTCTTAAAATTTATTAAATAAAATAGCTCAATATACACTTACATTGTGTAAAGTAGAATCAGGACAAAAGGCGAGCCGGCCGGTCTCGCTAAACAGCCCGTGGTTCCGGGACTACGATAAGGTTGCGGTAGCGTCAGGACGTAGCTCCTCCTCCCTACGCGTTTCGTCACTAGGCGGACGTCGTCACGGGGCACGGGCGGCGTCCTGACGCACCGCATTAAATAGTAAACCAACTTAACCAAGCCTCGATGTGAATCCTAGACCCGGAAATGTGTCGGCCATCTTAACTATGGTGTACAACCCTTAATAGCCTGAAATAAAGGATGAACTGGAAAAATGCTCTATCGGCCATTTTAACTGTGGTAAAACGGCACGTAGTATCTTATATTGGTGATAAATAAGTTATAGAAATGCTGTATCGGCCATCTGGGCTGTGGAAAACACCGCACCACCTCTTCTAATGCTCAAAGATGCACCGAACATCGGTATATACCAGATCATGGGCAGTGGCGTCTGCCATCATGACCACACTCGGCAACCGTCCCTAAAAATATATCCCTAAACAATAAAATTATAAGAAGTGGAATAATTTGTGAAACGCAATCACAAACATGGAGATGATTATTTCTATAACAACTCCACCGGGATTGGTTCCACCAATAACCAGGTGGAGCAATACAGTTATACACAAGTTGAACCTAGTGTCAACTATACAACAGCTAAAACTGATCAATATTGGGGTTTTCCCAGGCCAAGCCAGGGAACAAAAAGAGTGGTCGAACTCAGAGAGGAACTAGAGGGGGGTGGCTCGCTCAGTCCAAAAAGACCACGGACATAGCGGGTACGGGCATTTACAACCTTAGTTCCCATCCACTCTCACTTCCAGAACGTAAAGTATTGGACAAGGGTTTGAAGTTTGCTCCTCCCCGAAACATTAGCAAATTTCAAACCTATATGGACATTCACCGTTATGTCAGAAAACTAAATGTGCAGCGCTACATGGCCTCAAACCCATTTAACCCTTCACTCACATCAGCTTCTGGTTACGTCCATACGGGGCTGAGAAACGCTTCTCTCTTTAACCCCCCAGGGCACTTGCCCCCTTCCTTGAAAGTCTTTAGGGATTTAGCCCTAAAAGATTTAGAGGACATGCAGGTGAAAACGATCAGGAACAAGAAAGAAATAGATATGGGCATCACAACCCTGTGTTCTAACAACAATCTTGTTATCCGTCCAGCAGACAAGGGTGGGGGCATCGTCATCCTGAATAAGGCCGACTATGTATCTGAGATGCAAAGAATTTTGGCTGACGATGCCACCTACACTTTGTTGCCCTGTAACCCAAACGATAAATATAAAAGCACATTGGAAACATTGGTCACTAGGGGAGTCAACCTGAAAGTACTAAACAAAAAGGAAAGTTTATTTTTGGTGCCTAAAGTTCCGAAAATTCCCATTATTTATTATTTGCCTAAGGTGCATAAGAGTCAGACTTGCCCCCCGGGACGCCCAATAGTGAGTGGAATTGATTCCGTCACTTCCCGGGTGGGCAAGTATATCGACTTCTTTTTGCAACCCTTAGTGCAATCTATGCCATCTTTTGTTAAAGATACCAGGCATGTCATTAATCTCCTCTCCAGAATCAAACCTAACAGTGGACTATGGCTGGTAACAGCCGATGTTACCTCTCTTTACACCATCATCCCACATCAATTGGGATTAGAGGCGGTTTCTTTTTATCTACATCAGAAATCTCAGTTACCCGATGTACAGATCAATTACATCATGGAACTCTTAGAATTTGCCGCGAGCCATAATTTTTTTTGGTTTGACGGCAGATTCTATCGGCAAGACAAGGGAGTCGCCATGGGGGCCAAATATGCCCCCAGTTTGGCGAACCTCTTCATGGCCAAATGGGAGGAGGATGTCGTCTATGCCCAGCCAAGACCAGAAGTGGTCTTGTGGGCTCGTTACATAGACGACATCCTCCTCCTTTGGAATGGAGGCGAGTCTGAACTCGCCAATTTCATGCTCCATCTCAATTCCAACCAGAGAGGAATACACCTCAGCTACGAGGCGAGTATGGAGACTATACACTTTCTCGACCTCTCCATCACAGTAGGCCAAGAACAGTTCATTACTTCCACTTATTTCAAACCCACAGACCGCAATGCGTTTATCCCAAAGGATAGTTGCCACCACTCCTCTTGGTTAAGGTCTGTCCCAAAGAGCCAATATTTGAGGCTTAAACGTAACTGTACGGATCGTGATACTTTTCTTAGACAATCTGATATTCTCACTGAGAGATTTTTGGCCAAAGGTTATGACCCCATTACTCTCAGAGATACCCTTAATACGGTCGATATGATTGACAGAGAGTCTTTGTTGACCGATCGGCCGTCAGGCCAGAGAGATGACACTCATCGGAATCCCTTTATCACTAATTATTCTTGCCAACATGCCAGAGTCAAGCATATAGTCAACAAACATTGGCACATTCTGAAGAGTGACAAAATACTAAACACTTTCCTCCCAGACAAGCCTCAAGTTGTCTTTAGAGGAGCTCCCTCTCTTAAAGACAAATTGGCCCCAAACACTCTCAACCCCCCCAATACCAAGCTAAGCTTCTTTTCTGCACTTACAGGGTACTACCAATGTAGAAAATGCCAAGTTTGCTCTTTGAATAAATGCAGAACCAGAAGGACCACATCCTTCACATCCACCACCACTACACACAGTCATGAAATTGAACCGTTCATCACTTGTTCCACCATCAGTGTAGTCTATATGCTCCAATGTCCGTGCGGGCTGCAATATGTGGGCCGGACTAAGAGACCACTACAAGTGCGTCTCAATGAGCACATAGCGAATATCCGTAGAGGTTATACCAAGCATTCGGTATCAAAGCATTACCTCAAAGTCCATAACAGAGACCCTAGCAACACGCTATTTCTAGGCATAGATAAGTTCCGATCACATTGGAGAGGTAGCGGCCTGGTAAACAGCATTTCCAAGATGGAAATGGCTTGGGTCCATAGGATTAAAAGTTACACTCCTTTTGGACTTAATATTGATGTAGATATTAATTGCTTCATTGACAACTCCTAGTGACCATGTTTCCCAGTGCTCCCCATAAGGATGAGGATCACATTGTGCACCTTTTTTCTACATCATATTGACATTAGGGAGTAACTGTTACCATTATTTCTGAATTCTGTAGAAACTGTATATCATATTCCTAGATAAAATTTTTTTACATTTATGTTTTGGTATAATATAGAATTTCTATGTGAGACCAGCCATTGGTGTGAATTCTCGACGGGCTAGATACAGCGTTGGAGTTGCATACACTTGTCAGCCATGCATTATAGAATTTTCTAATTCATACTGCACTGTAATCTGCTCTGGTTAGACTGTAAGAACACCCATTTTCAATAGGCCCAGAGAATACCATTAGATTTTCCAACTACCATTACATTTAAAAATACTTTCTCAGATCGAAGAGAAAATTTATGTATACACCCAATAATATACTTAATTTGCCTATTTACTCAATAGCTGTGTTTTTATTCATCTAGACATACGCTATTTTAGTCCATTTACAACACATTGCACACATCTTTTTGAGACTGTGCATACTCCATGTTTGTGATTGCGTTTCACAAATTATTCCACTTCTTATAATTTTATTGTTTAGGGATATATTTTTAGGGACGGTTGCCGAGTGTGGTCATGATGGCAGACGCCACTGCCCATGATCTGGTATATACCGATGTTCGGTGCATCTTTGAGCATTAGAAGAGGTGGTGCGGTGTTTTCCACAGCCCAGATGGCCGATACAGCATTTCTATAACTTATTTATCACCAATATAAGATACTACGTGCCGTTTTACCACAGTTAAAATGGCCGATAGAGCATTTTTCCAGTTCATCCTTTATTTCAGGCTATTAAGGGTTGTACACCATAGTTAAGATGGCCGACACATTTCCGGGTCTAGGATTCACATCGAGGCTTGGTTAAGTTGGTTTACTATTTAATGCGGTGCGTCAGGACGCCGCCCGTGCCCCGTGACGACGTCCGCCTAGTGACGAAACGCGTAGGGAGGAGGAGCTACGTCCTGACGCTACCGCAACCTTATCGTAGTCCCGGAACCACGGGCTGTTTAGCGAGACCGGCCGGCTCGCCTTTTGTCCTGATTCTACTTTACACAATGTAAGTGTATATTGAGCTATTTTATTTAATAAATTTTAAGAAGATTTTACACTATGTGAGCATCTTTCGTCCTTTTTCGGTACCTTATGCTGCACACTGTTTGGCTTGAGTTCATTCCTATTGGACGATTTCTACTACCGGTTATTCCATCTACCAGCATCTGTTAAAGTCCGAGAGTTCGGTGCATCCCTGGCTAGGGTTAAGAGCCACCTGCCTATACGGGTCCCCTGTAACAAGGGACCACGCACCTCTGGTAAGCAGACAAGTGTGTCTTACGGTGGTGGTCTATTCACGTTGCAGTCTGCAGTTTAAAGTCACTCTGGAAACTTTCACTTGGATAATCATCTTCCTTGAATGTCTCAATAGGACTATTATTTCATGTTTGCCACATTTACTACATTGAGGCAATTGGCTCTATGTGGACTATTCATGTACAGCTTTGAGCTCAGCATTTATCAATATTTTTGTGCTACTGGCTCGGCCTGGTGTTGATTATTTTTCACTTTTTATTTTCATTCACTCACGGTGTTTGCAATACATTTTTTATTTTTCTTGTTGTTGTTATTTGTGTACACACGTCAGTAAGGTTGATACACCTCTGTCAGGCGTTTACTATTAGAATCTTTCTATGGATTGATGATAATCACATTATTAATTATCACTTCACTGGTGTTAAATATAGTAACTATTACCCTAGTAAATAGCTACACGTCATATGCATTAACCCTGGACTTAATGAAGCACAGTGGACCAACACCAGTTTCATCTCCTGGGAGACGGCTGCATTAACCCTGGACTTAATGAAGCACAGTGGACCAACACCAGCAGATGACATGGCTCCTCAAATCAACACAGACTGTGGAAACTTCACACTGGACTTTAAGCATCTTGCAGTGTGTGCCTCTTCATTCTTCCTCCATACTCTGGGTTCCTTGGTTTCCAAATGAGATGCAAAATTTTCTCTTATCAGAAAAGAGGACTTTGGACCACTGAGCAACAGACCAGGTCAGTTTTTCCTTTAGCCCAGGTAAGACGCTTCTGATGTTGTTTGTTGTTCAGAAGTGGCTTGACAAGAGGAATACGACATTTGAAGCCGCCTGTGTGTGGTGGCTCTTGATGCACTGACTCCAGCCTCAGTTTACTCCTTGTGAAAGTCCCCAACACCTTTGAATGGCCTGTTCCTGACAATCCTCTCCAGGCTGCAGTCATCCCTGCTGCTTGTGCACCTTTTTCTTCCACACTTTTCCCTTTCACATAACTTTCTATTATTGTGCTTTGATACAGCACTTTGGGAACATCCAACTTCTTTTGCAGTTACCTTTTGAGGCTTTCCCTCCTTATGGAGGGTGTCAATGATGGTTTTCTACTGTCAGGTCAGCAGTCTTTCCCCTGATTGCGATTCCTACTGAACCAGACTGAGAGACAATTTAAAGGCTCAGGAACCCTTTGCAAGTGTTATGGTTTAATTAGCTGATTAGAGTGGGACACTTTGAGCCTAGAATATTGCACCTTTTCACAATATTCAAATTTTCTGAGATTGTGGATTTGGGGTTTTCATGAGCTGTAAGCCATAATCATAACAATTATGACAAATCACGGCTTGAACTATCTTGCTTTGCATGTAATGAGTCTCATATATTAGTTTCACCTTTTAAGTTGCATTAGTGAAATAAATTAACTTTTGCAGAATATTCAAATTTTTCGAGTTTCACCTGTATTTGTACTTGTGCATTGAGGGCTACAGATTGATAACAAGCAACCTAGGGATGTCCAAAAGCGGTCCAAAACAGAAGGGCGGGCACACCACCAAACCACAGGAGAACTAGCCCTTAAAGAAAAGAGAAAACAAATAAAAAAGGAAAACCAAGGGCATAAGTATGAAATAAGGGTAGTATCCGCGCTTAGGGAAAGGAACTGCTGCCCCCCTAAGAAACTTCACCTAGGTGAAGTCAAAAGATATATAAAACACTAAAAAAAGGGGTATTGGCGCTGTTCTAAACCACAATAAAAAATATAGATAGTGCAGGGGTATAAAATGTAGGGGTGGAACGTATCTCAAATATTAAAATGTCAAACACAAGGTAAGGTGCATGTGTAAAAAGGTGAGTCAGTGGTGTATACTAGCACATAAACCACAATATACAAATCACACACTGTTGAAGTTACCCGATATATGGTGTTCAACTGGCACAGAAACGTGATTTTTAAGAATAAATATTCAGAGAGTAGGATAAAAGTGAACAAAGTGCAAGTGCATCAATAAATAAATGAGGTAGACATATTAGCTGATTCCTTCAATACGGTAAAAGATTGATCATAACATAAACAATATTAAAAATATAGTACAAGTTAGAAGGCCGCCGGGAAGATTATATAAAGAAAGAATTGCATTCACTATAAGCAAACAGTGGTGTCACCGTAAGGCCTAGGTGAAGTTGCTCCAAGGGCTATACCCTGTATCTGATGTATATGTCTATATCAAGTCCAATATAGATATAAGTTGATATAAAAAAAGTTTTTATAAAAAGATACCAAAAAATATCAAAAAATCTTTATAAAAAATATATAAAAAATATTCTGTATATATATATAAAAAAATGTAAAGATATATACAGAATAGGTAGATAAAATAGTATGGAAGTCCTCCGTAGGATAAGTGAAGGTTATATAAGTGTGTATACAGTAACGCGGGAAAAATGTATGTGTATATAATCTGCTGAAGATTCAGTCAGATATCAGACCCAAAAATAAATAACTGTTCTTGAAATGAATGCAGTTGTGTTGATCCGGTGCTCCCCTCCTTCCGACACTGCCCCTTATGTGATTGCACTTACCAGAGTCCCCAACCCCTGCAGGGGTAATGAGCATAGAAGTAATAGTTCAAGCAGTCCTCGCTGGTCTCATCTGGGGATCCTCGCTCGTCTAAGCTGGGGGTGTCCACTTTCTCCCGGGGGTTGCTGTCATCTGGATCCTATCTTTGGGTCATCAGGGTGTTCTCAGCAGTATTGGATATAGTATATGGGGAAGGACAGACTCATAGCGTGAATCCGTTTAAAAAGCAGTATTTTAATCTTTAAAATAGTATGGTAAATTCACCACCAAGTGGTGTAAAAGAAGAATTAAGGGCTAGCAAGCCCATACAACAAAAGCAAAAAACGGCGTGTAATCCAATGCCGCTGTTCCGGATAAGCGGCGTGCGTTCCACGGCCGCGAGTAGCTTGAAACCGGAAGTCGGCTGCGCCGGATGTGACGTGTTGTGTACCAAGATAGTGCTGCCTTACGCGTTTCGTCATAGGACGTCTTCTGAGGCTCGGCCATCTTGGTACACCACACGTATATAAATACAGAAAGGTGTAGCCGTGCCGGCCAATCCGGGGGAGAGGAGGACAAGGGGAGAACGCCCACTATATAGGAAGCGCATCTATCCTTACCATGGGCTGAGGATACTATACACTACCCACCCCCTCTAGTGGCTATTATTAAAATGACATGGTGCGGCAACTACATTCTGGGGCAGTGGATTAAATAGGCATACATAATTGAAGTACGCGCTAAAATACTTATATCTATGTATTAATTTGTCTAGTCCCTATAATGTTATTAGTCTGTTAAACCTATGAGCGCATGCTACTGTTAATATCACAATAATACGAGGTTAGCTATGAAGCCAAACACACGGCTAGGAATAATCAAATATTATTTATTTCCCAATAATCAGGAACGCTAACATAAAGTATTAAAAGACATTACAATATCACAAAGCTTACAATCAAATCATATAATATAAGAATATCAAAGATACTTATCACAGGGCCCTCCATGAAAACCTTAAAATGGCTGCCAAGCCATGCGGCTTGAATGGAATCACCATCAGCTGTGTTCATAGGAGAAAAAGGCAGAGAGAGAGCTACCTGAGTGTGTGTGTGCTCTTTTTAATCCAAACATACCCGCCTACTCATAGCCAACCCCATTTTGCCCTCCATCCAATAGGCATCGCCGAGAGATAACATAGTAAGAATGCTGTATTGTCCACTAACAGGCAGCATATCTATTAGTCCTTGAGCCATCTTCACAGCAGGTGGGCCTGAGTCAAGCCATTGTTCCTTTGACTTAGGCAACCTGGCTTACAGCAGCCAGGAAGTGAATCGCAGAAGCATGACATGAGTTAATATTAAATCCAACATATGCTGCTTTGCGACTGAAAGTCGCATAAAAACCCTTCTTCAGACATGGCTCCTATTGAACAGTCCATAACTGTTTTGTCCCTGACATGCGTTTCCAAACCAGTATCCATAGAACAGTCCTTTAAACGTCTTAACGTGTTGTATTTTTACAACGTGTGCAGAAACAGCTCCTATGGAACAGTCCATTGTTTTGTCCCCAACATGTGTTTCCGAACCAGTACCTATAGAACAGTCCTTTAAACGTCTTAACGTGTTGTATTTTTACCACGTGTGCAGAAACAGCTCCTATGGAACAGTCCATTGTGGTCTTACCGTGTTATGCTTCCCAACACGTGCCGCTTTGCTACTGAGTGACACATCCATCTTCAGCGACAGCTTCCATGTCGCCATTATGTATCTTTGGTATCTTCCGGACGGATGCAATACAGGCAAGGGGTATCCATTCATTCACCATTCACCAGTACACATTCAGAGCAACATATCAAACAGCTCTCAAATACTGGTCTATTATTTAGATAAGTCTCGAGGAGGGCCTTATTCACCCATATTATTAACCTACAATACGCATAGGTCACACTATACCATAATATAAATCAACTTATTAACATACTATATACATATATATGTGTCCCGTCCATTTATGCACCCCGCTCCCAACCCTATAACCCTTTACTGTAAATATGGATCGGGATTAGGCAGGCTTGCTCACAGCGGTATTGCAGGGCTCTGACTTGGCAGCAAGGTCTCTAATTTGTACACAGAGACCCTACCGTCAATTTGTCCCTCAACTTGCATAGACAAATGGGAGACCCTTTTATATAAATATCGAGTCTAATCACACATATAAGTTTGCAAAAATGACAAAAAAAAAACACACAATTCCATCCCTGTGCCTGGATTTCAGAGACCATGCCCAGGGTATACCATGCACCTCTACCTATGGTTAGGTTCAAGGAACCTTCCAGTTTTATGACTAGCGTTACATCGGTATTCTTTAGGACAAAGAAATAAACTCGTCTATGTCCCAAACGACACCCAGGTGCTTCCTCCCCAGCAATGATCCCTGAAATAACTTCCCAACATTTTTATGTTCACCACCATGATGTATTGACCTGGCATACAAAGGACATCATGGTCAGGCTTCCGAGCGAGGGAAGTATCAACCTGCTTCCATCTCCTCTGATCACATGTGGGTGATTTAGCCTCAAATGCGACAAGATAGAATCCCCAATCAGTAAGCCCATTGATGCCACCAAATATACAGACCAAGTCCGCACTTCTGTATATGGGATCATACAGCCTAACACCTTTCACCATCCAAACTGGTACAGCCCATCCAGGCATTCGACCACCATTTTGGATTAGTGTACGCAACGTGTTGTGGCGGAGTCTTACTGAGCGGTGATGCTAACTCATCAGGCCACTGCCCTTTATACAGAGATTTCACAATCAGCTTGATGCTGGCTGACACTTCCGCCCGTCACTGCGTGTACGCTAGAGCCCATGACCGATTTCTGTCCTGTACCCTCACACCCTCCACCAACCTCTCAACATGGTTCACCAAATCTGGAGCTAATTTACCCTGGGTATTTTGTGAATGTTATTAAGGATGCCACCAATCTCTCTGAGTAACAAAGTCCCGCTCAAGCTATGGCTGAGAGTTTTTTCCTCAGGATACTGATGTCTACTCCATTACCAACATCCATCCCAGCTCCTATTCCCCCAATATAGTGCTGAATACATGCCTCCTCTTGTGGTTACTCCTCAGAGATAAGCATCCTGCATGCACCTTATTCTGTGTCCGCACTTCTCTGGGAGTAAGTCACTGGTACGATGACAGCACTTGATTCAGCATATACTCAGCAAATATAGGGTAATAGGTTTTATCAACCACTGTGAGATGTTGCAGCACCATGTGGTGAAGGCATATTGTACCCTGGTAGTCAGCGTTTGTTCCCTTTATCTATCGGAGCATGCTCCTGTGTGTATTCACTGGCATTCCTTGTGCAGGGTTTCAACTTCTCAGGTGAGACATCAACCAGGCGTATCTCCCCCATACAAGGAAATGTTCACCCCATTGCCGTGTCACCTGGCACCCTCTAGTCTGGCCAACAGACACCTTATTATGCCTAAGTGCCCGCCTCCTGGGTACCTGCACCATATAAATTCCGTTACGTCAATACATGTCATACATTACACAACTTTTCTTATTTCGACTCCTCCCTCCAACAAAACATATATATTTTACATTTTCATGTTCTGATGGATTGGATGTGTTATGTTCCTTCCCCCAACCTCCAACCCATTGTACGTATATTAATAACACGTTTGCATTCATCAGGAGAGAGTCCAGCAAAAAAAAATGTTTCAAGTCTTATTGATAGGCACAGTCTTTCAGATTCAGCACCAGATCGTCCATAGAAAAAGAAAAAGTGTTAAAGTGAATCTTTTTGTTTGTCCCGTCTCTCCTGATATTTAGTGGAATAAATTTGGGGCGTGGTATGGCACAGACAAACTGCCAACCAGATGATCATCTGTCATCCATTTTCCAGAACCTTTCCAATCTCGCTCCACCAGGATTCTGGAATTGAAAAACAAGAGCAGAATCAAATTCTTATCCATAATATCTGCTTGCTTATTACATTTATCTCCCTCCTTGGATCCCAGGAACTTAGTATTCCTGGCTTCTGCAATTTGATCAAACTATCAAAATAACCATGACCTCTTTAGGCAGAACCCACTCTAAAATGGATCCCCACGGTATGGTCAAAACTTTAAAAAAACGAACGTCACTGTTGTTTCTCAAAAATTCTCAATTTAAAAAAACGCAAAAAGAAAAACAACCAATGCATTTATCTTTATCTTACGATCTATGCACTAACTTTATCTTACGATCTATGCACTAATTCCCCTTTCAGGTGTATAAAGCCTAAACCTTTTGGAGCTTTTTACACCTGAACAAAACAACAATAAAATAGCTGATTAAGCCAATACCCAAAAACAAAAAAAAAATATGTTTTTTTTTTTAAAAAAAAAAAAACAAAAATTTAAAAAAGAATAAACATTAAAAGTCTGGCCATTATCACCCAAGAACAACATGACAAGACAACCACCATACAACAATGACAAACACTCAACTTTTAATTAAAGACATCCATGGATTTTCTCCTGAGAAGAGTACATGTTTCTTTTTTTTATCTGAAAGACAATAAGTTAATGGGAAAAACAACACAAACAAAACATTTGTAACTTCATCACAACATTTGCTACCTCATTTGTAACTCTTTAGTTTTGTCAGATTATTGTTTAAATATTTTCATTGTTTGCAAACAATTACTAATTAATGAGCTCATGGTACCATGTGATAATCGATTATGCATTTACAATAACCTAACCCCCGTGTTGGTCTCACTTTGACGGACCTGCAAACAAAACACAAATGTTTAGTATTCAAACCTGTTCTCTCCCTGGTTTCTGGAAAAGGAACACAAAGACATTGATTAAACACGATTATCATGACAATTGACTTTAAGTGCCCCAAGTCTCTTCTCATTAATTGTACTGCTAGGGGAACACCGAGTTGTAGTATAAACAACTAAACTAAAAAAATAAAAATTACAAACATTAAAACTAAAACTAAAATTAATAAAATAAAAAAAAAAATTGAAAAGTGAAAAAAAAAATTTAATAATTAAAAAAAAACAAAATATGAAAAAAAATAATTCATAATAAAAAAAAATGAAAACATTAAAAATTAAAATAATAAAAAAAATTCATAAAAATTAATAAAACATTAAACCTTATATAAAAAAAATTACAAAAATACTTAAAACCTTATTCATAGGAAGGAAGCTTTGATCAGAGTATTTTTAACATACTTGCAGCTGACTAAGTGCTGCTAGCATTGCTTCCCCCAGTGCTATGTTTGAATAACCATGCGGCTACTTCCATTTTGATTTTATGCAACTGTCCTACATATTGCTTTTCAGTTTGTAGACTCCGTAATTGGGTCTTAACGGGGAATTGGGTTTGCTTACTATGGGCTCCATGCTTTGGATTGCTACCCCACCTGGCCGAATAACATTCATAATGCCTTGGGGTAGTCTTCAGGTATGATCTTTTTTTGATATCGTTATTCGCCCAACAATACTTTGCGATGTGACCTCCCCTTTTACACAAACAACATTTTAGCTCTGGCTTCCCTGCATAGGCCCTTTTTTCAACATCTTGTGCTGGAAATTCACATTGCTGGATAATATTACTGTGATTGGAATTAACAGACTTTACACTTCCATCGTCTGAGGAGTCATCAGAAGTTTCTATTTCAATTCCTGAATCTATTTCAAGCGCAGATACCACGCTTGTATTTACGTCTCCAACATCGATTCCCATCATCCGCCTTCCTGTATTTCTGCTTAATACGGATACACCTGCCTTTGACCCATATTCGCTATCACTGGACTCTTGACAAAAATCTCGCAGGATATTGACAAAATTTTGGTAGGACCTAGCATTCCTCAGAGCCATTCTAGTGGGATAGCTTACATAACACTTATTGGCCATCGAGTATATGAAACTTGCATCATCCTCCAATAAGTCAGGACAGTTGAAGACTCTCGTATACAACGCAAGATACTCACTGCAGAACAATATTGGGTCAACTCCTCTCCTAAATTTCATTCGTTGCAAATCACTCATACCATTATCACGACTGTCCACAAGGCGCTGCAATTCTTTCCTCCGCCCCTCTGCATCTGCTAAATTATCCTTAACCTGTGCCGATAACTGGCCTATCAAAGGTCCTGGTAGCCATGCTTTTAGAAGAGAGCATGCATCGTCATTCTTCAACTGGAATTTATTGATTAGAGCCTCAAACTTATTGGACAGCGTCACTGGCGACTCCAGGGCATTAAATTCACCCAGAATCTGGCATAACGTGAGTCTCTCTTGGATTGTAATCAAACTGTCATTCTGCTTTGACGCTATAGGCGCAATAGTAGACTGTGTTTCCTCACGGCTCTTTTCCTCACTGACTGTGCAGATATCGGCCAATTGGCATGTTGCTTTGTGCTCATTGAGCGATATTATACACTGTTCTTTAATAAGAAGTTGGGAGTGTGCATTTGCTACTTTCCTTTCTAAAGACATAACCAATTCTTCCATCTCTGATAACTTTATTCGCAATGACTCTACAAGTTTATTCTTCATGACGCAGTCCATGCTGCACCTCTGAAGCTGTTCTCGTAGGTCACCATTTTTTTCTGACAACTCGCCGGCTTTTGCCTGCAATTTGTCAATCTCACTACTGGAGGCTGTTGCAAGCCTTAGAAGTTTTCCACTGATTCCATCTATATCTTCGCCGAGATGTCTCCTTTCTGCTTCCCACTTCTCCCCCATGTGCTCAGATATAACTTTAATTCTGAGCAACACTGCAATCTCATTAGCCAATTTTTCCTTTTTCGCTTTCTTTTTTAGCTGCTTACCCAGTAATCTGCTATTCTGTTGCTGACACTGAGACACTAGTACATTACACTGGCTTTTAAGAGGTTCATCTGCACATGAATGATAACTGGCAGAGGCGTACTTCTTAACATATGTATACACAAGTTCCATTCTCACAAGCACACAATCCACACTTCTATTTGTACTAACGTTCCAACACTGCACTGAGTACTAAACCAAACCCAATTATCGTTAGCTCTTACAACTCACGGGAAACAAATAAAAATAAAAAAAATAATCGCTCCCATAGCATTCCAGATTCTTCATTCATTATCACTTTTACTTGATATCATTCTAAATAATACAACTTTTGCCTATCCATTGAAAAGACTAACCACATTTACTGTGGCATTATCAGCTGATGTTTGTTAACGAAACTTTCAATGACTTCCATTGATATGCTAATTAGCCTACCCACATTGAAGTTGCTCAACCAGTTGCTTACACAATGCAATACAGATAGACAACCAACAGAAAAAAAAAAAAAAAAAAACAGATACACATCCGTTTAAACACAAATTTGTTACTTGTAGTTTTACAACAAGACACAAGGCACATTCTAAGACACAATGCCTTCCTGTTAGGGTAAAAATCCTGTTAGGCCTTCCTGCCACATGGGTAAAAATGCAAAAAAATAAAAACGTAAAAAAAAAAACTTGAAAATAACAATCTATTTCTCCCACTTTTCGTCAAAGATGTATGGTAATTCCTGTCAATCTTTAACCAAGGGTGATCAGCCCTTACTCACCAGCCCTCTTGACCAGCTACAAGTATTCTAACACTTTGTATTAGCAATACAACATTTAACATATATATACATATCTCGGATAATAAAAAAAAAAAAAAAAAAAAAAAAAAAGGTCTCACCAGATTTGTCGCGCGTCCGCTATCCGATGAAATATTTCACAACATTTTTATGATCATCCAAGCGTGGTTTCAGAATTCGCGAGCCAGCGCCAATCTTGTCCACACGAGAGACGATTTTCAGTTCTGGGTGTCTTTGATTACCAGGACTCAAAACAAAAATACATTAGTCTGTGGATTCTGTGTAAAAATACATTCTACACGCCTAAATCTATGGGGTGCCAAATGAAGTACGCGCTAAAATACTTATATCTATGTATTAATTTGTCTAGTCCCTATAATGTTATTAGTCTGTTAAACCTATGAGCGCATGCTACTGTTAATATCACAATAATACGAGGTTAGCTATGAAGCCAAACACACGGCTAGGAATAATCAAATATTATTTATTTCCCAATAATCAGGAACGCTAACATAAAGTATTAAAAGACATTACAATATCACAAAGCTTACAATCAAATCATATAATATAAGAATATCAAAGATACTTATCACAGGGCCCTCCATGAAAACCTTAAAATGGCTGCCAAGCCATGCGGCTTGAATGGAATCACCATCAGCTGTGTTCATAGGAGAAAAAGGCAGAGAGAGAGCTACCTGAGTGTGTGTGTGCTCTTTTTAATCCAAACATACCCGCCTACTCATAGCCAACCCCATTTTGCCCTCCATCCAATAGGCATCGCCGAGAGATAACATAGTAAGAATGCTGTATTGTCCACTAACAGGCAGCATATCTATTAGTCCTTGAGCCATCTTCACAGCAGGTGGGCCTGAGTCAAGCCATTGTTCCTTTGACTTAGGCAACCTGGCTTACAGCAGCCAGGAAGTGAATCGCAGAAGCATGACATGAGTTAATATTAAATCCAACAATAATACAAAGACAAATCATTATAAAGGACAATTAATATTTAAACTGGCATAAATGACGTGAAGGTGCAATAGGTGAGAGACAAAAAATATATAGAATGAGGGAAATAGGTGCTAAATCTGAATATGCCATACAATAGGCACAGAGAAGAGATTGATATAAACATATATAATAAATTGTGAAGATGGTGCATCATAAAAGGAGGTAAAATGAATAATATATAACCTGTGCAAGTGACATGCAAAGATGATAAAATTATATTAATAAAAACAAATATTCTGTGTGAATATTGCTAATAGTGCATGTACAGTGTATGTCGTGCACAAATGCCTAAATAAATTAAATGAGTATTAGTACTCCTCGACTGTAGTAAAAAGTCTATATGGGAGATAAAGGACCATAGAAATGAGTTATTTAAATATATGAGGGGAATCTGCCCCATGTACAAAAAAATATAGGGGAGATAGAATATATATATTAAAAGTATATATATATATAAAAAATAATAAAAAATATATATATAAAAAAAATATACATATAAAAAACTTATGTATAAAAATATTGGTTATAAACAAACAAGTGGGATGGTACTGTAGGGTGGCTTGGACCGCAAAGGTTATAGGAAGGCCCAAAGATAAAAGGAATGAAGATTATATATATCAAAGGAAGGTTAAAAATTGGATAAAAAACAATTCAAGTCTATGTCCACATTTTAACCCTTTTGGCACAAGAGATTCTAAAAGGTATATCCATTTAGTTTCGTTTTGTGAAATTTGGATCTTTTTATTTCCCCCTCTCCAGTGATCATTGATGGTATCTATGCCATAGAAAATGAGGCCTGTAGGGTCTCTCTTGTGAAATTCGTCAAAGTGTCTGGAGAGATGGTGTTTGGGGAAACCTTTCTTAATGTTATTAATATGTTCCCTGATCCGAACACATAAGTGCCTGGTGGTCCTGCCAACATATTGTAACCGGCAAGGACACTCTATAACATAAGTAACATGTGTAGTGTTACATGTGACCAGCTCTCTGATAGTGAACTCTTTCCCCGTCCTTGATCTAAAAGTGTTTTTTCTCCTGGGTTGCTTCGACAGGCAAGGCACCTTTGGCATTTGTAAAAACCCTTCAATTTTACAGGTCTGGGGGATCTATAACATTCTTTACCAGATGATTCCTGAGGGTAGGTGCTTTTCTGTAAATAAATCTTGGTTTCTTATCCAAAAGTTTCACCAGTGTCCTGTCAGATTTTAAAATAGGCCAGTATTTCCTCACTATGTGTTCGATGGATTTAAATTGGTTACTATACCCAGTGATAAAGGCCACATTCATTTGTTGTTGGTTTGGGGGTCTCTCTTTTGGCCTTAATAGGGAAGCACGGTCCATTCCTTTAATATTCTCTTTCAGTTTTTGTAGAGGTTCGGCCGCATATCCTTTGTCGACAAACTTATTTATTAAGGTGTCTGCCTGTATCAGAAAATCTTCAATATTATGGCAATTTCTACGTATTCTAAGAAGTTGACCATTGGGAATATTATTGATCCATTTTGGGTGGTGGCAACTGAAGGTGGGGACGTACCCATTACGGTCAGTGACCTTGAAGAAGGTTTTTGTGAGTATCTCTTCCCCCCTCTTGAAGATCTGTAGGTCCAGGTAGTCTACTTGATCATAGTCGCATTTCCCAGTGAAGGAAATTCCGAACTTATTGCGGTTGAGTTCTACCAAGAAGGACTCGAAAGAATCGGTACTACCTTCCCACAAAATGATTACATCATCGATGTACCTGTGATAGAATTTGGTCTCTGGTCTTCTGTTCTTGTATATATAACCATCTTCCCACATGTCCATAAATAAGTTAGCCACGCTAGGGGCATATTTTGCGCCCATAGCGACGCCTTTGGTTTGTACATAATATTCTTTTTTATACCAGAAGTAATTATTCTCCATAGCTAGTTTTAAACTTTCCAATAAAAAGCCAATTTGTTCCTGTCTTAAATTTGTGCCTTCATGTAGTGCTTTTTCAACTCCTGCTATATTTAAATAACTAATTTCTATGGTCCTTTATCTCACATATAGACTTTTTACTACAGTCGAGGAGTACTAATACTCATTTAACTTATTTAGGCATTTGTGCACGACATACACTGTACATGCACTATTAGCAATATTCACACAGAATATTTGTTTTTATTAATATAATTTTATCATCTTTGCATGTCACTTGCACATCATCTTATGATGCACCATCTTCACAATTTATTATATATGTTTATATCAATCTCTTCTCTGTGCCTATTGTATGGCATATTCAGATTTAGCACCTATTTCCCTCATTCTATATATTTTTTGTCTCTCACATATTGCACCTTCACGTCATTTATGCCCGTTTAAATATTAATTGTCCTTTATAATGATTTGTCTTTGTATTATGTATGCCTATTTAATCCACTGCCCCAGAATGTAGTTGCCGCGCCATGTCATTTTAATAATAGCCACTAGAGGGGGTGGGTAGTGTATAGTATCCTCAGCCCATGGTAAGGATAGATGCGCTTCCTATATAGTGGGCGTTCTCCCCTTGTCCTCCTCTCCCCCGGATTGGCCGGCGTGGCTACACCTCTCTGTTGAAGGGATATAAATAAAGGGTAAGGCACCTGAATGCTCTGTGGCTGTGTCTATCCAATACTTATAGCAGCGCTAGGTGATAATTTTTCAACATGATTTGAAAAAAATTGTGCATATATATAAACGTTTGGTGTATATATGAATACAAAGTATAAATAAATTAAATTAAAATAAACAATCAAAAAATGCCTCAAAGGGGTAAAGAAAAGTGCACCATAAAGAATCACCTTTACATTACGCCTTAAAGTGCTAAGTGCATGAATTGATAAGTCAAAAGTGCACGTGAACAAATAAATAAATGAGTTTGATCGATATATGGATTGCACTGCGTGTTTTCATCAAAAAAACAAAAAACAAACAAAGAGTCCACGTGACAAATAAACGATCCTCCAATCAGCAATATGGCGAAAGTGACAGTTCAAATAAGCATGCGACAATTGATTCTGTGTTGATTTTCCGTGAGTGATCCAAAACTTCCACCTTAGGTGACACCGTGTTAAAGGGATTAACCCCTTTTGGGGGTACACTCACCAGAAGTATACTTAAAATACGCCTGTAGTATTATACCCCGAGGACCTTCTCCACCAGCATCAGCTATAGAATTCGCATGGATACCTTCAGTGCATCAGCCTCCTTCTCCAGTGTTATATCCCCCTCAGCGTGGTTATTTACGCAAGCTGGCACAACTGTAAATAACCACGCTGAGGGGGATATAACACTGGAGAAGGAGGCTGATGCACTAAAGGTATCCATGCGAATTCTATAGCTGATGCTGGTGGAGAAGGTCCTCGGGGTATAATACTACAGGCGTATTTTAAGTATACTTCTGGTGAGTGTACCCCCAAAAGGGGTTAATCCCTTTAACACGGTGTCACCTAAGGTGGAAGTTTTGGATCACTCACGGAAAATCAACACAGAATCAATTGTCGCATGCTTATTTGAACTGTCACTTTCGCCATATTGCTGATTGGAGGATCGTTTATTTGTCACGTGGACTCTTTGTTTGTTTTTTTTTTTTTTGATGAAAACACGCAGTGCAATCCATATATCGATCAAACTCATTTATTTATTTGTTCACGTGCACTTTTGACTTATCAATTCATGCACTTAGCACTTTTAAGCCCCATACACACGGTCGGACTTTTTCATCAATTTGGTCCGATCGGACAAGGTTGTTGAAAAATCAGACCGTGTGTATGCACCATCGGACAGTGTTCGTCGGTTTGTCCGTCGGACAAAGTCTTATCTCCTGCTGGAATGATTTGCCGTCAACCCGGTCCGATCACACCAAATCCGAGCGTGTGTACGCTTGTCCGACGGACAAAGTGCTACGCATGCTCAGAAGAAATTCTGTGACGGAAGCGCTCGGTCAGGTAAAACTACCTTTCCTAATCGACACAGCACATTCGTCACGCTGCAATGTTAAAATGTCTTTAATGCAGCGCATTCTCTTTTTCTTTACAATGCAACAAGAATGACATGTTTTAGCTGCTCCTATTCACCCGCACTTCTCACAAACTTACTTCTTTATTACTTTGCAGCATTTATACACTACATGTTTATTTTGACTGTGAACGGAAAAGAATCTTTGTTATTTTTTTACCATGATTTGTCTTGTTTTTTTTTTTTTTTTGGGGAATACATATTTGAATGTTTTTTTTTTTTTTGGAGGGGGGTTGTGTGTCTCAAATTACCAAAAACACATTATTTACATTTGTATTTCTTGCTTACATTTACTAGGAGTTTGTTTGTTGTTGGTGCCCCTTGTTAATTCTACTTTAGGATTAGTGAAATGTACCTGCTTACTCAAAGAAAAACTGTCATTGTAGCAAAGTAAAACACAATAGTCAATGATTATTTCAAATCAAAAAAACCTTTATTTAGGTCACACCAACAAACCAAAGAGGAACGCAGCCATGGTGAAACTTGGGAATTTGCAAAGTCTTGGCCCCCCACGGCAACCATCATTGTTCAAGCGTAGAAAATTGGGGGCCTGAGGAGTACGTATATTAAGGGGAGTGCAATCTGGTCGTGAAGTCCAAAGTATCCGGAACTGCAGCAGATGCCATCTAGGTCCCCAGGCTCTGGTACTACAAGAGGCTCCATCTTCTCTCAGACCAGACTGATTCCAGGTCGTCACTCTCAGGTCTTCCTTCCACGCTTCCTTCCACGCTGTGGCTGTCGTGCTGGTGGGGTGGTAGAAGGAGGAGGAGGAGGAGGAGGAGGTGGAGCATGGTAGCTATGGCAAACATGTGTGACTGGGGTCATCTCCCCAGCCCTACCCTTATTTAGGACATGGAGGATGAGCCCCTCACACATGTTGCGTTGCCTCACCTCCATACCCATCATTTTTGTGACAACCACCGAGCCAAAGGTCTCCTCGTCGGCGGGTGTGGCATGTAGGGAGTCTGAAGCCTCTCTGATCATCCGGAGCGCTGACTGTGCCGCATAACCCCCCCTTCTCGCCCTTTTGTACGGAGGGGAGGGGTTTGGGTGTCAGTCAGGCTCCGAGGCCTAGCCCCCTCTTGGCTGCCACTACCCAGCTGGTGGCTGCCACTAACCCCTGCCTCCTCCTGACTGCCACCTTCCACAGCCACCTCCTGGCTGAGGTCTTCCTGTGTATGAAAAAGGGACATAGTTTCAGTTATTTGTTCATCAAACACACACAATTCTCATCTAGTGACTGGTGCAAAATGTTTACAAATAGAAAACCATACAATTCTCAGCCCTGCAGTTTAGATTCTGGCCCCAAATGTCTCCCACACCACTGTCAGTTGATATGTCAAACACGTTAGGAACTAAGCAATTGGCGATCCTGAATTAAGTGAACATCATTCATTATTCCCATAAATGGTAACAAAACTACTATACCTGGAACAAGCTGGGCTCCTCCACCTCTTCCAGACTGGAAGGCCCAGGTTGCTCCTCGGAAGCCTCATCAGGGGTGGGCTGCGCGCAAGGAAGCGTGGAAGGAGGAGTTGAGGTTGGCTCCGTGACATCAGCCTGGTCCTTCAGAAAATGGAGACTCTGATAGTACCAGAGCTTGGGGACATAGACCTCATCTGCTGAAGTTTCAGTTTCCTCAGACTTCACGACCTTCTTGCGCTCCCTGATATACGCACTCCTCAGGCTGCCAATTTTCTTTCTAATATCAGCAACAGTTGCCGCGGGGAACCTTGGCTTGACAAATTCCACAAGTTCCTCCAGGGCTGCGTGCCTCTTTGGTTTGTTGGTGTAATGTGGGTGTATACCCTGCCACAATATGGGAAAATCCCTGTATTTGGCAATGAAGAGGGGGAGAAAACTCATGTCGTTGAATCCCTTCATATCAATCTCTGCAAGACACAACAACACACAAAACCCTCTAAATTATGTCAGGCTAAACTCTCTTAATCTTCTCCATAAAGAAGCCTCAAGTTCAAATCAGTCTAGGCTAGTTATGTACCAACGTTAAATTGTACCTTCGTTTGTAGCGATCGTCTCGTGTGAGTTTTCTCTCCCCTCGTCTCCCAGATCGTGGCTACGACACAGGCGTGTGACGTTTTATATACACTGCGCATGCTTCAAACTCCGCCCGCCCCTGACGATCTTTCTCGTCTATTCCCCACCCCTTCTCTTTACGGCGTAGTGGGGAGAGCACATGGCGGGGACACAGCAGGTGCGCCACAAATATCCCACCAACGAGGAGGAGGACGAGGAAAGTCCGGAGGCAGAAACGTCCCGATCCCGGAGCCTGAAATTCAAGGCCTCCAATATGTCATTTGGAGAAATGTTGGAGATGGTGGACATATTAAAGAGGAGCGACTATGATGGGAAGTATGGGCCTTACCTCAACCCCAATGTCCGCAAGGCCAAGATCATGTCTAAAGTTGTGAGAAGGCTGTACAATCATTTTGGGGTACAACGATCCAAGGAGCAACTGAGGAAACGCTGGTCAGACCTGAAACTGAGGGAGGCCGATCAGTACAGAAAGATCAAGAGAATTCTTCAAAAAAGTAAGTAGTTGTGTTTTGTGTTTGATTTCTTGCTTGCATACTGCTCCATGTGGTTTGATTTTTACAAAGTTGTACATTCCAAAATGGCCACTTTCATGTTCGTCTGTGCATTCGATCGTACTCAGCCTCGATCTTTCTGCCACTGTCATGGTCGTGTGTGTGTCCATTCGATCGTACGCAACCTCGATCGTGCGGCCACTTATAATACGATGTTTGGTGTTTTTTTGGGGGAAAGGAAGTTTGTTCTCCCTAGAAATGTCATCCAGAATGTAAAGCCAATTTATTCAATGTAAAGGAGAGGTCACCCAGTAGCTGTTTACCCATCTGGACTCCAGAGCACTAGTGCTGGGACACCCAAACCCCCTTTTTATTAGCCTTTTCCACACATGTGCTCCAGTGGATACTAGAGGGGGGTCTCCATCACACAAACTTCTACCAAAAAGCTAGTCAGTTTAGCACCTTTACAAAGTGACTACATTCATGTAGTTGACATTTGTAACTGGCCAAACTAAAATAGTGTCCGTCACTTTCAAGCAATGTTTGTCATTTCCTATTTCTGCCCTCAATAGTTTGTGTTGCTAAATCTTCCTTTTGGACATTCTCATAGGGGAGCGAAAACTTGGGCCGTCTGAGGAAACCCCCAAACCAACACCTCCCAAAAAAGGGGAAAGAGCAGAAGCAGAGGAGGAGGAGGAGGAGGAAGGAGAGATCATCGAACTTGGAGAAATTGTCACCACAACAGGTGAGTGTGGGAGAACACAGCTACTGGTAAGCTAATCCATGTATGGCTGCCTCATTTCCAACACCCCATTTTTGTTTGTTTGTGGTTTTTAGGTGACGTGGATGTTGTGGAAGAAAAATCGCACTTTACCACAGAGAGTGCCCACGTACTCATCGGAGAGATAATGGTCTGCAATCGAGATCTAGATTACATAAAGCAAAACATCAATGATGTTCAACAAAAATTGAAGAACATCATTGATGTTTTAGGAAAAATATGAAAACGCACCAAGTAATTAACACACATTTGTGCCTGCTTCTGAACACATTTGCAACTTAAAAACTGTCTGAAATTTGGAACATGCACACATTGTGTCCACATGTGCTAGCTCCCACCATGGTGGATGAATGGCAACGTTTTTTTTGGGGTGCAAACACTTTACGAACTACGAAAGTGGTTGTGGTGAAGGGGTTGCACCCCCAAAAAACGTCCATTCATCCCCATGATGGAAAATGGCACTTTTGAAGCTTCTAGGCATGTGTTTTCCCATCTAATGACCATTTTCAGACCCAAATTGTGTGCATGTTCCAAATTTCCACTTTTCGGGGGTGACCCCCCCATGTGATGAAGGCAAGATCAAACACACTTTGAACATATAGTCATGTCTGATCTTGTCTTCACTTTACAAAGTTGAACTTTCCAAGTTCCTAGGTTCTGTTTTGCTCCATGCCTGGTTTTACCAATTGTGGAATGTTTGTAAACAATGTTGTAAATAACCAAGATGTTGTCAGTTTTGGCGTGAAGATTGTAAACGCACTTGGGAATGTTTTCCTAGTAAACTTTTATTTTTCTAAATGTGTGGCTTCCTTATTTAAAAAACACAATGCATTATCTATGTAAAAAGGAAAGGATATGGGGGGCAATGGGTGTTATTTACTAAAGGCAAATCCACTTTGCACTCCAATTTTCTTTCCCTGTGAACTTTTTCAATGCACTTGTAGAGCATAGCGGATTTGACTTATGTAAATGACACCCACAGTGCTTTGTACGAAAACACGGAGCACAGCATTTTGGAGAATACACACATGTCAGACCTGGTGATGAAAAGGAGTATTTTGTGTGTCAGTTATGCAGTACAAACCTTCTCTAGACCAAAGATTAGGTAGCAAACACACAACATGAGAATAATCTTTTTGGGAAGAAGAGACTGTTACCTCCTTTTGCCCAGAAAGTGCATTCCCACTGTCGAAGGCAAAGGGAAAAAATGTCAAAGTAAAATAAGCTAAAAAGAAGACTGAAATGACAAGAAATCATAGGTTGGTTAAAATATCAGATTTATTAAAAAATGCCTCTCACACATCGTCAGGCAGAGCAATGGCCCCCCTACCCACAAAGTACTGCATATATTGGTCCCGGACCACACGGGCATTTAGAGGGGGCAAGCCTGGACGTGCCACTCGAAGGGCTGTGAGTTCGGCATTTGGAGGGCCCTCCACATCTGGGCCAACGGCCACCACATAGTTCCTGTTATGTCTTTTGAGGAAGTTGTGCAATATGCAACAGGCAAGAACTATGTGGTTGAGTTTGTATTCCGCCAAGTTAAATGCCGTCAGGAACAGGCGGAAGCGGCTGGCCAGGATGCCAAAAGCGTTCTCCACAACTCTTCTGGCTCTGGACAGCCTGTAGTTGAAGACCCTCTGGTCCGGGGTGAGGGTCCTCATCGGGAACGGCCTCATCACATGGGGAGTCAACGCAAACGCTTCATCTGCGACAAAGACGAAGGGGAGTCCTTCGGCATTCTCCTCTGGAGGTGGCAAGCACAGACTGCCACTTTGGAGACGCCAGTAGAACTCCGTGTGCGTAATGGCCCCACCATCCGATATCCGGCCGTTCATCCCCACGTCCACATACATAAACTCGTATGTTGCCGACACCACCGCCAACATCACTACACTATTAAACCCTTTATAATGATAATAGTAGGACCCCGAGTTGGGCGGTGGGACGATGCGGACGTGTTTCCCATCAATTGCCCCTCCGCAGTTAGGAAAGTCCCAACGGCTGGCAAAGTGGGAGGCCACAGTCTGCCATTCCTGTGGCGTGGAAGGGAACTGTGGAGTGAAACAAGAAAAAAAACTTAGTCACTTTGCACCTAAACATTGCAAGCAGATTAGACAATCAACATCTTGGAACAAGAGCATTGTATAAAATTGGAGGCTGGAAAGTATTTGCACAGAAAAGTAGAGGCTCCCCTTCACAGATTACTCACCCCCCCATCAATCCCCCCACTTCTGATGGGCCATTGGCAATAACTAGGGGTTTTGGGGGGGGGGGGGTGGTGGACAGCTAACCCTCTGCACTTCATTGATTGGCAAATGGCTCAATAATGTGGGCTAGTTTGGCCAGACCCTCTGTACTTAACACTATTGGCAGGCCACAGGAAAGATCAAATAACATTTCAACCCCCCCCCCCCCCCCAAAAAAAAGGCAGGCACAGTGTGACATTATTAAATTACCAAGCAAGCTAATAGGAGGGAAAGAAGAACAAAAAATAGGAAATGGAATGTATGGAGGCAGCCCCTTGCACTACATGCTTTGCTGAATTCATCCCTAAAGATGCACACTATAAAGAGGTAGGTATATAGTGTGTATGGACCTTGGGAAAGCCAGCAGATAAAGGATTGGTACCATCTGACAGAGCAGTTGGGGGAGGGGGTTCCTAATGAGTTTCCCCCCCCCCCCCCAAAAGAAAAAAAAAAAAGGGGCTCTACATGAAGTAAACCACACAGCAAACATTTGTGCATATTTTAGGGGGTGTTTTGGGGCAAACAATACTATGCAGCAGACAAAAGACATTGCTTAAGTCACTAGGCCATAGGTGTCTATTGGGGCAGAAGAGCATGCTGGGGAGGTAAGTGAAGGGAAAAATGCATGAAGGAGAAAAGGGGCACAGCATATTAGAGCATATTGCAATCATGGTAATTAGGGAAGGAGGTCAAAAATACAAGTCATTAGCAAACAGAGCATACATAGAAGGGAATAGTAAAGTAGAAATGTTACCTTAATATAGTCCTCCTGCAGGACCTCGATGATGGCAGAACAGGTCTCTGGAATAATGATTCCCAGGGCCTGGGGAGAGATACCTGAAGAGAACTTCAAATCCTGAAGACTTCTCCCTGTCGCCAAGTACCTCAACGTAGCAACAAGCCTCTGCTCCGGAGTAATGGCTTGTCTCATGCAGGTATCCTGCCGGCTGATAAAGGGGGTCAGCAAAGCCAAAAGACGGTGAAAATCGGGGTCCGTCATCCTGAGAAAGTTCCTGAAATCATCAGGATTATTCTCCCGGATCTCACGAAACAAAGGCATGTGCGAGAACTGGTCACGCTGAAGCAACCAATTCTTGGTCCACATACTCCTCGTCACTATGTTCATGGACGGGTCTTGGCTCAAAGCTAAAAGCCCGACACCAATTCCGCGTACAGCACGAACTCGGCGACGAGTACGCACGGGAAACATCGCTCAGAAGGTCACAAAAGGTCGGCTGGTCAGAACGGACAAACAGAAAGCACCGATAAACAGCAAGGCCTGAAAGAACGAAATGAATACCAGCAACGAGCAGACAATAAGCAGTGCAAATCAAAGCGTCCTATATCAAGATATAGGCCGCAATGACCAACAAATGCGAACTGACTACACGCACTAGTAAACAGATACGCACGACAAGCACAAACTGAAGAGCAGTAACGATCTGAGTCAGAAAACTGAGAAGCGCGAATCTTAAGTCACCAAACTTCCACTAACTCTCGATAAACACGGGATCAGCAGAAGGAGCCCAACGGGTGCAGGACGTGGTGCTGAACTTCCCTTTTGTAATCTCGTGGACGACGACTTACGTCACGACGTTCTTCCAGACCGGATATTCCGACAACGTAGTCCGACCGTGTGTACGCAACACCAACATCGGACAAAGTACGTCGGACAAAGTCCGACCGACCTGGTCCGCGGATTGTCCGAGCGTGTGTATGGGGCTTAAGGCGTAATGTAAAGGTGATTCTTTATGGTGCACTTTTCTTTACCCCTTTGAGGCATTTTTTGATTGTTTATTTTAATTTAATTTATTTATACTTTGTATTCATATATACACCAAACGTTTATATATATGCACAATTTTTTTCAAATCATGTTGAAAAATGATCACCTAGCGCTGCTATAAGTATTGGATAGACACAGCCACAGAGCATTCAGGTGCCTTACCCTTTATTTATATCCCTTCAATTCTACTGTCATTTAAGCAGCTGCTATAAATTGCATTTGAGCACACCACTGAAATCAATTGTTACAATCACACTTATTACATTTTATATCTATTTATTTATTTATAATTTAGTATTTAGTAACCACATTCTTTATATTTTATATTTATTTATAATCTAGTATACACAGTGCTACACCGAATATTTATTTATTTATTTATTCTCTTACACAATATATATTTATTTATTTATTTATATATTTGCCCACTATATCACTATCCGGGGTCTACACCACTTATTACCCCAAATATTGTAAGCACACACACCCAAGTAGCGCAGAGAGGTGTTGAGCATAGGAGGGCGGAAAGCTTAAAACACCACTTCTTCACTACACCTCTCTGTATTTATATACGTGTGGTGTACCAAGATGGCCGAGCCTCAGACGACGTCCTATGACGAAACGCGTAAGGCAGCACTATCTTGGTACACAACACGTCACATCCGGCGCAGCCGACTTCCGGTTTCAAGCTACTCGCGGCCGTGGAACGCACGCCGCTTATCCGGAACAGCCGCATTGGATTACACGCCGTTTTTTGCTTTTGTTGTATGGGCTTGCTAGCCCTTAATTCTTCTTTTACACCACTTGGTGGTGAATTTACCATACTATTTTAAAGATTAAAATACTGCTTTTTAAACGGATTCACGCTATGAGTCTGTCCTTCCCCATATACTATATCCAATACTGCTGAGAACACCCTGATGACCCAAAGATAGGATCCAGATGACAGCAACCCCCGGGAGAAAGTGGACACCCCCAGCTTAGACGAGCGAGGATCCCCAGATGAGACCAGCGAGGACTGCTTGAACTATTACTTCTATGCTCATTACCCCTGCAGGGGTTGGGGACTCTGGTAAGTGCAATCACATAAGGGGCAGTGTCGGAAGGAGGGGAGCACCGGATCAACACAACTGCATTCATTTCAAGAACAGTTATTTATTTTTGGGTCTGATATCTGACTGAATCTTCAGCAGATTATATACACATACATTTTTCCCGCGTTACTGTATACACACTTATATAACCTTCACTTATCCTACGGAGGACTTCCATACTATTTTATCTACCTATTCTGTATATATCTTTACATTTTTTTATATATATATACAGAATATTTTTTATATATTTTTTATAAAGATTTTTTGATATTTTTTGGTATCTTTTTATAAAAACTTTTTTTATATCAACTTATATCTATATTGGACTTGATATAGACATATACATCAGATACAGGGTATAGCCCTTGGAGCAACTTCACCTTCACTGTTTGCTTATAGTGAATGCAATTCTTTCTTTATATAATCTTCCCGGCGGCCTTCTAACTTGTACTATATTTTTAATATTGTTTATGTTATGATCAATCTTTTACCGTATTAAAGGAATCGGCTAATATGTCTACCTCATTTATTTATTGATGCACTTGCACTTTGTTCACTTTTATCCCACTCTCTGAATATTTATTTCTTAAAAATCACGTTTCTGTGCCAGTTGAACACCATATCTCGGGTAACTTCAACAGTGTGTGATTTGTATATTGTGGTTTATGTGCTAGTATACACCACTGACTCACCTTTTTACACAAGCACCTTACCTTGTGTTTGACATTTTAATATTTGAGATACGTTCCACCCCTACATTTTATACCCCTGCACTATCTATATTTTTTATTGTGGTTTAGAACAGCGCCAATACCCCTTTTTTTAGTGTTTTATATATCTTTTGACTTCACCTAGGTGAAGTTTCTTAGGGGGGCAGCAGTTCCTTTTCCTAAGCGCGGATACTACCCTTATTTCATACTTATGCCCTTGGTTTTCCTTTTTTATTTGTTTTCTCTTTTCTTTAAGGGCTAGTTCTCCTGTGGTTTGGTGGTGTGCCAGCCCTTCTGTTTTGGACCGCTTTTGGACATCCCTAGGTTGCTTGTTATCAATCTGTAGCCCTCAATGCACAAGTACAAATACAGGTGAAACTCGAAAAATTTGAATATTCTGCAAAAGTTAATTTATTTCACTAATGCAACTTAAAAAGGTGAAACTAATATATGAGACTCATTACATGCAAAGCAAGATAGTTCAAGCCGTGATTTGTCATAATTGTTATGATTATGGCTTACAGCTCATGAAAACCCCAAATCCACAATCTCAGAAAATTTGAATATTGTAAAAAGATGCAATATTCTAGGCTCAAAGTGTCCCACTCTAATCAGCTAATTAAGCCATAACACTTGCAAAGGGTTCCTGAGCCTTTAAATTGTCTCTCAGTCTGGTTCAGTAGGAATCGCAAACAGGGGAAAGACTGCTGACCTGACAGTAGAAAACCATCATTGACACCCTCCATAAGGAGGGAAAGCCTCAAAAGGTAATTGCAAAAGAAGTTGGATGTTCCCAAAGTGCTGTATCAAAGCACAATAATAGAAAGTTATGTGAAAGGGAAAAGTGTTTAAGAAAAAGGTGCACAAGCAGCAGGGATGACCGCAGCTTGGAGAGGATTGTCAGGAAAAGGCCATTCAAAGGTGTTGGGGACTTTCACAAGGAGTAAACTGAGGCTGGAGTCAGTGCATCAAGAGCCACCACACACAGGCGGCTTCAAATGTCGTATTCCTCTTGTCAAGCCACTCCTGAACAACAAACAACATCAGAAGCGTCTTACCTGGGCTAAAGGAAAAACTGACCTGGTCTGTTGCTCAGTGGTCCAAAGTCCTCTTTTCTGATAAGAGAAAATTTTGCATCTCATTTGGAAACCAAGGAACCCAGAGTATGGAGGAAGAATGAAGAGGCACACACTGCAAGATGCTTAAAGTCCAGTGTGAAGTTTCCACAGTCTGTGTTGATTTG
Source organism: Lithobates sylvaticus (assembly GCA_028564925.1). Classification (NCBI taxonomy): domain Eukaryota; kingdom Metazoa; phylum Chordata; class Amphibia; order Anura; family Ranidae; genus Lithobates; species Lithobates sylvaticus. The sequence goes on along the minus strand of CM053030.1, from coordinate 110,330,035 downwards.
AGGAGCCATGTCATCTGCTGGTGTTGGTCCACTGTGCTTCATTAAGTCCAGGGTTAATGCAGCCGTCTACCAGGAGATTTTGAAACATTTCATGCTTCCTTCCTCAAACGAGCTCTATGGGGATGCTGACTTCACTTTCCAGCAGGACTTGGCACACTTCCAAAAGCACCAAAACCTGGTTCAATGACCGTGGGATAACTGTGCTTGATTGGCCAGCAAACTCGCATGACCTGAACCCCATAGAGAATCTATGGGGCATTGCCAAGAGAAAGATGAGACCGAACAATGCAGAAGAGCTAAAGGCCACTATTGAAGCATCCTGGTCTTCCATAACACCTCAGCAGTGCCACAGGCTGATGGCTTCCATGCCATGCTGCATTGAGACAGTAATTGCTGCAAAAGGGGCCCAAACCAAGTACTGAGTACATATGCATGCTTAAACTTTCCAGAGGTCGATTATTGTTCTATGTACAATCCTTGTTTTATTGATTGCATGTAATAATCACATTTTCTGAGATTGTGGATTTGGGGTTTTCATGAGCTGTAAGCCATAATCATCACAATTATGACAAATCACGGCTTGAACTATCTTGCTTTGCATGTAATCAGTCTATCTTGTATATTAGTTTCACTTTTTTTTTTTTTTTTTTTTAAATAACAAACATGCTATACTTACCTCCACTGTGCAGCTCGTTTTGCACAGAGTGGCCCCGAACGAGAGCGGCATATCGCCGTGATCTCGGCATGCGCAGTGCGCCTGCGCGCCGCAGTCTACGGCGCATGCGCCGTAGATAGCAGTGCCTTTTCTTTTCTAAATATCTCCTAAACCATGTAGGTTTAGGAGATATTTATTGGACCTACAGGTAAGCCTTAATCTAGGCTTACCTGTAGGTCAAAGGGGTTTGTAAGGGTTTACAACCACTTTAAGTTGCATTAGTGAAATTAATGAACTTTTTCACGATATTCAAATTTTTTGCATTTCACCTGTATACTTTAAATCCACTGAGGAACACCTTTCCCTCCCCTCTTATTTTATGGTTTTCTTTTTTTGGATTGCTTGACACAAATGAGCAGGTGTGACGTGCTATAACCTCTAAGGCAGGGGTAGGCAACCTTAAAGAGGTGGAGATCTACATGAACAACATAGGAGAAGTCAAAGATCGCAGTGGCGCCTTATCACACCTGATTTAAACCTCTAATTGCTGTACTACCGTGTCAAAATCGTGTGCATTGCACGGCAATCAGAGGTTTAAATCAGGCGGTGATCTGTTGAAAGCACAACAAAACTCTTGCATTTAGGAGTTTTGTTGCCTTTTTGGAAAAAGTAGGTTATAATTGAAATCTATGGATAAGTGCAGCAAACCCACAGAAAAGCTGCAGGTACACTGCACCCGCAGTGTGGGTAAACCGCAGCCCTATAATATTATGGCCAGTGTATTGCTTGACACTGACCTGAAGATCTTCTTTCCTGCTGCTGGCACCACTCTGGAGACCGCTAGCCGGGATAAGAGATGTATTGGTATCACTCCGCATAGGACAGGAGCCAGCACTACAGAGTAGACCTCGGCTTATGCGGCTCTTGCTCCCTACTACAGCTCCAACTTTACAAATAGTGCCTCGGCATTGCACTCTGATGCTCTAGGATGGTGGGCCAGCAAGCCCAGACCACGATCTACCATTCTCCTGTCTGCAAACTACTGGGAGATCCCGATCTACAGGTTGCTGACCCCCGCTCTAAAGGGCTAAGCTTCAGGTTTTCATTGCCTAGTGTAATTTCTCCAGTAGGCAGCAGTAAAACCCTAGGTTGCTTGTTTTCGGGCTGTGTCCCTCAATAGACTCAGAGAGAAGGATTTTACAGCGAGTGCAAAAATCCTATTTGCAGAATCACCAGATGAAAAGAAAAAAAAAAAAAACAAATACGGCCATCACATTGAAGTACTGTAAACTACAATATGTTATATTTTTGTTCTTGGGTTTAGATACACTTTAAACAGTGCTGTCTTGCTATGCATAATACTTCACAGTGGAAAACGCATTATTTATAAAGGGAATATACTGACAACACTGATTTAAAATACTCTGTAATTCTGCATTTTGCTTTAACCACTAGACATCCGGCCATAGCCGAATGACGGCCTCAGCGCGGATGTAAATTCCCGGGAGGTCGACATATGACGTCCTCCCCTTTCCTCCCTCCCTGTGCGTGCTCACGAGCGCGCAGCAGGGAAATTCTGTGTTGCCAATCACAGATCGCTGTAAACGGCCAATCACAGCGGCCATTTACAGTGCGATCGGCGTGTCCAATGGGAGATGATCTCATATGTAAACATATGAGATCATCTCTCAGCACCGCTCTCCCTCCTCACACAGAGACAGCGTGTGAGGAGGGAGAGATGAACGGCTGCAGCGCCCGTAAGTAGAAAAAAAAATAAAAAAAATAAAGTGCCATCTGCCCCCACTGTCCCCACTGCCACCACTGCCATCTGTCCCCAGTACCATCTGCCAGTGCCATTTGTCCCCAGTGCCACCTGTCCCCAGTGCCATGTATAAGTGCCATCTGTCATCAGTGCCACCTGTCATCAGTGCCATATCAGTGTCACATATTAGTGCCATCTGTCATCAGTGCCACGTATCAGTGCCATCTGTAATCAGTGCCACCTGTCAGTGTCACGTGCCATCTGTTATCAGTGTCACCTGTCATCAATGCCACGTATCAGTGCCATCTGTCATCAGTGTCACAAGAAATGAGATAGGGCACCAATACATCAGGTGTGATAAATTTTGTATGATTCACACCACGGTTTGTGGACTCTCTAACTTTCACGAAGACCAAATAATATCCACTAATTTGGGTTATTTTTAACAAAGATATGTGGCAGTTTAAATTGTGGCCAAAATTTATGAAGAAAAATTTATAATTTCCTAAATTTTATCACAGAAACAAAGAAAAATGCGTTTTTTTTTAAAAATTTCGGTCTTTTTTCATTTATAGCGCAAAAAATAAAAAACCCAGAGGTGATCAAATACCACCAAAAGAAAGCTCTGTTTTGACTAAGTAATTGTCATTCAAAGTGTGAGAGCACCGAAAGCTGAAAATTGGTCTGGATAGGAGGGGGGTTTAAGTGCCTGGTAAGCAAGTGGTTAAAGAATTTAAATTGTGGACTGACTGAAGAGTGACCTTCTACTACTACATCATTGACGACACCCCTTTCTTCACGGGGAGACTGGAACTGAAATTCTAGAACTAAAAAGCACAGAACGAGTTCAGGGCCCAGAAAAAAGACAAACCTAGACTATGGAAGCATCAAGCTGGAAAAGTCTCCACAGGTATTTTCAGAAAATGTTTTTGATGCCTTTTATCTTAAATGGTATGCCTAAGGTTATTTTCATTAAAGCCCAACTGAACGTTTAATCAGATGTATATTCCAGCATAAAAACAAAGGTGTGTAAGATTTTAAAGCGGAGTTCTGCTGCTGACTTTTAAAATATGGACACTTACCTGTCCAGGGTGCCCGCAATGTCCTCTACCGAAGCCGATCTGTCTCTCGGGTGGAGGCGCCACCATCTTCAGTAAGGGAATCAGAAAGTGAAGCCTTGCGGCTTCACAGCCTGGTTCCCTACTGTACATTTTCGAGTCGTGCAGCGTGTCGTCCTCACTGGTCCCTGCTGTCTCCTGAGACCTGTGTGTCTCCCAGAAGATAGCGGGGGGGGGGGGGGTGGGGGGCGGCGGAGGGGCCGGACATGGTGTAGATCGCCACAGAATCTGCGGCGATCTATCACCGGAAGTGGAAGCAAATACTGTACCTGTATTAGACAGGTATCTCTTCCCCCCCTGAAAGGTGCCAAATGTGACACCAGAGGAGGGGAGGAACCGGAAAAGCAGAAGTTCCATTTTTGGGTGAAACTCTGCTTTTAAAGTGCATTTTCTTTAGAAAGCAGCCACATCTAATGTGCAGGCCATGACCTTAAACAAGGGATATGGACTAAGTTTTTTTTTTTTTTTTTATTGATTAACATGTTCAGTACTGTTAGAGGCATGAGAACCCTACAAACTATTTTTCCCTAAAGTGAAGGTTGTTGCTTTACTAAAATAACATTGGATTGTGTTATGTGACTAGCGTTGGTACACACAGCATCCAGTGGGGAATCTTCTTTTAATGTGGCTTATTTTGAAAAACTAGGGAAATGGGAATGGAGATATTTTCATCTTCCCTTTCATGCAGAACTCTCCTCTGGCTAAATATCCCCTTTAATTTCCTATACACCTTTTACTACTAGTTCTGTCATTTGCACTAATGTCATTGTATTCATTTTCTCTGCAGTCACTTGAATGGGAAGCCGTTCAGTGTGGAAGGACGGAAGACCAGTTGATTATGAGCGAACAGACAGACGATATCTTGATGGCTACAAGTCACCCAGCAGCTCTTTACCAAGGCCTCTGATATTATGAATGTGGGATCTTTTTTAACTGGTCAATCCAGTGGCCTCTCTTACATGCACTAAGATAAGACTCTTTAGAACTGTTGTTATAGTAATGCTTTGTTTTACAGCCCTTCCTCAATGCTTGAATCTAGCAAATACTTGCTTACTATGCTTCACAATTGACCAGCACTGGACTTTCAACCTGGCAGATCATAGTAGTCGCAAGAACTAACATTCATGCTTTGGTCAATCTACCCCAACGTTGCCTAATGTGTTTGAGTGGAGCTATCGGCTAAATATAGCCTGTAGTATTTTTATGGTTTAAACTATTCTTTTTTTTGAAAATTTTTATTTATTGCTTTTTTGAACAAAACAGGTACATACAAGACCCAAAGGGCCATACAAACAGACAAAAAGCAAGGGCAACACTATTTACAACTCTTCATCATTGACTCTTCCTCCTCCTTCCCCACCCCGGCTCAGTGAAGATTACATTTCAACACATTTAATACTAAGGCCCCCTTCCCTCAAGAACATACAATAGGAGCATTTACTTATGGCAAATACTTACAAACATGTCACAAACCCATCGCCAGTGCATACTATTATGTATCCCTCAATCCGCCACCGTGGTTTCACTATTCATCCAACTGCTCCACACCTCATCAAATTTTTGTGGTATGCCCCTGCTACTATATGTAGCCTTGTAGAAGGGTGCGGCCCTATTAACCAAACCCTTCCAAGCTGATACAGCTGGAGGATTAGACTTTTTCCATGATAACACTATCATTTTCCTAGCATAATAGATTAGGATCGTCAGCAACGTACGAGTTACTCCCTTTGGGGCTAGATTATCCACCAGTCCCAAAAGGCACACCTCTATTGTAGGCTGTATATGAATAGCTGTTACTTCTGCTATACATTCCATGACCCCCTTCCAAAATGCTTGAATGTTCGAGCAATTCCAAAAGATGTGCATGAAATCAGCAGTGAGGGAACTGCACCACCAGCAATCAGGAGACTGGGAAGGGAACATCTTCGCCAATCTAGCTGGAGTAAGATATATGCGATGCAGGAATTTAAACTGTATGAGTTGGTCCCTGGCAGAGACCAGTCTAGTGAAATTAATGTCCCATACATCGTCCCAGTCATCCCCATCCATCTGGGGGAACACCTCACCCCACGCCGCCCTACACTTTGCAAGGAGATCTCCTCCCCCACCAAACAGTTGTTTATATATGGTAGACAAGGCCTTGTCTAAAGTGTCTTCCCTCAGCAGAGACTCTACATCACTCGTTTTCAGGATACCATTTTCTCCAAATTGGGCATTGTATGCATGTCTGAGCTGAAAATACCGGAACAAGTGAGTGTTGGGAAGATTAAATTTAGTTTTCAGGGCGTCAAACTGAAGAAGTTTTCCACCACCCACTATGTCCTTCAGCGTCTTAATACCAAATTTAGTCCAAATGATTGGATCAGGGTACTCGTAGAAGTGTGTTAATGTAGGATTCTTCCAGAGTGGTGTGTGAGGAGAAATCTTAGAAACGCTACCCATCTTGGACACTGCTACCCATGCCCTACTAGCTGCACGCATGGATACCGTGAGTCTATATGGAGCCCTGACACCCCGATATGGGAGATGTGTCAGTGCTTCATACGAGCCAACAACAGCCGCCTCTAGTGTATTGGCAGTGTCATTCTCAGGTACCGCAAACCACCTATGTAGGAATACTAGCTGACCCGCTAAGAAATATCTGTGAATGTCTGGGACCGCCAATCCCCCTTGTTTCCACGGCAGTTGTAACACCCGGAGCTTAATTCGGGGGTGTCGCCCCTGCCACAGAAAATTAGTTATGAGCTGATCTATTCTTTTGAAAATATATCTCGGAATCCAAACAGGGGAATTCCGGAATATATATAAAAATAGAGGTAAAAACTTCATTTTAACTAAATTCACTCTACCTATGAGTGTCAGAGGTAGATTCTGCCATGCCTGCAGTTTGGATTTCAGTGTAGTCAAAAGTGGATCGACATTCAAACAACAAAGTCCGATACGGAGTTGGAGATACGCAGCCCCAAATATTTGACCACCTCCACCCTCTGCAGGGGACAATCTAAGGGGATCTCACATCCGGGGGATGGTGTCTTGAGTGAGAGAATCTGGGATTTTCCCCAATTGACTCTCAGACCCGAGAAGTGTGAAAAGGAATTTAGGATGTCTAAAGCTGCCGACAGGGAATTCTTGGAATCTCGTAAAAAAAGGACCATATCGTCCGCGTACAGTGCCATTTTTCGGTCAAGCTACCCACCGTTATCCCTTGTACCTCCTCGGATGCTCGTAAAGCCGCCGCCAAGGGTTCGATCATGATAGAGAAAAGACCTGGGAATAAAGGGCATCCCTGGCGAGTGCCCCTGTATATTGGAAAAAATTTGGATAACGTATTATTTAACTTTATGGCTGCTGTGGGGCAGTGGTATAGAATGTCGATCCACTTCCGGAACTGAGGACCGAAACCCAACACCTCGAGTACCACCCTCATGTAGTTCCAATCAACGGAATCAAAGGCCTTTTCCAAATCCAGAAAGACCAGTATTCCACCGCTAGAAATATCGGGCCCAACTGAGTGTGAGTGAAAACCCTACGCAAATTAATATCCGTGGCCTTTTTGGGCATAAAACCTGTTTGGTCGGGGGAAATAACATGCTGCAGGACCAGCATGAGTCTAGTAGCTAACAGTTTGGTCAGTATTTTAAAGTCCATATTTAATAAAGAGATGGGTCTATATGATGAACACTGCAGCGGGTCTTTATCTGGCTTAGCCAATAATACAATATGAGCCTCATAAAAGGAGGGGGGGAGACTTCCCTTCTGAAAACATTCTGTGTATAATTGCAACAGTCTGGGTGTCAGGGTTTCTGAATAGTGGCGGTACCACTCAATTGGCAGGCCGTCAGGCCCAGGAGCCTTACCACCAGGAAATGATCCTATTGCAGCGACTACCTCCTCCTCCCTGAACATGGCATCTAGATAGCTGCCAGATTCTTCTGGCAGTTCGGGCAACCGTAGGGCCCCTAATGTGGCTCTGAGATCCCCAGTGTCATAAGAAGCTATAGGAGAGTACAAAGACCTATAAAAGGATACAAACTCCCTGTCAGGGCTCCAGCGTCGGACGGACGGCCCGCTCTCCAGTGCGCATGCGCGGGGGCCCGGCGCTCTGGCGCATGCGCACTCGCGGTTCGGCGGTCCGGCGCTCGCGCATGCGCAATAGCGCACGCTTGTGCGCTGTGGCGCACAATTAGCGTCCTCCTGGGCGCCTATAAAAGCTGCCTGACGCACAGGCACTTTGCTGGTCTGTCTTTCCAGCTTAGTGCCTGTGCGTCCCTGTGTAAAATCAGATCTGATCCTGTGTGTTTGACCCCCTGGCTTGTAAACGGACTGCTGCTTCCTCCTGTGTTTGACCCCCTGGCTTGTTAACGGACTCCGCTGCTTTCTCCTGTGTTTGAACCCTGCCTGCTCAAAGGACTTGCTGCTTGATCCTGTGTTTGACCCTCGGCTTGCCTCAACGGACTTTACTGCTTGATCCTGTGTTTGACCCTCGGCTTGCCTCAACGGACTTACTGCTTGATCCTGTGTTTGACCCCCGGCTTCCTTCCACGGACTCTGCCATTGATCCTGTGTTTGACCCTCGGCCTGCATTCGAGACTTTCATAGCAGCCGACTGCTCAGTGACTGGTGTTAGTCCCTCAGCCGGGTGTTTGGGCTGCTGCCTCTCCTTCCTGCCATCTGCCGGTCTGCCCGGGCCAGGTCCTCATCTCCTCCAGACGTCTCACCAGTTCCGTCCACCTATCGGAGGTGACCTGTGCCTCCTGGTGCCGTTTGTTCCCTGTCTCACCACCAGGGGGCAGATTGCGCCGGGTCGCAAGGGTGAACCGCTCTCAGCATCTCGGTCTCGGTAAGTACGTCTCTGATAGTACAGACCAGCCATGTCCGAGACCGACAGAGCGTGTTCTGCCCTTGAGATCCTGTGTCAGCAGATGGCAGCACTTACTGAGGCTGTCCAAAAACTACAGATGGGCTACACCCAAATTGACAGCCGCCTACAACAATTGACCGGGCCATCTGCCCCCGCAGCCGGCAACTCTGCCACCATCGGCGGGGTCCCCCCGTCTGCAGCTCCTGGCAATCCCACAGTGGTCGTGGCTTCTCCTGAACCTAGGGTGCCTATACCTGAACGATTCTGTGGCGACCGCAAGAGATTCAGAGCGTTCAAGAATGCCTGCTCCCTGTACTTGGCCCTGCAACCCAGAACCTTCTCCTCGGAGGTAGTAAAAGTGGGGTTTATCATCTCTCTCCTGACTGAAGAACCCCAGGCTTGGGCCCATAGCCTAATGGAACAGAGGGACCCTGTGTTGAACTCTGTAGATGCCTTCTTTGAGAGCATGGGTCAGCTCTATGACGATCCCCAAAAAGGGGCCACCGCTGAAACCACCCTACACAACCTCTCCCAAGGCCGGAGACCGGTCGAAGACTACACTGCCGAATTTAGGAAATGGTCAGCCGACATCGGCTGGAACGGGCCGGCCCTCAAATATAAGTTCCGCCAAGGACTTTCCGACACCCTCAAGGATGAACTTGCCCGGATCGACGTCCCGGAAACTCTGGAGGACCTCATACAAGCAGTCACCAAGATCGACAGACGCTTGCGCGAACGCCGCGCTGAACGTTTTCAAACGCCTCGTCCCAGTTGGATGTTGCCCAAGCCGAGTCCTGCCCAGCCTTCATTCCATGCGCCACCTGTGGCCCCTCCCGGAATTGAACCCATGCAGTTGGGCCTGGTCCGTGCCCTTTTAACCCCAGAGGAGCGTTTGCGCAGGCGACAGGCCAACCTGTGCCTTTATTGCGGAGGTTCCGGGCACTTCCTTCGCACTTGCCCCATTAGGCCTAGTAAGTCCCTTTCCAAGCTCAACTTTAGCTACCAGGTTTCCGGTCTGTCCCAAACTTACATTATTCTCTTTATCTCTTTGCAGTTAACGGGAAAGGAGGTCTGCCTCCCAGCCATAATTGATTCCGGGGCCTGCAGCTGCTTCTTGGATTCCTCACTCGCTGCCCGGCTCCAGCTTCCCCTTGTCCCCAAGAAGCAGTGCCTCCAGGTTCATCTAGCCGATGGATCCCTTCCGCGCTCCGGCTTGATCACTTTCGAAACCTGTCCCATCCTTGTCACCACCGATTCTGGCCATAAGGAGCTCCTCCGCTTGGATATTATTCCGTCTCTCATGTTCCCCATCATCCTGGGGCTCCCCTGGCTGCAGGCACATGAACCCCTGATTAACTGGCGGACGAAGGAGGTCTTCTTCCCTTCCCAATACTGTTCCCAAAACTGCTCCTCTCCAACCCCAGCTTCCTGCTCAGCTTTAGTACCAGTGCCCGACAGCCTGAAACACGTCCCACCTGTCTACCTGGAATTTAGGGACGTCTTTGACAAACAACAGGCCGACCGCCTACCACCTCACCGACCCTACGACTGTCCTATAGACCTCTTGCCCGGTGCTGCGGTTCCTTTCGGCCGTATTTTTCCCCTGTCCGAAACCGAGTTAGCAACCCTCAAAACCTACATTGACGAGAACCTGGCCAAAGGATTCATCCGTCCTTCTTCTTCACCAGCCGGAGCCGCCATCTTCTTCGTCGAGAAGAAGGACGGCTCACTGAGACCCTGTATTGACTACAGAGAAATCAATAAAATTACCATTAAAAACCGGTACCCTCTTCCCCTCATCCCCGAATTATTTCAGCGATTCCGGTCTGCACAGATCTTCTCCAAACTTGATCTCCGCGGGGCCTACAATCTCATACGGATCAGGGCAGGTGATGAGTGGAAGACCGCGTTCAGATCAAGGTTCGGGCACTACGAGTACCTGGTAATGCCGTTCGGGCTCTGTAACGCCCCGGCGACATTCCAACACTTGGTGAATGATATTTTCCGGAGATACCTGGACGACTTCCTAGTGGTCTATCTGGATGATATCCTCATTTTCTCTGCCACTCCTGAACTCCACCGAACGCATGTTAAGATAGTCCTCACCATCCTCAGGCAACACAAACTCTACCTCAAGGCAGAAAAATGCGAATTCGAAAGGTCCACTGTGCAGTTCCTGGGGTTTATTATTTCTACCAATGGGGTCGCCATGGACCCACAAAAAGTCCAAGCTATCCAAGATTGGCCAGCCCCTAAAGATAAAAAGGGAGTTCAGAGGTTTATTGGGTTTGCCAACTTCTATCGGAGATTTATCATTGGCTTCTCCTCCATTGTGGCACCAATCACCCTACTCACCCACCAACACAGTCAGTTCCGTTGGTCCCCAGAAGCCCAGGCGAAGTCCCTGTTCTCCTTCGCCACGATCCTACGGCACCCAGACCCCGCATTGCCCTTTGTACTGGAGGTGGATGCTTCCGAAACTGCTCTCGGTGCCATCCTCTCCCAGCGCCAGGGCGCCAAGGCCCTCCTTCACCCGGTGGCCTTTGCCTCCCGGAAGCTGAGCCCGCCAGAGAAGAATTATGACGTGGGGACAGGGAACTGCTGGCCATTAAATTTGCCCTTGAAGAGTGGCGATATCTCTTGGAGGGGGCATCTCACCCTGTTATGGTTTGGACCGACCATAAGAATCTCGAGTATCTCAGGACAGCCAAACGACTGAGACCCAGGCAGGCTAGATGGGCCCTCTTCTTTTCGAGATTCAATTTTCTCATCGCCTATAGACCAGGCTCCAAGAACGGAAAGGCCGATGCGCTCTCCTGCATGTTCCTAGAGTCTACCCAAGAAACCGAACCTAGCACTATCTTGTCCCCACAAAACTTCGGCCTACTTACCCAGGTGGATCTTATGACTACGATCAAAACTGCTACTGAACATGACCAGGCCCCACCAACCACTCTCTGGCCAAACACGACGATCTCCTGTGGTCTGGGGAAAAAATCTTCATCCCCCTTGGAGTGAGACTTCTCGTACTCGAAACCTTTCATGACCACAAGTTGGCAGGCCATTTTGGTTCCAGGAAAACCGTGGAGCTTGTCTCTCGTTCTTTTTGGTGGCCAGGCTGGAGGCAGGATTGTAGCGACTATGTCGCCTCCTGCGTTCCATGCCAGAGCAGCAAGGGACCTAAGACCAAATCCTGGGGGCTATTAAGACCACTACCCATCCCTGATCGCCCTTGAGCGGAAGTCTCCATGGACTTTATCGTTGAATTGCCCCCTTCTAAGGAATACACCACTATTCTTGTCATCGTGGACCGGCTCTCTAAGATGGCACATTTTTTACCCCTGGTGGGTACTCCGTCCGCCTCCACCACGGCTGACGTATTCTTCAAGGAAATCGTATGACTTCATGGGGTGCCCAAAAGCATCACTTCGGACAGGGGTACCCAGTTTACTTCAAAATTTTGGAAAGAGTTATGCAAGTCTCTTGAAATAAAGATCTGCCTGTCTTCCGCCTACCACCCCCAAAGCAACGGTCAAACGGAAAGGACCAACCAGACACTGGAACAGTACCTCCGTTGCTTCTGCTCTGATTCCCAAAATAACTGGTCAACCCTCTTACCATACGCTGAGTTTGCATATAATAACTCTATCCATTCCGCCACCAAGCAAACACCCTTCTGGGCCAACTTTGGCTTCCATCCCTCATTTCTTCCCGAATCTCCCCCGGAAAACTCTGTCCCTGCAGCTCAAGATCGTGTGGAGTCTCTACAAATCAATTTTCAAAAGTTGCAAAAATGTATGCAGGAGGCCCAAGAAGGGTACAGCAAGCACTTTAACAAGGGGAGGAAAGAGAATCCAGCATTTGGGGTCAACGAAGAGGTCTGGCTGTCCTCCACTAACCTGAAATTACCTGTCCCCTCCCGAAAATTGGGGCCAAGGTTCATCGGCCCATTCAAGGTCAAAAGGATAGTAAACCCTGTGGCCTTCGAACTTGACCTACCACCAAGTTACAGGATTCACCCTGTTTTTCATGCTTCCCTTTTGAAACCCACCACCCCCCAGCCCTTTTCCTGGCAGGGAAAAACCGCCTCCTCCTCCTGTTTTAGTCGAGGGCGAGAAGGAGTTTGAGGTGGAGGAAATTCTGAGTTGCAGGAAAAAGGGCAGGCAGCTTCAATACCTGATTAGGTGGAAGGGTTACCCTTCCGAGGACAATTCATGGGAACCCTCAAGGAACCTACACGCCCCACGTTTGATCCAGGCATTCCACCAAGCTCACCCTGAACTAATGGCCAGTTTGGGTGTCCAGAGGCCACCCCTCGGGCTCCAGCGTCGGACGGACGGCCCGCTCTCCAGTGTGCATGCGCGGGGGCCCGGCGCTCCGGCGCATGCGCACTTGCGGTTCGGCGGTCCGGCGCTCACGCATGCGCAATAGCGCACGCTTGTGCGCTGTGGCACACAATTAGCGTCCTCCTGGGCGCCTATAAAAGCTGCCTGACGCACAGGCACTTTGCTGGTCTGTCTTTCCAGCTTAGTGCCTGTGCGTCCCTGTGTAAAATCAGATCTGATCCTGTGTGTTTGACCCCCTGGCTTGTAAACGGACTGCTGCTTCCTCCTGTGTTTGACCCCCTGCCTTTTTAATGGACTCTGCTGCTTTCTCCTGTGTTTGACCCCTGCCTGCTCAAAGGACTTGCTGCTTGATCCTGTGTTTGACCCTCGGCTTGCCTCAACGGACTTTACTGCTTGATCCTGTGTTTGACCCTCGGCTTGCCTCAACGGACTTACTGCTTGATCCTGTGTTTGACCCCCGGCTTCCTTCCACGGACTCTGCCATTGATCCTGTGTTTGACCCTCGGCCTGCATGCGAGACTTTCATAGCAGCCGACTGCTCAGTGACTGGTGTTAGTCCCTCAGCCGGGTGTTTGGGCTCCTGCCTCTCCTTCCTGCCATCTGCCGGTCTGCCCGAGCCAGGTCCTCATCTCCTCCAGACGTCTCACCAGTTCCGTCCACCTATCGGAGGTGACCTGTGCCTCCTGGTGCCGTTTGTTCCCTGTCTCACCACCAGAGGGCAGATTGCGCCGGGTCGCAAGGGTGAACCGCTCTCAGCATCTCGGTCTCGGTAAGTACGTCTCTGATACTCCCGTACTACACCCTCCCCATCCCTCAATAATTGTCCTGATGGAGACAGTATGCAGGGAACTACAGTCGGGGACGTGTCCCCTGCCGACAGAAGAGCCAACAGCCTTCCATTTTTATCTCCTTTCTCAAAAACTCTCGCCGCACTCCTTTGCATCTGGCAAGTAGTCATGTCCCGATAATGGAGAGACATTTTCCTCCTTGCAAACTGCAACTGAGCCAACGTGTCAGGAGAAGGCGAGTCGGCATGTGCCTTGGCGCATTCTTGTTCCTTGTCCTGGAGTTGTTTTTCCACACTATTCTGCTCTGTTCTCTGTGCTTTTATGGCTGATATGTATACCCCCCGAGTGGTGGCCTTGAAGGCTTCCCACTCAGTGAGTAGTGTTGCCGATCCCTCGTTAATTTGCCAAAAGGTATCCATGTGTGGTTTCAGGAGACAAACGCCAAACTCTCCCTGAGCTCTGGGAGCCTACTTGTAAGATTATCTGAAGTGGTGTGTGATCCGATAAGCCCCCCGGAAGATAGGACGCCCCAGCCACCCGTGGCAATAATGTCCCATTGGCAAATGCCAGGTCTATTCTGGAGGACGAGGCATGCACCGAGGACAAGTACGCAGAGGCGTATCTAGTGAAAATGGCGCCTATGGCAAGCACTGAAACTGCGCCCCTGTCAAAACATTTTTAGTGTACAGGGCCGTGTTTTCACTGCATGAGACGCACACAGATATTCAGTACATCCACGGACAGGCAGACCAATTCAAATCAATTGGACCTCAGCCCCTGCTCGAACCTTGATATCTGTTTGGGTGCAGGGACATGCCCCTGAGCACAGACAGTGTGCATTCAAGAACATGCACCCGCATCCAAATGGATGTCAAATTGGGAACAATAACCCTCCCTTACTCCATCCAACAACTCTAGTTCGACTTGAAGTATGAAGGAGACCTGCCCCAGCCCCAGGAAATGTGCCCTCCATGACAGGTACCTGAGCAGAGTTTGGAGATCTAAGAGCTCAGTGCCAGTCTCCAGGTCCTGAATCTTGAAGCAAGTGAAGTCAACACCTCAGGTCTGCACAGATATCCGATGACAGACGACAAGTGATGTTAATGACACACAGCGCCTAGCACAAGCCGGTGACAGGTCTCCTGACAGTAACTCACTTTCTGTGACCCAGCTCAGGCCTAGAACATGCTCCGGTCCTAACAGCTCCTTCAGGCCTAACAACTCCTGTTTGGTGACCGCAGCCTCTCTCCGGAGTTCCCCATCACTGTCCTCCCTCCCGTGCACGCACCTTTATCCCAGTCATAATGAACTGCCAGCTGCAGGATTGCAACAAGGCTGCCAGTTGATCCCTCTGGAATCCCTCCCATCGCTAGTGATGAAGATTCTGTAGTATTCAGGGAGGAAGACATTCCATAGAGGTAGGTGGAAGGTTCTCTGCCACTAAAGCGTTGTCACTAGCAACAGAGTCTCCCACCTGACATCAGCCTGAGAGGAAGGAGCTTCTCTGCAAAAATTATACAGTGACAAAACAGGAATGCATTCATACAGACTGGGAGGTAGAATGTAAGCTCTGATCCTATCACTTTCTACATGACTCTCTATCCCTCTCTGTCCTCCTCAGTTCAGGACCTCCAGGATCCTGCTAGCTTCTTCCTCCTATAGGAATTTGAGTTCCAGACAGTCTATGCCTGGGTCAGTCATATCTGTCAGTCATATCTTTTTATGTACATACAGAACTTTGCTGCTCACCGATGCACAGAGCAGCCTCAGCCATGGAGAGGGAGTGATAAGCAGGCACATCTACATGTATCCTGGGGATGCCAAGCTCCATATAAGCTGGGCAGTGTTGTCACTGTTATTTGTCCCATCCTGCAGCTCTGTGTGCTGGAATGCCAGGCTTTATTACCTTACCCTCCTCCGATCTCAGCCTTCCTGCACACACAGCTCCTACAACTTTGCACCAGCAGCCAGGACACAACTGCAGACAGACAGTCTCCACTGCCAATCTGTGTGGAACGCGACACATGCAGCCACGCCCCCTCCAAGCACGCCGCCTCACATCTCAGCACAGGACAGGAGCAGGGCAGAGAATCACTCCGCCGGCCGGGAATAATTGAGTAGCGGGGCGGAGTGATGTACATGCGCCCGAAAATGAAGAAAAAGTCCCTCGTTTATGCTCACTTCCTGGGCCCCTATTTTGACCTGATGGGGCTCAGGAAACTGTAATTGCATCCCCCCATAAGCAAGTAGGAACGGGAGAGGTTTATAAAGCTCTAATTTTAAATTCAGTGATGAACTGTAATGCTGGAATCCTGCTCACTAGCGCCCCCTTCATATTGCGCCCATGGCACTTGCCATATGTGCCATACCCTGGATACGCCACTGCAAGTACGAGTAGCATCTGTCCGTGGGATGCTTCCACCGCCAAATCTCAGTGAGACCCGCAGCTTCCGCCCAATGCGACAAGTCGTGGTTAGGATCCCTGTGTGGAATAGACGTGTCCAACTTGTAGTCAAGAATATTATTGAAATCTCCAGCCACCAGTAACTGAAATGGAGCATGAGATGCCAATTTCTCATACAGGATATTCCCTGTATACGGGGGGGGGGGATATATATATTTACCAGGGCTAACCTGTGGGAATAAACTTGAATTATTACAAGCAGGTATCTGCCCCCGGGGTCTGTAATCACTGTGTCTATGGAGCATGGTAAGGACTTATGTAACAAAATAGACACTCCTCTAGCATAAGACGAATAGGTGGCATGTATGGCTCTGTGCATCCAGGGACGTTTCATGGCAAGAATTTTGTTGCCTAGTAAATAAGGTTCCTGTAAAAACATTATATGGGGATGTTGAGCCTGCAAAAATTTCAGCACCAAAGCTCTCTTGTATTTTGAATTCAAGCCCCTGACATTCCAGGAGATAATTTTAATATTCAAGGACATGACTGTAATTTAGACATTTGCCACAAGATGGAGGCCTAGGAGCACAGGTGAGGTCCAGAGGCACACAGAGCCACACATTTTGCTGAAGAGACACATAACAAAAACCATGAACAAACACTTCACACCAGAACAACTCCCTGTCTTGCCAGCGTAACAAGAAAAAAAAAAAAAAAAAGGTTGGGGGAGAGAATAAAAAACATCCCCCAATACAAACCCTGCATCAGCCGGCAGACTTGATCCCCAAAACCCCAAAAAAACAAGCAAGATTGGAATATTGTCTTGTAGAGTTATTCCATATGTTCCTTAGGAAGGAACCAAAAAGTCAACAGGGTGGGCACTGGCCCTATGCGCCTTCTGTGAGTACTCTTTGCAGAGAGAGTAACTGGCTCCATGCATATTGTAGCCATGAAGCATCAATTAGCCATACATATACATATGCCGCAATATCTGGAAGAAAATGTTCGTACAGAGAAAACAAGGTCCGTACATAGATAAGATTATATTCTAAGCATACGTAAAAAGGGGGGATGGTGACAACTCAGCTCAGACAGAAGCAGCAAAAAAGAAATGAAGATTCTCTTCAATCCAAGGAATCCAGTCACGCTGAGACATCCAAGGGGACCTCAAAGAATTTCAGAGAGCCCCGGAGTTCAACACGGAGCTTGCTCGGGTACAGCATGCTATATTTGAGTCCCTTCTCCCGGAGCCTCTTTCGAACCTCCACAAACGTGCGACGACGCCTCTGCAGTTCCGGGGAAAAATCCGGGAAAAAATGCAGGGTGGTATTCTCAAACTGGAGCTGTGGGTTCTTCCGGGCTTCAGCAAGGATGAGATCTCTATCTCGGTAATTTAGAAACCTCACCAAGAACGGTCTGGGCAAGGCACCTTGTGGTCTCGGGCCGGTGGGGACCCTATGCGCGCGCTCCACAATGTATGCTGAAGAGACTTGCTGTAAATTTAGGATTTCCTTAAAAAAAAATTCAGCAAAGCTGGCTGGATGTGCGCCCTCCGCTCCCTCAGGAAGTCCCACCACGCGTACATTATTGCGGCGACGTCTATTCTCAGCATCTTCAGACCGCGCCATCAGGGTTTTAACTGTGCGTTGTAGGTCAGCGACATTCCGGGAGGTGACAACCGCAGAGTCCTCTATATCCGAAATGCGATTCTCAGCCGCAGTGACACGGCCTCTAAACTTGTCCATGTCCTGTCGGATAAGGCCGCATTCCAAGGCCAGTGTATCGATCCTCCCCATGACCATGGTTTTACTCTCCTCAATGGCTGCCAGGATGGCTGCAGTGGAAGCAGTGGCTGCTGATTGCTCCATACCCGAGGACTGCTGCAGGTCTTCTTCGTTCTGCTCCATGTCCCTCAGAAACTGTAAGGCTGTTTGTATGGCTGCTGCTCGCTCCACACTTGAGGTTGTGACGGCCGTCGCACTTGACCCTGCCGGAGCACTCTGTGTCTTGGGAGGCGGCTGCTTCCTTATCGATCGCCGTTTGGATGGCATCTAAGGAGGCACCCCCGAACACACTACTGCCGTTCACTGGCCAGAATGTCCCCCCCTGCAGGAGATGGGAACAGAGAGAAGGATGATGGGGTAACTGAGGGCTGCTTTCAGATAGCTGGGCTGGATGATGCCGGTCCCCTGGACACTGCTATCAGTCCTCACTGACAGCCCTCACTTAGCACTGGGCTGCTCCTGTCAGTGTAATGGGGTAGCTGATGGCCACAACCAGAGAGCTGGGATGCAGGCAGGAGATATTGGAGGTTGTTTTTGGGGCCCCTGGGCTCTGTCTCTGGCCCCCACAAGCTGACACCACCTAGTACCGACCTGGCAGGATGTTGGGATATCCGAGGGCCGCAGCGTCCGCGCCCTGTAGTTCAGTCCAGGCCGGTCGCGGCGCTCCTCCGCGGGCCGGCCGCGTAGGAAAATGCGGTGCGCGGCAGGCTTCACTAGGCCGCACCAGGCCGGACCCGGCCGCGGCCACCGCGAGCGATCTCGGGGGTGGGTCACCGGACTCCACCAGGTACACTGACAGGCAAGCTGGATGCAAGGATGAGCTCCTTACCCCACTTCTGTGCCGGTAACAGCTCCCACCAGCAGAGTGTAGGCCGGGAAGATGGCCGCGGCCGCAGGTCAGTGGATCCTTGTCCCTCTGGCTGGTTACAGACGGATCCTGCCCAATACAGACACGGGCTGCAGTGGGATAAGCGAAGGGACACACTGACAGGTAAGTCAACTGTATAAAGGCTTTTTTGTGCTCAGATGGCTTAGGATTCAGCTCAGGATTTCTGGAGCTCCTCTCTCCCACGTCTGTCTCCGCTCACATCCGGACACGCCCCCCATGGTTTAAACTATTCTAAGAATATTTTTAATAATGTAATGAAAAGTGAAAAAAAAAAGTGAAGCATAGAGGGTAGTATTCAGATTTAGCACATTTTTATTTTTAAATCCCCCTGTAGAACATAGTTGCTGCATTACTTTAAAGAAAGCTACTTCTGGATTTTCAGAATAGTCGTGTGCAGAAGGCGTTGGTGTTCGTAGTTTCCAAAAAAAATGTGTTTATACTGTAGATGTTTGACCGAACAGGAAGTTGCACTACTAGGATTTGGTATCCTGCAATGTAACACATGAATGAGCTACAGTGTTATATATATTTATATACAAAAGGTACTTCAGCCATAGAGAAGCAAATGCAGAAATAAGATTTTGTTTTTTTTAGTTTAGAATTTATCAGCATTTTCATTCTCAAGCTGAGAATTGTACTGTGTGAATGTAATGTACAGGGAGCAGGAACAAACAAGGTGACTGTTCCTGGGGATCTTTTAATTTATTTTAGATTTATAAGTAGATGTCTGTGTTTTTTAATGCGTGTTGTAGATTTTATAGAGGCCAAATAGATTTCCTGCTGTTTTAGCATATGGGCGTTCTCCTTTAAACAGAATGCTGACATATGCATCGTTTATTACTATTTAAATACCACAGAATTCAAAAATACAAGTTGCTTTTAAAAAAAAAAAAATGGTCTAATAACCATGTACTGCATTAAAGGGGGAAAAAAAAAGAGATTAAACCAAAAACACGGATGTTGCCTACAGCAACCAATTAAATACCAATGGTACTTTTTTTTTTTACCTACTTATAGAAAAACAGCTGGAATCTGCATTGCTGCTGTTGGCAACACCCTCCAACCCCCCCCCCCCCCCCCACACACACACACACTTACTTATTTGCCGCCTTCTTTTTTTAGATCCTTTTTGTATTTTACACTTGGAAAAATATTGGAAATTCAGCAAAATTTTTTATAAGGGGGCTACTTATAATGATATACCATTTTGATAGGGGTTGAAATGAATATGCTTAACTTTCAGCTTTTGAACAAAACTGTTGTAAGTATATTCTGCAGAAAAACGGTTTTGACCAGTATGTTGACATATTAGGATGCATCTGTGTTGTGGTTTCTAACTCTGTACTTCACCAGAGGATATGAAACTAGCTAAGCAATGACTTAGGAGTTTCTTGTGGTCAAGTCAGCAGGTGTGAACTAACTGTCATACACTAACCTTTGCCCCATATTCCATATTTCAAACTGAAGACTGTCACATGACAAGAAGTTGTTAATGTATGCATATGTATATGAGTCTGATTGGTTCTTGGGAGAGCTGTCCCCTCCCTCTGCATTTCCCATAAAAGAGGAACGTATTGTCTATTAAACTTTGTAACCATCTTCACTTACAAACCCGTGTATGTGTGTGTTGGTTATCCACCGGTGAATTAGGACCTCCGCTTCTACCATCTCTGGCCTAGGCACTTAGAATACAAGAAGAAAGACGTGTACCTTACAACTGGTGTCAGAAGTGGGATATCTTGTGACAGGTAAGTGATTTTGCCCTTTTTTACCTTTTAAGGTGAATAGGTGTAAATGCTTACGCTGTCCAGATAATCGCCACGAATTTAGTTTAAAGAGGTTGTTGTGCCTTCGCGGAGGACTAGGCTGGTCCCCCGGGAGGTTAAAAGGACACGCAGGTAGTTACGTAGGTTATTTGGCTATTTAAAGAGAGTCTGACTAGGTTGGTCTGACTATAAAAAAACTATTGTAAAAGAGATTATTATTTTAATCACCGGGAAGTAGCAGATTACGCCCGTGATAAAAGGTTTGGTTGAGCGGACGCCCATTAAGTTTTTTGAGAAACAAAAAGTGCACTATAAAATTGAACAAATGTATGGTTTTATAATGATCATTTAAAATAATTCTGTTCATAAGATTTACAGTATAAGACCTATAGAAATAAGTATAAAGTTTTGTTTAAGATATATATATATATGTATATGTGAGACTTCTTTTTCCACAGGACAGCGTAAGTACCTAAAAATTTTAAAGAATTGTATGTTGTATAAAGTATAAGAGTTAAATGACTTCTGAATATGCAGAACCTGATTGTAGTGACATAGTTCCACCTTGTCCACATTGTACTATAGGATTACTGTTTTTTTAAAATAGAAAATAGGTGGGTTCTATTAACCAATAGACCAGGGGGCTATTCTTGTAGATTAGGGGTAAGAGGAATATATCCCGCCACAAAGAAAGGAACCATAAATCGAGTACTAAGGGTAAACCTTCACAGTCCCACATACTAGGCATACCCTGCCCACTTTGTTAGATGGGGAATTCTGCGGCCACCCCAGGATCAGACATAGGGATCCCGTGCCCGTATGAATATATTAAAAACAATCTACCTGGACCACAGGTGGAACCTTTCTGGGCTCAAGTCCAGGAAAGATGCCACCAGTTAGGTATTCATGATCCGGGACCACAAGGTCCTTGTTCAGAGGAAGATTGGAAGAAAGTTAGCAAAATTTGTCAGACGCATAAGCATTCCTACCCCCCGGGTAAATCTAATGACCCTCAATACATGAAAAATTGTTATCACTCATGGAGCAAATGTTTAAAAGATTATAGAAAGAAATATGCTAAAAAGACTCCTGCAGTTAAAACAAATGTATCCGCCCCTACCTTTGAACCCCCTCCACCTTATGTCACTGTAAAAATGGACTCAGGAGAGCCTGGTCCTCGCCTCCAATTATATCCCTCACTAGAACCTCATGTCCTCGCAAGTAAACTTTATTGGTATAAATGGGACCCCTGTTACCCATCCCATCACTCCACCATTACCTGTAACCACTCCCGAGGGGCAACATTTGTGCGATCAGTCTTTTGCTGTGTTGACCTCTTGTCCTGTATCCCTTATGGGAAGGGACCTGTTGTCCAGTTTAAGTATCACTATTAAATTTGACAAAGAAGGGTCACTAACTGCAAGTTCCCCTTTCTGTGACCTGACTGGTCCTAAACGACACACACATAAAGGATTCTTTATGTTACTGCCCGCTACTTTAGAGACTCACAAAATCTGGGCAGAAAACAAAGGTAGCGTAGGATTTATCAACTGCACACCCTACACTCCCCAATTACGTCCAGATGCACAGCCACAATACCACAAGCAGTATTCCTTGCCCCCAGAGAAAACCAATGGAATTGCACCACAGATTGAAGAATACATACGCTTAGGCATTTTGAAACCAGTAATCAGCCCCTGGAACACGCCCATTTACCCCGTAAAAAAGACCAGTGGCGAATGGAGGCTAGTCCAAGATCTAAGGGCAGTTAATAAACAAGTACTACCCCTCCCGCCCTTGGTATCTGATATAACATTCATTTTTTCATGCATACCTGCAGATTCCCTATGCTACACAGTGATTGATTTGGCAAACGCATTTTTTAGCATCCCTATTGCCGAAGAGGCTCAACCTATTTTTGCCTTCTCATGGGCCGGGGGCCAGTTAACTTGGTCGCGTTTACCGCAAGGGTATGTAGACAGCCCCGCCGCCTTCTCCATGGTACTCAACGAGACCGTCAGGTCTTGGACTTCCGAGCATGGGTCGGTACTAATACAGTATGTGGACGACTTGCTCTTGTGCAGTCGTTCTGCTGAAGATTGTGCGGTCGATTCAACATTACTGTTAGAACATCTGGCCGAATCCGGCCACCTAGCCTCAAGGAAGAAAATACAGTGGTGTCTACCACAAGTAGAATACCTAGGATGTATTCTGGACAAGGGGACCAGGCTAGTGTCCCCCAAACGTGCCGCAGCCTTACAAGCTCTCAGTCCTCCAAAAGACAAAGCAGCTTTGTTGTCATTTCTGGGCGCAATTGTATATTGCCGCCAGTGGATTCCTGACTGTTCTCATTATGATAGTATCCTACGAGAGGCTGCCGGGTCAAACGCCCCTAAATTGATAGACTGGACAGAAGACAGAAAAAATGCTTTTAATGCTCTTATTAAGAGTTTGTCCACCGCCCCCGCCCTGGGATTGGTAGATTATGGTAAAGCCTTCCAGTTGTACTGTGTAGTTTCAGGAAAATCTTTTGCTGCAGTACTTGCACAATCTCATGGTTCAGGGTATCGCCCAGTGTCATATTTATCTAGAAAACTCCCTATCCAAGTCCAGGGCATGCCGTCCTGTCTTCAGAATGTCGCTGCCTGTGCCATGTCTGCACAGGATGCCAACAAAATAGTATTGGGACACAAAATGACACTGTACACCACTCATTCAGTTACCCACCTCATACAGAATATGAACACACAACACATGACTTCCCAAAGACTCAGTGGATACGAGATCACTTTGTTAAATACTGACAACTTGGTACTTAAATATGTTCCGAATAGCAATCCAGTTGTACGTTTACTACATTCCATGTTACGTTTACCACACGAACCTGATCACACACATAATTGTGTAGAAAAAGTGGAACAAGTCACTTCACCAAGACCTGATCTTTCTGACATTCCAATTATAAATGCCGAAAATGTTTTTGTAGATGGTAGTTGTTCCCGTCCCTCTGACTCTACATTTTTAACTGGCTATGCTGTAGTTCAGCTGCCACATACAGTACTAGAGGCAAAACCATTGCCCCCTGTTTCTGCCCAAGTAGCAGAACTAGAAGCTCTGACCAGAGCCTGTATTCTGTTCACAAACAAGGAAGTCAACATTTATACAGACAGCAGATATGCATTTGGAGTGGTACATGATTTTGGTGTGATATGGGCCAATAGAGGATTTAAAACAGCAGACAACAAACAGATAGCTAATTCAGAGCAGATCCTTAATCTACTGCAAGCAATTCTGCTCCCTAAAAAGGTTGCTGTTATAAAAGTAAAAGCCCACTCATCAGACAATAGTATAGTATCAAAAGGAAATGCTTTCGCAGACAGAGAAGCAAAAAAGGCTGCTGCCAGTTCACCAATTCACCAGCCCCTACCACAATCTTCTTTAAAGAGCACTTCTCATCCCCTGATTTCAAAACTGTTGTGGCCCAAATGCAGTCAATGGCCACAGATACAGATGTCCATTTCTGGGCAAATGAAGGTTTGACCAAAGACTCTGAAGGTCTTTGGACAAAAGAGGGGAAGATCCTGGGTATACCTGAAGCTAATTGTATCCTAATTTTATCCTACCTCCATGGCCCAGGACACATAGGACCCGCCCCTCTTGTAAATATATATTCAAAATCTTTTTGCACAAATAATTTACAAAAACAAACTAAGCTTCTAACTAGAAGCTGCTTAACTTGTGCCCAGAACAATGTTCAAGGAAAAAGACATGGCCTACATGGCCATCTACCTCCACCCTTGGGACCATTAACAGATTTACAAATAGACTTCACACACCTACCAAAACAAAAGGGAAACTTGAGGTGCCTCTGCGTAATCGTTGACAAATGGTCAGCTTGGGTTGAGGCAATTCCCTGTACCGGAGAAACCGCAAATATAGCAGCGAGATGCTTGTTAAATTATTGGATCTGTAGGTTCGGGATACCCACAACCATATGGTCCGACAGAGGACCCGCATTTAGTTCCTCAGTGACCCAAGTTGTAGCCAAATCTCTGGGGATGCAATGGAAACTACATATTCCCTATCATCCCCAGAGTGCAGGAGTAGTAGAGAGAATGAACAGGAACATCAAAGACAAATTAAAAAAGGCTACAGGAGGTACTCTAAAAGGTTGGTTGGAACACTTACCTTCTGTCCTTTTTCAGATAAGAACCACCCCCCATTCTAGGACAGGATTGTCCCCTTTTGAAATTCTAATGGGAATCCCTGCAAATATAGAATTACCCCCATTAGACCCAAATTCTGACATTAACGTTTATTCCCAACAGGAAGTGTACGTGAAAAGTCTGGTAAGTATGCTTCATGAAATAAATGAACAAGTTTCTGTCACCTTTTTTCCTCTTTCAACAGAACCAACCCACCCCTTCATCCCAGGGGACAAAGTACTGATTAAGCAGCTGGCTCACAGGAAAAGAATTGGACCAATCTACTCCGGACCGTGGAAGGTGGAAAAGGTATCCAGGACCGCGGTACTAACGGACCTAGGCAACACCTGGATCCACGCCAGCCGACTGAAGAAGTGTCCCCAGCTCCCCTCAACTCCAGACCCCCTAACAGTAACCGAGGATACACTCCCTTCAAGACAACAACAAAATCTACAAGATATTCAGGAAGGCATAGGACAAATTTCCCTGGAGGACACGATGATTTTACCTGGAAACTAAACAGAATCTTTCCATCATCAGGACAAGAGAAGAAGAAGAAGAAGAATAGTGAATTTTGAGGACCTTAGATATATATATATATAATGTTTTCAACATCAGCAACAGGGAAGACCTTATGCCTCTGGTGCTGTCTAATTTTGGTAGTATTCTTACCTACTTGGCTGATAGCTAACTGTATATACCACCCAGAGGATTTGGGACCACTAAAAGGGATATGTGGGATTCCCAAGTCAAATAACACTCCTATAGTAAGACATAGAAGAAGTGAACCCCCCCCAAGAGTTTTCTGATAAAATGTTGTTGTTGAAATTTAAATATAGCTGAGAGAGGAGCGGCACAGCACGAGCCCTGCACTGCACCGTACCGCACCGCACTGTTCTGTGGAAGATGGTCACGGAGGGAAGCAGATCAGATACAAGGTGAGCCTGAAGGTGGGAAGGGGGATATATGGATTCTGTTTTCTTTTTTTTTTTTTTTCAAATACCTTCTTCATATACCCTGTTTAACCTCCTTGATCTTGAAAACTATCTGGAAAAATTAGTAAGAACACAACCGGGGGTTAAAAGGGTTAAAAGGAACCTAATCACTTTGATCTATAACACAAGTTTAATAGAGCCCAGTACCTACTGTATTCTGAACCCAGCGCTGTGGAACTATGCAGGACATTTATAAAGGAGCATAGCAGGTTTACCCCCGTCCACCCCGTCCATTGGCCCAGGTGTAGGACTATCGTGCAATCTGCTGACATCTGCAGAGTTAATCTGTCTGCTGAATCTGAATCTGCAGAGACCGCAGAAATAATAATTAAAAACTGTGACAGACGAGAGGCGCATCATAATATTCTTCTCTGGAGGGAACAGTATTTAAATAGATGTACTTTCTTGGTCCGCGTCAATTGCACGTTATAAATTGTAATAAGGCACCATTTGAAAATTAAGGACTGCTAAAGAGGCTCCAAGTATTAAACAGTCGCAGACACAGGTTCAGGGGTGATCTGCGGGACTCTACTGTTGGGAGGAACCCCGACCCCTTAGGGGTATGCACAGTACGAGGAGGAAAGGGGAAGATAAGCATTTCCACAGAGACCCCCTGCAGCAGGAGATAAAAGGTTTTTTTAGGCTCACCCGAGCAGCAGTGCGGGCATCTACATTGGAGACCAGAGAGATTACAGGTACTGAGATACCAATGGCAGCACCCCGGATGAGTCTCCCCCTGGAACCAGCCCCAGCTCAAGCTCATGAGATGAGAGATGTGAAAAAGGGGGAACAAGTGACTGAGATAGGGGACTTGAGGGCTCTGCTACAAGCCCTCCCTACTAGGCAGGAAATGGAGGCTCACTGGAAGCTAATGGAAACATTGGTTTCTCGTCTTGAAGAGGGACATACACGGGAAATGCAGTGCGTACGTACGGAGGTTCAGACCTTAACAGACAGAGTAAATGAGGAAGGATCTGCTATAGAAAGACTGGAATCACGTGTACTAAAATTAGAAAAGGAACAGCTAGCTCAAGACTCCAATTTTCAATTAAAAATGGAAGAGGCCGAGGACCGAAGTAGGAGGAATAATCTAAGATTTCGAGGCATTCCTGAGAATATCGGAGAAGAACAACTATACCAAACCATAGTCAAAATATGCCAGGATTTAGGGGTAAACACCACCCCTAGGGATATTGAATTTGACAGACTGCATAGAGCCCCGGGACCCAGATCGACAGATTTGACAAGACCTCGAGATGTAATCGGACGTTTACACAGATACTCCCATAGAGAGCTGATCAGTAGGAAAGCATGGGAGAAAGGCCCGGTAACATACGAGGGAGATAGGATTAACATACTTCCAGACTTATCCCGAGCTACACTTCAAAGGAGAGCACAACTGCGCCCTCTATTAGACAAGATAAAATCTGCTGGGGGGACTTATCGTTGGGGGTATCCGATATCGTTGACAATTAGGATGGAAAAAGGGTCTTTTTTATTACAATCACCAGAAGACCTTCCGGCGCTATTTCTGTTCCTGGGAGTTGAAAGCTGCGAGGTCCCAAATTGGCTTTTGCCGATCAGGAAGCGTTCATACAGAGGGGGGGTTCCAAGGCCTGCTGTACCATCATCATTTACAAATCAAGCAGAAGTTCAGCAGATACAGCAAGCACGGGAGGAGGAGAACGCTTAAGATGGTGCTGAATTGAAGAAAGGAGATGTTAACCTTCTGGCTATGGGACATATGTTTTTTCTTTTTTTTTTTTTTTTTTTTTTTTTTTTTTTTTTTTTTTATTTTTTTTTTTTCTCTTTTTCTCTTTCAAACCAAGCAGTAGCTCAGTAAATATAGCAAGCACGGGAGGAGGAGAGCGCCTAAGCTGGTGCTGAATTGAATTGAAGAAGGGAAATGCTACCCCCCTGGCTATGAGACATATGTTTTCTCTTTCTCTGTTTATTTTTTTTTGTGTTATATTGCCTTTCTCGCCCCCTTCCCCCCTCTCCAAGAACTGCCTTAATGAACACATCCTCACCCTTTTATCACTTTATTGTATTCCCTTTTATTATTTTTTTTATTTATTTTATTTTTTTTTTTTTTTTATTTTTTTTTTTTTTTTTTTTTTTTTTTTATATTTATTTATTTATTTATTTATTTTTTTTATTTTTTTTAGGAGATGCGGGGAGAAGCCCTGTTTTTTTAAGGAGATGTGGGGATAAGCCTTGATGCCGCGGGCTGCTCTCTGGAGAGGCAGTCAATAGAGGAGAGAGGTGGAGGGTTGGGAGGGGGGGTTAGATACGAGGGATGGGAGGGGGAGGAAGACACCGGAACACAGGAATAGAAGGTGACACAAGCACACACACTGCAGCGAAGGTAGGAGGGAGTGAGTAGTGGGAGGTCTGGGAGGATAAAATTGAATAGAATACATAAATAGTTCACAATAAAATAGGCTATTGAGATGGGTTGATTGAGAGGGACAATGGGGAAGAGAGGGAGGGGGGGGGGAGGGCGAGAAGGGAAGAAAGCGGGGTTAAATAAGATATAAATAAATTAATAATACAGTAGTAAATCTATACACTAAGTTTCAAGAAATGAATAATGAGCACTAGGGGAAAGGGGGAGTACACAGAAAACACACACACCAGGGTATAAGGTAAGATCTGCCTTTCTGGACGCTGCCCGCGACGGCAAGGCTCCCCCTCTCTTTGCCTTTTTTTTTTTTTTTTTTTTTTTTCCCCCCCCCATATTATTCCTTTTTATTATTAAATTGTATTCTCTGCACTTTGGGGGGGGTTAATATGTTTGTACGTAAAAGAGGTGTAATGTGGCCCAAGGTAAGGGGAGGAGGGTGTGGGGAGGAGGGAAGGAAATGGGATCGGGATGAGAGGAATGTGAAATGGGGTGAAGGAGCAGAGGTGAGGAAGGAGGGGGAGAGAGGACAGAGGGAGAGGAGGGGAGGAGAAGAGGGAGAAAAAAAAAGAAAAAACTATGAGGAGCCCAACCAGGAGGGATCAAAATATACTGGGAAGGGCTGGAGGGATAGAGGTTCGTGCCTGGCCCACTCGGGCATTGTTTAGTCACCCCCCGTATCCATCACCTACGGGAAACTAAAGTACCCATAGGTAGGTGTTGGGAAGCTTAGTTTTGGGTTTTTTTTTTTTTTTTTTTTTTTTTTTTTTCTCTCTCTCTCTTCTCCACCTTTCTCTCTCCTTTCTCCCCCATCTTTCCTCCCCCGCTGGACACCACCGGGTCAGGAGGAAAATGGAGGGGACAAGGGTTACCTCATTGAACGTTAAAGGATTAAATACTCCTGAAAAACGAAAAATGTTGTTGAATGAACTTAAGCGCCTAAAAACAGATGTGGGGATGGTGCAAGAAACGCACCTGAAAACAGGGGCCTCTTTATATCTCCAAAATAGACACTTTCCCAATGTGTATCATGCATGTAATCAAAAATCTAAAACAAAAGGAGTTGCTATTTTAATTTCTAATAGAATTCCTTGGTCACTTCTGGAGAAATGTCAGGATGAAGGAGGAAGATATATCTTTCTTAAGGGGATTATAGGATCAGTAAAAGTGACTTTAGCTACTATATATGCCCCGAACTTAAACCAAGATAGCTTTCTGAAAAAGACTCTGTCTAAACTAATGGAATTCAAGGATGGAATTCTAATAACAGGGGGTGACTTTAATATCCCTCTTGATCCCAAATTAGATACTTCTAAAGGAACCTCCTCAATAGCGATCGGAATAAGAAAAAATATAACCAGAAAGCTTGAAGAATGCCAATTAGTAGATGCTTGGAGGGCCTTTCATGCTGAAGAGAAGGACTTTACTTTCTTTTCTAACCCACATCACTTATATTCGAGAATTGATCTTTTTTAATACCACAGCAAATACTTTCGAAGGTCCGGGACACTCAAATAGGGAATATTACCTGGTCAGATCACGCCCCAATCACAATAAGGATAGACCTGACGGGAGGGACTCAAAAAATGGAATGGAGATGGCGACTAAATGAAAGCCTGTTACAGTGCCCCGAGATTCGAGATGATCTAACTACAGAAATCAATTCATATTTTCAAACAAATGACGACGGGGAGATGGATATGGGAATAGTCTGGGAGGCTCATAAAGCGGTAATTAGGGGAATTTTAATCAAACATGGCACTCGAGTGAAGAGAGCCAGGGAGGAGAGGATGATGTGGTTACTGGAGAAGATACAGGAAATGGAGAAAAAACATAAAAAGACATTGGAAAGGGAAACCGGAATTGACTTAGCAGACCTGAGAAGACAACTATCAGATCTTCTCAGGTATAAAGCCAGGGCTATCCTCCAATATGGAAAGAGCGTAATATATCATTCAGGAGATAAATGCGGAAGAGTTTTAGCTAAAAAATTAAAAGAACAACAGAAGAGGTCATATATACCTTACATCAAAACTGAGGGAGGTCAAAAAACTTATATGCCTAAAGACATTGTAAAGGAATTTAGAGAATTTTATAAGACACTATATAACCTACCAATCCCTTCCGTATCCCCTCAGTCGATGGAAGAATATCTGACCTCCTCACAAATAACTAGATTGTCATCTTCAGCTCGCTCAGAGATGGAGATGCCAATCACAATAGAGGAAGTGAGACTAGCCATAAAATCGATGAAAGGTGGGAAGGCACCTGGCCCAGACGGGTTTTCCTTGCAATACTTTAAAAGTTTTCTCCCTGTATTAAGTCCATACTTAGCTAAAACATTTAATATTTGGGGACATACATCAACCCCACCAGCAGAGGCGTTGAAGGCACATATTGTAGTAATACCTAAAGAAGGGAAGGATCAATCAGTGTGCAGTAGTTTCCGTCCAATATCCCTATTAAATATAGACATGAAAATTTTCACAAAGATACTTGCATCCCGCATACAACCGTACTTGACTCAGTTAATACATTTGGACCAAGTGGGGTTCGTCCCCACACGAGAAGCTAGAGATAGCACTATAAAAGTGTTAAATTTGCTCCAATATGTAAACCAGAGAGGGATGTCAAGTGTCTTTGTGAACACAGATGCCGAAAAGGCTTTTGATAGGGTTAATTGGACTTTTATGAGGGGAGTACTAAAACACATGGATTTTGGAGATAGAATGTTACACTGGATTGAAGGGATATACTCTACACCACAAGCCTTGGTTAAGGCTAACGGAGTTCATTCAGAGTATTTCTCTATATCAAATGGGACGCGCCAGGGCTGCCCTTTATCGCCTCTATTATTTGTTCTGACTTTGGAGCCCTTGTTAAATAAAATTCGTCAAAATCCCGATATTAGTGGTATTTGTATTGGAAAACAAGAATATAAAGCCTCCGCATATGCGGACGATCTACTTTTTTCAATTACAAATCCACAGATATCACTTCCAAACCTCATAAAGGAGGTGGAAGAATACGGTGCCCAGTCGAACTTTAAGATAAATTACAGCAAGTCGGAGGCGATGTGGGTGTCCATGGAGCACCCCATATGCAAGAATATAGTGGATAGTTTTAAGTTTAGATGGACATCAAGTGCACTAAATTATCTTGGAATCTATATCCCACCGAAGTTAAAAGACATCTATGTTTTAAATTATCCCCCTTTAATTAAAGAAGTAACAGCACTATTGGAAAAATGGAGTAAAGCAAGACATTCCTGGTTCGGGAGAAGTAATATTCTAAAAATGAGTATTATACCAAAGTTCCTGTATCTTTTCCAGGCCTTGCCTGTGTCTGTCCCTCTGGCCTTCTTTAACCAAGCTAGATGTGTCTTTACAAAATTTATCTGGGCAAGTAGACGCCCAAGGATAAATAGAAAACTGCTCACTTTATCAAAAACGGCAGGAGGAATAGCAGCGCCAGACCTATATAAATACTACCTAGCGTCCCAACTGGGTAGGATAATAGATTGGAACCGAAATGAAGGGAGTAAACTGTGGATCAATATCGAGCAATATGTTAGTAAAATCCCACTTAACAGGGCAATATGGTGCTGCGCTGCTATCCCTCCTGCAGTAAAGACACACCCCTTGATAGGACCCACACTTCTGACGGGAGAAAAGTTTATCCAGAATTCTAAACCCTCTTCAATAAAATCCCCCCTGTTTCCTATCTTGGGGAACCCGGATTTTCCTCCGGGCCTTGAGCTAGGGGTCTTCAAAAAAATGATAGATAGAGGCATTTTCCAAGCATCGCATTTCTTTAATCTTAATAATTGGCCAACACTAGACTTATTAATGAACATGGATGGTCAGTTTAAATTACCTTTTTGGCAAGCACGACAGATTAGACACTTCCTGGAATCCATAGGGCCCCAGGAAAGCTATAACCGACCAAGAACAAAATTTGAGAGATACTGTGAGGAGAAAGGGTCTTTCCCCCACGGAGTCTCTAAGTTATACGCAATGCTGACCGCCCCTCCAGAACACTTTAAGATGGTAAGCCTGGGAAAGTGGGAGAGAGATTTGGAACAAATTTTCACAATAGATCAACAACAGAATATAATATATCTAACCTTAAACTCCTCCAGATGTACTAAGATTCAGGAATTGAATTACAAAATTCTAACGCGATGGTATTATACACCCTCCCTAATGAACAAATTCTCCCAAACGACATCGGATAGGTGCTGGAGGGGCTGTCAAGAAAGAGGTACCATTGTACATATTTTCTGGACTTGTCCAAAAATTAAAATTTTCTGGCAGGAAGTGCAGAGAATCATGCAACGATTCACGGATTACCGGATACCATGGGACCCGGCATTCTATCTCTTACATTCCTCACAAATCCCACGGGAGAGATATAAAAACTCACTCTTGTGCCACATGGTAAATGCTGCTAAAAGTAGTATAACGGCATGCTGGAAGGATCCAGCTGCACCGCAGATCTCCATGTGGCTTAACAAGGTGAGAAACATAGGGATAATGGAAAATATGATTCCCACAACTATGACTAAAAAAGAACAAATATCTGAAACATGGGCCCCATGGGAGTCCTTTCTGCAAACTGAGGAAGGTAAGAGACAGATCGGGGAGGAAAGTTGGGAGTAACTCGAATACAACTAGTAAAATAAGTAGAAATGAGGTATATACAATACGGCCATCGACGGGAGAGAGGGGGGAGGAGGGGGGGAGGAGGGGGAGGGGGAGGGAGGGGAGGAGGGGAGGGGGGGGGAGTCCCCCTTTTTTTTTTTTTTTTTTTGTTTTGTTAAGGTAGGGAGGAGTTAACAGGGAAGGGGGGGGGAGGGAAAAATAAAATAAACAGGTCTATGGATTTAGAATATAGAAAGGCAAAGGCAGATATGCAACATGAAGATAATGTGATGCAATATGTAAAGGCTATGCCGTATCTTTTTATTTTATGTTTAAACAGTATATCTATGTAGTCCTGTAAAGAAATAAAGAATTTAAAAAAAAAAAAGAAATTTAAATATAGCTATGCCCAAAAATCAGGTTTTGAAAAGTGCTGGATATGCAGTAAACTACATCCCAGTACTGCCAGAGTTCCTTTAATGGCCATACCTTTAAATTTTACCTCACTCCTAAATGGCACGCCCCCAATAATACTTACCAACGTTACAAGGATAAAGGGATGATCATTATGTTAAATCAGAATGATCAAAGAGAGGATTATAAGGGGGCTACTTATAATGATATACCATTTTGATAGGGGTTGAAATGAATATGCTTAACTTTCAGCTTTTGAACAAAACTGTTGTAAGTATATTCTGCAGAAAAACGGTTTTGACCAGTATGTTGACATATTAGGATGCATCTGTGTTGTGGTTTCTAACTCTGTACTTCACCAGAGGATATGAAACTAGCTAAGCAATGACTTAGGAGTTTCTTGTGGTCAAGTCAGCAGGTGTGAACTAACTGTCATACACTAACCTTTGCCCCATATTCCATATTTCAAACTGAAGACTGTCACATGACAAGAAGTTGTTAATGTATGCATATGTATATGAGTCTGATTGGTTCTTGGGAGAGCTGTCCCCTCCCTCTGCATTTCCCATAAAAGAGGAACGTATTGTCTATTAAACTTTGTAACCATCTTCACTTACAAACCCGTGTATGTGTGTGTTGGTTATCCACCGGTGAATTAGGACCTCCGCTTCTACCATCTCTGGCCTAGGCACTTAGAATACAAGAAGAAAGACGTGTACCTTACATTTTTCATATGCATTGACATTATATTTGTGTATTAGTCATTGCTGTACAAAGTCAACCTTGGTTATCAACAGGGATGAGCTCAGGCATGTTTGGATCTTAGTCTGAATCCATGTAAGAGAATCTGTCAGAAAGCTGGCACGGTACTGGGCCATTCATATAAGGCTGAGGCATTCCACAACCCACAGCTGTTTATATTCACACCCCTTGTATTGGGAATGTCCTGGCAGACAGCTTCCTGGTGGGCTTGCTCATGTGGGTTCAGACTAGGATCCAAATATGCCTGAGCTCATCACCATTTATCAACAGGTATTAAATAAGAATCACAGGTTTCCCACTGCCACCAAGTAAGTTCTTCCACTGTGGCAGATAGTCTTAAAGTGTTTTTTTATCTTAATGATTTCTCTGAATTAATGTAAAAATCTTTTATTAGGATCCCCCCAGCTCTCCCTTATACTTTGCCCAGTCTCGATCCAGCGCTGTGCCAGAGATGCCAGAACATTCTCTTTCCTTCCTCACAGGACAGAGCGACAACAGCGGAAGCCATTGGCTCTTGCTGCGGTCAATCAAATCCTGTGACGAGGGAGGGGTGGGTGGTATGAAACCGCACTGTTTGTATGGATGCAGGCAGTGTGGCCCGAGATTGAGCCCACATGAGTGCTTCCATAGGAAGTAGCTTCCTGTGGGGGTATTCACTGAAGAGGAGACAGGAGCACTGGCGGGGAACACCAGAAGTGGAAGATTGGGCTTGCACAGAGTAGGTAAGTATGGCGAGTTTATTAAAAAAGATTAAGCTTTAGAAACACTTTAAGCTGCCCAGTTGATTCGTTGCTTTGGGGAACACCGTTCCTATTTAACATGTTGATTAGCAGAGCAGAGTGGCACCTCCTAGGTAAAAGGAAAACCATTAATAACTCCTGTTGAGTTGGCATGTTCTTTCTCTTGGGTGCTTCTCATAACCTGTCAGCCCTAGTGAGTCCATACACTATGCCATCCTCCCTGCCATTTGCCTTTCAAGCTATGTGGCTACATGATCCTTATTAGGAAGGTTTCATGAATCCATCCTGAACTAAACAGCAGCATTTCTTTGAATAAAGGATTTTACCCATGGTGGCTTATGAAAATAGTATGACCGGGAATATGTAAATAGTAAGGGGGTGTGGGGGCAGGAGATGGGGAAAGCATGAGGGTTCCAAAATCTAGCCAGATCTGAGTTATCTATTTTTTTACATCAATTAAACTTTATTTCCCACAGTAATGGATTAAAGAAACGACTATCTACCCATTCAGTGATGGCACCTCCTGATTGCTATAATGGTGTAAAGCTATAGGGAATCACGTGACCTCCACAATGTAACAGTGCTTTACAGCCAGCCAGCGTGTCTGACACCAGAGTTACTAAAGGTGGACTCCCGAAAGTACTTTTCTGGCAGGGAGGAAGGGGGTTGGCTACTATCAGGAGGCCCCTAATGGGTAGGTGACAGTGTCTCTTTAATACTGTGGGAAATAAAGATAAAACTGTATAGCTTATGTAAAAAATGGATAACTCATTATAACTGCACTCCCCGAGGGGTCCCAGCACCACAAATAGCATTCATTTTTTACTGTTAAAAAAAACCAAATGGCATTAATTTAGAATATTACCTTAGTCGGTAAATACACCTCTGCTTGTCGTTGCAAGCATTTGGGAAAATAGTCAGATTCCTTGAGATATGCATAAAAACTACTAATGATTTTTATGTGAAAGCAACTTGTATTTTTGGCTTCGTGGTGGATGCAGCAGACGTATAGTCATGAATGTTTTTTTTTTTTTTACCTTTTTATTAAGACATATTGCACATATTGCATTTTGTTATGAATTGTGTAACTGTATAGATGCAGTCAGCAGGGAGGGGCGTGACCGGACGTGAAGGTTGAGAGAGTGAGAGTGATGAGGGCTGAGTAAGGTCGGGTGTGTGTCCTCCTGCCCTCCGCCCTGCTGTGATGCTGTGATGTGTTGCCTCACTGATATGCTGCCAATCCGAGGTTGATATACAGCCCGATAGCCCCCCTCTGGAAGGAATACCTCAGCTGGATAGATCGCACTGTGTGGGTACAGCGGGAGGATCGACTGGAGGTCTGCATAGCTCCGACTGCGCCCGGAGAGTCCCGAAGGTAGCGTGACGTCACACGCTGTGCGCCTAGTGAGCTGCGGTGGTCACTCGGTGCGGGGACGGAGGAGACGATACAACGATACAACGGCTTGGAGAGCCTGCCACGGCGCTATAGTGCACCAAAGCACACAGAGCACACAGTCCAAAGCTATTTCTTGAGCCCCCCTGTGCCTGGCTGCCTGTTCTCCCTGGGTTAAAACAAGAAGATACAAGAAGATATAAGAAATCCAAGAAGTCCATGAGCCCTAGGAGATACACCTATCAGTTGTGAATCGGTTAAGGTGCT
This sequence comes from Lithobates sylvaticus, assembly GCA_028564925.1. NCBI lineage: Eukaryota > Metazoa > Chordata > Amphibia > Anura > Ranidae > Lithobates > Lithobates sylvaticus. The sequence goes on along the minus strand of CM053030.1, from coordinate 110,293,839 downwards.
GGTAAGAAAGAAAAAAAAAAATGATGATATACTGAAAATCTGCTTGGCTGTTTTAAAAAAAAAAATATAACCAAGTGACTCTCCCGCTCCTGTCCTGTACTATTAGCCTGTTTTCAAAGTATTAAGATACCGGGACTGTGCAATATGAGATATATGTAGGGCACAGGAACAAAAGCAAATTGGAGGGGATAGAAGTCAAAAGGTATTGAGCTGCTAACCGAGTTTTAAAAGGAAAAAGGGAAAGGCAAAGGATTGAACTGTGGGACTCTAGGTGGTAAATTACAGTGACTATATAAGAACTATATGGACTGATACTTTTTTATATATCCTCTGTTGCCCCCAGGTAACCGCTTACAGGCTTTATGTGGCCAAAGGTATAGAGTTGTTTCAATACGGGACTATATCATATCATATGAAATGCTCTTTCGCTTTCCTTTTTTTTTTTTTTTTTTTTAAGGCAAGAAAAAATGTTCCCTATCTCTCTGCATGTAGCAGAGAGTAAAAAAGAAAAGCGGGGAAGATATTGAATGCTGTTTGGTACTCTCCTACCCCCGACTCCTCTCTCTTACCTCCTAAACGCATCCTGGATTTAAAGTAAATTCTTACATTGGTTCCTATATAGTGTTTTGTGTTAAACCGAACTCTTTTCCCTATAAAGACATTGCTTGTTTGAAATCTGTCAAGTGTTCACAGATATATATTACTACCTTAGCCGCCACCATTGTTTTATCAACCATGCAACACCTGCGCTCAGCCAAGGAGAAAACTTTACAACAAACTCAGCAACAGGCAGCAGTATCGGCATCAGCGGTGGCGAGGCTTGAGCAGTATGCGCATGCCCCAGTACAGACACCCCCCAAAAAGGGGGTACAGGCTAAAATACAACAAGGTGCACCCTTAGACAGGAAAAGTCTAGGGCAACTAAATAATGCCTTGGCCCCTGGGGTAGCTAAAGGCTCTAACGCTAAAAACCCAACAGGTGGGGTGGTTACAGTAGAATCAACCGGCTTGGATGGAAAAACAAAATCCAATGAAACTGCTGAAATAGGCTTACCCTCTGAAAGAGAACCAACCTTAAAAGATGTATTGCTGGCGGTAAACATATGTAATGGCTCAATTAAAGAACTATGCGATGAGATAAGAGGAATGAAGGAAGATATAATTATAGTTAAACAAGAACTGGGAAAAGTTGGGCAAAGGATATCAGAGCTGGAAGGGAGAATAAGCCAATTAGAAGATGACACCTCCCCTCTAATGGTAGATGTAAAAAATATGAAAGAACAAATAGCAAGACATACATTAAAATTAGAGGAGATGGAAAACAGGCTCCGTAGAGACAACGTAAGGGTGGTTGGTCTCCCAGAGAAAACTGAGGGATTGAACCCCGTGGAATTTACAGAGAAATGCCATCGAAAGAGCCCATAGAATACCTTTTAGAGTATCGCCAACTGCAAAGTTCCCCAGGCCGCTACTGTTTAAACTTCTCAACTATAAAGATAAGGTAGCACTGCTGAGGAGAGCAAGAGAAACAGGAAATATTCTCCTCAATGGATCTAGAATCTCGTTTTATTCTGACTTTTCTCCAGAACTACAGAGACAAAGGGCGGAATTTATACAGGTTAAGCGCTCTCTCCAAAGGGTTAAAATACCCTACGCCCTTATGTACCCTGCAAGATTACGGGTGACAGCATGGGGGGAGTCGCAGATCTTCAATTCCCCAGAGGCAGCGGAGAGATGGATGGAAGCAAATAAAGAAAGACTTGCAACTACTGAGGATGGAGGGGGGCGGAGGGAGGGAGGGAGAAATGTCTAAGATTATTGTATAGTAACATGAGGTGTCGAAGTGGGAGACGGGGGGGGGGAGGATACACAGGGGATGCACGGGAAGTGAGAAAGAGATATGTGTGTAAGGGTAAGAGTGGGGAAATTAGAATGGAAATTGGTCACCTATAGCCCCCTAGGGGAACACCTTGATAGGTGGAAAAGAAAGGGGGGAGGGAGAGGGAGGGAGGGGGGGAGGGAAAAGGGTAGGTAGGATTAAATTTTCCCTTTATAAAGTTGAAGAAAGGTGCACGACACAGAATATAAAGACATTAAATGAAGAAGTGGCACAAATTTCACTTATATCCAAGAAGGAGAATATTCACATTTTTATTTTATTTTTTTCTTCCTCTTTTTTTTTTTTCTCTCTTTCTTTTCCTTTGTTTTTCATCACAAAATAATGGAGATAAAAGATTATAGAAGTAATGGGTGTACTCACTGCTATAACACTATGAGGGTGAGATCACGGATTGATATGTTGTTTTTTCTTAGGAAAAGAGAAGGTATTAGAGGATTAAGGACGGGAATGTTTAAAGTTGCAGAAGCTCCCCCAAATAAGGGTATATACTGGGCTGCCCGATGTCACCGGGGGAATATAAGACGTAATGACAGTGCTTAACATAGGAACATGGAATGTTAGGGGACTGGGGACCCGGGCTAAGAAAGCAGCTGTGCTTGCTGTGATGGAGGGGTGGGGAGCGGGGTTGATCTGTCTGCAGGAGACTCATCTGACTAAAGATACTGCCCGGACCTGGCAGAATAAGAAATACCAATATCAATATCATTCGGTGTATTCCACATATAGTAGAGGGGTCAGTGTGCTGGTAAGATCTGGAGTTAATTTTTCCTGCAGACAGATTGATATTGATGTAAATGGTAGATATATTTTTCTGTATTGTACAATTGAAAGTGGAGCATATGTGATCGCCAATGTCTATATCCCCCCGCCATTTAAAATGGACGTACTGCTTAAACTGAGTGAATTTTTACAAGATAAAGGGGAAACCCCAGTAGTGGTAATGGGGGACTTTAACAAGGTCCTGAATAATAAACTAGACAGGTTCCCTATGAAGATAGCCCCTAATATGGAGAAGAGTAGATTAGGTCAGTTTGTAGAAGAACTGGGTCTGGTGGATATATGGAGGGTTCGTAATCCGGAAGTGCAGCAGTACTCATGCTACTCGGCTACGCACTCCACACTCTCCAGGATAGATTTGGTCCTGGGAAGTGTGGGTGCGGTGCCGAAGGTGGAAAAAGTTAATTACTGCCCAAGAGGGATATCGGACCATTCCCCAATAGTAATGGCAATGAAGGTGGGGGAAAAAAGAGTACGGGGGGAGTGGAGGATAAACCCTGGGTGGTTAGACCTGACTGAGGAAACAGATGAGATCCTGCCTAAAATAGAGGAATTCATAGCATTTAATAAAGAGTCAGCACCACCTAGTATAATATGGGACACATTGAAAGCATTCCTGAGAGGAATCTTGATACAACAAGTGGCCAAGTTTAATAAAAAAATCCAGATTGGTAGAGGAAAAAGCGCAGCGAGAAATGATGGAAGCGGAAAATTACTTCATAGTAGACCCCACAATGGAGAATAAAAAAAACTGGATAGATAGGCAAAGGAACTATAAGTTAGTTATTATGGAAAAAGTTGAGACTAGAAGGCTCCTCCAACGGCAAGCGGCATTTGCGGAAGGGGAAAGCGTAGGAAGAATGTTAGCACAAATAGTAAAAATGAACTCCCCGACCTCCGCGGTTCAGGCTATTAGAACTGAGGGTGGAGAGATTATAGCTAACCCAACAGGGATAATCCAAACGTTTAAGAACTTCTATAAAAATTTATACACAGCACAGAAGATTGGGATGGAGGGTGCAATGGAGGATTTCTTGGGGGGAATGGAGTTTCCCTCTGTGCCCCAAGTAGAGAGAGAGGATTTGGAGGCACCAATAACGTTGGTAGAGCTCCAGCAAGCGGTAAATAGCATGGCAAATCAAAAAACACCGGGTCCCGATGGACTGCCTGCTGAGATATATAAAAGGTATGGAGAGTCCCTGCTTCCTATACTGTTAAACACGTTGGAGGAGGCCAATAAAGAAGGAAGGCTACCCATTTCAATGCTAGAGGCTACTATCATAATATTACATAAAGAAGGGAAGGACCCTCTAGATACATCGGCATATAGACCAATTTCTCTGTTGTGCTCTGATACAAAAATATTGGCCAAAGTATTGGCGGCCTGGCTGAACAAGGTCATTGCAAGACTGGTTCACCCGGACCAGACAGGCTTTATAGCCGATAGATCCACAAGTATCAATATAAGAAGGGCTTTCCTGAATTTACAAGAGTTGGGGGTGAATGAGGGACCAAGAGCGGTGCTGGCACTTGATGTAACCAAGGCATTCGATAGTGTGGAATGGGGATACATGTGGAAAGTGCTGGAGAAGTTCGGAATAGGCCCCCGGTTTATTAGATGGATAAAACTGCTCTATGATAAGCCAAAGGCCAGGTTAAAAATTAACAATGAACTGTCAGAAGTAATTGAACTAGAGAGGGGAACGAGACAGGGGTGCCCCCTGTCACCCCTCCTCTTCGCGCTTATAATGGAACCATTAAACATTGCAATTAGAAACAATACTGGGATAACTGGTTTCCAAAGAAAGGGGGGGAGGGAGGAAAAAATTGCCTTATATGCAGACGACGTCTTACTGTTTCTGGGGGACTTGAATCATTCGTTAACTAAAGCAATGAGTATAGTGGAAAAGTTCGGCAAATTTACAGGGCTTGAAATAAATTGGAATAAATCAGAACTACTCCCAATCAATACAAATGTGGAAGTTAGAATACCAGGGATGCCTCAGCTGGAAGTGGTTAAGGCTTTGAGGTATCTGGGAGTGGTCCTGACAAGAGACCCTAATCAATATATGAATCTCAACCTGGTACCGTTGCTGATTAAGTTTAAAAAGAAAATAGGTGTTTGGAAACACCTCCCCCTGTCAGTTGCGGGACGGTGTGCTCTAATAAAGATGATCTGGATGCCACAGCTCCTGTATGTTCTACACAACTCACCGGTGTGGGTGTGCAGGAGCTGGTTCCTGAGAATCGAAACCCTTTTTAGGGAACTTATTTGGAAGGGTGGTCAAGCTAGAATCCCTCTCTGTACCCTGCAGCTCCCGGTGAAGGAGGGGGGCCTCGCGGTGCCCCACCCGGAGCGCTATTTCCTAGCGGCTCAGTTGCAGCAGCTGGTGGGATGTGGGGCTCCGGGAGGAGGCACCCCGAACCTAGAATTAATATTGGCGGAGGCGGGTCACGACACACTAATAGAAACGTTAGAGGCGGGCTCATTTGGATATGAATATCCCACTATAAAAATGATAAGGAAAATCTGGGCAATGGTTAAAAAACAACTACATTATAAAGGCATGAGTGAACAAATGCCATTGTGGAACAATAGGAACCTTAAGGAGATCTATTTAATCGGTAAGATTAGAGACTGGGAAAGAAAGGGGATTAGGAGTTTGTGCCATTTATATAGAGGGAACACATTAAAAACATTTCTGGATCTAAAACGAGAGTTTAATATATCACAAAAGTCCCTTTTCTCATATTTACAAGTGAAGCATGCCCTTGGGGTACAATTCTTAGAACAACCATTAATATGGCAAAAAATGCCACTCTTCCAAAAGCTCTTGCAGATAAGATCAACTAAAGGGCTGATATCAGGGCTATATGAATTTATGGGGCAGGAAATAGATTCAAGGGGGAGACTTGAAAAGGTTAAAGCAAAATGGGAAAAAGACCTCGGCCGGATATCGGATATACAATGGAGGAGAATTATGGAGGCGGGGTCAAAGGTGTCAGTCTCCCCTCAGCAGAGAGTTTCACACTTAATGTTGACCAATAGAGCGTACTATACCCCTAAGCGGTTGTTTGGGTTTGGCAGAAGGGACGATGACAAATGTCCCAGATGCCAAAAGTCAGGCGACCTTATACACATGATGTGGAAGTGCCCAAAATTGGGTCACTATTGGGAAGGAGTAACTAATAACATAAGTAGGATATTTAGAGTTAAATTAGAGCTGGAACCCAAGTGGTGTATTTTGGGATATAGAGAGGAACAGAGGGAGAGTAAAAGCAGAACGTTGGCTGTGTTGAGATGCCTATTCCAAGCTAGAAAACTAATCGCAGGTAAATGGCAATCAAAGGAACCCCCTACGGTGGACAATTGGATTGGGACAGTAAATGAGACACTATACAGAGAAAAAGCGGTATATATAAAAAGAAGAAATGTTAAAGAGTTTTATAAAATGTGGAACCCATGGTTAATTGAAATGAATCTAGCAGAGGTTATAGTCTAGAAAGGAGGGAATGAGCATAGCATACGGGGAAGGAAGGGAGACCTCTCGCTTCCCTCTCTAGTTTCTAAAAGACAGAGTGGCTACTAAAGTATGGTATGTGCAATAATGGAACGCTGTAAGGGAAGAGGAAGGGAGGGGGGTGGGGAGGGGGAGGGGGGAAGGAGAGGAAAGGTAGAGCTGTAGTACAAAGACAAACAGATGGTATGAAATGAAGTATGCATTTTTGGGTATTGTTCCTTGATATGGTTATTTTTGTATATGTGAAAAAAATTTAATAAAGAATAAATTATAAAAAAAAAAAGATGCAGTCAGCAGCGTCTTTTATAAACTGCAATACTGCACAATCTTTTACACACACCAGTGAAAAACACTGGTGTCTTGGTTCGAACTTCAGATTGGAATGCGCAGTGTCAATCCAGTTCTGCTGAGCTATATAGTAGAAGAGATATTTCATGCATTTGGTCTTTTCTAAGCTTTGCACGTCAAAAAAAAAAAAAAAAATGGTGACAACAGTTGCTTCTTTTTGCCTATTTTTTTTAGGTATTTGCACTTATTTATTTTTTTGTTTTGTCTTGAAAAAAAGATCTTTGCTTGTAATTTAGAGAATGTATTGTATGTAGCATATAGGTGCGCTTGGCAGTTTTATTTACAGAGTAGTAAATAGAATACTGTACTGTAGTGTTTGGGGTTTTGTTTTTATTTATACATTTTAAGTTCCTCTCCACCTCCAAGATTTTCTGCTATTCCAAATAGCAGAATCGGCTTGCTGCTACTGAGAGACGGAATAATAAAGCGTTGTATGCACTGTACAATGATTGTAGCATGTTCCCAATACAAGAAGGGATCAATCAGCACCCTACATAACGTTTCATTACTGCGTTACCCAAATCACTAACTGGACATAATGTTAACTGCAAGTCTCATGGACTAAGCAGTCAATATCTTGGCTTAATATAACACTAGAGAATAGACATAAAAATTCTTATAAATGTTGCTTATTTTTATGTTCCATACACTGCTGGTATAAAATAAACATTCTATAAAGCATCAGGTGTCTCTTGTATTACTGTCTTGCAGCTATTAGTATACGTACAGCGGAATTACAATAAGTTATCTGTGCAGCATAATTAAAGGGTTAATTGGACAGTAAGATCCCACATTACCCAACTGCTTCTTGTCTTGCGTCTCCATGCTACAGCTCCAAGTTGCACCCACACATACAATAAGAGGGGCTCAGAGCTCCAGCTTCAGCAGGAGCCTCAATGCTTACATTGCCTTCTACTATTACTATTATTATACAGGATTTATATAACGCCAACAGTTTGCGCAGAGGAGACAGTACAGTTACAATACAATTCAATATAGGAGGAATCAGAGGGCCCTGCTCATTAGAGCTTACAATCTAGAAGGGTCAAGTGAAACAAAAAGGTAATAACTGTGGGGGATGATCAGATGGAGAAAATTTAAAATAGCTGTTGGGTGTGGATAGGATAGGCTTCTCTGAAGAGGAGGGTTTTCAGGGATCGTCTAAAAGCCAATAGAGTAGGAGATAATAGGACAGATTGGGGTAAGGAGTTTCATAGGATTGGAGAGCCTCTATAAAAGTCCTGGAGGTGAGCATGGGCAGAGGTGACTTAGGGGGCTAGAGAGCAGGAGGTCTTGAGAGGAACGAAGAGAATGATTTGGTTGGTATTTTGAAACTAGGTCAGCGATGTAGTTGGGGGCAGAGTTTTGTATGGCTTCGTAAGCAGTTGTTAGTATTTTTTTTTTTATAATTCATCTTTATTAAACATTTTCTTTCGTCTTACAAAGTTATATACATTAGAACAATCTCATATCTCATATTTGATTCTTACTGAGTGTGTGAGTGTGTGCTCAATTATTATAATGATTTATAATGATATATGATTATTTAGAGTAGGATATATTGATTCTATATATTATATTATGATATTATTATTAGTATTTGATTAGATGTGTAATTATATGGATGATTATTAGTCTTAGTGAGCTTTCTCTCTTTCTCTTCTTTCTCTTTATTCTTATCTTCCTTCTCATTCTGTTTTCCTCTTCTATATTCTTTCAATCTTAATTTCGAATCTATCGTAGCTGTCTCTCTTTCTTCTTTCTTCTTCCTTCTAGCATTTTCTCTCTACTTCTCTTCTCTTTCTTCTTCTCTATTTCTCTTCCGTTCTTTTTTTCTCTCTTTTCATCTTCCTTATTCATTCTCTTTCTTACTTGTTTTCTTCCTTCTGTGTTCTTTTCTCTCTCTTTCTCTTCTCTTCTCTCTTTTCTTTTCTCTTCGTTCTCTTCTCTTCTCTCTTCTTATCTCTCTTTTCTCTTCTTTTCTTCTCTTCCTTCTGTCTTCTTCGTTCTACTCGGCTTTCGTCTTCTTCTCCTCTTCTTTCTTCCTTTTCTCTCTTCTTCTTCTTCTTCTTTCTTTCTATTCTTCTGTTCATCTTTCTTTCTCTCTTCTCCCTTCTCTGTCTTCTTTCTTTCTCCCTCTCTTTCCTTTCTTCCGTTCTCTTCCTTTCTTCTTCTTCTTCCTCTCTCTTCTTCCTCCTCTTTCTCTTCCTTCCTTCTTCTCTTCTTTCTCATTTCTTCTCTCTTCTCTTCTTCTCTTTCTTCTCTTCATCCTCTTCCCTGATCACTGTGCCCCGTCTTCTTACATCCTTTTTCGGGGCTCTCCTTCTTACTGTTTTCTGCTCTCTTCTTTCATCTTTCTTTCTTCTCTCTCTTCTCTTCTTTCTTTTCTTCTCCTTCTCTTCTTCCTTTCTCTTTCTTCTCTTCTTCTCTCTCTTCCTTTCTTTCTTCTCCTTCTTTCTCTTCTTACTCACTATCTTTTCATTACTTCCTTCTTCTTTTTTTCTCCTTCTTCTCCACCTCTCTTCTCTCTTGTCTTCTTTTTCTTCCTCCTTCTTCTTCATCTCTTCCTTCTTCTTTACTCTCTCTTCTTCTTTTCTTTCTTCTCTTCTCTCTCTTTCTTTCTTCTTTTCCTCTTTTCATCCTTCTTTACTTCTACCTTCTTTTTCTCTCTTCTGCCTGTCTTTCTTTCTCTCTTTCTTTCTTCCTTCTTTTTCTTCTTCTCTCTCTTCATCTTCTTTCCTTTTTTCTTTTTTCTTTTCTTACTGTCTCCTCCTTCTCCTTCCTTTTTCCTTTCCCTTTCTTCTTTCTTCCTTTGTTTTCTCCAGCTTTCTTCCTATTCCTTCTCTTCCGCTCTTCTTCTTCTCACTCTTCTCCTCTTCCTCTCTCATCTTTCTTTCTTTCTTCTCTCACTCACTTTCTTTCTCTCTGTCTCACCTTCTCTCTTCTCTCTTCTTTTCTTTCTCTTTCCTTCTCTTCTCTATTCTTCTTTCTTCTTTCCTTCTTCTTTCTTTCTTTCTTTCTTTCTGTCTCTCTCTTTATCTGTCTTTCTTTCCTTCCTCCAGCCACCTCCTCTTCCCTCCATTTCCCCTTTCCCTCCCTCCCCTACCCTACTTCAGGGGGAGGGGGAAGGAAAAAAAAAAGGGGTAGACCAGAGGGTCCATTTTCTCTCTTCCCTCTCTCTCTCCTCCCCCCCCCCACCTTTCTGTTATCTCCTCTCAAATGTGCCTCCCCTCTATTCCTTTCTCATTTATTTGTGTTTGTGTACATAATCTTCTCTCCTTCTCCCCCCTCCTTTTCCCGTGACTTTCGTGCTAGTGCTCCCCTGTCCCCTTGTCCCTTCCTTTTTCCTCACCCCCTCTATCCCTTCTTGTGGTGTCCTCTGTTACCCATTTTATGTGTAAATTATCTGGGTCTTCTATTCTCTATTATTTCCCTGCAGTGTTTACTTTCTATTGTTCCCTTCTTCCCCTCCCTCTGTGTTTTTAACTATTATTACATGATTAAGCAAGGCAGCTAGGGGGCCAGGAGAGAGCGGAGAAGGGAAAAAAAATAAAGGGGGGAGGGGTGGGTAGAGGAATTACAATAGCGGAAGGAGCTCACCCTCATCATCATATCCACTCATTTCTTGTTCTCATTACTTTTCCATACATCATTTACATTTCATTAAAAATTAAGGCCTACAGGTTGTGGAAGTTACTCTATCCCTTCTCTTTTTCTTCTTCCTAGTCTTCCTTAATTATTGGCAATTATTTCTTTCTCTATCTCTTGTACGTATTTTCCCCAGTCGGCCCATATATTCTCATATATATCTGATTTATTTTTAATCTTATATACCCATCGTTCTGCTTCTCTTATTTCCTCTACCTCCCTTTTCCAGTCTTTCATTGTGGGGCCTGTCACCTGTTTCCACCATCTTGGTATCAATCTCTTTGCCGCATTCAATAAATGTGGTGTGATACTGTTTTTATATTTCTTTCAGGATTCCATAGCTCCGTGGAACAGGCAATGCCCGGGTTTCAACTCTATCCTTCCCCCTGACATCTTCCTGATCCAGGGGGCTATGTCCTCCCAGAATTTCCTTATTACAGGGCAAGTCCAACAGATGTGAAGATATGTTCCCTCCTCCCCACATCCTCTCCAACATCCCTTTTCTCCTGTGCCATACACCTGTGCAAGTCGTACCGGTGTTCTATATCATCTAGACAAAAAATTATAAGACATCTCTTGAATTGAGGAGCTTATTGAGAGGGAGTGCGTAGCTTCTATCAACTTCTTTATTTGTGTTGTTGTAAATGTACACTCGAGTTCCCTTTCCCATTCTTTAATAAAATAGGGTATCGTTTTTTTTCTCTTCACTCTTGATCAATTTATACATCTGAGATAATAGGTGGTCTGATTTTGTTAATTCCCTGCATGTTTTTTCAAATGGTGTTAAAGAATCCTGGGTTCTCATTTGCGATTCTATCTTCTTAAAGAAGATCCTCATCTGATTATACCTCCATCCTGCCATTTTCATATTCCCTTGTGTTGTTTCCATCTCGTTTTGTGAACAGAGGGTTCCCCTTGGGGCGTATCTGAGACACATCGTGTTTCCCTCTGATTCCCATGGGCCCAGCGTCCCTTTCTCCTCCCCTGGGGGAAACCATGGATAGCCTCCTAATGGGGTTAATGGGGAAATTTTCGGTGCATATGCTCCTTTTCTATTTAGCCTATCCCAAACTGCCAAAGTATTTTGCGTCAGCGGTGAGGTCCATTTAGATAAACCCCTGTCTTTTACTGGTATCCACGGTGCTCCTTCTAGATTCCTTCCTGACATTTCTTTCTCAATTGTTACCCAGATTTTTTTTTCCCCGTCATGGCTCCAGTTCAAAATTCGAACCAGGGCCATTGCTCTATAATTTTTTGCTATGTCTGGCAACCCAATTCCTCCTTCTTCCTTATCCCTGCAAAGTATGTTATATGCAATCCTCGCTCTTCCCTTTCCCCAAATAAATGACAGGAACATTTTACGTGTCTTTTTGAAAAATTTCTGTGATAATGATATAGGTATCGTGTATAACAATCTAGGAATTATGTTCATTTTAAGGGTATTGACTCTTCCCATTAATGTTTACATCTGGCCGTTCCACCTCTGTAGATCTTCCTCTATTTTTACTATTAGGGGCTCGTAATTTTGCTCAAACAGTGATTTTACATCTGCCGATATATGGACACCCAGGTAATGCAACGACTTCTTACTCCAGATAAGGGAGTTTTTCTTTTTCGTTCCTACCTCCATTTCTATAGGTACGTGAATGGGTAGTAATATCGATTTTTCTATATTTATTTTGAAGTTCGACAACAAGCCAAATTTCCCAACCTCCTTCATCACTTCACCCAGGGAGTCTAAAGGGTTTGACAATGTGAACAACAGATAGTCAGCGTATGCTGAGACTTTATACTCCCTGGCTCAAATTTTTATTCCCTTTATTTCTTTTCTCTCTCTTATCCTACACAGGAAAGGTTCAAGTACCAAGGAAAATAGTATTGGGGACAGTGGGCAACCTTGCCTAGTGCCATTCCGAAATATCAAATCCTTCTGATAAAGCCCCATTCACTTTGACCCTTGCTCTTGGGTTGACATATAGTGCTCTTACCCATCCTAGCATCCTGTCCCCTAATCCTATCTTCCTCAGTACCTCCACCATGAAAACCCAGCTCACTCCATCAAAGGCCTTTTCGGCATCCATTGATATCATTACGCCGGGCTTCTTACTTGGGCCATTCTGCATCCAATGTAGTATATTCAAGGCTCGTATTGTTCTCTTTTGTTTCTCTTCCTTGCATAAAACCTGTCTGATCCATATGTACTATTCCTGGTGTCCCTTCTTGGAGTCTTGTTGCCAGTATTTTCGCATATAATTTAGTGTCTGTATTTAACAGGGATATAGGCCTATAATTTGCACAGTATCTTGGGTCTTTCCCCTGTTTCGGAATTACTGTTAAGTAAGCTAGCGATGCTTCTGGGGATAGTGGATTATCTGCTGTTACTTGATTGAAATATTCACATAATGGTTTCTTCAGGATAGTAGTGACAAAGAGATATTTAAGGATGCAGAGGTATGCAGGGAGCACAGTGGGGTGTTTTTACATTTTAAGGTGGGGTGGTGCCAGATATAGGATCCGCCCGGGTGCCAAATGCACTAGGTACGCCCCTGCCTTTATGCTCTTTCTAAAATTCATGACCACTGCCCTGGCCGCTGTATTATCTTCTTTACTGTATTAATTCTCCAGTCCTCAAAGTCTGTCTGTGGGAGATCCGGTATCTCCAAAAATTTCTGCAAGTCGTCTTTTGTGCGGAGAACTGCTGTTCTGAAGTCTCGAGTTGCTGTCAGTGCAAATGGATAGCCCCATTGATATCTGATCTCTCTTTTTCTCAAAACTTCCAACAGGGGATGCACCATCCTGCGTTGCATTAAAGTTCAGGGAACAGTGCCACATCTGAGCCTTCAAATTTAATTGTAGGTGTGTCCCTTGCGGCTTTCATTATTGCTTCTTTTTCTGTGTATTTGTGGATTTTACATATTACATCCCTCGATCTTTCTTTGTTTTGTTTGGATAGATTTGTGATTCGGTGTATTCTATCAATTTCAATCAGCTCTCCTCCACCCTGGCCCAAAATTTGTAGAAATTTTTTTTGTGCGGTCACTTTTAACTCCTCTTGACTATATCTTTCTGGCAGGTCACGTATTCTAATATTCTGATGGCGTTCCCTATTTTCAAAATCAGCTAGTTGATCTTTGAATCTATTCATCATATCCTCCTGTTTTTTGATGATCTCTTGGGCCTCTCCCATTGCTGATTTTATTTCGTCTTGTTCTTCCTCTAGAAGTTCCACTCTATGTCCTACCACACCGACCTCCTCCCGCAAATCTTCCACTGCTTGTTTGCATGTGTTCTCTACTTTTGAAATGAACTCCTGAATGTCCGCTTTTGTTGGTAATGCTCTTATTAAATTTCTGAGGTCATTAAAGTCTTGTTCTGTTCCCGCTTTCACTGTAATACCCCTTGGGGCTATTTACTCTATTTCTAATGGTGGTGTATTAAAATATTTCATCCCTTTTGTGGCACCTGTCTCTTTTTTTTTTATTCCATGTCTTCTCTTAATTCTCTTACTTCTGATAATCCCGGGTCCCCTGTATCATTACTCCCTCCTTCTGATACCTGGACTTCTGTTGGTTTTCCTGTTAATTTTTGCGGTGTAGCTGTCTGTTCTGGGGTGTGCGGGCTTGTATGATTGGGGTGGGGGGGCTTCTTGTCAACATCTCCTGTGGGTTCCCCCTGCTTTCAAAAAGGGGTGTCTGTGTCCCTGTATCTGATGGTGTAGTGCCCAGCTCAGGGAGTCCCCCCTTCATCCAGCCCCCCTCCAATCTCTTGTACCTTTAGGGGTTTGCGCCACCCCCCTTGATTCTTCTGTCGCTTTCAAGTCGCTGCCATGTCTCCATTTGCCCTTATTCCGGCTGTTACCCGCTGTCCACTGCCGTCCTCTACCGCCAATCCCTGGGCTGTTCGCCGTATGACTGTGCGCCTGTGTTGTGGGGGATCCGTGTCCCGTCACTCCCAAGCTTCCGCTGGCTTCTGGGGAGCCGTGTCGCTGCTGTGTGGCGGCTGTGGCATCGCCTCTCTGCGGTGTCATGTACGCTCTGAGCCCTCCAGCCACGCTTCTGCTTCCTCCTCCCGCTGGCTGCATGGCGGCTCGTCTGCGGGTGGACATGATCTCGCCGCAGCTGTGCCTCGCTCTGGGAGGTTCCTTCTCCCGCTTCACTTCCCTTGCTCTCTGTCTGCGAGCCTGTGTACGCACCGTCCGTCCCGGCTTACCCTCCTCTGCTCTCAATCAGGTCAATTAGCTCCTCAGGTGCATCAAGTCCTGCAGCGAATCTCGCTGTCTCTATCTGGTCCGGGTGTGTAAGAGAGCTATCTCCTCACACGTCTACACCCATGCCTGTCCATACATTCCATTAGTTGTTAGTATTTTGAATTGAATTTGTTGGGTGAGCAGAAGCCAGTGGAGGGATTGGCAGAGAAGAGTAGCAGATACTGAGCTACTAAGATACTAAGGTGGATGAGTCGTAGCAGCATTCATTATGGATTGAAGGGGAGATGGACTATGTAGAGGTAAGCCAATGAGAAGGGAGTTGCAGTAGTCAAGGCGAGAGATAATTAGGGAGTGGATTAAGAGCTTTGTAGTGTCATTGGTTAGAAAGGGGAGTATTTTGTAAATGTTGTGGAGATTGGGGTGGCAAGATTTGGACAGTGATTGGATGTGGGGCTTAAAGGAGAATTCAGAGTCCACGACTACACCTAGGACCTTGGCATGTGGGGATGGGCTTACACCTCACACCGAAATACTGCAGGTAGGTGGCCTTCGGGCTCTCTCAAGTGGCAAGATCTCTGCAACCAACAGGTATCAGGAGTTGGTCCACTGTGATTTTATAAAATTAACACTTTTAAAGGTACAGTGCACTGTGGATCTTCAGCAAGATCAATGTAGGTACAGGTGACTGGTGTACAACTTCCACCCTACTCTATTAGGCCTCATACACACTGGCACGGTGTTTCTAATTCCCAGAGCCTAAACAACATTGTGCTTCAAAAGTTGACTTTTTCTTGTGTTTAAATGTTCCTGCTTTAACCGCTTAAATTCTGTCCTATAGCAGTTCCACTGCTACAGGGCGGCACCTTTGTGCCGGATCACATGATCTGGCCCTTTCGGGTAAGGGGCTTACCTGCTTGCTACCGACGGCGGCTCGCTCCTGCTTTGATCACAAACAGCGGGTACTGTGGACTCTATGTCTGCCGGCACCTGCCGATCATCCAACAGAGACAAAATAGCAGTCTTCAGAAATACTACAGTCCATTTAACATGGTTTCCTATGGATGTAGTTCACATCTGTGTATTTTATGGAAAGGGTCAGGGACTTTTCTTCAGTTTTTTTTTTGTTCCATAGACTTCAAAGGATCAAAAGTGTATATTGAAAAATGCACCCGTAATATGTAAACTGCCACACGCATAGGTGTGAATTGGGCCTAAAGGATGCCCTGACTGAAAAAAGTTTGAGAAACACTGCTCTAGAGTGTAATCAGATCCTAAGAATGCAATCTGGAAGGCATTGCACTACATAGTTGAAGGTAAATCTAAAGGAAATCAAACAACAAAAGTTGTCTAGTGTATCCAGCTTTAGCATGGTCCTTCTAGAATCTAGAAGATCAAAGTAAATCTTCCACCCCTGGATTAGTAGGCTAGAGGATAATTGTTGCCACAAGTGGTCTTGGTTCCAAGACTTAATGAGCACATACTTGTGATTCACCAAATAATGAACCCAGACAAGGCTGAAGTTAGCAGATCACCTTCTTTAGCTACTCTATTGTGTATCACCTTGTGTTAGAGCTGACCATCATAGGGAAAAACATATTTAGATACATTATGGGGATTCTTTTTGATGGCTGTGCCAATGCTAAGACATTTGCACAGCAATTATTATTATTATTTTTTTTTGGTCATAGCACTATTTTAGCAGGTGTTTACAGAGAACATTGTGGCATTTCTATCATACCTGTCAATGTAGGAACTTGCAGTCTTTCAGACATGTTAATGTACCAGTATGTGAGCCGAAACCAGGATAACCGGCAGAAATCCCCACATACATGGAGAGAACATAGAGATTACATACAGAGAACTTGAAACACACACAGTTGCACCTTCCTATTTCCCTTTGCTGTAAGGTTAAAGTCAGAGGTGTAACGACAACCCTTCAGGGTCCTAGTGCAATAAACCATGAAGGGCCCCCTGACCTCTAGTCCCGGGGTCCTAACCACTGATCTCTTGGGCTTTTATTCCCATCGGAGGGCCGTTCATTATGGTCCCACAATGGGACCCCTTCAAATGTTCTGCAGCTGGCTCGCAGAGTTACATCTGTGTACTTAGGGTGTCCCCCCTCCCTCTTTTCTCCTGCCTCTAAGTCACCATGGATGGTGAGCTCTCTCATCCCAGGAAGGAAGGAGGCTCATGCAGTCTGCAAATCCTCCACAATGTAGTTGCAGCTGCTGGGCTTTCCCCGTCTACACATCCCCTTTCTGAGAACAGCTCTACAGGGGAATGGAATGTTGGTGGGGATGTGGGCACACACAGGAGGAGAGGGGCGGGGGAAGCAGATCTAACTCCAGGGGGAGGAGTTTGTCAGTGCTGGGTTTGGGCTGTGTAAGAAGTTTGTCACAGACATTCTCTGCTTACAACTGCAGCCGGGGAGCCACAGTGCGGGCTCTTGGGGCCCCACCACGGTGGTAGAACACCTGGGCGCAAGTAAAACCTTTGTGACCCTGATAGTTCCACCACTGGTTAAAGTGGTTCTAAAGCCTAAACCTTTCTTACCTTCATGCAAGGAATGCATGAAGGTAAAAAACATTTTAGGCATTGATTTTGATCCAGCGTTGTGCATGTCCACAGCTCTTCTCCCCCCTTACACCCGGGTCTCACTGGCTTTGCTGGGAAACATTGGCTCTAAATGCTTTTAATCCTAAGAAGGGGGGGGGGTGTATATATAATCAACATGTATAAACACATAAGTGAACTTGGTGTTGAGTTGTTCACTTTCTCATCACAGAAGACAAGGGAGCACTCGTTACATCTAGAGGAAAAGAGATTTAATCTCCAAATACGGAAAGGTTTCTTCACAGTAAGAGCTGTGAAAATGTGGAAAGGACTCCCTCAAGAGCTGATTCTGGCCAGCACAGTAGATTGCTTTAAAGGTCTGGATCCTTCCCTAAATGTAAATAAGAGTAATAGGAATATACTATTATTTATACTTTTACTAAGGGATATGACGGTTTTTATTCCCCACTTTGCAGGGAAACAAAAACCGCCATGTCCCCACTGACAGGACAGAGCTCTGTCCTGTCCTCATAGTGTGCCTAACTAGTGTTTGTGTGTGCTGCTTTTACGAAGCAGCACACACAAACACTGGTTAGGCACACATTTAACCCTTTGTTTGCCCTAGATGTTAACCTCTTCCCAGCCAGGGTCATTACATCTGTGTACTCCCGATGGCAATAACTTGTTTCCGGCTGAACCTCTGCAACTTGGTCGGACTCCAAGCCTTAAGTCCCAACCCCACAATGCTTCTCCTCCTCCTGGATAGGCCGCAGACAGCCTAGCAACCAGGTACTCCCTGGATAGGCCTCAGGCTTCTTGCCTAGTAACCTGGGGCATTTCAACACACGCCCACCCAGATAGCTGTCCAAGTGGCACAGAACCCACGATCACCTGACTCCACCCAAATAAATAGGCTCTCCCAGCAGGCCAAGGGGCTAAAGAGACCCCTGCCAATTGGCCGAGACAACCCATCCACTCATAGTCTGACTTTGCTAGCTTCTTGTCAATCCAATGTCACCGGCAGCAGTGACAGAAGAGAGAAGTGCGACAAATCCAGATTTAGGGAAAAAACAGTGAATCCTCTAACAATTAGCCAGGACACTTACTACCTGGCAGACTAAATTTGTTAGCGACCCTGCCTAAACACCAGGGTGCTACATCTGGATTGAAGGTAAAAGGTTTTTTCTTATCTATCTTTTAACCAATTCCTGCCCGTAGGACGTGCATGGACGTCCTTGGGTTTTGGTGGTTATACTAGTATCTACAGGCATCATCCCAGTATCAATCTTTTCAGCCAGCGATTCTCTTTCATGCACAAGTGATCCCTTCTGTGGGTGGCGGAAGGGTTCCCACCCCCCTCCCGCTGCTGCCTTCACCGGGCTCTCCTGTCCCATCGCAGAGCCTGGGAAAGATGCAGCGATGGCTGTCCTGTACAGAGAGAGGAACTGAGCTTGTTCCTCTCTCTCTGTAACCCCAGAAACCAGGAGTGACGAGTAGTTCATCACTTCTGGTTCTGCCCCTTTGTTTACCTGGCTGCCAGTGGCCAGGAAAGTAGCCGATCAGACCGATCTGTGTCTGATTGACTGAATGGGACCCCAGATCTCTCCATAAAGAGGACCTGTCACGACCCATGCTGTCACAAGGGATGTTGTTCATCCTTTGTGATAGCAATAAAGTTAGTACAAATATTTTAAAAAGTTATTTTTTTTTGTACAAAATAAATAATAAAAAAAATTAAAGTGCTCCATCAAACCGTGCTTATGCGCAAATGCAAACGCATACGTTACTCCCGCGCGCATATGTAAGTAGTGATCGCACCTAACATATGAAGTATTGTTGCGAATGCCAGAGCGAGAGCACCAGACCTCTGGTGCAAGTCTAAACTGGTAACCTGTAAAGGCGTTTAAAGCGCTGCATATGGATAATTTTAAGCACCATAGTTTGCTGCAATTCCATGGGCAGACGCGATTTTAAAGCGTGACATGTTAAAAATTGGGCTAACATCCGTGTTTTTTTTGTTTCTTTTAATTCATGAAAGTGTTTTTTTTTCCAAAAAAATTGAATTTCAAAAACCGCTGCGTAAATGCCATGTGACATAACATTGCAACACCAACCATTTCACTCTATAGGGTCTGTGATGAGAAAAAATATATAATGTTTGGGGGTTCTAAGTGATTTTCTAGCAAAAAAAGAACAATATCTTACAAAAGTGAGTACACCCCTCACATTTTTGTAAATATTTTATTATATCTTTTCATGTGACAATACTGAAGAAATTACACTTTGCTACAATGTAAAGTAGTAAGTGTACAGCATGTTCAACAGTGTAAATTTTCTGTCCCCTCAAAATAACTCAACACTCAGCCATTTATGTCTAAACCGCTGGCAACAAAAGTGAGTACACCCCTAAGTGAAACTGTCCAAATTTGGCCAAAAGTGTCAATATTTTGTGTGGCCACCATTATTTTCCAGCACTGTCTTAACCCTCTTGGGCATGGAGTTCACCAGAGCTTCACAGGTTGCCACTGGAGTCCTCTTCCACTCCTCCATGACGACATCACGGAGCTGGTGGATGTTGGAGACCTTGCGCTCCTCCCACCTTCTGTTTGAGGATATCCCACAGATTCTCAATTGAGTTACACACCTCTAAGTGAAAATGTCCAAATTAGGCCCAATTAGCCATTTTCCCTTCCCCGGTGTCTTGTGACTCGTTAGTGTTACAAGGTCTCAGGTGTGAATGGGGAGCAGGTGTGTTAAATGGTTGGTGTTATCGCTCTCAATCTCTCATACTGGTCACCAGAAGTTAAACATTGCACCCCATGGCAAAGAACTCTCTGAAAAAAAGAATTGTTGCTCTATATAAAGATGGCCTAGGCCAGAGATGGCGAACCTTGGCACCCCAGATGTTTTGGAACTACATTTCCCATGATGCTCATGCACTCTGCAGTGTAGTTGAGCATCATGGGAAATGTAGTTCCAAAACATCTGGGGTGTCAAGGTTCACCATCACTGGCCTAGGCTATGAGAAGATTGCCAAGACCCTGAAACTGACCTGCAGCACGGTGGCCAAGACCATACAGCAGTTTAACAGGACAGGCCTCGCCATGGTCCACCAAAGAAGTTGTGTGCAAGTACTCAGCATCATATCCAGAGGTTGTCTTTGGGAAAAAGAATGTATGAGTGCTGCCAGCATTGCTGCAGAGGTTGAAGGGGTGGAAAGGGACAGCCTGTCAGTGCTCAGACCATACGTCACACACTGTATCAAATTGGTCTGCATGGCTGTCATCCCAGAAGAAAGCTCTTCTAAAGATGATGCACAAGAAAGCCTGCAAACAGTTTGCTGAAAACAAGCAGACTAAGGACATGGATTACTGGAACCATGTCCTGTGGTCTGATGAGACCAAGAAAAACATAGTTGGTTCAGATGGTGTCAAGCATGTGTGGCAGCAACCAGGTGAGGAGTACAAAGACAAGTGTGTCTTGCCTACAGTCAAGCATGGTGGTGGGAGTGTCATGGTCTGGGACTGCATGAGTGCTGCTGGCACTGGGGAGCTACAGTTCATTGAGGGAACCATGAATGCCAACATGCACTGTGACATACTGAAGCAGAGCATGATCCTCTCCCTTCAGAGACTGGGCAGCAGGGCAATATTCCAACATGATAACGACCCCAAACACACATCCAAGATGACCACTGCCTTGCTAAAGAAGCCGAGGGTAAAGGTGATAGACTGGCCAAGCATGTCTCTAGATCTAAGCCCTATTGAGCATCTGAGGGACATCCTAAAAGGGAAGGTAAAGGAGCGCAAGGTCTCTAACATCCATCAGCTTCCGTGATGTCATCATGGAGGAGTGGAAGAGGCTCCAGTAGCAACCTGTGAAGCTCTTGTGAACTCCATGCCCAAGAGGGTTAAGGCAGTGCTAGAAAATAATGGTGGTCACACAAAATATTGACACTTTGGGCTCAATTTGGACATTTTTTACTTCGGGTTGTACTCACTTTTGTTGCCAGCAGTTTAGACATTAATGGATGTGTGTTGAGTTATTTTGAGGGGACAGCAAATTTACACTGTTATACAAGCTGTACACTCACTACTTTACAATGTAGAAAAGTGTTGTGACATGAAAAGATGGAATAAAAATATGTACACAAATGTGAGGGGTGTACTCACTTTTGTGAGATACTGTAGATTTTTATGTAGGAGCGAAGTGTCAGAATGGGCCTAGATGGGAAGTGGTTAATGGGCTATTCATTTTTTTTTTTATTGCTATCTTTGGTTGGAGTTCTGCTTTAAAGTAGCTGTAAACCTCTCAAATGAAAAATTAACAAAGTATATGCTTCTATAGTATGTACTTGCCTTCAGTCCAAAGCCCATAGTGTGATTTATGCCTGCCCTCCCCCCCTGCTTATGCCAATACCCAGGAATTCTGGGAGACGGCCCTGCCACCCACCCCCCCCCCCCCCCCAGCACATAGCAGGTGATGGAATGGAAAGCATCAGCTGTGCTTCCTTATGAGTAGAGGTGGAGTGTCTATTCCTTTAATACTCAGGTCTCAGATTACTCTCAGCTCCATGCTCTGTGTAACATCAGATCCCCACCCCTTGCCTTCTCAGAAATGCTGTGCAAATTCTGTACTTTGAATTGAAAGCCACTTTCAATATATTTAAATCCACAGCTTTCATTGAAATAATTCCTAATAAATCTACCATGAAGGTACTTGTTCAGCCACAATCTTTTAAGGCTTGACAATGTTCTATCTATATGTCACAATTATGTTTCTGTATTCTCACCTTGTAGTCTTCTGATGGATGTTTCAACTTACCTTTTACAAGCATGTCCTATTGTCACCATCAAGAAACCTGGCTTGGGAACTGCCATGCAGTGATTGCTAGAGAACATGCATGTAGACTGACTGGCTGCAGGTGATCAGCAGCACTGAGTTGCAATACAGAATGAACAAAAAGGTAAAAACAAGTATTTTATAAGAAAAAAAAAAATGTCAACTACCGTATTTATCGGCGTATAACACGCACTTTTCCCCCCTTAAAATCGGGGGAAAGTCGTGGGTGCGTGTTATACGCCGATACCCCCCCAACCGCCACCGAAAAATACCGAAGCGCCGCCGAAAAAGACCGAGCCGACTGTTCAGCTCCGCTCGTAATCCCGCCTCCCTGCGCTCGCTCCCGAAACAGCAGGGAGGCGGGACTCCGAGCGGAGCCGAACAGTTGGCTTGGTCTTTTTCAGCGGCGCTTCGGCCTTTTTCGGCGGAGGTTTGGTCTTTTTCGGCGGCGTATGCGCGGTTTGTCTCGCGGCGGGAAATTTAAACGTGGGCAAGGCAAATGACGCTGGCAATGCTGCAAATCACACTGGGCAAACTACAAATGACGCTGGCAAGCTGCAAATTACACTGGGCAAGCTTCAAATGACGCTGGGCAAGGCTGCAAAAGACGCTGGGCAAGGCGGCAAAAGAAGCTGGGCAAGCTGCAAATGACGCTGGGCAAGCTGCAAATTACGCTGGGCAAGCTGCAAATGACGCTGGGCAGGCTGCAAATGATGCTTAAATGTAAGTTTTTTTTACCTAAACTTCTCTCCTAAAACTTTTTTTCCTTAAAATTCCCTCCTAAACTTGGGGTGCGTGTTATACGCCGATAAATACGGTATTTATGATACACAGTGCTTTTGCAAACTAAATGCCAATCGGTTGGAGTAATTACAGTAAATATTGATGCGTGTCATTAACCTACTATTTTGCTTAGTCTTAGCATCATTATAAGTACAATTACTAAATATCTTTAATGACTACATAGCTCTATAATGTGATGCCATCATGTTCAACATAAAAAACAAATGTGTTTCAATAATAAAAGTTATATATATATATATATATATATATATATATATATATATATATATATATATATATATATATATATATATATATTCTCAGATAATAATGTTTAAATATTGCTGGAATAAGTGAATCTGACTTTCTCATGGGTCACAGACACGTGACGCAATGCGTTGGGGGGAGTCGGGTGACGTCACTTCTGGGTCACAGCCGAGACCAGAAGTTCAAAACTGATAATGTTCTTTGCTTGTGTGATTTAACTGTAAGTTACAGATACTCCTCGTTTAACGACTGCTCAGACTTACGACTAGCTCTCCCCACCCGAACGACGTGCTGTACAGCATTGTATTGTACAGTACAGACAGGGCCGGATTTCCCACAAGGCCACCGAGGCCAGGCCTCGGGGCGGCAGTGGTGCAGGGGCGGCGCCGCTCTAGCAGGGGGCTTCTTAGCTTTCACGGCCGCCCCCCCGCACTAACATCATTCGGAGCTCTGTATGAGCAGGACTAGAAAGGAGAGCAGGGGGCGGAGTCTGTGTGGGCCACTGCAGGAGGAGCGTCTTCTCCCCCAGGCAGCAAGACTTGTATAGTGTGGAGTGGAGATCATGAATAGCTCATTCTCTTCTAGCTCCAGCGCTCCACAGCCTCTGGCATCCTGTCACAGACTCACAGTGATACAGTGAGAGCATGGAAAGCCAGCTAGCTTGTGCAGGAGTCGGGCTGTGTTCTGTCTCCACTGTCCTCCTAACCCCTCCCTCACTGCACTGCTTGTCCAATCAAATACTCCGCCTCCCATTTGTGCCCGCCCACACTCCAGCCACATGCATGCAATGTTCTGTACTGTGCTGTGAGGGGAGTTCTGTTTTCAAACAATAGCTGCCACAGCCCTGAGGGAGACCAGCCTGAATAGGAGAGCATAATTGGTGAGTGAGACCCCCAGAATAACCCTCCTCTCTGTTCCCACCCCTTTGTGCTATGTACCTTCTTCCTCCCACCTCTCTTCCTCATGATCATCACCTTCTCTCTCTCTCCCCCCTAGGCTAGAGCCTAGCCTGTCTGTATACCATCCTAGCCTGTCTGTTTACCATCCTAGCCTGCCTGTATACCGCCCTAGCCTGCCTGTATACCGCCCTAGCCTGCCTGTATACCGCCCTAGCCTGCCTGTATACCGCCCTAGCCTGTCTGTATACCGTCCTAGCCTGCCTGTATACCATCCTAGCCTGTCTGTATACCGCCCTAGCCTGCCTGTATACCGCCCTAGCCTGTCTGTATACCATCCTAGCCTGCCTGTATACCGCCCTAGCCTGCCTGTATACCGCCCTAGCCTGCCTGTATACCGTCCTAGCCTGCCTGTATAACATCCTAGCCTGCCTGTATAACATCCTAGCCTGCCTGTATACCGTCCTAGCCTGTCTGTATACCGTCCTAGCCTGTCTGTATACCATCCTAGCCTGCCTGTATACCGTCCTAGCCTGTCTGTATACCATCCTAGCCTGCCTGTATACCGCCCTAGCCTGCCTGTTAGGGGTGCAACGGATCAAAAAACTCACGGATCGGATCGATCCTCGGATCAGAGTCACGGATCGGATCATTTTTCGGATCAGCAAATAATAATTGAATTTTCAAAAACCTGTGAAAATTCCGCCACCATATAGTCCCCACTGTAATATCCACGTCATCTCCCCCACTGTAATATCCACGTCATCTCCCCCACTGTAATATTGTCTGAGTATCGCCGAGTATTGGCAGGGTATCGCCGAGTATTGGCAGGGTATCGTCGAGTATTGGCAGGGTATCGCAGAGTATCGCAGAGTAATGCAGAGTATTGGCAGGGTAATGCAGAGTATCGGCTGGGTAATGCAGAGTATCGCAGAGTATCACAGAGTATTGGCTGGGTAATGCAGAGTATCGCAGAGTATTGGCTGGGTAATGCAGAGTATCGCAGAGTATTGGCTGGGTAAGGCAGAGTATCGCAGAGTATATGCTGGGTAATGCAGAGTATATGCTGGGTAATGCAGGGCATTGGCTGGGTAATGCAGGGTATTGGCTGGGTAATGCAGGGTATTGGCTGGGTAATGCAGAGTTTGTTTACAAGTGATCGCTCCGTCATTTGACGGAGCGATCACATTGTAAACAGTGGCCGGGTGTACCAAGATGGGCGCCGCTCCGGAGCTAGGCCGAAGCCGCGGCCTTTCCTAAGGCCGCCGGGTGTACCAAGATGGCCGCCGACGCTCCGGAGCTCGGCCGAAGCCGCGGCCTTTCCTAAGGCCAAGGCCGCGGAGCGCTCCGCGGATCGCGGGGTGTGCCGATCCGAACGGGGTGACCTGTTCGGATCACGGATCACGACGATCCGTTGCACCCCTACTGCCTGTATACCATCCTAGCCTGCCTGTATACCGCCCTAGCCTGCCTGTATACCGCCCTAGCCTGCCTGTATACCGCCCTAGCCTGCCTGTATACCTGTATATAGAGGGGGGTGTATATGGAGGTGATAGAGGGGTGTATATAGAGACAATAGAGGGGTGTAGATAGAGGGGTGTATATAGAGATGATATCGGGGGAGTATATAGAGATGATGGAGGGGTGTAGATAGAGGGGTGTATATAGAGATGATAGAGGGGTGTATATAGAGTTGATAGAGGGGGGTGTATATAGAGATGATAGAGGTGTGTATATAGAGATGATAGAGGGGGCGTATATAGAGATGATACAGGGGTGTATATAGAGATGATAGAGGGGTGTAGATAGAGGGGGTGTATATAGAGATGATAGAGGGGTGTATATAGAGACGATAGAGGGGGAGTATATAGAGGGGTGTATATAGAGATGATAGAGGGGGAGTATATAGAGATGATAGAGGGGTGTATATAGAGATGATAGAGGGGTGTATATAGAGATGATAGAGGGGTGTATATAGAGATGATAGAGGGGGGAGTATATAGAGATGATAGAGGGATGTATATAGAGATGATAGAGGGGTGTATATAGAGATGATAGAGGGGGGATGTATATAGAGATGATAGAGGGGGGGGAGTATATAGAGATGATAGAGGGGGATGTATATAGAGATGATAAAGGGGGGAGTATATAGTGGAGATATGTTTTTAACTGATCTATTGTAGCAGTCATCGATAAAGGACGAGAATGGTGGTGTGTGTGTGTGTGTGTGTGTGTGTGTGTGGGGGGGCGGCATTGAAGGACCCGGCCTTGGGGCGGCAAAGGGAGTAAATCCGGGCCTGAGTACAGAATTATCATTTGTGTTCTATACTTATGCAAATTAAAACAACATCATTGAGCTGGAGTTTTGTGATTAGACCCTTTTTTCACAATACAGTAGTTAAGAATGCTTAAAATATTGATTTCTTGTGACTCCTCATTTAACAACCGTTTGTTTAACCACCTGGTCGTTGGAACAGAACCTGGTCGTTAAGTGAGGAGTACCTGTACTATTTTTTTAATGAGGGCTCTTTCACACAGGGCAGATCAGTGCTGATCCGCCCCGTGGATAGCCGCTTGCTCAGCGGGGATCGCCGGAGCGATCTCCGCTGAGCAGGAAGATGACAGGTCCGTCTCTGCACACAGCGCAGGGACGAACCTGTCAGAGCGCCGCTCTCCCCTATGGGGGATCGGGTGACGACGGACCGTAGAGTCCGTCGTCACCCGATCCGCTCTGCAGACGGATGAAAAAATGGGGTTTTCCTCCGTCTGCAGAAACGGAGCATAGCGAGCACGGACGAGAGCGGGTGTCAGCGGATGCTCATCCGCTGACACCAGCTATCCCATAGGGATACCTGTATGTCTGTTTTTCATCCGAAAACGGATGGATGAAAAACGGACATACGGTCCGTCCATGTGAAAGAGCCCTTAGCCTGTTTTAGTACTACTACACTATGTGGATTTTCATTTCCCTTCCATGTGTTGGCCGTTTGAGTGTCATTATCATTTAACCACCGACAGTTATATTCTCAATGGAGATTACTGATTCAATGGAAGTGAGTTACATTGAATCTTAAGGTGAGCGGCCATTGCGCAGAGTGGTGCAGCATATGGATGACATATTATATTGCACGGATTAAGAATGCCACTTTATTTGAAGAATTAAGGGCTCTTTCACACGGACGTGTCCATGTACGGAGCCCGCTCTGCTCAGCGGGGGATTACTGCTGAGCAGGCAGATGACAGGTCTGTCTCTGCACTCTGTGCTGGGACAGACCTGTCAGAGTAGGTTTTTCCTCCGTCACACTTTTTCGGATTGGATCGGTTTGGATGTCAGTGGACATGTCACCGCTGACATCCATCCTTCCATAGAGGTCTATGGATCATCCGTTCAGGTCTGCCTAAAAAAACGACAGGCGGACCTGAGCAGATCGTCCGTGGGAATGAGGCATTACACAGCACTAACACTTTATATGGGAAAGGACTTCATTTATATTCACTTATTTGTGGTTCTTACAGCACTGAATTTTGGATGCACTGCCCAATAGGGCTGTTATGGACTGACTATCATGTGTAGCGCTGGCTCCTGACGAGCAGGCGCTATTGTTTTTGAAAATTAAGTTGCCTGAAGCCACAGTTGGGCTCCAGGATAATTTCACTAAATTTCTGGTTTCAGTACCAGTCCAGCTGGGTTGCACTGGGTTCTCCTTGACCGCAGTTGTCGCTGTCACTGCCGGCAAGAGTAGAAAGCAGTCTATCTGGATGCATTAAATTCCACTTAAATTCCACTTACCTCTCGGAACCAGCCCAGTGGGAAGGTTCTCCCACTGTGCATACTGGGAGGGGGTATTTAAGGTACCGACACCATGTGACCAAAAAAGCTTTTACTGTCCGCGTGGTTCTGGTGGTCCTCCTGACCCAGCCTCATGGCCCTCCTGGCCTGGGGTGTGGAACCATGCATCATGTCTCGGGGTTGGCTGGCCCGAGGCAATGTAACTGCAGGGGTAGGTCCGAGTGACTTTCGAAGCCTACTGATCCAAGGAACGTCCGGTGCTGTCTCATCGGAATGGAGAGGACCAGCAACTGAAGAACCCCAGGGAGGACCCTTTCAGTAGAAGGCCATGCGCAAGGCTGGCTTCTCTGAAGGAGCCTGGAGTCTTAGTTGAAGGACGCGACCTGGATCAACACTCATATGGTATCACCGGATCGGCTGAGAGAAACTGGTACTGTATGATAGTTCTTTAAAGTTCATCCAATCCCTCAGTGACACTAAAGTGTGACTTACAAGTCTGTAGCAGAGACTTTACCGAGCATCCTACCGGCTGCTAGGCCTAGTGAGAGAGACCTATCCGGGGAACTGCAGGATTCCAGTTTGTGAAATAGTAAATTTCTCTGGATTCGTTTAATATCTGCAACCCGCAATCTAAGTACCTGAACTCACCCCTAACCCTCTACCCTTTATCAAGAGACTAGACAAGAGTGTTCTATTTTCTGAATAAATAACCTAAAAGAGGATTCAGTGTCATGCCGCGTACACACGATCGGAATTCTCGTCGGAAAAAACTCTGACGGTTTTTCCGACGGAATTCCGCTCAAGCTGTGTTGCCTACACACGATCACACCAAATTCCGACCGACAAGAACGCGGTGACGTCCACCACATACGACGAGACTATAAAAGGAAAGTTCAGCACCACGTCCAGCACCCGTTGGGCTCCTTCTGCTGATCTCGTGTTTATCGCGTGTTAGTAGAAGTTTTGTTCTTTACGTTTCGCGCTTTTTAGACTTGTGCTTCAGGTTGTTCCTGCTCTACAGTTTGTGTTTGTCGGTGCGTATCTGCTTATCAGTGCGTGTAGTCATTTTGCATTTGTTTGTCTTTGCGGCCTATATATTTATATATAGTACGCTTTGATTTTCAGTGCTTATTGTCCACTCGTTGCTTGATTTACATTTCGTTCTTTCAGGCCTTGCTGTTTATCAGTGCTTTCTTTAGTCCGTTCTGACCAGCCGACCGTTTAGAAGCGATGTTGCGTGTACGTACTCATCGTAGAGTTCGTGCTGTGCCGGGGGCTTGGTGTTGGGGTTCTTACTTTGACACAAGCCCAGTCCATGAACAGGGCGAGGAGGAGTTCATGGACCAAGAATTGGTTGCTCCAGCGTGACAAATTCTCGCACATGCCTCTGCTTCGTGAGATCCGTGAGAATAATCCTGATGATTTCAGGAATTATCTCAGGATGACGGACCCCGGTTTTCACTGTCTGCTGGCTTTGCTGTTCCCTTATATTAGCAGGCAGGACACCTGCATGCGGCAAGCCATCACTGCGGAGCAGAGGTTAGTTGCCACGTTGAGGTACTTGGCGACAGGGAGACGCCTTCAAGACCTCAAGTTCTCGACAGGCATCTCCCCCAGGCTCTGGGGATCATTATTCCAGAGACCTGTTCTGCCATCATCCAGGTCCTGCAGAAGGACTATATGAGGGTAAGTTTTATTCTTTAACATCACATTCTATGTATTTACTGTTTGCTAATGTATTGTATTTCTTTCCTCATTGCCTAATTACCAGGATTTCAATATGCTGTAATATGCTGTGCCATTTTGTCCTCATGCATGTTGGATTTTGTATGTTCCTTTTTTGTCCTTCATGCATATTTGCCTTCACTAACCCCCCCAGCATGCTATCCGGGCCCATATACTCCTATAGTCTAGTCACTTTACAATGTATTTTGTCAGCTCCATTGTAATGCTTTACCCTAAACACCCCCTAAAATTTGTACAAATGTTATAGTTGTCCTTAAATTCATGCAGAGTGCCTGAGGCTTTGGTTTGTGGTGCCCAAAATCTTTTGGGAACCCTCCCTCCCCCCAACTGCTCAATCAGCTGATACCAATCCTCTATCTGCTGACTTTGCCAAACCCAATACACACTATACATACCTCTTTAGTGGTCATATTTATGGATGAATTTTTCAAAGCATGTAGTGCAAGGGCCTTCCCTTAATACTTTCAAATGCTACTGTTTTCATTTTTCTTCTCCTGTTATTATTGTGATAGGTAATAGCAGAATCAAAAAATGTGCTTCCACTTTTTTTTTTTTTTTAGACCACTTCTTCTTACCTGTCCAGTGGGCTGCCAATAGTGTAATGAAGGAGGGGCTGGCCAAACTAGCACACATTACTTTGTTACTCCATTACGTAGTGGAGAGGGTGGTTACCTGTCCAAATCATACCTCCCCCCCTAAAATATTTACAAGGGGCCATCAGAGGGGGGAGAAATCTGATAAGTGGACCTTATATTTTAGCCTTTAAATACTACAATAAATGTTATACTGATGTTTGCCAACAATGTTTGTGTATAATCTGCTTGTAATGTTTATTATCAAATGTACTAATTATATTTTTCTTGTTTGACTCCACAGTTTCCTTCCACGCCACAGGAATGGCAGACTGTGGCCTCCCAGTTTGCCCAGCGGTGGGATTTTCCTAACTGCGGAGGGGCAATCGATGGGAAGCACGTCCACATCGTCCCACCACCCCATTTGGGGTCATACTATTTTAATTATAAGGGGTTTAATAGTATCGTGTTGATGGCGGTGGTGTCGGCAACCCATGAGTTTATATATGTGGACGTGGGGAGGAATGGCCGGATGTCAGATGGAGGAGTCTTTTGCCGGACCGAGTTCTACCGACGTCTAGAGAGTGGTGGCTTGGGATTGCCACCCCCGGAGGAGAATGTCGAAGGACTCCCATTTGTGTTCGTCGCAGATAAGGCTTTTGGTTTGGGAAACCATCTGATGAGACCATTCCCCCAGAGGACCCTCACCCCGGAGAAGAGGGTATTTAATTACCGGCTGGAGAGCCAGAAGAGTCGTGGAGAACGCATTTGGGATTCTGGCCAGCCAGTTCCGCCTGTTTCAAACGGTCATTAATATGGCAGAATACAAACTTAACACCATTGTGGTAGCGTGTTGTATCTTGCACAACTTTTTAAAAAGGACCAACCCCAATTATGTGGTTACACTTGGGCCTGACACTGCACTGCAATCCCTGACGTCTCTGGAAGCGGCCCGTCCTGGCTTGCCCCCCCCAAGCGCCCGTGAAGTGCGCCAAAATTATTCTGAATATTTTTCGGGGAGGGGGGCCATTGCTTTGCCA
Source organism: Lithobates sylvaticus (assembly GCA_028564925.1). Classification (NCBI taxonomy): domain Eukaryota; kingdom Metazoa; phylum Chordata; class Amphibia; order Anura; family Ranidae; genus Lithobates; species Lithobates sylvaticus. The sequence goes on along the minus strand of CM053030.1, from coordinate 110,262,949 downwards.
GCACTTTTGGAATACATTTATTTATCTTGAAAAATCTTGCTTTGAATTTCCTGCTTGTGTTTCTTTTTTGTGTCTCCTAGTGATTTGTGGTTTGTACATTATTATCTAAACACCCATTGTCCCTGTAAACACCAATTTCAACACAAAAAAATGGAATTGATCATTGAAAGAAGAAGCCACACATTGTTGAGTAAAAAATACTTTTTTTTACTACATACACATTCACAAGTTTTGCATTTTCACCCCAAAAAATTGTGGTTACGTTACATAAACAGCCATGTTTCCAAACACAACATACACAACTCTGGAACATAATAAATTTCAACGTAGAAAAACTTTTTAAGCCAAGATCATTACATTGTCCAAAATGTGTGGATCTTGCCTTCATCAGATGAGGTAAAGTCACCCCTGTAAAAGCCTAATTTTGAAGATGCACACAAATTGTGAGGCAAACTGGGGATTTACATCCTGATCCCATTCCTAATGTCAACATGTGCTATCTCCCATCATGGGGGATCAATGGATGTGTTTTGGGGGCACAACCCCTTCCTCTCACCAACTTGAGTTTTGAGGAAGGGGGTTGCAGGCACAAAACGCGTACATTGATATCCCCTGATGGCAGATAGCACATGTTGACATACTATGTGCATCTTCAAAAGTAGGCTTTTTAAAATGTTGTACAATTTTAAAAAACATAAACAAAATGGTGGCAATTTTTGTGAAAATTATATTCTTCCAAGGACATCAATCATGTTTTTAAGTTTAACTTCAATATCCCTAGTTTTTTTGCGAATAATCTCTAAATCCTGGATACACCACATGATGTCCTGGATTAGCCTTTGGTCACTGTCACTGGTGAAATGATCCGATTGTTCTTCCACAACCTGTACTTCACCTAAAAATAAAAAAAAAAAACACCATCTATTATAAATATGCAGGCATACATGTCTTATTACCTGAATCTGGGGTGTCAGACACTTACCTGTTGTGGTCTCAATCTCGACCACCTCTCCTTCTATCAGGAACTAAAGTACTCACCGAGGCCAAGATGCCGAGAGCGGTTGCCCTTGCGACTCAGCGCCCACTGCCCCTGAAGGTGGTACAGGGGGCAGTTGGCACCAAGAGGCACAAGCCACCTGTAGGGTAGTGGCTAGGCGTGGATCCAGGTATCACGGAGTAGAAGCTGGAAGACTGGCGGAGACTCCAACACTGATAGGTGGACAGGCAGCAGGCTGAGGATCAAACACAAGGTAAGTTAGGTACAGGTTTAGAGGATCAAACACTGATGGGCAAGTCCAGGTAGAATGGTCAGGCATAAGCAGAGGGGTCAAGGCAGGCTGAGGGTCAAACACTGAAGAGGCAGAAGCGGAAGTCCAGTAAACAGGCCGAGGGTCAAACACAGGAGAAGGAAGATACGGAAATCCGGGTACACAAGCCAAGGGTCAAGTCTGGAGAAGGCAGAGAGGTCCAATACAGTCCGGGTCGGCAACGGGTAGGCGGGTAGATACAGCAGGCACGGGTACAGGTACAAGGGAACAGCTGAGAGACGAACCAGCGTCTGTTTGGGTCCAGGGGCCTCTCTTTTATAGGCCGGCTGGAGGTCACATGGGACGTGCACTAGTGCGCATGCGTGCGCGCCGTTCAGCTGGGCCGCGAACGTTCGTGCGCCGCCACATCGTCCCTCTGACTCTTACTGTGCGCCGCAGCGCCGAACCTATGCGCCTGCGCACTGGGGCGCGCGGCGGACCAGGTCCCTGATAGTGCCCCCCCTGAGGGGCGGACTCCGGACGCCCAGGCTATCCATTAGTTCAGGATGCTCCTGCTGGAAAATCTTAATTAGCCTTGGTGCATGGAAATTTCCCGATGGCTCCCAGGAATTATCCTCCGGCGGGTACCCCTTCCATTTCACTAGGTATTGTAGCTGACGACCCACCTTTCTGCACCCTAGAAGTGATTCCACCTCGAATTCTTCCATACCATCGATTGTGACGGGTGGTGGAGGAGGTTCCTCCCTGTTTGGGAAGGGACTTGGAACCAAAGGTCTCAGTAGCGATGCATGAAAAACAGGATGTATCTTGTACGCCTTAGGTAGCGAAAGCTCAAAAGCCATGGGGTTTACTGCCTTCTTGACCTCAAATGGCCCAATGAATTTGGGACCCAGTTTCCGTGAAGGGCAAGAGAGCCTGAGATGAGCCGTTGACAACCACACCTTTTCTCCGATTCTGAAATGGGGGTTCTCCCTCCTTCCCCTGTTGTGATACTTCTCGTACCCTTCTTGGGCCTGTTGCATGGTCTCCTGGAGTTTTTTAAAATTGGTTTGGATGGCCTCTAGACGTTCTTGTACAGCAGGAACTGGTGATTCAGGAAACGAGTTTGGGAGGAAAGATGGGTGGAAGCCCGAATTTGCCCAGAAGGGAGTTTGGTTGGTGGCTGAGTGGGAGGAATTGTTGTACGCGAATTCCGCGTATGCCAGCAGGGAGGACCAGTCATCTTGTGCAGAGGAACAAAAACAACGTAAATATTGCTCGAGCGTTTGGTTGGTACGCTCCGTTTGACCATTGCTCTGTGGGTGGTATGCCGAGGAAAGACAGGCCTTAATTCCTAAGGTTTTGCAGAGTTCCTTCCAGAACTTTGAGGTGAATTGAGAGCCTCTGTCAGAGACAATGCTCCTGGGGACCCCATGGAGCCTGACGACCTCTTTAATAAAAATGTTGGCAGTTTCGAGGGCAGAGGGAGTGCCCACCATGGGCAGGAAATGGCCCATTTTAGACAGTCGATCAACCACTACCAGTATGGTGGAAAAGCCTTCTGAGGGGGGTAGTTCCACAATAAAGTCCATTGAAATGTCCGCCCATGGACGTTCCGGAATGGGTAATTGCTTCAACAATCCCCAGGGCTTGGTTTTAGAACCCTTGTTTCGTTGGCACAGAACACAGGAAGAGATGTATGTGCGGCAGTCCTGCCTCCAGCCTGGCCACCAGAAGGTGCGTGAGATGAGTTCAGCCGTCTTTCGGTTTCCGAAGTGACCTGCCAGTTTGTGGTCATGGAGCGTCTTCAAGACTAAAGGTCTTACTTCTAGGGGTACAAAGATCTTATCTCGAGACCAGAATAGGTCTTCACGTTTCTCCAGGGTAGACACAATGGGATCCTGGCAATGGGCTGAAGCAGCGAGGAGAGAAGAAGATAGATCTGCTGGCGAAAGGAGCAGAAAATTTTGGGGGGCCAAAATGGTACTTGGTTCCGGCACTTGAGAAGATTCCGGGGAGATTCGGGAGAGAGCATCTGCTTTACCATTCTTGGACCCCGGCCGGTAGGAGATGTGAAACGTGAATCTTGAAAAAAAAAAGTGCCCAGCGGGCTTGACGAGGCCTCAACCGTTTGGCGGTACGTAAATATTCGAGGTTTTTATGATCAGTAAAAATAGTGATTGGGTGGGTTGCCCCCTCGAGAAGGTACCTCCATTCTTCTAAAGCGGCCTTAATGGCTAATAACTCACGATCACCGACGTCATAATTTCTTTCAGACGGGCTCAATTTCCGAGAGGCAAAGGCCACTGGGTGAAGGAGGGCTTTTGGCCCGTGACGTTGTGACAGAATGGCACCTGTGGCTGATTCCGAGGCATCTACTTCTAGCACGAAGGGAAGTAACGGATCCGGATGTCGAAGAATAGGAGCAGTGGTGAAGAGGCTCTTTAATTTGGAGAAGGCATCCTGGGCTTCCTGGGACCACTGGAAACGGCCATGTTGTTGGGTTAGGCGGGTGATGGGTGCAACAATAGTAGAGAACCCGACGATGAACCTCCGATAAAAATTAGCAAACCCGATGAAACGTTGGGCGGCCTTTTTGTCCTTGGGAGCTGACCACTCTATTACTGCCTTGACCTTTTGGGATCCATTGCAGTGCCTTTAGTAGAAATGATAAATCCTAGGAACTGTACCGTAGTTTTCTCAAATTCACACTTCTCGGCTTTAAGGTAAAGTTGATGGGTTCTAAGGATGGAAAGTACTCTCCTAACGTGTTTCCGATGCAGATCCAAGGTGGCGGAGAAAATGAGGATATCATCCAGGTATACGACCAAAAAGTCGTCCAGGTGTTCCCTAAAGATGTCATTCACCAGATGTTGGAAGGTAGCTGGAGCATTGCACAGGCCAAAAGGCATCACTAAATATTCATAATGGCCAAACCTGGACCTGAAGGCTGTCTTCCACTCGTCACCTGCGCGGATCCTGACAAGATTATAGGCGCCTCTTAAGTCAAGCTTGGAGAAAATCTTAGCTGATCGAAAACGTTGGAGAAGCTCAGAAATTAAAGGTAATGGGTACCGGTTCTTTACAGTGATTTTATTAAGCTCCCTATAGTGGATGCAGGGTCGGAGTGACCCATCCTTCTTCCCTACAAAAAAAATGCCAGCCCCAGCCGGCGAGGTAGAGGGCCGAATGAAGCCCTTTTCAAGGTTTTCGTCAATGTAGATTTTCAACGCTTTTAATTCGGTCTCAGATAACGGGAATATGCGCCCGAAAGGGATCACAGAGCCAGTCAATAACTCAATGGGGCAGTCATAAGCCCGGTGAGGTGGTAGATGGTCGGCCTTCTTTTTATCGAACACATCCTTGAAATCCTGGTAGACTGGCGGAATGTGCTGGAGGTTCTCTGGTGCCGAGATGACTGCCAGGTGGCAGCTCGGAGCCGGGGAGATGCAATGCTGGTGACAGTAGGGAGAAGAGAAGGAGACCTCCTTCCGGTCCCAATGGATTTGGGGATCATGGGCCTGTAACCAGGGGAGTCCAAGTATGATGGGAAACATCGGGGAGGAGATCAGGTCAAATCGTAACAGTTCCTGGTGGCCGGAGTCTGTGGTGGTAAGAATAGGTGGGGTCTCCTGGACTACTGGTCCTGAGTGTGGAAGGGACCCGTCAGCTAAGTGAACCAGTAAGGGTCTTTCTTTATTCAAGCAAGGAATATGCCATTCGTTGGCGAGGGAAATGTCCAGAAAACAACTGCAGGCGCCCGAATCAATTACGGCCGGTAGCCGAATCTTCTTTCCCGCCAGCTGTAGGGAGACAGAAAGAGTCACATAAGCCTGGACAATGTTAATGGACAGACAGTTGATAGTGGGTTGAGGTGGCAACTTACTGGGCCGGATGGGACAATTCAGTAGGTAGTGTCCGGAACCCCCGCAGTAAAGGCACAAATTAGATCTGCGTCTGCGTTGTCTTTCTTCCTGGGAAAGCCGGGGGCGCACTAGGCCAAGTTGCATGGGCTCCCCCTCTGGAGCCGGCGTACCTGGAGGAAAGGAGGAGGCAGGGTATGTAGGCGGAGGCCTAGGAGGTACCCACACTGGTCGGGGATTTTGTAGGCGCTCAGAACGCCGCTCCCGCATGCGTCGGTCCAGTTTGGTGGCTAGTTGTATTAACTCCTCTAGAGTTGTGGGGGTCTCCACACGAGCTAACTCATCCTTCAGGGTTTCGTTCAGCCCCAGCCGATATTGATAACGGAGGGCAGCCTCATTCCAGGTGGTGTCAGCTGACCACTTGCGGAACTCTGCCGTATAGTCCTCCACTAGCCTTTTACCCTGGGAGAGGGTATGTAGTGTGGCTTCGGCTGTGGCAGAACGCTGGGGATCATCATAAAGTTGGCCCATTGCTTCGAAGAAGGAGTCTACCGTGTTTAACAGGGGGTTCCTCTGCTCCATGAGGCCGTGGGCCCAGGTCTGGGGTTCCTCGGATAGCAGTGACATGATAAATCCTACTTTTACGATTTCTGAAGAGAAGGTGCGGGGCTGTAAGGCAAGGTATAAGGTGCAGGCGTTTTTGAAGGACCTGAACTTCCTGTGATCGCCTGAAAATCGCTCAGGTACTGGTACCTTGGGTTCGGGTACAGCCATCATCATGGCTGGTGGGCCTTGGGCTGGTGGTGCAGAACCTCCACTGGTTGGTCCAGGAGCTGGGCTTGCCGGAAGGGAAGCTGCTGCCAATTGTTGGAGGCGACTGTCCACTTGTACATAGCCTTCTTGTAGTTTTTGTACAGCTTCCATGAGGGCGGATACCTGTTGGCATAGCATCTCCAGAGGAGATCCCGCTCTGTTGGCCTCTGTCATGGCTGGTTCGTACTATCAGGAACTAAAGTACTCACCGAGGCCAAGATGCCGAGAGCGGTTGCCCTTGCGACTCAGCGCCCACTGCCCCTGAAGGTGGTACAGGGGGCAGTTGGCACCAAGAGGCACAAGCCACCTGTAGGGTAGTGGCTAGGCGTGGATCCAGGTATCACGGAGTAGAAGCTGGAAGACTGGCGGAGACTCCAACACTGATAGGTGGACAGGCAGCAGGCTGAGGATCAAACACAAGGTAAGTTAGGTACAGGTTTAGAGGATCAAACACTGATGGGCAAGTCCAGGTAGAATGGTCAGGCGTAAGCAGAGGGGTCAAGGCAGGCTGAGGGTCAAACACTGAAGAGGCAGAAGCGGAAGTCCAGTAAACAGGCCGAGGGTCAAACACAGGAGAAGGGAGATACGGAAATCCGGGTACACAAGCCAAGGGTCAAGTCTGGAGAAGGCAGAGAGGTCCAATACAGTCCGGGTCGGCAACGGGTAGGCGGGTAGATACAGCAGGCACGGGTACAGGTACAAGGGAACAGCTGAGAGACGAACCAGCGTCTGTTTGGGTCCAGGGGCCTCTCTTTTATAGGCCGGCTGGAGGTCACATGGGACGTGCACTAGTGCGCATGCGCGCGCGCCGTTCAGCTGGGCCGCGAACGTTCGTGCGCCGCCACATCGTCCCTCTGACTCTTACTGTGCGCCGCAGCGCCGGACCTATGCGCCTGCGCACTGGGGCGCGCGGCGGACCAGGTCCCTGATACCTTCCTCCACATCCTCATCTTGTGGTGATCTCTGTTCCCTTTCTTCAGGAGGTGGGCAGTCCCTGATGACATGATATTTCCCGATTCTTTGTTCCCCTATGAGAATAAAACAAAAGGTATACTTAGCACACAGATATTTGAGACAACAAATATGAATGATAAACATTGCTTGGAAGTGAGGGACAATTGTCTGTTTGGGCAGAATTCCAAGCTGAAGACATGATGTATTCCCTTAATTCCTCTGGAATACCTTTTTTGGAGAAGTTTTCCACCTGGAGACACCCCAAAGTATCCACTGGAGTACCTGTGTTTGACACCCTAAAATGTTTGTTCTGGTGTCCCACACTAGTGCACCTGAGTCCAGATGTGTAAACAGCTGCAGAGTGTCCTCTACATACATTACACTGAATGAAGATTGATATTCCTTCTAGGTTCAAACACATCTAGACAACAATGTCCTTAAAACTCTTTTGGATTAACTTAAAAATTTGAAGCAACAAATGTATTTGATCATTTATCTGTGAAAACATCGTATTTTGGATAACAAACAAGGTTTCCAACGAACGATTACTGTGCGTATGACCATGAAAGTAGCCATTTTGGAGTGTACAAGACCTTATTGAGGAAAAACACATGGCGCAGCATGCAATATTAATAATAATAGGTACACACGACATATACTTACTTTTTCGAAGAACTTTCTTGATCTTTCTGTACTGATCGTGCTCCCTTAATTTAAGATCCGACCAGCGTTTCCTCAGTCGATCCTTGGATCGTCGTACCCCAAAATTACTGTATAGACTCTTCACAACTTTATTCATGATCTTGGCCTTTCTCATGTTTGGGTTGGGGTACGGACCATAATTCCCGTCATAGTCGTTACTTCTCAAGATGTCCACCATCTCCACCATCTCCACAAAGGACATATTTGAGGCCTTAAATCTCCTCCTCGATCATGACGTTTCAGGCTCCGGGCTTTCCTCCTCCTCGTTACTGGAATTATGCACCTGCTGTGTCTCCGCCATGTTCCGCTCCCACTGCAACGAAAGAGACGGGGCGGCGAATATTCTAGAAAGAACGTCAGGGGCGGGCGACGCGGGCGGAGATTCATGCATTCGCAGTGTATATAAAGCTTCAAACACGTGTGTGTCGTAACTACGTTCTGTGTGCAGAGGAAGGAGGAACGGACGACACAAACAACGAGTAAGGTAAGATTTTAATTTTGGCGACATGTGCGGCCTATACTGAATCTAGATTGATGCCTATATTGTGTTGAAAGATTATCCTGAGATGTTTATTTTTGTATTTTGTTTGGTCTTGCAGACATAATGCTGCCATTTAAGGACCCAGAATTCCTTGGGGAATTCATAGATAAATACCGGGATATGAGAAATCTACGGGAGGTGAAAAACCATTTGTATTACAACAAACCAGCTAGGAGGGCAACGCTGGAGAAATTGCTTGAATTTGTAAAGACCCGGGTCCCCGATGCAGACATCAAGTTTGTTGAACGCTAAAATTGGTAGCTTGAGAAGCACCTATAAGAAGGAGTACCAGAAGGTCCAGAAGTCCCTGAGGTCCGGAGCAGCAGCAGATAAGGTGTATGTACCCAGTCTGTGGTACTACAGCAGGATGCGGTTTATAGATGACCAGATTGAGGGTAAGGAATCCCTTTCCACTCTTCCGGCACCCCTTCCCTCCAGCCTTCCAACCAGCCTTCCATCCAGCCTTCCCTCAACCCAAGCTGAGGCATCTGTGGACCAACCTGGGCCTTTCATACAGGGAGAGATTGAGGAGCCCAGATGGAGCCAGGTATAGGTTTTTTATACATATCGTATTTAATTGGCATATAACACGCACTTTTTCCCCCTTAAAATCGGGGGAAAGTCGTGGGTGCGTGTTATACACCGATACCCCCCAAAAAAATGACAAGGCTGCAAATGATGCTGGGCAGGCTGCAAATGATGCTGGGCAGGCTGCAAATGACGCTGGGCAGGCTGCAAATGACGCTGGGCAGGCTGCAAATGACACTGGGCAGGCTGCAAATGACGCTGGGCAAGCTGCAAATAACACTTAAATGTAAGTTTTTTTTTTCCCCCTAAACTTCTCTCCTAAAACTTTTTTTCCTTAAAATTTCCTCCTAAACTTGGGGTGCGTGTTATACGCCGATAAATACGATCATTTTTCTGAGAAAAAAAAAACATTGTTGGTAAGTAGATGTTAGTATTGCCAACAAATGAATGAAGTAACAAAAGGTGTTTCACATATCAATAGACAGAAGTGGCCAAAAAAGATTAGGCCAAGAAGGAAAAATGCTGGGCTCACAATGATTGTCTTTTCTATTTCTTTAACATTAAATTTGCAACAGTCATGAGCTGAAAATTGTGTGTGTGTTTGATGAACAAAAAACTAAAACTATGTCCCTTTTTCATACACAGGATGACCTCAGCCAGGACGAGGCTCTGGCTAGTGGCACACAGGAGGAGGCAGGGAGATGTGTCACCCAGGAGGTGGCAGGGCCCAGTAACACACAATCACAGGTGCCTCCCCTCATCCATCCCTAAAAAAGACCCAGGAAGGGCACAAAAACAGAGGAGGCAGCACTGGCCCTCATCAAGGAGGCTAATGAGGCCCTGAATTCCCCCCTCGATGCTGTAGAGGCCTATGGCTTCTACATAGCCTCAAATTTACAACAAATAGAGAAGGGCCAACGGCGGAAATGTGAAAAACTCATTTTTTTATACAATTCACAAGGGGTTGAGTGGGGAAATCTGTGAAGACGAACACCTGTGTTCCCTCCCCCATCCTCCTCCTCCTGCCACGAGTCCACCTCCAGAGCCACAGCCTCCAGGGAAGGCTGCAGGGAAGACCAGGAAGTGATCCCCTGCCTTCAGTCTGGTCTCAAAGAACACACAGCGTCTTGTAGTACCACAGCCTGGGTACATATATCATCTGCTGCTGCTCCTGTTCTCTGGGATTCCTGGACCACATTGGACTTCTCAAGCTACCAATTTTTTGATGTCTGCCTTGGGGGCCAAAGGCTGCACAAATTCAAGCAATTTCTCCTGCGTTACCTTTATTTTTATTTTGTTATTATGATGTAAAATACATTTTGTTTTTGGTTTCAGAAAATACTTGCCTATGTGTTTTTCTACAAATAGCAAATAAATGTATTTTGGGTGAGTAGGCAGATACATTTCAAAAATACAATGTCAAAATTAACAAGGGACACCAACAACAAACAGGTTTACAAATAATACAGAATAATGGTGTTGTGGAAACGCACGAGAAAATAATACAATAATACAAATATTCTTATAAAGAAAAAAAAGCACAAAAAATTACCGTATTTATCGGCGTATAACACGCACTTTTTCCCCCTTAAAATCGGGGGAAAGTCGTGGGTGCGTGTTATACGCCGATACCCCCCAAAAAAATGACAAAAATTGCAAGCGCCGCTGAAAAATAGCGAGCGCTGCCGAAAAAACCCGAAGCGCGGCCGAAAAAGAACGAAGCGCCCCCGGAAAAAGCCGAGCAGACTCTGCTCTGCTCGTAGTCCCGCCTCCCTGCGCTCGCTCCGGAAACAGCAGGGAGGCGGGACCGCGAGCTTAGCCGTCCGAGTCGGCTCGGCTTTTTCCGGGGGCGCTTCGGTCTTTTTCGGCCGTGCTTCGGGTTTTTTTCGGCGGCGCACGCGACAGAACGTCTCGGCGGCGGGAAATTTAAAGCTGCAAAAGACTGAAAATGACGCTGGCAAGCTACAATGGCACTGGGCAAGGCTGCAATGACGCTGGGCAAGCTACAATGACGCTGGGCAAGGCTGCAATGATGATGGGCAAGGCTGCAATGATGATGGGCAAGGCTGCAATGATGATGGGCAAGGCTGCAATGACGCTGGGCAAGGCTGCAATGACGCTGGGCAAGGCTGCAATGACACTGGGCAAGGCTGCAATGACACTGGGCAAGGCTGCAATGACGCTGGGCAAGCTGCAATAACGCTGGGCAAGCTGCAATGACGCTTAAATGTAAGTTGTTTTTTTTTCCCTAAACTTCCCTCCTAAAACTTTTTTTCCTTAAAATGCCCTCCTAAACTTGGGGTGCGTGTTATACCCCGGTGCGTGTTATACGCCGATAAATACGAAAAAGACCGATGGGCATAAACACGGTCGGAAAATCCAATGAAAATCTCCCATCGGACTGTTTCCATCGGAAATTCTGGCCGTGTGTACGCTGCATAACAGTTCTAATGGAACTGTTGTAACGGTTCCAGCGGTTTTGGTCTCAAAATGCAATGGTATCTTGGGAGACCCTGTGAACGTGTGCCTAGTCTGTGCAATGCTGTACCCTACGCTAATATTCAACTAGTGAATGGTAGCGTTCAAAACATTCAGCAATGCAAAGACCAGGATTGTCAGGACAGCGGGGACAATAATAGCGTGTGTCACGCCTATATCTGCACTTTCTGCAGACACAACATTGTCTTTGGGGGGCTCGTTGGGAGGGGTACGCGGGAGGGCATAAGGATAATGCCGCTCATGCAGCTGGCTTACTGCATTTGGTTGGGGAAGGGGAGGTGGAGCACCGACTGGATGCAGAAGGGCTCTGATGATCTCTTCCTGGAATTTAAGGAAGGATCCAGTCCATCCTGAAGCTCTGTATAGCACATGAGCGTTCAGCAAAGCCAATTGAAATAAATAAATAGACACTTTTTTGTACCAGCGTCTAGCCTTACGGGCAATTAGGTAAGGTGCCAACAACTGGTCGTTGAGGTCCACCCCTCCCATATTTTGGTTATATTCGTGGACACAGAGGGGTTTCTCCACAACACCAGTCGCCGTAGTAATTTGGACCGTCGTGTCTGCATGAAGGGAGGTAAGAACGAAAACATTCTTATTATCCCTCCACTTCATAGCGAGCAAGTTATTACACTTCAAGCAGGCTCTCTACCCCAGCCTAAGACGGGAATCTTCAAGCCACTAGGGAAAGCCCCGGCGATTAGGTCGCACGGTGCCACATGCTCCAATCTGCTGATCAAACAAATGACTAAACAGTGGCACGCTCGTGTAATAATTGTCCACGTACAAGTGGTACCCCTTTCCGAATAAGGGTGACACCAAGTCCCACACAATCTTGCCAGCGCTCCCTATGTAGTCAGGGCAGTTTGTCGGCTCTACGTGACTATCTTTGCCCTCGTAAACCATAAAACTACATGTATAGCCTGTGGCCCTGTCACAGAGCTTATAGAAGGGAAGGGAAGATTGGGGATTAGCAGCGATGTATTGACCAGCGTACAAATTGCTTTGGTCCACAATAGATCTATAGAGATCTTCGTGAAAAACAGCAAATAAAAATCAAGTGACGTAAAATCAACTGTTTCCACCTAAATGCCGGGTTGGCCAGTGAATGGGTGAAGTACGGGTGCTGCAGAAGTGGTGGGTTCCCAATCAGGATTGGCGAATGCAGCAGGAAGGGCACTATGGGCAAGACGGGCCTGTCTTTGTCTTCTTCTTGGTGGCAGCGGGACACTACTTGTGCTTGCCACCTCGCCAGCTTGAACTGCACTTCACGTCACCACGTGATACTGCAGTGCTGGATGTACGTCCAGGGTGTACTAGGCCGCTGGTGCTTGCCAGTTCACCAGAAGGAATAGCGACGCTAGTACTCTCTGCTTCTTACAAGGGACCTGCGGTTCTTGCACCTCAACAACAGAAGAAGAAGTTCGGAATCGGGTACGCCTGACCTTGGCAGGGACCACAACTCAGTCGTCAGTGCTATCTGTCATGGAGCCGCTGTCCTCTACAGGATCGTATTCTGAGCCTGATTCTGACAGATGAGTGACCTCCTCTTCACTATCTGTCATGCTCAGAAACGTGTAGGCCTGTTTACTAGTGTACTTTCAATTTGCCATTTTGGGCTCTAAATTTAGTGGTACAGTAGTGAGACTCACAGGAAAAAAAGCTTGTAGGCTGTTAGCGATTGAATCAAAACGGTACCAAAAAAAACTGTTAGCGATCGCAGGGATCAGGCCTGACTGACTGAACGCTGCAGTTATGTGTTTAGTGTTTTGTAAGTGACAATGATCGATCAATGCTGGGCTGGGCTGGGCGGAGGGGCTAAACGCAGGTGCTAGCAGGTATCTGGGCTGATCCCGCTAACACTGCATTTTTGGTAACCCTAAACTGCTGGGGACGCTAGTATAGATCTGATCAGATATTGATCTGTTCAGATACTATACCACTAATGCCCCATACACACGGTTGGATTTTCCGACGGAAAATGTCCTATCGGACAATGTTGTCGGAAATGTTGTAGGCTCCATCGGACTTTTTCCGTCGGATTTTCCGACGGACAAAGTTTTATCTCCTGCTCTCAAATTTTCCGACGATCGTGTGTAGCGAATTCCGACGGACAAAGTGCCACGTATGCTCAGATCACATTACAAGACCAAAGCTATTGGCTACTAGCCTCTACGTAGTTCCTTCGTAGGCAACAAACGTCACCACGTTCAGAATGATCCGTCAGAAAAAATCTGATGGATTTTGTGGTCGGATTTTCCGACCGTGTGTACGGGGCATAAGGGAGGTGTATGCTGCGTGTGTGGGTGTTAGCGGTACTGGCACTAACACAATGCTGCCTGGGGCGACGCAGCCCCTATTTTACTCTAAAACCTTACTTATATCACCCGCCGGGCGATCAGGGGGTTAAACCTTTATTAGGTAATAAACGGCGGTGCCCTGAAACTATAAAAAATAAACTAACTGACCAGCGTCACCCGTAACAGTTATATGGTGATCACTGGTGAAAGGGTTAACTAGGGGGCAATCAAGGGGTTAAAACCTTTAGTAGGTAGTATATGGGGGGTCCCTGACACTATAAAACGCTGCGGCGAACCTAAATACCTACCTCTCTAACTAGCATCACCTGTGACACTAATACAGCGATCAAAAAAACGATTGCTTAGTGACACTGGTGACGGGGGGGGGGGTGATCACAGGGTTAAACCTTTATTGGGGGGGGTTCCTAGACATAAAGGGGGCTAAGTCTAACTGCCCTAACAGTTATTTCAGTCACAATGCACCAATGCAGTAAACAGTAAAGAAAAAATAAAAACTGCTTTTGTGTCACTGGGGTGCAAGGGGTGAACGGGGGGTGATCAGGGGGGGGGGGCTGGGGGGTGAAAAGTTTGCCTAGAGTGTTCTACTGAATGTGTAGTGTTGTGCAGACTTACTTGGATGTCTTCTCTCCTCGGCGCCGGAACGAAGACCGACACGAGGAGAGATTACATCACTTCCTCTAGCTGTTTACAATACAGAGCCAGAGGAAGCGTTTCATTGGCCGGGAGCGATCGCGAGGGGGTGGCCACGAATGAGTGGCCTCCCCCTCATCTCCGATCGTTCCCGCAATGATGCCAACCGCCGCAGGCCCCCCACCCGCGTGCAGGTAGGGACGTACCTGTACGCCCATATGCCTGCCCGTGCCATTCTGTCGAGGTATATCGTCGTGCGGCGGACGGCAAGTGGTTAAATTGTTTCCAAAGGCTCAAGGTTTATTTACCTTCATGCATTGTATCCATGTAGGTAAAAAAACTCACTGTGCAGCACCCCCCCCTAAAACCCCTTTCACACTGTGGCGCTTTGCAGGTGCTACAGCGCTAAAAATAGCGCCTGCAAAGCGCCCTGAAACAGCCGCTGCTGTCTCTCCTGTGTGAAAGCCCCGAATGCGCTGGCAGGACGCAAAAAAAGTCCTGCTAGCAGCATCTTTGGAGCCGCATGTATACCGCTCTTTCACCGCTCCTCCCCATTGAAATCAATGGGACAGCGCGGCTATACCGCAGGCATAGCGCTGCTGCAGCAGTGCTTTGCAGTGGTTTTAACCCTTTCTTGGCCGCTAGCGGGGGGGTAAGAGCGCCCTGCTAGTGGCCGAATAGCGCTGCAAAATTTGTGGTAAAGCGCCGCTAAAAATAGCAGACGCCCCCACCGCCCCAGTGTGAAAGGGGCCTAATACTTACCTGAGCCCAATTTTCCTCCAGCGATATGCATGAGAGCCGAGGCTCACTGGGGACTCTCCCTCCCCCTCCCTCTTGGAGCCGTCGGCAACGGTACACTAGCTGAAGCGACGGCGCGAACGAGCCATTGCTTCAGTGCGCATGTGCTGATGACGTTGGCACATGCAGATACAGAGGATATCTCCTAAGCTGTGCACGTTTAGGAGATATCTGGGGTAGCTACAGGTAAGCCTATATAGGCTTACCTGTAGTAAAAAGTGGTTGTAAAGGGTTTTCAACCACTTTAAGATTCCGGCACCTGGACCTGAAGCCAATTGAAGTATCGGGTCGGGTCAGGTGAGGACAGTGCTGGACCCCTGGATAGGTAAGTACAGTATTTGTAGCTGCTGACTTTTAGAGCATATATAAACCCAACATTTCATATTCCTGATATGTGTCTGCTGTACTATGTACTTGTATGAAAAAGTATCCTTGTATTGCTTTCTTTTTGTAAAATCCCTGGTGTTCCTGCCAGTCCCTCTGCTTTCCTATTAAAAACTGACCACACTAAGCAGGAGAGCACAGCCTGCTCTCCTCCAATGATCAGACTTTTCCTGCCCCCCCCCCCCCCCACAGCCATTCACTGGAAAGCTCAGTGTACTGCTGCTTCTCCTCCCCCAGCTCTTATGCAGCTGAGAATGTGATAACTTGACCCCTTCAGGCCCAAGGATTTGCCCCATTCCTGACCAGGCTATTTTTTTGGTGATACGGCACTGTGTTGCTTTAACTGACAATTGCACGGTCATGCGATGTTGTATCAAAATGTATGTATTTTTTTCCCCACAAATAGAGCTTTCTTTTGGTGGTATTTGATCACCTCTGCGGTTTTAAATTTTTGCGCTATAAACAAAAAAAAGACTGACAATTTTGAAAAAAAACACAATATTTTGTACTTTTTGCTATAATAAATATCCAAATTGAAAATTTTAAAAATCGCAATAAGTGTATATTGATTGGTTTTCGCAAAAAAATTATAGCATCTACAAAATAGGGGATAGACTTATAGCATTTTTATTATTATTATTTTTTACTAGTAATGGCAGTGATCTGCGATTTTTATCGGGACTGCAACATTTCTGACGGACACTTTTTTGGGACCAGTGACATTTATACAGCGATCAAAGCTAAAAATAGCCACTGATTACTGTATAAATGTCACTGGCAGGGAAGGGGTTAACACTAGGGTGCGTTCAAGGGGTTAACTGCCTTTCCTATGTGTGTTTCTAACTGTGGGGGGGGGGGATGGGACTGACTAGGGGAGGAGAGAGATCGGTGTTCATACTTAGTAGGAATACACGATCTCTCGCCTCTCCCCTGACAGAACCGGGATTTGTGTGTTTACACAACACATCCCGGTTCTCGCTCTGTCACGAGCGATCGCGGGTGCCCGGCGGTCATCACGCCCCCGCGGGGCGCGTGCATCGGCTCTGGGACATGCTGCGCGTGCTCTCACCTGCTACAACGTCTTAACCACATGCCGACCGCGCTATGGTCGAAAGACGGCCACAGCGCGGTCAGCTTCTTCTAACTGGGCGTCCTACGGACGTCCTCCGGAAATCGCGCTCCGTAGGGCGCGTGCACGGAGTTGTCCGTGCTCGCCGGGTTCACGGGACCCGTCGCAACAAGGATCGCGGTGAAGGGCCAATGACAGCGGCCCTTCACCACGTGATCGCCCCCTCCAATGAGGGAGCGATCATAAATGTCAACAAAGTGGGGTCATGAAAAGGTCCCAGCTCTCTTCTCTCCTCACACCAATACAGCGTGAGAGGAGAGAAGGGAGACAGTGCCATCAAGTGAGTCTATAGAAATAGAGCAGTGCCCAGCAGTGCCACACAAGTGCACATCTGTGCCATACAGTGCCACCAGTGCCCCTACACTAACCACCAGTGCCACTACAGTACCCATCTGTGCCAACAGTGCCACTACACTAACCACCAGTGCCACTACAGTACCAATCTGTGCCACCAGTGCCACTACAGTACCCATCTGTGCCACTAAAGTGTCCATCAGTGCCACTAAAGTGCTCATCTGTGCCATCAGTGCCACTATAGTGCTTATCAGTGCCAGATCAGTGCCACTATAGTGCTCATCAGTGCCACCTCTGCCACTTCAGTGCCCATCTGTGCCGCCAGTGCCACGTCAGTGCCGCCAGTGCCACGTCAGTGCCGCCAGTGCCACGTCAGTGCTCATCAGTGCCACCAGTGCCACATCGGTGCCAGTGCCACTACAGTGCCCATCAGTGCCACTACAGTGCCCATCAGTGCCACCTGTGCCACGTCAGTGCTCAATCCGTGCCACGTCCGTGCTCAATCCGTGCCACGTCTGTGCTCAATCCGTGCCACATCGGTGCCAGTGCCCATCAGTGCCACCTGTGCCACTACAGTGCCCATCAGTGCCACGTCAGTGCCACGTCAGTGCTCAATCCGTGCCACGTCAGTGCTCAGTCCGTGCCACGTCAGTGATCCATCTGTGCCACGTCAGTGCTCCATCCGTGCCACGTCAGTGCTCCATCTGTGCCACGTCAGTGCTCCATCTGTGCCACTTCAGTGCCACTACAGTGCCCAGTGCCACATTAGTGCCAATACAGTGCTCATTTGTGCCATCAGTACCACATCAGCGTCACAGTGCTCATCTGCACCACAAGAGCACTCAACAGTGCCACAACAGCGCTCATCTGTGCCACTACAGTACCCAATAGTGCACATCAGTGCCCATAAGTGAGTGCTCATCAGTGCCACCATATCAGTGGATCCTCATCAGCGCCCACCAGTGCTACCTTATCAGTGCACATCATTGCCAGATAATCAGTGCATCCTCAGTGTGGTGCATTAGTGTACATCAGTGCACCCTCATCAGTACCCAGCAGTGCACCCTCATCAGTACCCAGCAGTGCACCCTCATCAGCACCCAGCAGTGCACCCTCATCAGCACCCAGCAGTGCACCCTCATTAGACCAGCCTCATCAGCACCCATATCTTTTCAAGTGTCCCTACCACAGCTAGTTTGTCACCACAGCCCACAGTCACCAGTATGGCGAGAAAAATGTTTTCCGCTGAGGAGGCCTACCAACAGCTAAGCTTGACCGACGAGAGCAGCGTGGAGCTCTCCGAGGCTGCATCTGATTCTGGTTCTGAATTTGAACCTGTTGTAAGCAGTGGGTCTGGTATAGAATCAGAGGAAGAGCAAAGTCCGCCTGCGAAACGAAGGCGTTCTGGCATGGAGCAGCAGGCTACCACAAGTAGTGCTGTGGCATCAACCAGCAGCTCAGTGCCATCCACCAGAAATACAGTGGCATCAACTAGTAGCTCAGTGCCATCCACCAGATATACAGTGGCATCAACTAGTAGCTCAGTGCCATCCACCAGATATACAGTGGCATCAACTAGTAGCTCAGTGCCATCCACCAGAAGAAATGAAGTACCACTGCAGCGAAGGCCAAGAACTACCAGGGTGTCAACTCTGCCCAAAAGCGTTAGGACCCATGCCGGACTTCCCTATGCCCTTGAAAACCCTCTGTGGCTTCCCGCTAATTCAGCAGCAGCAAACATCCCCCCTTTCACCGCCCAGCCAGGTGTTCAGGTGAACACAGAGAATTTTGCCCCTATTGATTTTTTTTATTTAATTTTTACCCAAGACCTATTATCCTCCATCGTGGCCCAGTGCAACCTCTATGCACAACAGTTCATAACAAGCAACCCTGGTTCAAGTTATGCCCGTCCCTATCTGTGGAGATCATTGACAGTGGAGGAATTTAAATTATTTTTAGGCCTAACATTTAACATGGGTCTCACAAAAAAAAAAAATGAACTATACTCCTATTGGTCCACCAACCCGATCCACCACATGCCACTCTTTTCATCCATCATGCCAAGGTCAAGATACCTCATGATAATGCGTTTCCTCCATTATAATGACAACACCCAGTGCCCTCCCCGAAATGACCCATCACATGACAAATTATTCAAAATTCGGCCACTTCTAAATTTTTTCTCAGAGAAATTCCCCCAACTATTTATCCCTGACCAAAATATCTCAGTGGATGAGTCATTGGTCCACTTCACAGGCAGGCTTGGCTTCAAGCAGTTTATCCCCAGCAAAAGGGCCCGATATGGGGTTAAGCTCTACAAGCTATGCGACAGAGAAACGGGGTATATCTATGCCTTCCGGGTGTACGAAGGGAAGGACACCCAACTGCATCCCCCAGAATGTCCAGAATATATCGGAGCCAGCGGAAAGGTTGTTTGGGACCTTGTATATCCACTCCTGGGAAAGGGTTACCACCTTTATGTGGATAACTATTATACGAGCTTGCCCCTCTTCCGCAATCTTTACCGCAAGGACACTCCAGCGTGTGGTACAGTGCGAGCCAATAGGAAGGGCTTCCCGCAAAGGCTCGTTACAGAAAGACTAAGACAAGCGGAGACGGCGTCTTTGCGCAATGAAGAGATATTGGCTCTCAGGTGGAGGGACCGAAGAAATGTCCACATGCTTACAACCATCCACAACGACACCTACGTGGAAATCCCCAAACGAAACGGCCCAATCCAAAAACCAAAATGTATTCATGACTATAATTTGTTCATGGGGGGAGTCGATTTCAATGATCAGATGATCGAACCCTATCTTCCCACAAGAAAAAGCCGCTTTTGGTATAAAAAAGTCTCCATATATCTTTTCAGTTTGGCCATTTACAATAGTTTTGTTATTTACCGTAAATCTAAAGAGAGCCCCGTATCTTATCTTCAGTACCAAGAAGAAATTATCTCCACCCTTTTGTACCCTGAAGGCCCACCAGAAAGTATTCGCTCGGATTCAGTGAGCAGACTCCACGAACGCCACTTTCCTGAGAAACTCCCTTACCATGACAACGGCCGGAAACGCCAGAAAAAATGCCGGGTGTGCGCCAAAGGAGGAGCTAGAAAAGACACTGTGTTTTATTGTCCTGATTGTCCTTCCCAACCAGGCCTTTGTATTGAGGGATGTTTCCGCCGTTACCATACTTCTCTACATTATTAGGGAAGTATGGTAAACGTAATTGTCATTTACCGCCACACCCCTTTATGCCACTGTACATACCGCTGCCTTCTCCGGAACTGACCCTGGCCTGCTAAACGACCACGCTTCTGCCTAATGCTAAATTGTACCTACTTCTGCCTTCTCCGGAACTAACCCTGGCCTGCTAAACGACCACGCTTCTGCCTAACGCTAAACTGTACCTACCTCTGCCTGCTCTGGAACTGACCCTGGCCTGCTAAACGACCACTCTTCTGCCTAATGCTAAACTGTACCTACCTCTGCCTGCTCTGGAACTGACCCTGGACTGTTTGACCACGTTTTTTGCCTGCCTCTTGGATTGATCTTTTACCCTGATATGCTAGTGGGAACACAGGGGTCTCACATATGTGAGGGGCTCCAGAATAGTTTTTCTGGATGAAGAAAACTAATTTTTTAGTTTTCTCATTCCCGGATTAGGGTCTGGAGGCTCGGAGGCTTCAAAGAGATTTGGGTGGGAGAAGCCTCTACCCCTGTCCCCATTCTTTCCTGGCCTGCTACTTGGACTATGTTCCTGCTTACTACCAGGACCTATATTTTGGCACTGCAGGCAATGTCTCTACTTGCACTGACCCTGGGCTGTATATGGACAGTATCCCTGCCTGTACTGAATATGGACAATATTCCTGCCTGCTGCCTGGACATTTCCATTCACTGTCGCTGACCACGTCCCTGCCTGCTACCTGGATCAGGGCTCTTCTCCTGTGGACAACTGCACTACTAAAACCACAGGTAATCTTTTGTTTACCCTTTGCTCAGCAGAATGTATTTTAGGGTGTAATTCTTGGTATGTTCATGCTATGTGTTAGAAATATGAAGGGCCTTCAAAAATGTGATAGATTGTATGGAAATTAGATGTGTAATTTATGCTCCTAGAACGCCTGAATGTGCTACTTCAATGTTGGGCTTCTGTATATGGCCAGGGTGTGTAAAAGTCTCACACATTTGGTATTGCCATACTCAGGAGGAGTAGCAGAATATATTTTGGGGTGTCATTTTTGCTATGTACATGCTATGTGTTGGAAATATCTTAGAAATTGACAACTTTGTGTAAAAAAAATGCGTTTTAATTTTTTTCCCACATTTTCCAAAAACTTCTGGAAAAAAAACGAACCATTCAAAAGACTCAGTATGCCTCATAGATTATACGTTGGGGTGTTAGCTTTCCAAAATGGGGTCACTTTGTGGGCGTTTCCATTGTTCTGGTGCTCCAGGGCCTTCAAAAGTGTAATAGGTGGTTGAGAGATTAGATATGTAATTTATGCTCCTAGAACGCCTGAATGTGCTACTTCAATGTTAGGCCTCTGTATGTGGCCAGGCTGTGTAAAAGTCTCACACATGTGGTATCGCCATACTCAGGGGGAGTAGCAGAATATATTTTGGGGTGTCATTTTTGCTATGTACATGCTATGTGTTGGAAATATCTTAGAAATTGACAACTTTGTGTAAAAAAAATGCGTTTTCATTTTTTTCCCACATTTTCCAAAAACTTCTGGAAAAAAATGAACCATTCAAAAGACTCATTATGCCTCATAGATTATACGTTGGGGTGTTAGCTTTCCAAAATGGGGTCACTTTGTGGGCGTTTCCATTGTTCTGGTGCTCTAGGGCCTTCAAAAGTGTAATAGGTGGTTGAGAGATTAGATATGTAATTTATGCTCCTAGAACGCCTGAATGTGCTACTTCAATGTTAGGCCTCTGTATGTGGCCAGGCTGTGTAAAAGTCTCACACATGTGGTATCGCCATACTCAGGGGGAGTAGCAGAATATATTTTGGGGTGTCATTTTTGCTATGTACATGCTATGTGTTGGAAATATCTTAAAAATTGACAACTTTGTGTAAAAAAAATGCGTTTTCATTTTTTTCCCACATTTTCCAAAAACTTCTGGAAAAAAATGAACCATTCAAAAGACTCATTATGCCTCATAGATTATACGTTGGGGTGTTAGCTTTCCAAAATGGGGTCACTTTGTGGGCGTTTCCATTGTTCTGGTGCTCTAGGGCCTTCAAAAGTGTAATAGGTGGTTGAGAGATTAGATATGTAATTTATGCTCCTAGAACGCCTGAATGTGCTACTTCAATGTTAGGCCTCTGTATGTGGCCAGGCTGTGTAAAAGTCTCACACATGTGGTATCGCCATACTCAGGGGGAGTAGCAGAATATATTTTGGGGTGTCATTTTTGCTATGTACATGCTATGTGTTGGAAATATCTTAAAAATTGACAACTTTGTGTAAAAAAAATGCGTTTTCATTTTTTTCCCACATTTTCCAAAAACTTCTGGAAAAAAATGAACCATTCAAAAGACTCATTATGCCTCATAGATTATACGTTGGGGTGTTAGCTTTCCAAAATGGGGTCACTTTGTGGGCGTTTCCATTGTTCTGGTGCTCCAGGGCCTTCAAAAGTGTAATAGGTGGTTGAGAGATTAGATATGTAATTTATGCTCCTAGAACGCCTGAATGTGCTACTTCAATGTTAGGCCTCTGTATGTGGCCAGGCTGTGTAAAAGTCTCACACATGTGGTATCGCCATACTCAGGGGGAGTAGCAGAATATATTTTGGGGTGTCATTTTTGCTATGCACACGCCATGCGAGAGAAATAACCTGTTATAATGACAATTTGGTGTGAAAAAAAAAAAAATCTTAATTTTGCTAAGAATTGTGGGAAAAAATGACAACTTCAAAAAACTCACCATGCCTCTTACTAAATACCTTGGAATGTCTACTTTCCAAAAAGGGGTAATTTGGGGGGTATTTGTACTTTCCTGGCTTGTTAGGGTCTCAAGAAATGAGATAGGCCTCAGTACATCAGGTGTGATCAGATGTGATACATTTTCAGTGATTGGCACAATAGCTTGTAGACTCTATAACTTTCCCACAGACTAAATAATATCCACTAATTTGGGTTATTTTTACCAAAGATATGTAGCAGTATAAATTTTGGCCCAAATTTATGAAGAAAAATTACTTATTTGCAAAATTTTATAATAGAAATGAAGAAAAATTCATTTTTTTACAAAATTTTCAGTCTTTTTTCATTTATAGCACAGAAAATAAAAAACCCAGAGGTGATCAAATACCACCAAAAGAAAGCTCTATTTGTGTGAAAAAAAGGACGAAAATTTCATATGGGTACAGTGTTGCATGACTGAGTAATTGTCATTCAAAGTGTGAGAGCACCGAAAGCTGAAAATTGGTCTGGTTAGGAAGGGTGTTTAAGTGCCCAGTTGTCAAGTGGTTAAAGAGCCGACGTACATCTACGACGGCTCGCCCAGGAGAGCCAACCTGCCGCAGGTGGGCAGAGTTGATCGGGAGCCGTTCTCCTGGTGGAAGAGTGCATGGAAAAGACAGAATGCATGTAAAATACAGAATGCATCCCCGCATTGGACCCGCGTTCTGCCTATTACAGGTGCGGGGTTAGGAGGAGGCAGGGCTGTGTGAGAGTGAGCAGAGCGGAGACAGTCTCAATGTCAGCTGTTACAGCGTGTTTTACTGCTCGGTGATCCGGCGGCTCACATCTAACTCATCATGATCTGTCCGCCCTGGCAAGGCTGCAATTGGGGCACAGTGAGGCTGCAATGATGGGCATAGGTTATGCTGCAATGAGATAATTTATGATGGCGTGATTAGGGGCGGGACATGGTAAGGGTTGGGTGGGGCAATTGGTGGCGAGTAACCCTTGAGACCTGGCTAGTAGCTCAGGACTTGAAATTTTGAGCCCTGTATGCATGTATATATATATATATATATATATATATATATATATATATATATATATATACACATATACACACACACACTCAAATGTTTTGCCTTTCATGTCTATTCGAAACTGAATGTGTTTTTTTTTTTTTTTACAATGTGATCGTTTACAATCACTTTCAGTTTTGTGGGGTGGAGAGACTGGAGATCTTCTTTAAAGTGGGGTGCTCCTTAAAAAAAAAAAAAATTTAAAGTCAGCAGCTACAAATACTGCAGCTGCTGACTTTTAATAATCGGACACTTACCTGTCCCAGGGTCCAGTGATGCGAGGGAACGAAGCCCCGCTCCGCTCGGCGGCATTCTTACTGTGGGCACCCGGCTGTGGCTTCACAGCCGGGCAACCACTGCGCAACCACTGCGCACAGTCAGCTGGGACCTGACACGTGTCCCAGATGACTGACTGCACCGAGGGGAAGTAATGTCACCAGCCCGGGCACTGAAGGAGGCAGACTACGAGGGACCCCCTAGCAACAGGCATTTAGAGGCAAGTTAAAAAAAAAAATTCCAATTATTTTAGATTTTTTAGGAATTTTAAGCTATTTTTTTTTTTTGGGGGGGGGGGGGGAACACCACTTTAAGTTTGTAAAAAATCTAATTTCTGTAGTTGCTCTATAAGCGGGTGTATTATAAATGGAAAGATTGGGCCATACACCTGTCAGCACCCTCAGGGCAGACACACTCCTCTGCACAGCCATGTCACTCCCAGACCTCTCATTACATTAAGTCAGAGGAATGATCATCCTGACTAGGGATGGGCCCGGTGTTCGATTCGAACCCATGTTCGAATCGAACATCGGGCGTTCGCCCGCTCGGCGAGCCCAGAACTATTGGGGCCGCTCGCATCAAATTCGTGTGATGCGAGCGGCCCGCAATGCATTGCGGCCCGCGCAGTGCAATGCTGGCTGATGATTGGCCAAGCATGCACTGTGACCCAGCATACTTGGCCAATCACAGCACCGGCAGCGAGGAGAGCCATAATTGGTTACAGGCAGGATGCCTGTAGCCAATTATAGCTCAGGGGCTTTAGTACACGCCCCACGGTATAAGAGGCCGCCGCGACGGCGGCCTCGCATATTATGTTTCAGTCACAGTGTCAGCGTGTCAGTGTGTTGCTGACTGCTGACAAGATATGCTCTATTTCTGGGAATATGTGTGTGCGTGCTGTTAGAACAGCATTGCAGTATCACATCTGGGGGGTGTCTATAGGTGGCCTGTGAAGGGGGGCAGGTTTCCTGTGCTTAGAACTTTCCCTGCAAAAAAGTGTCATTTTTGCAGGAAAAAAGCTATTTAAAAGCACTCGCGGCTAATGAATTGATGGCTCCTGTAACAGAGAACTGTCATTCATTAATAAAAAACAAAAAAAAAGCGTAGGGGTCCCCCCAAATTCAATAACCAGGCCCTTCAGGTCTGGGATGGATATTAAGGGGAACCCCAGCCAAAAAAAAAAAAAAAAATGGCGTAGGGTCCCCTTCAAAATCCATACCAGACCCTTGAGGTCTGGGATGGATTTTAAGGGGAACCCTAGCCAAAAAAAAATGGCTTGGGGTCCCCTCAAAATCCTTACCAGACCCTTATCCGAGCACGCAACCTGGCAGGCCGCAGGAAAAGAGGGGGGGACGAGAGCGGCCCCCCTCCCGCCTGAACCGTACCAGGCCACATGCCCTCAACATTGGGAGGATGCTTTGGGGGTCTGAGACCCCCAAAGCACCTTGTCCCCATGTTGATGAGGACAAGGGCCTCTTCCCCACAACCCTGGCCATTGGTTGTGGGGGTCTGCGGGCGGGGGGCTTATCGGAATCTGGAAGCCCCCTTTAACAAGGGGACCCCCAGATCCCGGCCCCCCCCTGTGTGAAATGGTAAGGGGGTACAAAAGTACCCCTACCATTTCACCAAAAAAGTGTCAAAAATTGTAAAAATGACAGGAGACGGTCTTTGACAATTCCTTTATTAAAATCTTCTTTCTTCTTTCTTCATCCTTCGGTTTCTTCATCTTCTCCTTCCGTCATCTTCTTCCATCTTCTTCTTCCTCCGATCCGCTTCTTCTTGCGCTGGTCTTCTCGTCCTTCTCGTCCGGCATCTTCTTCCGTCGGCGTCGGTGTCGGTGTCTCTTCTTGGGCTGTCCGCACAATGGGAGGCTCCGCTCCGTCTGACAGGTCTTTTATAATGGAGGGCACCTGGTGACCCCGCCCCCTCTGACGCACGGGAACGTCATGGGGAATTCCCTATGGCTTTCCCCATGACGTCAGATGGGGGGCGGGGTCACCAGGTGCCCTCCGTTATAAAAGACCTGTCAGACGGAGCGGAGCCTCACACAGCGGGAGCCTCCCATTGCGCGGAGCGGCCCAAGAAGAGACACCGACGCCGACGGAAGAAGATGCCGGACGAGAAGGACGAGAAGACCAGCGCAAGAAGAAGCGGATCGGAGGAAGAAGAAGATGGAAGAAGATGACGGAAGGAGAAGATGAAGAAACCGAAGGATGAAGAAAGAAGAAAGAAGATTTTAATAAAGGAATTGTCAAAGACCGTCTCCTGTCATTTTTACCATTTTTGACACTTTTTTGGTGAAATGGTAGGGGTACTTTTGTACCCCCTTACCATTTCACACAGGGGGGGGCGGGATCTGGGGGTCCCCTTGT
The DNA here is from genome assembly GCA_028564925.1 of Lithobates sylvaticus. Taxonomy (NCBI): domain Eukaryota; kingdom Metazoa; phylum Chordata; class Amphibia; order Anura; family Ranidae; genus Lithobates; species Lithobates sylvaticus. The sequence goes on along the minus strand of CM053030.1, from coordinate 110,236,600 downwards.
TAAAGGGGGCTTCCAGATTCCGATAAGCCCCCCGCCCGCAGACCCCCACAACCAATGGCCAGGGTTGTGGGGAAGAGTCCTTATCAACATGGGGACAAGGTGCTTTGGGGGTCTCAGACCCCCAAAGCATCCTCCCAATGTTGGGGGGAATGTGGCCTGGTACGGTTCAGGCGGGAGGGGGGGCCGCTCTCGTCCCCCCCTCTTTTCCTGCGGCCTGCCAGGTTGCGTGCTCAGATAAGGGTCTGGTAAGGATTTTGAGGGGGACCCCACGCCATTTTTTTTGGCTAGGGTTCCCCTTAAAATCCATCCCAGACCTCAAGGGTCTGGTATGGATTTTGAGGGGGACCCTACGCCATTTTTTTGGCTGGGGTTTCCCTTAATATCCATCCCAGACCTTGAAGGGCCTGGTTATTGAATTTGGGGGGACCCCTACGCTTTTTTTTTTTTTTATCAATGACTTTTTTTTTTATGAATGACTTTTCAATGAATGACTGTTCTCTATACTCTGTATTAGCCACGAGTGATTTTAAATAGCTTTCCTTTCTGCAAAAAATGACACTTTTTGCAGAGACAGTTCTAAACACGGGAAACATGCGCCCCTTTAAAGGCATACTATAGACACCCCCCAGGTACGAAATTTAAAGGAATATTACACTTTTATTGTTGCAATTTAAGCATTATTAAAATCACTGCTCCTGAAAAAACGTCCGTTTTAAAAAAAAAAAAATTTGCATTGATACATGTCCCCTGGGGTAGGACCCGGGTCCCCAAAAATTTTTATGACATAAATTAATTCAATATCCATGACCCCGCCCTCTTTTTATGATCTCCCCTCCCCCTGTTTTCTCGGTGGTACCGCTGTAGTATCATGTTTTGCTGCCTATCACAGGAAGCTACGGAAGTGACGTTGCGGGCAGAAATTTCGTACTGCGCATGCGCGAAGCGTTCCAATTACTCGCGCCGTGCGGTCCAAATGGTTTTCGGCAATACAGTTCAGCGAAACCATCAGATAATGTCACGGAAGTGACATCACAGACAACACAAACACTGGGCTGTGCGTTCCAACACTAATTCCTTCCTTGTTACCCAGAATCATTTTTTTTACAAACCATGCTGAGCTACCTGTTTTGATAGATCCTGCTTGTACTTGTAGTGCCTATAATCGATCCTGCAATGCTGGGACTTTATTACCTTTATTAGGTAATAAACGGCGGTGCCCTGAAACTATAAAAAATAAACTAACTGACCAGCGTCACCCGTAACAGTTATATGGTGATCACTGGTGAAAGGGTTAACTAGGGGGCAATCAAGGGGTTAAAACCTTTAGTAGGTAGTATATGGGGGGTCCCTGACGCTATAAAACGCTGCGGCGAACCTAAATACCTACCTCTCTAACTAGCATCACCTGTGACACTAATACAGCGATCAAAAAAACGATCGCTTAGTGACACTGGTGACGGGGGGTGATCACAGGGTTAAACCTTTATTGGGGGGGGGTTCCTAGACATAAAGGGGGCTAAGTCTAACTGCCCTAACAGTTATTTCAGTCACAATGCACCAATGCAGTAAACAGTAAAGAAAAAATAAAAACTGCTTTTGTGTCACTGGGGTGCAAGGGGTGAACGGGGGGTGATCAGGGGGGGGGGGGGGGCTGGGGGGTGAAAAGTTTGCCTAGAGTGTTCTACTGAATGTGTAGTGTTGTGCAGACTTACTTGGATGTCTTCTCTCCTCGGCGCCGGAACGAAGACCGACACGAGGAGAGATTACATCACTTCCTCTAGCTGTTTACAATACAGAGCCAGAGGAAGCGTTTCATTGGCCGGGAGCGATCGCGAGGGGGTGGCCACGAATGAGTGGCCTCCCCCTCATCTCCGATCGTTCCCACAATGATGCCAACCGCCGCAGGCCCCCCACCCGCGTTCAGGTAGGGACGTACCTGTACGCCCATATGCCTGCCCGTGCCATTCTGTCGACGTATATCGTCGTGCGGCGGGCGGCAAGTGGTTAAATTGTTTCCAAAGGCTCAAGGTTTATTTACCTTCATGCATTGTATCCATGTAGGTAAAAAAACTCACCGTGCAGCATCCCCCCCTAAAACCCCTTTCACACTGTGGCGCTTTGCAGGTGCTACAGCGCTAAAAATAGCGCCTGCAAAGCGCCCTGAAACAGCCGCTGCTGTCTCTCCTGTGTGAAAGCCCCGAGTGCGCTGGCAGGACGCAAAAAAAGTCCTGCTAGCAGCATCTTTGGAGCCGCATGTATACCGCTCTTTCACCGCTCCTCCCCATTGAAATCAATGGGACAGGGCGGCTATACCGCAGGCATAGCGCTTCTGCAGCAGTGCTTTGCAGTGGTTTTAACCCTTTCTTGGCCGCTAGCGGGGGGGGGTAAGAGCGCCCTGCTAGCGGCCGAATAGCGCTGCAAAATTTGTGGTAAAGCGCCGCTAAAAATAGCAGACGCCCCCACCGCCCCAGTGTGAAAGGGGCCTAATACTTACCTGAGCCCAATTTTCCTCCAGCGATATGCATGAGAGCCGAGGCTCACTGGGGACTCTCCCTCCCCCTCCCTCTTGGAGCCGTCGGCAACAGTACACTAGCTGAAGCGACGGCACGAACGAGCCATTGCTTCAGTGCGCATGTGCCGATGACGTTAGCACATGCAGATACAGAGGATATCTCCTAAGCTGTGCACGTTTAGGAGATATCTGGGGTAGCTACAGGTAAGCCTATATAGGCTTACCTGTAGTAAAAAGTGGTTGTAAAGGGTTTTCAACCACTTTAAGATTCCGGCACCTGGACCTGAAGCCAATTGAAGTATCGGGTCGGGTCAGGTGAGGACAGTGCTGGACCCCTGGATAGGTAAGTACAGTATTTGTAGCTGCTGACTTTTAGAGCATATATAAACCCAACATTTCATATTCCTGATATGTGTCTGCTGTACTATGTACTTGTATGAAAAAGTATCCTTGTATTGCTTCCTTTTTGTAAAATCCCTGGTGTTCCTGCCAGTCCCTCTGCTTTCCTATTAAAAACTGACCACACTAAGCAGGAGAGCACAGCCTGCTCTCCTCCAATGATCAGACTTTTCCTGCCCCCCCCCCCCCCCGCCCCCCACAGCCATTCACTGGTAAGCTCAGTGTACTGCTGCTTCTCCTCCCCCAGCTCTTATGCAGCTGAGAATGTGATCACTTGACCCCTTCAGGCCCAAGGATTTGCCCCATTCCTGACCAGGCTATTTTTTTTGTGATACGGCACTGTGTTGCTTTAACTGACAATTGCACGGTCATGCGATGTTGTATCAAAATGTATGTCTTTTTTTCCCCACAAATAGAGCTTTCTTTTGGTGGTATTTGATCACCTCTGCGGCTTTTAATTTTTGCGCTATAAACAAAAAAAGACTGACAATTTTGAAAAAAAACACAATATTTTGTACTTTTTGCTATAATAAATATCCAAATTGAAAATTTTAAAAATCGCAATAAGTGTATATTGATTGGTTTTCGCAAAAAAATTATAGCATCTACAAAATAGGGGATAGACTTATAGCATTTTTATTATTATTATTTTTTACTAGTAATGGCAGTGATCTGCGATTTTTATCAGGACTGCAACATTTCTGACGGACACTTTTTTGGGACCAGTGACATTTATACAGCGATCAAAGCTAAAAATAGCCACTGATTACTGTATAAATGTCACTGGCAGGGAAGGGGTTAACACTAGGGTGCGTTCAAGGGGTTAACTGCCTTTCCTATGTGTGTTTCTAACTGTGGGGGGGGGGGGGGATGGGACTGACTAGGGGAGGAGAGAGATCGGTGTTCATACTTAGTAGGAATACACGATCTCTCGCCTCTCCCCTGACAGAACCGGGATTTGTGTGTTTACACAACACATCCCGGTTCTCGCTCTGTCACGAGCGATCGCGGGTGCCCGGCGGTCATCACGCCCCCGTGGGGCACGTGCATCGGCTCTGGGACATGCTGCGCGTGCTCTCACCTGCTACAACGTCTTAAAGAGCCGACGTACATCTACGACGGCTCGCCCAGGAGAGCCAACCTGCCGCAGGTGGACAGAGTTGATCGGGAGCCGTTCTCCTGGTGGAAAAGTGCATGGAAAAGACAGAATGTATGTAAAATACAGAATGCATCCCCGCATTGGACCCGCGTTCTGCCTATTACAGGTGCGGGGTTAGGAGGAGGCAGGGCTGTGTGAGAGTGAGCAGAGCGGAGACAGTCTCAATGTCAGCTGTTACAGCGTGTTTTACTGCTCGGTGATCCGGCGGCTCACATCTAACTCATCATGATCTGTCCGCCCCCTGGCAAGGCTGCAATTGGGGCACAGTGAGGCTGCAATGATGGGCATAGGTTATGCTGCAATGAGATAATTTATGATATCGTGATTAGGGGCGGGACATGGTAAGGGTTGGGTGGGGCAATTGGTGGCGAGTAACCCTTGAGACCTGGCTAGTAGCTCAGGACTTGAAATTTTGAGCCCTGTATGCATGTATATATATATATATATATATATATATATATATATATATATATATATACACATATACACACACACACACACACACACACTCAAATGTTTTGCCTTTCATGTCTATTCGAAACTGAATGTGTTTTTTTTTTTTTTTACAATGTGATCGTTTACAATCACTTTCAGTTTTGTGGGGTGGAGAGACTGGAGATCTTCTTTAAAGTGGGGTGCTCCTTAAAAAAAAAAAAAATTTTAAAGTCAGCAGCTACAAATACTGCAGCTGCTGACTTTTAATAATCGGACACTTACCTGTCCCAGGGTCCAGTGATGCGAGGGAACGAAGCCCCGCTCCGCTCGGCGGCATTCTTACTGTGGGCACCCGGCTGTGGCTTCACAGCCGGGCAACCACTGCGCAACCACTGCGCACAGTCAGCTGGGACCTGACACGTGTCCCAGATGACTGACTGCACCGAGGGGAAGTAATGTCACCAGCCCGGGCACTGAAGGAGGCAGACTACGAGGGACCCCTAGCAACAGGCATTTAGAGGCAAGTTAAAAAAAAAATTCCAATTATTTTAGATTTTTTAGGAATTTTAAGCTATTTTTTTTTTGGGGGGGGGGAACACCACTTTAAGTTTGTAAAAAATCTAATTTCTGTAGTTGCTCTATAAGCGGGTGTATTATAAATGGAAAGATTGGGCCTTACACCTGTCAGCACCCTCAGGGCAGACACACTCCTCTGCACAGCCATGTCACTCCCAGACCTCTCATTACATTAAGTCAGAGGAATGATCATCCTGACTAGGGATGGGCCCGGTGTTCGATTCGAACCCATGTTCGAATCGAACATCGGGCGTTCGCCCGAGCGGCGGCGGCCTCGCATATTATGTTTCAGTCACAGTGTCAGCGTGTCAGTGTGTTGCTGACTGCTGACAAGATATGCTCTATTTCTGGGAATATGTGTGTGCGTGCTGTTAGAACAGCATTGCAGTATCACATCTGGGGGGTGTCTATAGGTGGCCTGTGAAGGGGGGCAGGTTTCCTGTGCTTAGAACTTTCCCTGCAAAAAAGTGTCATTTTTGCAGGAAAAAAGCTATTTAAAAGCACTCGCGGCTAATGAATTGATGGCTCCTGTAACAGAGAACTGTCATTCGTTAATAAAAAACAAAAAAAAAGCGTAGGGGTCCCCCCAAATTCAATAACCAGGCCCTTCAGGTCTGGGATGGATATTAAGGGGAACCCCAGCCAAAAAAAAAATAAAAAAAAATGGCGTAGGGTCCCCTTCAAAATCCATACCAGACCCTTGAGGTCTGGGATGGAGTTTAAGGGGAACCCTAGCCAAAAAAAATGGCGTGGGGTCCCCCTCAAAATCCTTACCAGACCCTTATCCGAGCACGCAACCTGGCAGGCCCGCAGGAAAAGAGGGGGGGACGAGAGCGGCCCCCCTCCCGCCTGAACCGTACCAGGCCACATGCCCTCAACATTGGGAGGATGCTTTGGGGGTCTGAGACCCCCAAAGCACCTTGTCCCCATGTTGATGAGGACAAGGGCCTCTTCCCCACAACCCTGGCCATTGGTTGTGGGGGTCTGCGGGCGGGGGGCTTATCGGAATCTGGAAGCCCCCTTTAACAAGGGGACCCCCAGATCCCGCCCCCCCCCTGTGTGAAATGGTAAGGGGGTACAAAAGTACCCCTACCATTTCACCAAAAAAGTGTCAAAAATTGTAAAAATGACAGGAGACGGTCTTTGACAATTCCTTTATTAAAATCTTCTTTCTTCTTTCTTCATCCTTCGGTTTCTTCATCTTCTCCTTCCGTCATCTTCTTCCCTCTTCTTCTTCCTCCGATCCGCTTCTTCTTGCGCTGGTCTTCTCGTCCTTCTCGTCCGGCATCTTCTTCCGTTGGCGTCAGTGTCGGTGTCTCTTCTTGGGCCGCTCCGCGCAATGGGAGGCTCCGCTCCGTCTGACAGGTCTTTTATAATGGAGGGCACCTGGTGACCCCGCCCCCTCTGACGCACGGGAACGTCATGGGGAATTCCCTATGGCTTTCCCCATGACGTCAGATGGGGGGGCGGGGTCACCAGGTGCCCTCCGTTATAAAAGACCTGTCAGACGGAGCGGAGCCTCACACAGCGGGAGCCTCCCATTGCGCGGAGCGGCCCAAGAAGAGACACCGACACCGACGCCGACGGAAGAAGATGCCGGACGAGAAGGACCCCCTTACCATTTCACACGGGGGGGGGGGGGGGGGTACTGGGGGTCCCCTTGTTAAAGGGGGCTTCCAGATTCCGATAAGCCCCCCGCCCGCAGACCCCCACAACCAATGGCCAGGGTTGTGGGGAAGAGGCCCTTGTCCTCATCAACATGGGGACAAGGTGCTTTGGGGGTCTCAGACCCCCAAAGCATCCTCCCAATGTTGAGGGCATGTGGCCTGGTACGGTTCAGGCGGGAGGGGGGGGCGCTCTCGTCCCCCCCTCTTTTCCTGCGGCCTGCCAGGTTGCGTGCTTGGATAAGGGTCTGGTAAGGATTTTGAGGGGGACCCCACGCCATTTTTTTTTGGCTAGGGTTCCCCTTAAAATCCATCCCAGACCTCAAGGGTCTGGTATGGATTTTGAGGGGGACCCTACGCCATTTTTTTTTTTGGCTGGGGTTCCCCTTAATATCCATCCCAGACCTGAAGGGCCTGGTTATTGAATTTGGGGGGACCCCTACGCTTTTTTTTTTTTTTTTTTTTATCAATGACTTTTTTTTTTTATCAATGACTTTTCAATGAATGACTGTTCTCTGTACTCTGTATTAGCCACGAGTGATTTTAAATAGCTTTCCTTTCTGCAAAAAATGACACTTTTTGCAGAGACAGTTCTAAACACGGGAAACATGCGCCCCTTTACAGGCATACTATAGACACCCCCCAGGTACGAAATTTAAAGGAATATTACACTTTTATTGTTGCAATTTAAGCATTATTAAAATCACTGCTCCTGAAAAAACGTCCGTTTAAAAAAAAAAAAAAAATTTGCATTGATACATGTCCCCTGGGGTAGGACCCGGGTCCCCAAACATTTTTATGACATTAACATGCATATTAGCCTTTAAAATTAGCACTTTTAATTTCGAACGTTCGCATCCATTATAACTAATAGGGTTCTAAAGCTCGCACGGACTTTAGGTCCGTTCGTGGGTTCTGGTGCGAGCCGAACGGGGGGGTGTTCGGCTCATCCCTAATCCTGACCACTGACAGCTAGGCGGACATCCCCGCCCCTGACACGCCCCCTTCACATCACAGCCAGCCCATCGGGTCACGTGATCTGTTGGCGTGCTGGATGATTAGTGTAGCGGTGGGATCCCGCACTCCCCCCTATGTTTAAAATGGAACAAGCTGTACAACATACGCAGTATGACAATCCAGGACAATGTCTGCGGCTGGAGGGTCCCCCCTGTCCGAATGTAGACAGCCCAGCCGCGCCGCTCCCTTTCAAACCGATCCCTGTCTCTGGCAGGTCACATTAAGGCAACGCGGAAAATAAATTAATTCAATATCCATGACCCCGCCCTCTTTTTATGATCTCCCCTCCCCCTGTTTTCTCGGTGGTACCGCTGTAGTATCATATTTTGCTGCCTATCACAGGATGCTACGGAAGTGACGTTGCGGGCAGAAATTTCGTACTGCGCATGCGCGAAGCGTTCCAAACACTCGCGCCGTGCGGTCCAAATGATTTTCGGCAATACAGTTCAGCGAAACCATCAGATAATGTCACGGAAGTGACATCACAGACAACACAAACACTGGGCTGTGCATTCCAACACTAATTCCTTCCTTGTTACCCAGAATCATTTTTTTTACAAACCATGCTGAGCTACCTGTTTTGATAGATCCTGCTTGTACTTGTAGTGCCTATAATCGATCCTGCAATGCTGGGACTTGTAGTGCCTATAATCGATCCTGCAATGCTGGGACTTGTAGTGCCTAAAATCGATCCTGCAATGCTGGGACTTGTAGTGCTGGGACTTGTAGTGCCTATCCTGAGCTACCTGCGGTGATCGATCCTGCAATGCTGGGACTTGTAGTGCCTATCCTGAGCTACCTGCGGTGATCGATCCTGCAATGCTGGGACTTGTAGTGCCTATCCTGAGCTACCTGCGGTGATCGATCCTGCAATGCTGGGACTTGTAGTGCCTATAATCGATCCTGCAATGCTGGGACTTGTAGTGCCTATAATCAATCCTGCAATGCTGGGACTTGTAGTGCCTATAATCGATCCTGCAATGCTGGGATTTGTAGTGCCTATAATCGATCCTGCAATGCTGGGACTTGTAGTGCCTATGATCGATCCTGCAATGCTGGGACTTGTAGTGCCTATAATCGATCCTGCAATGCTGGGACTTGTAGTGCCTATCCTGAGATACCTGCGGTGATCGATCCTGCAATGCTGGGACTTGTAGTGCCTATAATCAATCCTGAAATGCTGGGACTTGTAGTGCCTATCCTGAGCTACCTGCGGTGATCGATCCTGCAATGCTGGGACTTGTAGTGCCTATAATCAATCCTGCAATGCTGGGACTTGTAGTGCCTATCCTGAGCTACCTGCGGTGATCGATCCTGCAATGCTGGGACTTGTAGTGCCTATAATCAATCCTGCAATGCTGGGACTTGTAGTGCCTATCCTGAGGTACCTGCGGTGATCGATCCTGCAATGCTGGGACTTGTAGTGCCTATAATCGATCCTGCAATGCTGGGACTTGTAGTGCCTATAATCGATCCTGCAATGCTGGGACTTGCAGTGCCTATCCTGAGCTACCTGCGGTGATCGATCCTGCAATGCTGGGACGAGAAATATTATGCTCTCGAGCGGGCGGGCGGAGAGGTGGTTAAACGTCAGGAACAGCCCCGCCCACCACCCTAAAAAAAACGCAAATCGCGCATGCGCAAATCTTATGTATGTCCAGAGTCCAGAAAAATTATGGACTCGAGGGGGCGGGCGGACAGAGCGGAGCTTGGAGAGGGGGGCGGGACCCCGTACATAGCACTGAGTCCAAGTACAGTACATTGTTCTGCCATCAATTACGCTGCCACTGTGCCCAGCAAACGCCTCACTGTGCCCGTCAAATGCCTCACTGTGCCCAGCAAACGCCTCACTGTGCCCAGCAAACGCCTCACTGCACCCAGCAAACGCTGCCACTGTGCCCTTCAAACGCAGCCACTGTGCCCATCAAACACCTCACTGCACCCAGCAAATGCCTCACTGTGCCCGGCAAACGCCTCACTGCACCCAGCAAACGCAGCCACTGTGCCCGTCAAACGCAGCCACTGTGCCCATCAAACGCCTCACTACGCCCATCAAACACCTCACTGTGCCCGTCAAACGCCTCACTGCGCCCATCAAACACCTCACTGCACCCAACAAACGCTGCCACTGTGCCCTTCAAACGCCTCACTGCGCCCAGCAAACGCCTCACTGTGCCCATCAAACGCAGCCACTGTACCCAAAAATTGCCGCCACTGTGCCATCAAACGCAGCTACTATACCCATCAATTGCTGCCAGATTGTCAAGCCGCATTTGTGCTCCCTGGGGGTATGCTGATCGCACATCCGTGCTGCTGGAGGGAGCCCAGACGACCATAAATGAGGAACCTGCATGTCATGGTAAGTGAGACCATCCCATATCCCCCCCTCTGAGGACAGGGACCCCCTCCCCCCCCCCTCTGAGGACAGGGACCCCCCCCCCCCCCCCGAGGACAGGGACCCCTTCTCCCCCCTGAGGACAGGGAAACCTTCTCCCCCCTGAGGACAGGGACCCCCTTCTCTCCTGGGGACAGGGACCCCCTTCTCACTCTGGGACAGGGATCCTATCTCACCTGGGGGCAGGAACTCCATCTCCCCTGGCAACAGGGACTTCATCTCACCTGGGGATCAGGACCCCACCTCCCCTAAGAACAGGAACCTGATCACCCTGTGTGTGCCAACCTCACTGCCCTGCCTGCCATGTGTCCTTTGTGAGGGCCCTCCTGTGACAGCTCTTATCAGGACTTCATCCCACTGTGTGATCCCCTACATGACTGATCCCTCTGTGTGCACCCCTTACACAGGGAACCCTTCTGTTTGCTCCCCCTACATGTCTGCATACTCTGACCACCACCTGTACCATTTCCACATACTCTGACTGCCTCCTGTATCCTGTACACATGTTCCGACTACCTCTTGTACCATGTCTGCAGCCTCTAACCAGCAGCACGGATGTGCGATCAGCATACCCCCAGGGAGCACAGCTGCGGCTTGACAATCTGGCAGCAATTGATGGGTATAGTAGCTGCGTTTGATGGCACAGTGGCGGCAATTTTTGGGTACAGTGGCTGCGTTTGATGGGCACAGTGAGGCGTTTGCTGGGCGCAGTGAGGCGTTTGATGGGCGCAGTGAGGCGTTTGACGGGCACAGTGAGGTGTTTGATGGGCGTAGTGAGGCGTTTGATGGGCACGGTGGCTGCGTTTGAAGGGCACAGTGGCAGCGTTTGCTGGGTGCAGTGAGGTGTTTGACGGGCGCAGTGAGGCGTTTGATGGGCACAGTGAGGTGTTTGATGGGCGTAGTGAGGCGTTTGATGGGCACAGTGGCTGCGTTCGACGGGCACAGTGGCTGCGTTTGCTGGGTGCAGTGAGGCGTTTGCCGGGCACAGTGAGGCGTTTGCCGGGCACATTGAGGCATTTGCTGGGTGCAGTGAGGTGTTTGATGGGTGCAGTGAGGCGTTTGACGGGCACAGTGAGGCGTTTGCTGGGCGCAGTGAGGCGTTTGATGGGCACAGTGGCTGCGTTTGAAGGGCACAGTGGCAGCGTTTGCTGGGTGCAGTGAGGTGTTTGATGGGCGCAGTGAGGCGTTTGACGGGCACAGTGAGGTGTTTGATGGGCGCAGTGAGGCGTTTGACGGGCACAGTGCCTGCGTTTGCTGGGTGCAGTGAGGTGTTTGATGGGCGCAGTGAGGCGTTTGACGGGCGCAGTGAGGTGTTTGATGGGCGCAGTGAGGTGTTTGACGGGCACAGTGCCTGCGTTTGCTGGGTGCAGTGAGGTGTTTGATGGGCGCAGTGAGGTGTTTGATGGGCGCAGTGAGGCATTTGATGGGCACAGTGGCTGCGTTTGCTGGGTGCAGGGAGGTGTTTGCTGGGTGCAGTAAGGTGTTTGATGGGCGCAGTGGCTGCGTTTGACGGGCACAGTGAGGCGTTTGACGGGCACAGTGAGGCGTTTGAGGGGCGGAGTGGCAGTGTTTGACGGGCACAGTGAGGTGTTTGATGGGCGTAGTGAGGCGTTTGCTGGGTGCAGTGAGGCGTTTGCCGGGCACAGTGAGGCATTTGCTGGGTGCAGTGAGGCGTTTGCCGGGCACAGTGAGGCGTTTGCTGGGTGCAGTGAGGTGTTTCATGGGTGCAGTGAGGTGTTTGATGGGTGCAGTGAGGCGTTTGCTGGGCGCAGTGAGGCGTTTGATGGGCACAGTGGCTGCGTTTGAAGGGCACAGTGGCAGCGTTTGCTGGGTGCAGTGAGGTGTTTGATGGGCGCAGTGAGGCGTTTGACGGGCACAGTGAGGCGTTTGATGGGCGCAGTGAGGCGTTTGATGGGCACAGTGTCTGCGTTTTCTGGGTGCAGTGAGGTGTTTGATGGGCGCAGTGAGGTGTTTGATGGGCGCAGTGAGGCATTTGATGGGCACAGTGGCTGCGTTTGCTGGGTGCAGGGAGGTGTTTGCTGGGTGCAGTAAGGTGTTTGATGGGCGCAGTGGCTGCGTTTGACGGGCACAGTGAGGCGTTTGACGGGCACAGTGAGGCGTTTGACGGGCGGAGTGGCAGCATTTGACGGGCACAGTGAGGTGTTTGATGGGCGTAGTGAGGCGTTTGCTGGGTGCAATGAGGCGTTTGCCGGGCACAGTGAGGCATTTGCTGGGTGCAGTGAGGCGTTTGCCGGGCACAGTGAGGCATTTGCTGGGTGCAGTGAGGAGTTTGATGGGTGCAGTGAGGCGTTTGACGGGCACAGTGAGGCGTTTGCTGGGCACAGTGAGGCGTTTGATGGGCACAGTGGCTGCATTTGAAGGGCACAGTGGCAGCGTTTGCTGGGTGCAGTGAGGTGTTTGATGGGCGCAGTGAGGCGTTTGACAGGCACAGTGTCTGCGTTTGCTGGGTGCAGTGAGGTGTTTGATGGGCGCAGTGAGGTGTTTGATGGGCACAGTGAGGCATTTGATGGGCACAGTGGCTGCGTTTGCTGGGTACAGTGAGGTGTTTGCTGGGTGCAGTGAGGTGTTTGATGGGCGCAGTGGCTGCGTTTGATGGGCACAGTGAGGCGTTTGACGGGCACAGTGAGGCGTTTGACGGGCGGAGTGGCAGTGTTTGACGGGCACAGTGAGGTGTTTGATGGGCGCAGTGAGGCGTTTGACGGGCACAGTGCCTGCGTTTGCTGGGTGCAGTGAGGTGTTTCATGGGTGCAGTGAGGTGTTTGATGGGTGCAGTGAGGCGTTTGCTGGGCGCAGTGAGGCGTTTGATGGGCACAGTGGCTGCGTTTGAAGGGCACAGTGGCAGCGTTTGATGGGCGCAGTGAGGCGTTTGACGGGCACAGTGAGGCGTTTGATGGGCGCAGTGAGGCGTTTGATGGGCACAGTGTCTGCGTTTGCTGGGTGCAGTGAGGTGTTTGATGGGCGCAGTGAGGCATTTGATGGGCACAGTGGCTGCGTTTGCTGGGTGCAGTGAGGTGTTTGGTGCAGTGAGGTGTTTGATGGGCGCAGTGGCTGCGTTTGACGGGCACAGTGAGGCGTTTGACGGGCACAGTGAGGCGTTTGACGGGCGGAGTGGCAGCGTTTGACGGGCACAGTGAGGTGTTTGATGGGCGCAGTGAGGCGTTTGACGGGCACAGTGCCTGCGTTTGCTGGGTGCAGTGAGGTGTTTGATGGGCGCAGTGAGGCGTTTGACGGGCGCAGTGAGGTGTTTGATGGGCGTAGTGAGGCGTTTGATGGGCACAGTGGCTGCGTTTGACGGGCACAGTGGCTGCGTTTGCTGGGTGCAGTGAGGCGTTTGCCGGGCACAGTGAGGCATTTGCTGGGTGCAGTGAGGTGTTTGATGGGCACAGTGGCTGCGTTTGCTGGGTGCAGTGAGGCGTTTGACGGGCGGAGTGGCAGCGTTTGATGGGCACAGTGAGACGTTTGATGGGCGAAGTGGCTGCGTTTGACGGGCACAGTGAGGCGTTTGCTGGGCACAGTGGCAGCGTAATTGATGGCAGAACAATGTACTGTACTTGGACTCAGTGCTATGTACGGGGTCCCGCCCCCTCTCCAAGCTCCGCTCTGTCCGCCCGCCCCCTCGAGTCCATAATTTTTCTGGACTCTGGACATACATAAGATTTGCGCATGCGCGATTTGCGTTTTTTTTAGGGTGGTGGGCGGGGCTGTTCCTGACTTTTAACCACCTCTCCGCCCGCTCGAGAGCATAATATTTCTCCTCCCAGCATTGCAGGATCGATCACCGCAGGTAGCTTAGGATAGGCACTACAAGTCCCAGCATTGCAGGATTGATTATAGGCACTACAAGTCCCAGCATTGCAGGATCGATTATAGGCACTACAAGTCCCAGCATTGCAGGATCGATTATAGGCACTACAAGTCCCAGCATTTCAGGATTGATTATAGGCACTACAAGTCCCAGCATTGCAGGATCGATTATAGGCACTACAAGTCCCAGCATTGCAGGATCTATCAAAACAGGTAGCTCAGCATGGTTGGTAAAAAATGATACTGGGTAACAAGGAAGGAATTAGTGTTGGAACTCACAGCCCAGTGTTTGTGTTGTCTGTAATGTCACTTCCGTGACATTATCTGATGGTTTCGCTGAACTGTATTGCCGAAAATTATTTGGACCGCACGGCGCGAGTGTTTGGAACGCTTCGCGCATGCGCAGTACGAAATTTCTGCCCGCAACGTCACTTCCGTAGCATTGTGTGATAGGCAGCAAAATGTGATACTACACCGCCCCCTATTGCGCCCTATTGGCCAGTTCCACAGTTCCTCTTGCCCCGCCCAGGTGTTCCGTGGCCGCTATCTTGCTACATCCGCACTCGACCACACCGTACCTCAGACGGTGAGAAGGCGGGAAGCCACTCGGGAGCTCACCGGAGCCGTTGGAGAGCTGTAATCGGGATGGGAGCCCCGGGAAGGATATGCTGGTGTGTGAGAGTGTTACCGGTGTAGAGGAGGAGGGATCCGGGGACGACACCACTGACACCCCCATGTCATGGATTAGGAATGCGGGACTTCCCTGCTGGAGAACTACAACACCCAGCATTGCATCATCATAATTCACACCAACCCAAACTGACACCAACCGACCATCATATAGTGATATCACCACACAGATTACTGATCAATGTCATTATCCCAATTATCAGGGGAGGGGATTGTAGAGACCAGATCACATTATATACATGGAGGGGATTATAGAGACCAGATCACACATTATATACATGGAGGGGATTATAGAGACCAGATCACACATTATATACATGGAGGGGATTATAGAGACCAGATCGCATTATGTACATGGAGGGGATTGTAGAGACCAGATCACATTATATACATGGAGGGGATTATAGAGACCAGATCGCATTATGTACATGGAGGGGATTGTAGAGACCAGATCACACATTATATACATGGAGGGGATTGTAGAGACCAGATCACACATTATATACATGGAGGGGATTGTAGAGACCAGATCACACATTATATACATGGAGGGGATTGTAGAGACCAGATCACAATATGGTCAGTTCAGGGATCATCTATCAGTGTAGTGTCCCCAGTGATGTCTTCACTATGTATCCGGGGGCGGGGGTCACTACTGATCCCAGAGGAGGACCTAATAATACAAGTCAGGGGTCATCAGATATTTAGGATCGGCACCAAAATCCCCAAACCTCTCTGTACTGGTGTAACATGATGTATAGAAAAATCCGATGGCTTCTTCTATAACATACATTTATAGCAACTTGCATCCTTTATATAATATAGATGGAGGGAGTTAAAAAAAAGTAAAGTAATTTATATTATAAATGTGTATAATAACCACTTCAGCCCCGGAAGGATTTGCACCCTTAATGACCAGGCCATTTTTTGCGATACGACACTGCGTTGATTTAACTGACAATTGCCGTGTGACGTTGTGCACAAACAATTTATGTCCTTTTTTCTTCTACAAATAGATTTGCTCATTTTTATTTTTTGCACTATAAATGAAAAAAGAGCAATAATTAAACAAATAACAATAAATAAAACAATGTTTTAAATTTTTGCTAATAAGGGTATATTGATTGGTTTGCGCAAAGTTATAGTGTGTACAAAATAGGGGATAGATTTATGGCGTTTTACTAGTAATGGTACTTTTTTTTTTTTTTTTTTGGCGGGACTGCGTTCATATACAGGGATTCGTGGGAGGGAGCCACCTTGCCGCCGTATATGTATAGGAGCTGGTCGGCAAGTGGTTATAAATATTTTTTAAAACATTCTGTGTATATATATATTAATATATAGGTTAGTGTGTGTGTGTGTTTATATATATATATATATATATATATATATATATATATATATATATATATATATATATATATATATATGATTTATTTTGTGTGTATATATGATTTATTTTGTGTGTATATATGATTTATTTTGTGTGTATATAGTGTAAAATATACTATTAAGCAAAAGAGATATCTATCTCTTTCTTTACACTATATACACACACATATAGTAAGTATTAAATTAAAACATATATAGAGGTGTGTGTGTGTGTATGTATATATATATATATATATATATATATATATATATATATATATATATATATATATATATATATATATATATATATATATATATATATATATATATACATACACACACTTGCTTGGACTCTAGGAGCCAGCTAAAAAAATGAAGAGCCAGGTTTTATTTTTTTTATTTTTTTTTTTAACGACATGGAGACGAGTGAGGGGGGAAGATGGCCCCCGTCTGTCTCCAAGTCATTGCAGGGCAGAAGCGACTTCTGCCCATAGCTTTTAAAAAGGGACATTTTATTATTTTTTTCAAATGGCAATTTTTTTGCCTTTTAGTGTAAATATGAGATCCGAGGTCTTTTTGACCCCAGATCTCATATTTAAGAGGCCCTGTCATGCTTTTCTCTATTACAAGGCATGTTTACATTCCTTGTAATAGGAATAAAAGTGACACAATTATTTTTTTGAAAAGAACAGTGAAAAAATGAAAAGTTAAAATAAATAAGAAAAAAATAATAATTTTAAACGCGCCCGTCCCGCCGAGCTTGTTTGCAGAAGCAAACGCACACGTGAGTAGCGCCCGCATATGAAAGCGGTGTTCAAATCACACATGTGAGGTATTGCCGTGATCGGTAGAGCGAGAGCAATAATTCTAGCCCTAGACCTCCTCTGTAACTCAAAACATGCAACCTGTAGAATTTTTTAAACGTCACCTATGGAGATTTTAAAGGGTAAAAGTTTGTCGCCATTCCACGAGCAGTCACAATTTTGAAGCGCGACATGTTTGGTATCAATTTACTCGCCGTAACATTATCTTTCACAATATAAAAAAAAATTGGGCAAACTTTACTGTCGTGTTATTTTTTAATTAAAAAAAGTATTTTTTCCCAAAAAAGTGCGCTTGTAAGTCCGCTGCGCAAATACGGTGTGACAGAAAGTATTGCAACGACCGCCATTTTATTCTCTAGGGTGTTAGAAATCCCAAACATTATATATATATATATATATATATATATATATATATATATATATATATATATATATATATATATATATATATATATATATATATATATATATATATATATAAATTTTTTTTTTTTTTTTTTCTAAGTGAAGGAGATGGGCAGGCAGTGAAAACAAAACGGCTCCATTAGCATTGCTGGGTGTCCTACCAACAGCCGCCACATAGCCATCTATCTATATCTCCCTAGCTGTGTTCATTGATTGTATGTTTAGGACTCCCACAATATAAAAGAATTACTAGAAATAAGAGAGGAATGTAGTTAATTTTCTAAATGCTATTTCAAATACAGTGAAACCTCGGATTGCGAGTAACGCGGTTAACGAGCGTTTCACAATATGAGCATTTTTTTTTTTTTAATCCTGACTCGGTTTGTGAGTGTTGTCTCGCAAAACGAGCAGGATTTAAGCCACAGCGGTGTGCAGTACCGCATTTGGCCAGAAGTGCGGGGGCCCCGGAGCTGTTCGGAAATACTCTGATGTTTTCCAAGTTCAGCCAAGCTGTCCGAGACTTTCCGAGTATTTCCTAGGCTCTCCGGCGCCCCCTCCCCCACCTCTGGCCACATGCAGTATTGCATGCCATAGAAGTCAACGTGGAACTGATTATTTTCGTTTCCATTGACTTCTATGGGGAAACTCCGCTTTGATATTCGAGTGCTTTGGATTACCAACGTTCTCCTGGAATGGATTATGCTCGTTATCCAAGGTTCCACTGTACTATGCAGAGTTCTCCCCTTGTCTGGAAAGTCCCAGATATTCAGAGTTCTGTATATTATACGTTTGTATTGTCAGTTTGAATTCTTTGTTTATGGGATATTTTGGATTTATTGGCTCATTTCCAGGCTCTGCATTCATTGTGAAGGTGTATGTCACTTGTTGGTGCCATCTGTTCATCAGATTCATATTTACAGATTGTTCAGCCATGGGTAACAAAACCTCAGGCAGGTAAGTTAAGCTTAAAGCAGAACTCCGGGATTTTCCAAAAATCCCCCATTAGTAAACCCCCCACACAACACACTAAACAGTTATTACATTTGTGAAATTCAATTAAGAGAAATGTCTGAATATCAGCTTTCTAATTCAAATAAATGCAACATGTATTTCTTCCAGGGAGGATCTCTTAGAACAGTGAATACATCATAGCTTCTTCTCTCTACACTGTACTAATCAGCCTACATTTCCCATGAATCTTTGGGATTGGAGTGAATGGGGGAGGGTACACTAGGCCTGTACATGTAAATGTTAACACGCCCACTTCAACATAAATCACACCCCTCATTCTGCAGCCAGCAATCCACACTACTCAGTAACACACGGTATGATAGCTTACACCCTTATATATGCAAAAGCATTTTAATATATAGCATTTTAATATAAATGCATATTATTAGAATATAAATGAAATGCATTTAACCTCTTACAGAACGCCTGCTGCAGGAATACGTCGGCTGTTTGAAGAGGAATACCGTTGTTATGGTAGCAGCTAGCTACCATAACCCGGTATCCTCTTCTTCAGCGGGCAGTTTGCTACAAGATAAAAGTGGTCTCTGTGGCGCTTACGATGCAAGATCACTTTTATCAGTGGCGGGAGAGGTGCTCCCGCTGCTCTTCGGGGCCGCCGGCAGCAGCAGAGGCGATCGGATTCTCTTCCTGCCTGTGTATGGAGACGAGAAAGTGGAAGATGGCCCCCCACCCATCTCCATATCACTGCAGGGCAGAAGCGACGTCAAAATGTCACTTCCTCCCCGCCCATTGCTCTTAAAGGGACATTTATTTTTTAGAATGACATAATTGTTTTTATTGCATTTTAGTCTAAATATGAGATCTGAGGTCTTTTTGAGGTCTCATATTTAAGAGGACCTGTCATGCTTTTTTCTATTACAAGGGATGTTTACATTCCTTGTAATAGGAATAAAAGTGACATCTATATCTATATCTATATCTATATATTTAAAAACAGTGTAAAATAAATAAGAAAAAAATATATATATTTTTTTTAAAGCTCCCCATCCCGACAGGGTCGCACGCAGAAGTGAACGCATACGTGAGCAGCGCCCGAATATGAAAACCGTGTTCAAACCACACATGTTGGGTATCACCGCAATCGTTAGAGCGAGAGCAATAATTCTAGCACTAGGCCTCCTCTGTAACTCAAAACATTCAACCTGTAGATTTTTTTAAACGTTGCCTATGTAGATTTTTAAGGGTAAAAGTTTGTCACCATTCCACGAGCGGACACAACTTTTAAGCGTGGCATGTTGGGTATCAATTTACTGTGCTTAACATTATCTTTCACAAAATAAAAAAAAATTGGGCTAACTTTACCGTTGTCCTATTATTTAATTAAAAAAAGTGAAAGCTCTGTCCTTAATTGGTTAATGCATTTTAAATTAATTAAATGAATGTAATGCATTTAACATAAATGCAAATCAGTGCCGCATGACATGTCGGTGTCCACTAGTGCCGCATGGAGGTTGTTAGCAGAAATCATCTGGATGATAGAGCGGGGGATATCCCTCTGTGACAGGTATTGTATGTGAATTACCATTCGCTGTAATGTCCCACCTGCATTGAACAGTGCGCTGTCGATCACAATGCTGGCGGGAGGAGGGACATTACAGAGATCGATATTTCACATACAAGTCCTGTCGCAGTGGGAGATCCCCGCTGTGTCAGCCGGATCATTAGTTAATCCCCGCTCTGCATGGAGATGGCGGGGGGGGGGGGGGCGGAGTGGAGGTGGAGTAGGGGTAGTGCTGGCAGGGGAGAGCAGAGAAGGAGGAAACCACCTACATGAGCGGCACAGACCAGGGGCTGTGAGACCCTCTCCGCCCACTACGTTTCTATTTCCTCCCTGCTAGAACTACAAGGGGGAGTGTCAGACCGCTAGCTGGAGGTACAGGAGGAATAGCAGTCAGCAGTCTTATAAACCTGAAGTCATAGGACAATAACAGTTTTTCAGCAGGCTATTGCAGAGGAACTACAGAGCTCAGAAGAACGTGGCATAGTTGGTGAAGGTAAATCAGCAACGAGGAAATGGGGAAAAAAGTTCTGCTTTAATGCTTGCTCCACTGCAGCAAGGGAGGTGCTTGTAGGTTTTGTACAAAGGCTTTCTGGTGCAGAGAATAGATTGTCTGCATTACAAATGCAAAGACGGCAAAATGGAAGTTTTTAGATGTTGGTTACTATCTAATGGAACACATTTGTTGTCGGAAAATTTGAGAGCATGCTATCCCACATTTGTTGTCGGAAATTCCGACAAGAATTGTCCGATGGAGCGTACAAACGGTCGGATTATCCGACAAAAATCCTGCCATCACACAATTGTTGTCGGAAAATCTGATCGTGTGTAAGGGCCTTTATTGTCTCGAGATGTAGGGCTGGTGAATCATTTGGCATTCTTTGACAATGTGTAGCTTAACTGCTTCCCGACCGCCCACTGCATATATACGTCAGCAGAATGGCACGGGCAGGCAAAACCACGTACCTGTACGTGGCCCTTTAAATGCCTGCCCGTGGGTCGCTCGTGCTTGCGACCCAGTCGGGAGCTCCGTGACCCCGGCCGCGGGACCAGCGGACCCGATCGCCGCTGGTGTCCCGCGATCGGGTTACGGAGCTGAAGAACGGGGAGAGGTTTGTGTAAACAGACCTCTCCCCGCGCTTCCTACTCTGCCTGTCATTGATTGGCTGTTCCCGGTCATCGGGAAAGCCGATCAATGACGTCAGTCCCGCCCCCTAATGTAAAAAAACACACGCGTCAGAGCCCATAACCCCTCCCCTCCCCCTAGTGGTTAACTCTTTCACTACAACTGTCATTTATACAGGAATCAATGCATTTAAATAGCATTGATTGCTGTATAAATGACAATGGTCCCAAAAATGTCCGATGTGTCCACCATAATGTCGCAGTCACAATAAAAATCGCTGATCGCCGCCATTACTAGTAAAAAACAAAAAATATTAATAAAAATGCTATAAAACTATCCCCTATTTTGTAAACGCTATAACTTTTGCGCAAACCAATCAATAATCGCTACTTGCGATTTTTTTTTTTTTTTTTTTTACCAAAAATATGTAGAAGAATACGTATCGGCCTAAACTGAGGAAAAAAAATGTTGTTTTTATATATTTTTTGGGGATATTTATTATAGGAAAAAATATTGCATTTTTTTCAAAATTGTCGCTCTATTTTTGTTTATAGCGCAAAAAATAAAAACCGCATTGGCGATCAAATACCACCAAAAGAAAGCTCTATTTGTGGGGAAAAAAAGGACGCCAATTTTTGTTTTGGAGCCACGTCGCACGACCGCACAATTGTCAGCCTCTCACCTCCTAATAGCGGCCCCTACAGGCCTAGTTGAGCAGTTGGCCGCTATTAGAGGTGAGAGGCTGGGGGTTTTTGGAGGTGTAAATTTTTGAAGGCGAAGGATTTTTGAAGGTGCAAATCTAGATACTACCTGGTAAAGCTGCCATCATGCAATGTTGTAGTAGCAAGTTGTATAGTACAAGTTTTTCAAAAGGTACAGGGGGGTGGTGTGCAAATACATGTATCAGAATTTATATGAGCAGAGATGAAGGTCCAAAAAGAGAGAATTACTTGGGTTTGCATTTCACAAACAGAAAAAATATTATATTCTACATGTATACACGAATGTGCAATAGGATTGCAAATACGCAGCACTGTGTCCAACACACTGAAGCACTCCTGTGTATATGTGTTATCACAATGGCATTGTCATGCTATGTGTGTATATATATATATATATATATATATATATATATATATATATATATATATATATATATATATATATATATATATATATATATATTCGAACATCTAGTATTATATTATTTATAATACCATAAGGTATCTTTAGGATGCTATCTCTGTGAGCATATGGATAAGAGTGACCCCCATAATATATGATAGTGAAATACATTAGGGTGAGTGCCCATGGGGGTTGGGTATCCCCATAATTGATCAGGGACAGGAGATAGACTTAATAAGTAGACCACTCTTATGGGTAATATAAATTATGCACAGAGGGTTGAAAATGGGCGTAAGTACTTAAGTTGGAAATTTTTAAAGTTTTATATATAAAAGAGAGGATTATAAATGTAGAGTAAATGTGGCAAGTCATATTTCCCACTAAGGTTGTGTATGTATGTATGTATGTATGTATGTATGTATGTATGTATGTGTGTCTGAGAGAGTAATGGGAGGACTAGGTTACACCTGGTCAGGGCAAACTGCGTATCCCTAGATCATTGGGATAATTCAAGAGTGGATGGAGACAGTACTGTGTATATAACCAGTGAGCTAGCAGACCTAACTTGTATGTATCATCCACTATTCAAAATATACTATTCCCAGTACTCTAAGTCTTCCCCATATATGTATCTCTCTCATGGGTTAAAACGCCCCCACACCTAAGGATTCGCTATGAAACAGTTTAAATCAATACCTAGGTTGAGGCCCCTTGGGGCAACGGACCCCAGCCTATACATCCAGGCTGTTTCGTTCTGAGAGATTAATGTAGTTTTGTTTCCTCCTCTCCAATGGTCCTTGATGCAATCTATACCGTAGAAGATTAGGCCCGATGGGTCTCTATGATGAAATTCATCAAAGTGGCGGGATAAGTTGTGTTTGGGGAAGCCCTTTTTTATTAAAGCATTCATTACAGGAGGTAGTGCCATATAAACACACACATATTGTATTGTTGGTATAATTACCCTTCATTGTGCGATTTCAATAAGGTAGATGATGTTTCAACCCTATTTAAAAAATAAAACACAAAACATTAATAATGATTGATGTGAGAAAAATATTATTATAATACTACTGTGTTGGTAGTCTGCACAGGACACAACTGACTGTGTCTCATACTTGGTTTTCCTAGTCATTGATCCTAATATTGTACGGTTTTGGCATGTACGACTAAATCTATGGGAAATGATAAGGTATGGTAAAATGACAATTACAGTCTATCTACAAATACCCATCAAACAAAAAAATGTCCCATTTATATCTCAAACGCCGTTGCCAAAAATTATAATACAATATCCGTTGAACAGGAACAGTGACCGTATAAAAGGCAGAACCCTTATTTTTAAAATACACAAAAAGAGGGGCCAAAAATAATTAGGTCCTAATGATGTCATTCTAAATTTAATAATGAATATTACATTTCTATTAAACAAATAGTATGTGTAGATTTTTGTGACTGTAAATGGTTAATAAATAACCAATAACTACGACTCGTCTCTCTAAGACTTTTTTAATTGACACAATTTTAGGAAGTATGAACTCTGTTAATATAGGTTGCTTGTAGTGATTGCTATCTTAATGTACATTCAATCTTCCATTTAGTGCATGTCTTTTTATATATATATATATATATATATACTTTTATATTTTTTATTATTTTTTGTACTTCATGTTATTCTCGTAGCCTTTAGCTCTAAACAGGCAAAAGGAATGCGTTATACATTGTCTGCGTATATATCCATAGTAGATGGACAAAAGGAATATCGGCAGATCGGCAACAACTATAAGCTGGTGGATGTTCGGATATCGGTGTGTGTGTATATAGGGCAATAGAATCCAAAAGGACTAATGGGTTCAAAAAGATGAACATTATTGTTCCGCTTTATTCTAAAATAGGCCGTAGGGACAGAGTATTTGTACATCACTCATAACTAGGGTGGGAGTGAAAATATGTACGTGAACATTCTAATAAACCTAAAACGGATTAAAGTCTGCATGTGGAATATACGCTGACCGGCCTATGAATGAGTTAAGGTAAAAGGAAGAAATGTCCGTGCATACCTATGATGAATAGGCAGACAATATATTGCCGGGATAACTATGGTCGCAGACTATTAGCCCACACCCGATCTCGATATATGTATGGGGTGCTTGGATGTGCATATGCATAAATTTAAGTAAACACAATATATCCATGTATACTATTAAATGGGCAGACGGTAATATGGCCGAACTGGCAATAGTTATGAACTGCTAGACCCGTATCCGATATCGGTATGTATATGGGACACCTAAGTGTGTCTAAATATGGATTTCAATAAACCAAGCTTCGATAAACAGAATTGCATCCATGTATACTCGTAATAGATAAATAAAAGATATATCGGCTGAGTGACATCTACTGCAAGCTGATGAACCCTCAACCGATATAGATAGATATATAGGGGGAGGTTAAAGCATTGTACCAGTTGGTTTTAAAAAGGTTAAACCGAAAAATACAAGAGCTAATATGATGTTAGTACATCACTCACAATCAAAGTTCCCCTTGGGTTGGAATAAGCATATTGGTGCAGCTATTGTCACGGTACTCGGACAACTAGCCGTCTGCATACATAGTATCCACCAACCAACTAATAACTGAAAACCAGTCGGTATCCATCCATATCGTAGTAAACGGAAAAACAGGGTATCTGCAAAGTAACTGCTATTATAGGCTAGTAAACTTACGACCGATATCGGTGTGTGTATGGGCACTTAAATCAGAATAAAACCCAATTGCCTGAAAAGATAAGTATGTTATGGGGCATTCCAATGAACGGCAGGAAGGGGGGGATGTATATGTCAGATAGTGGAGAGGTTCCGAACCCCAAGATAATAGATGTAAACATATATAATGGGTTAGGGTCACTGGAATTAAAGTAATGGTGTCTAGGAAAAATATTCAATCATAGTAATGAGACATCCCATTCAAAGTTTAATCCAAACGGGATTCTGGTGTTTAAAATAAAAATCCAGTAAACCTCACGTTTACACAGTGTGCGGAACTTGTCCCCTCCCCGTTTGGGGGTAACAATCTTCTCAACCCCCTGTATAACAAGACTAGAAACATTTTTAGCATGCACCAGGTTCCAGTGTTTCGCAATGCTAGTTGAATTGTTCTTTACAATGTCGTATAGATGGTCATATAGCCGATCCTTTAAACAACGTGTAGTGCGACCCACATACTGAATTTGGCAGCTGGTGCATGTAATAATGTAAACCAAAAAAGGTGTATTACAGTTAGTGAATGAAGATATTTCAAAAGTTTTCTTATTGGTACAGGACTGGATCACTTGACCATTTTTTATATGTATACAGTAGGCACATCCCTTTTTGCCGCATCTGAAGTTGCCTTTAAACTGGAGCCAGTTAGATTGTGGCTGATGTGTTAAAAAGAGACTGGGCGATAACGAGTTGCCCAGAGTAGGGGCTCTTCGGGAGACTACTTTAATCCCCTCTGAAAGGACCCTGCTATAAGCTGGGTCACTGTACAGAATGGGGAGATAGTTCATGATAATTTTTTTGATGTTAGTGTATTCCGTACTGTATGGTGTAGAAAAAACAGGTGCTTTATCTGCAGGGGAAGGGAAATTGTGTGTATTCCTATTTGAGATTTTCTCTCTTAATAAACTTTTCCTGGGGATTGTGCTGACGGCTGCATAGGCTTTGTCTATATTGGTGAATGGATATCCTCTGCTGGCAAACCTTTGTGCCATCAATTTGGCCTCCAACATGAAAGATTTTGGGAGTACTACAGATGCGTTTCAGCCTTAAAAACTGACCGAATGGAACTACTTTAATAGTGTGACCCGGATGAGCAGAGTCTGCCCTGAGTAAGACATTGCCTGCCATAGGCTTCCTTATGTTATCTACCTTATTGAAATTGCACAATGAAGAAGGATGAAGTCACATGACACCACGCGTAGGGACAGGAGAGGCATTCAATACAAACAAGGAAACAGAGGAAACGAGCCCGGCGCTCGTCTAAGATCAGAGAAAATATTTATTGTTATTCTGTGAGTTCTACTGTGAGTACTAGGTACTATATTAAACTGTTTTATTGAGCAAATACATTTTAAACATTACTACACTATATGGTCCCCCCCCCCCCCTCATCTTTTACCTATCACTCCGGCATCTGTCGTGAGCTACAAAGGCTAGATATACCTGGAACCAGGGAAAAGGAATACGCACCTACCCAGGCAGACCACCGTGAGGGAAGGAGAAAAAAGCAGACCCCTTTACATCATTTATATGCGTTTAACCGCAAGGTAAGGGTCCATTGCTCACTTTAGTGTATCACACACGAAGAGGAGTGACCCCCCCCCCCCCCCCACTGTAAAAAACACGCCACTGCACGGATATCACCTTTGGCCTAAGGATCACATCACTACCCTCACCTTCTTACCATAAGAAATGATTATATACTTATAAACTATTGAGGATTGACTTATTTATCACGGACTTATATGCATGCAACATAGTCGCAGATGACTATTTTATACGCATCCTGTACTATGCGATTTTAGTCACATATGACTATTTTTTACGCATCCTGCATTATGCGATTTTTACCTATAGGATATCTGTGTGTGCACTTTGCGTCTGCACCTAGCATTTCGTTATATTTTATATTTCAAACTTTATTCTACTGCACTTTGTTTACTGGTAGCTTTATATTTTGCCAGGGATTTTTTCATCTATAGTCACGCTGACTAGTTTCATCCAGCCAATACACTATTTTTTGTATGCTCGCATACTTTGCACTTTATATTTATTGTTCTACTGTTCACTCCAGTGCAACTTTTCGGCACATACCTCTACTCATCACATATCTCCAATGCGATTTATATTTATCGTTTTATCCGTCACTCAACCACTCAGTTGCATTTTTAGCCTCTGCACACTTGCACTAGCACTTTAAGGATTTTCTATTTTGTTCACCATCTACTATGCACTTTGGAATTGTTTATCTATAGACACATTTTTACCATATGTTCACTTATATGATTTTATATGTATATCTGATTTTTTTTTTTTTTTTTTTTTTTTTATTACCCGCTTATGGTGTTTTATTAGTAGTTTAGTACTAGTGCTATTAGTTCAATTTACACTCTCGCACCTTAGTACTATTTACAATTCTATTATTATATATATCTTTACCTGGGTTCACCAATAGCAATTTTTATTAACCTGTATTGGTCATACCATACCTCTTATCTTGTATAGTAAGATCTATCTCAACTCGCATTACTTCGACTTAATAGTCGCATCATCAACTATTATTGTCTCGTATGATTGCTACACTTAAAGGGTTTACATCTTTATCCCATTACTGCCACCTTGTGGTAGATTTGGCCACCTCCCTGAGGAACAGCGCAGCACCACCCCCACTTCTATATAACGTGTCAGTTTGGTTCTAAAAAAAACAGTCCATGCTAGCCCTAAGCAAGTTTCGTCTCGTTTGGTGCTTGGGAGCAATCAAGGCATGTTGAATTTTTTTTTTTTTTTTTTTTTTTTTTAAAACAATGATCTTCTTATCAATGATGGGAGAATCGTGCGAGAAATATTATCGAAAAAGAAGTGCACATGTGCAAGAAAAGAACATTTCTGGAAAGAAAAGATTCCCAGCCACACATTTTTATTTTCTGTAGCAACAGGAGGTGAAATTGAAGGCTTGGTTGGTTGAATTTTCAAAATCAACGGTGGCATCATCGGATCACAAAACGTACGACATTTCTGATTTTCAAAAGAAAATTATTTAGAAATTTTACCCATGTATGGCCAGCCTAAGCTGCAGTACTTGTTAATATGGCAATGATCAACGGGTAGCCCTCTGGGATTTTATTGCACGTAGCGAAAAAAGAAGAGTGGGGCCTAACCAGGTACCATAAGGATATATTGTTATAACGATCGTACCATCATCCAGAATCAATATGGAAACGTTTTTTGGTGATCTGGTTCCCAATCCAGAGCACCTCAAAGGGGGAGCTGGCGGACTATTACGGTACTTGATAAGTAGATATAACTCCAAATTGTAGACAATTGTAAAATTTTCACTAAATTTATTACTGGTATAAAGAAAAAAAGGACAAAATCTCAACAAGACATACATACTTAAAGCAGTACATATAGTGGATGATTTCAATATTTCATTTCGACTAGTTTCGCCACATAGTGGCTTCTTCAGGAAATATACATCTGAAAAAACAAATTCGCAGGTATATAATATCACGGGAAGCATAATAAACGTACATTCAAGCACTTGTTTCATCAGGGAAAAACATTCAGTAAACACATATGTTTACTGAATGTTTTACTGAATGTTTTTCCCTCATGAAACAAGTGCTTGAATGTACGTTTATTATGCTGTGGCCCTTCAAATAGTTTAAGTGTAACTCCACATTACAAGGATTTTAACAAACTTTGTTGCAGATTTCTACCGTTTTTGTTCTGAAGAAATAGCTGTTTGTGTTCATGTATAGGGTGAATCTGTATGGGCGTGATTTTATAATTCTCAATCAGCTGCTGCACCTGTAAGGCTCTGATGAAATAATTGGCAGGGTCTGCATCCCTTTTTGACGTGATTTCTTATTGGGAGTATCTCACCAAAAATTTCAATTTTGCTGCAGGGGATGCTGAAAATCTGATTTTGTACCTTTTTAGTGCAGACTTCTGGGAAAATCAGTGAGCCAATCACACAAGCAGGAAATGTTTCTGGGGGGCGTTCTGTACAGATCTTGTGTAGGTAGCCATATTGCATTTTAAAGAAAAATGACATCACTGCAGATTGAAAAGCAAAGGTCATTTTTAATAACATTCAAACACAATATGACTAGTAGCAAGTGTGTGTGTATGTGTATGTATGTATATATAAAATATATGTGTGTATATACACACACACACACACACACACTTCACACACACACACACACACACACACTTCAAAATTTCAAGTCCTGAGCTACTAGCCAGGCCTCAAGGGTTACTCGCCACCAGTTGCCCCGCCCAACACTAAACCCGCCCTCATAAATGATCTCATAAAATGACACTTTAATGTTTTATGCAATTAAGTTATAAAAATATTAACAACTTTATCCATGTCCCCCATGTGCAGCCTACCTGTGGGTGGGTACCTGTGATCACAGCAGGGAACATCACAGATTTTGTTTCAATAGCTGTGTTCCCCCGCCGCGCATGTAGGACATCGGCGCCGACAGATCAGCGGGGCACAGCATCGGAGGAGGGTCGTCGGGGTGCTTTGGGGTGGGGGGCATGCGGCCTGGTATGGTTCAGGAGGGGTGGGGCGCTCGCTCATCCCCCTCCCATTCCTGACCTGCCGGGCTGCATGCTCTGATAAGGGTCTGGTATAAATTTTGGGGGGACAATGGACTTGCATTTGTATCAAGGGTCTGCCAGGACTTGGTAAAAACTCTCAAGATAGAATGGAAGTTTCACATTCCCTATCACCCTCAGGGATAGTAGAAAGAATGAACAGAACAATAAAAGACAAAATAAGAAATCCACAGGAGGAACCTTTGCCAACTGGAAGAAGGTCCTCCCAGCAGTCCTGGCAGAAATAAGAATGACCCTTCCAAGACAACAGTGTATTCACCTTTTTGAAGTCTTGATGGGTCGACCTTTCCCCACCCCATGGGCCAGAGCACATTTAATGATGGAAAAGGGAGATTTAGACTTATTACAGGTACGTCCTTTCATGCAATAAAGTTGCCCGCCGCAGTATATGTGTGGTGGGCAATCTATAGGAGGTTAAAGTTTTATGTGCGTGTAAAGGCAGGTGTCTTTTTAATAAGGCAGGCGTCGTGTAGTGTATGTAGAAGAAAAAAAAATGTCTTTGAGTGTCCTTATCGTATCCTGGCGGAGCACATCTGAACTGGGAAATAAGTTTAGCTTCCTTATTCTGCTCCGTAGAAGCTGCTTCAATCAATCTAAAGTAGGGGAAGGACGGCACATTTTGTAGTAATGATAAACAATACATTGTAGCTAGTGCTCCTGTGCAAGGCGGCAGAATATTTATTTAATTGGCTGTAATTTATTTAAGTTACTAAACCCAGGACCCTGCATACACTATATCTGGTGTCCCACAGAACATGGAAATGCAATTATTTTGGTAAATATAAACCTGCTAAATCCCTTTTCTCATCAGCAATTAGAGCAGTCTTGTGACTTCTATCAGTGTCTGGTTAAAGCTTGTAGTAGAAGTTTTCATTCTCCCATGATAATCCTATTTGGCTGCTGGACCCCTGACCCCCTGACCCCCTGTCTGGACAGTGCTGATTGATCCCATTCTGATCACATAATAAATAAATAAAAAATCTCCCCCCCCCCCCCCATTTATCTATTTTATTTTTTGTAATTTAGAAAATGGAAAAAAGGTAGGGCGACCCCGGGTATAGAGACTCGGGTGTTCCCTGTGGTAGCTGAAATATCGGCGTTAATTCTCACTGGATGTATATTGAGAATGCTATGAATGATCTGATTTCTATTTTTGGACTATTGTTCCATTTCCTTAAATATATCTGTTAAAGTTAATGTGTATACATGACTGTTGTAAGAACCTAGACTCACCTTTGATGGCTAAGAAATAAAATATTTGGAAAAAAAAAAAAAAAATCTCTAGCAATACACACCAAACGGAGCATGTGCAGCTTGTCCCTCCTAGCCTCTGTACTGTCCGGAGATGGATTGGGGACTATGAAAGAAGGGGAGGATCAGAGAAGACAGGCTCAAACTGTCTTTTTACACAATGCAGAGGTTTAACCCCTTAGGTTCTACAGTGGGTATAACAAGCATGCTTTGCTGCATATACAGACTGATTTTACTGTTGTGGGTTTAGTAACACTTTAAAGTGGCATCTTGGTGAAGGGTCTGGGCTTCCAGGGTACCTGTGAAGATGTTTAAAATATGGAGAGGAACCTGCAGGTGTCATTGTTTTGCTTTTTATATGTTCTTAATTTTGTAGATTTAAAAAAATATGCAACCAAGTTCTATTCTAATTTGGCATTTATTCACACTGGGAACTGTTTACCTACTTAAATTTTTTGTGATGTTTTGAAATTTTATTTTTTATTATGAGTCTGAAAGTGGCTTCACCCTTTGTAATGTCCTTTTATTAAATTAATAGGTGATCTTGTTGAAAAATATGGGCCCAAAAAATGGGGGTAGATTTGGCAAAACAGTGCAGAGAACGCTGGCACAATCATCTAAATCCGGAGGTAAAAAAATCTCCCTGGACAGAAGAGGAGGATCGGGTGATTAACGAGGCCCATAAAAACCTCGGTAATAGGTGGGCTGAAATAGCAAAGATTCTACCCGGAAGGTAAAGTGGTGCTATCCTTAATAATTATAGGATATTTTGGTTGTTCTAAATTGATTTTCATGTACTTGTGACTAATGTAGCATTTTAAAGTGGAACTAAATACCTCTGTGACAAACAGCCAGCAGGCAGGCTTTTTATTGTAGAACATGCCATGTCTCTTCTGCAATAAAACACACCTACCTGCTAGCTGTGGTCTCCGATTATGTAAACTGAGCTGCACATGCTCAGCTCAGCTGACAACTGTGGCACTATCCCTCTGTGCCAGGATGATTGCCTGCAGGAGTGACGTCATTCCGCTCCGCCACCCAGGCTGGTGAGGGACAGGAACTGTTGAAGGCAAGCCAAGTATAGCTCCGTTTAGTTTCACTTTAAAGGCCACTTCTCATGTAGTAGATGGACCTAGTGAACAAGAGAGGTGGACGCAGAACTTACTGTTTAAGTTACTTTAGGCCTTCTTCACATCTCGGACTTGTGCTAACTCGCACCTTACACAATGTGCACATTAGTGGGGGTGCTATTCATTTGTAATGACCCCTCAACACACTAAAAGCATGCGCCAACGCTGCAGCGCACCAAAACGCCCAATTTGATGTGGGCATAAATATTTTGAAAATCAAATATTTTTATGGCTTCTTTAAAGCGGGGCTCCACTGCCCCTGATGGTGTTGTTGTTTTTTTTTTTTTTTTTTTTTTTAAAGACCTTAATAAAGAATATATTTAGTCATTTAATAACTCACCAGTCCGGGTTGTAGGAGTGGTGCCTTTTTGTTTTTGTAGTAAAATATGACTTTATAAAGAAGCTGTTGCGGTTCTCCATCTTGGCTGTGGGCAAGTGAAATCTCCAGGCGTTCTCTTACTGGATTTCACTGACGCCCATTCATTGTAATCTCGCGGTTCCTGTTGCCATCACAACGGCGGAGTCGAAAGTCCCGCCCCGTTGTGAGAGCAGAGAACAGAGAATCGTCGAGGAGAGGGCGTCGCTGGAGTTACAGTAAAGGTAAGTATCTAAATACCTTTTATATATCGTGACAGAACAATGGCAAAGAAAGCATATATTATTTTAGAAACCACTTCTACAATTAATATATATAAATATTGTAAATGAAATTGAAACAAAAATATACTTTTTAAAAAAAAAAAAAAAAATCTATATATATATATATATATATATATATATATATATATATATATATATATATATATATATATATATATATATATATATATATATATATATATATATATATATATAATTTGAATAAAGTGATCTATAATATATATTATAGATCACTTTATTCAAATTATATTATATAGGTAGGTATAATATATATATATATATATATATATATATATATATATATATATATATATATATATCGATTATATATATATATATATAAAATATATATATAATGTGTGTGTGTGTGTGTGTCGATTATATTTTAAAATCTGTGTAGATATAAATCAAAATTATATATATATATATATATATATATATATATATATATATATATATATATATATAGCGGAAAAAAATTATCACTAGTTTCATGTATTATATTCTTTTAGTTATAAATGATATTTAAATATTATAATCATTACATTTTGAGTTTTATTTTTTGTTTATTAGGTATTGTGTGCTAGACACAGTTAGGCCCCTTTCACACTGGGGCGGTTTTCAGGCGGTACAGCGCTAAAAATAGCGCCTGAAAAAAACGGCCCCATTCACTTCAGTGTGAAAGCCAGCGCGCTTGCACACTGGAGCGGTGCGCTAGCAGGACGGTAAAAAAAAGTCCTGCTAGCAGCATCTGTGGAGCGGTGTATTCACCGCTCCTACCCATTGATTTCAATGGGACACCGCGGTAATACCGCCGCAAAGCAGCGATACGGCGGGGCTTTGCGGGGGATTTTAACCCTTTTTCGGTCACTCGCGGGGGGTAAAACCGCCCCGCGAGCGGCCGAATACTGCGGCTAAAACGACGGTAAAGCAAGGCTAAATATAGCGCTGCTTTACCATCACCACGGCTCCCGCCCCAGTGTGAAAGGGGCCTTAGACACACCTAATTACCTTCTGTTTTCTGTTATAGAGATAAACACTGTTATCTTGACATTTTCTTGTTTTTGAATAGCTTATCTAGTTTTTCTTTAGACTGTCTCAGACATTTAGTAAAAAAAAAAAAAAAAGGATGTCTATTATTTATATCTATATAGATAGATATAGAGAGAGATGATCTTTTTAAATAACATTTTTTAATTTAACATTTTTTATTATAAAATATATATATATATATATATATATATATATATATATATATATATATATATATATATATATATATATATATATATATATATATATATATATATATATATATATATATATATATATATATATACACACAAACAAATAATTGTTCTTTTTAGTCTAGACAAAGTCATCTTATCTTTGTCTACATAACAATGATAGACATAATGACTACTGGCCTGCAGGCCCAGTCTCTAAAGAGGGTGGGGGAGGGGGGTCTTATGATCTCCTTCACTATTTGACATTACATGTTGTTATTCATATCTCCCTAGACAAACCAACTATATGTAAAAAAATGTTCATATAAATTATCCTTTATTTTATTTAATTATATTTAAAATTTAAAATGATTGCTTTCTAATTTTTCAGATAAAAGAATAGAAACATATTAACTTTGATTTTCTAAATATCAAAATGGTAAGTAATATTTTAGTTACAAAATGTAATTACTCTTAGTAACAGCATTAATTTTTTTTCTTCTTGATTCGTAGGCTAATAATGAAGGAACCACTGAAGACTTGACTGCACCCTATACTTCATTGACTCAAGAGGAAAGAGTAAGTTTTATCAATATTCATAAAAACTATACACACATCTTATTTGTGTTTCTCATTTTTTGGACTAATGTATATTCAATTCGATGTTTGGTTTATTATTTGAATTTTTCATTAACCGCTTCCCGACCGCCCGCTGACTATATACGTCAGCAGAATGGCACGGGCAGGCAAAAGCACGTACCTGTACGTCCCCTTTAAATGCCCGCCCGTGGGTCGCACGCGCGGCGCGCTCGCGACCCGGTCGGGAGCTCCGTGACCCCGGCCGCCAGACCAGCGGACCCGATCGCTGGTGTCCCGCGATCGGGTCACGGAGCTGAAGAACGGGGAGAGGTATGTGTAAACAAACCTCTCCCCGCGCTTCCTATTCTGCCTGTCATTGATTTGCTGTTCCCGGTCATCAGGAAAGCCGATCAATGACGTCAGCCCCGCCCCCTAATGTAAAAAAACACACACGTCACAGCCCATAACCCCTCTCCTCCCCCTAGTGGTTAACTTTCACTACAACTGTCATTTATACAGGAATCAATGCATTTAAATAGCATTGATTGCTGTATAAATGACAATGGTCCCAAAAATGTCCGATGTGTCCGCCATAATGTCGCAGTCACAATAAAAATCGCTGATCGCCGCCATTACTAGTAAAAAAAAAAATATTAATAAAAATGTCGCTAATTGCGATTTATTTATTTATTTTTTATTTATTTTTTTTTTCCAAAAATATGTAGAAGAATACCTAAACTGAGAAAAAAAAAATTATATCTTTTTTGGGGATATTTCTTATAGCAAAAAGCAAAAATATTGCATTTTTTTCAAAATTGTCGCTCTATTTTTGTTTATAGCGCAAAAAATAAAAACCACAGAGGCGATCAAATACCACCAAAAGAAAGCTCTATTTGTGGGGAAAAAAGGACGCCAATTTTGTTTGGGAGCCACGTCGCACGACCGCACAATTGTCAGTTAAATCGACGCAGTGCCGAATCGCAAAAAGGGGCCTGGTCCTTTGGCTGCCAATTGGTCCGGGGCTGAAGTGGTTAAAGTAATATATATATATATATATATATATATATATATATATATATATATATCTCAATCAATCTAAAAAAACACAAATATTAACCTCTTTTTGCAAGTATTCTATTTATTTCCAACTAATTTATTACATTTTTGAAGGTTAAAATTATCATTAAAAACTTAATTTATCTAAATATTTTTTACAATTAGATAGTTTTTAGATTTATTATTTATTTTATTTTAGCGCAATATGTTGGTCCAACAATTATTGGCCAGGTACCCTGCACGAGAAAGTGACCGTGCCTTCCCAATTAATCCGACAGTTTCTTCGTCCAGTGTTTCTTCATCATCAGAATTGCAAGACACTGCCGAAGACAGAATAGGCAACATTGAGTGGTGTCTGTGTGAAGGGTGTATACCAATGGCTACCCAAGTAGAATCCATCTGTTGTAGAGAAAACGGAAAATTGTATACTCACCTTTCCGTAATTTTCCTTTCCTGACGCATCTTCATGGCAGCACACACTGGTTGTGACTCAGCCCCCACCACCTGACAGGATTGGTTTAACTATAAATTTGAAGGGGAGACCCCCCCCGCTGCATTCTCTGTATATATTATCACCAAAAAACGGGGTGGGCAACTGTGTGCTGCCATGAAGATGCATCAGGAAAGAAAAATTACGGAAAGGTGAGTATACAATTTTCCGTTTTCCTGACGCCTTCATGGCAGCACACACTGGGAAATAACTTGCCAGTCGGGTGGGTGCAAGTAAAATAATCTTTATTCCTATAATGCGGAAGAATTGGCTCTGACAACGGATCTTCCGAAGTCTGCCATGGACAAGTGGGCATAATCCACTTTGTAGTGAGAAATAAAGGTATGTCTGGAGGACCATGTCGCTGCTCTGCATATTGTCTCTGGTGAGACCCTGCAATACGCTGCCCAGGAGGTAGCCACTGCCCTAGTAGAATGAGCCTTGATGCCTTCAGGGATCATCAGATGCTGGGTGGAATATGGCTTTGACTAGCCAGGACGAAATAGTGCGTGAGGAGGCTGCTTGCCCGCGCCTGGTTCCATGTCGAATGACCATAAGAGAATCCGTCTTTCTAAAGGAGGTGGTAGCTGCTAAATAGTTAATAATGGTTGTCTTGATGTCCAACGGATGTGGTTCACCCTGATCGTCAGTGAAGGATGGAAGGATGATGTCTTGGTTGTAATGGAAGGAGGTTGTTACTTTAGGTATGAAGTGCTCTGAAGGTCTTAGAATTACTCTGTCGGGCAAGAGGACCAAGTGGGGTTCCGAAATCATTAGTGCTTGGATTTCTGACACTCTCTTTGCTGATGTTATTGCTGAGGAAGGATAGCTTCAAAGTCAAATCCCATAAAGAAATAGTTTCGGACGGAATAAACGGAGGGTTAGAGAAAGCATGGAGAACTATTGATAGATCCCATGATGGAAAAACTGGTTTCCTGGGAGGTTTGATCTTTAGGCAGGCATTCAGGAATTGAATTACCAGAGGGTGAATGCCCACCTAGTACCTGTCTTCGCTGACAGAGCGGACACTTGTACCTTAAGGGTTCTTGAGCTTAGACCCTTGTTCTCCCCTGATTGGAGGAATTCTAGGATTTGAGAAGGTTCCGGAGAGAGGTGATTCCATCTTCTGTTATGCCAAGGAGCAGAATTTTTCCCAAATCCTTGTGTAGATGGTGTTGGTAGAGACTTTCCTAGCTTGCATCGGGGTAGATATAACCTCCTGAGAACAGCCTTGTGCCCTTAGTCTAGCCCTCTCAATCTCCAGGCCATCAGGTGTAACTTTTCTGGTGCTGGGTGCAGGAATTGCCCTTGAGATAGAAGGTCCGGGGTTATTGGACGAGGAATTGGAGGTTGAAGGCTGAGTTGTAAGAGGGTTGTGAAGCACAGTCTTCTCTGCATCAGCGGAATTACCGCTATTACTGTCACTGAGGATCTCCGGAGTCTGGATAGGAATCTCGCAATCAACGGGGTTGGAGGAAATATGTACCCCAACTTGAAATCCCATGGGTGAATCAGGCAGTCTATTCCCTCTGCTGATGGAAATGAACCCCTCGCCAGGAATCTGTGGCATTTGGTATTCATCGGTGTGGCTGCCAAGTCTATCTCCGGCATTCCCCAGGCTTCTGTAAGGAGAGTGAATGCTTGAGGGTTCAATGACCACTTGTTGGATAATGTCTCCCGACTTAGGTAGTCGGCTAGCATGTTCTGTGCCGCTGGGACATATACTGCCTTTAAACTCGTTAGGTGTGTCTGGACCCATTCCAAGATGGGCCGGACTTCCTCCATCAGAGTGACACTCCTGGTGCCTCCTTGTTTTTGAATATAGGACACTGCCATCCTGTTGTCCATCCGAATAAGCACGTTTTCCCCTTTAGGAGCAGTGTGAATGCCTTTAACGCATGGAAGGCTGCCCTGAGTTCCAGTATGTTCGAGACCAAACCTTGTGCCTGAAAATGCCATCCGCCCTGGGCTGCTCGATCTTGGAAGTGGGCTCCCCAACCGCTCTGGCAGGCATCTGAGGTGACTACCTCGGGGTCCGGAGGGACTATTGGTCTGTATCTCTTGAGGTTGCTCTGACGCGTCCACCACCATATCGATTGTTTCACTGCGTTGGGGATGAAAATGGTCTGATGCATCGATACTCCATCCCACTGCTTGAGAAATTAGTTCTGCAGGGCTCTCATGTGCCATTGTGACCATTGCACCATGGGTATGGTTGCGGACATGGACCCTAGTATACTCAGACAAGCTCTGACTGGTAGGTGATTTGTTGATAAGAGTCTCTGCATTTTCTGTATTAAAGGCTGGATCTTCTCTTGTGGAAGCTGTATCTTGT
Organism: Lithobates sylvaticus; assembly: GCA_028564925.1. Lineage (NCBI taxonomy): Eukaryota > Metazoa > Chordata > Amphibia > Anura > Ranidae > Lithobates > Lithobates sylvaticus. Next base: position 110,198,423 of record CM053030.1, on the reverse strand, counting down.
TTGTTTTGGTGTTTAGATCCACTCCCAAAAATATCATGTTTTGGGTGGGTTGCAGACTGCTCTTCTTCCAGTTGATTATCCATCCGAATTTCTGGAGAGTTGTAATGAGGATTTCCCGGTGATGGATCAGCGTCTCTTGATCTTCTGCCAAGAGTAGGATGTCGTCCAGGTAATGGTGGATCCGTAATCCCTTTTCCCTGAGGAGAGCCACCAAAGGTAACAGAACTTTTGTAAAAGTCCTGGGTGCCGAAGAGATGCCGAATGGGAGGCACCGGAATTAAAAATGACATTGATTTATGGCAAACCGAAGAAATTTTTGAAAGCCTGGATGAATTGGTATATGAAGGTAAGCGTCCGATAAGTCTATTGAAAGCATCCAGTCACCCAGATTTATTGCCAGAAGTATGGACTGGAGGCTTTCCATTTTGAAAGCCTCCACTTTTATGCCTTTGTTGAGCCTTTTGAGGTCCAACACAGGACGTAGGTCTCCTGTTTTCTTCTTCACCAGAAACAGGGGGGAGTAGAACCCTCTCCCCCTTTGACATGATGGGACATCTAGGATTGCCCCCTTCTGTTTCAGTTCTGCTACATATTTTATTAGCAGACTTCTCTTGGGTAGTGAGGATGGTAGTCTGGTTGCCTGGAAGTGATTTCCTGGGAGTCTGCTTATGAATCTCCACTTGTGTCCGGATTTGATTGTGGACAATGTCCATACATCTTTTATATGATTTGTTCAGATTTGGAAGAAGTTTTTTAGCCTGGCGCCCACCTGAGCCGGGTGGGCGGGCAAAATTTCAAAATGACTTTTGCTGTTCCCCTGCCAGGGTGGTCTTGGTCTTCTGCATCCTCAGAAAGGCAGGTTTTGTGTTCTTCTAGTCCCTTCTAAATTCCCTACCAGGGCGGTAGGATCTGGCCTCTCTGTATTTGTCCGGGAGGTTGCGTCTATATGCTGGCTCTTTCTGAGTTTTGAGTCTCCTATCGAGGGGATTAGACCTGACTTCCCTCCTGTTACTTTGGAGATGGCGGAGTCTAATTTGGTACCGAACAGATTTGAGCCATCGTACGGGATCCTGCACCAGTTCATTTTAGATGCTGTATCGGCCATCCATGGTTTGAGCAATAGAGCCCTTCTTGCTGTTATTGATGCCAGCATAGTTCTGGCTGAAGATCTTATAATATCTACAGATGCCTCTGCTATGAAATCACCTGCCAGTCTGATTTCTTGTAGAGAGGAAATTATTTTCTCCATTTCGATGCCATCCTGTAGGTCCTTTTCTATTTTAGATGTCCATCCCGAGATGGCTTTGGCCACTGCTGCTGTAGTAATTGCAGGTCTACAGGCTCCCCCAGCTGTGGAATAGGCCTTCTTCAATTCCAGGTCCATTTTTCGATCGAGCACGTCTCGAAAGGAGACAGCATCCTCGATCGGTAATGTAATGAGACGCATCAAAGAGGCATCGACGACGGGATTCATTCAAGGGATACATCTTGGCTAGTCTATTGGTCAGACTAGATCGCTTATCAGACCTCTCCCATTCGTCTTTTATGAGATATTCTTCTATAAATGAAAGATTCCGGATCCCTTTCTAAGTTTGGAAAGTATTTCCGAACCTTTTGGGGTTCTGCTTTGTCGTCTTGCCAGCCGATTGTCTCCTTGACTGACTTCGCGAAGGGCTCCACCAGGGAAAAATCGAAACCTGCTGACATATCTTGACCTTCACCCTCAGAGGACGAGTCTGAAGCCTGGGTGTGATGGGGTTCCGCTGAGGATGTACTGGGAGCAGCTCTATCCATTGTTGGTGCTGTTGTTTCCAGTAAGGACTCCCACACTGATTCCCTTTATGAGGTCTGTAGCCATCCTTGCGTCTTCTTCCTTCTCTCTAGTGGCTTCATTGAAGCAAGAGCGGCAGGCAAGCTCTGGCAGTGCTGGAGCGCCGCATACCCAGCAGGCATTGGCTGCAGGACGGGTGTGGCGGCTTCGATGGTGCGATTTGACCGGCTGCGACTGTGGCGTGAGTAACTATGCCGTGAGTGGCTGTGTCTTCGATGACGCAAAGGAGATCTTGAGCGGCTCCTGCGGGACCTCCTGCTTGAAGTATGGCTCGATCTTCTCCCATGCCGGGAACTTGCGGCTCTTGATCTAGCAGGGCTGCCCAAAAAATGCAGCATTTAGTGGTCTGGCACTCTTTTTTTTTTTTTTTTTTTTTTTTTTCCTCCCCTTCAATACTTGCCTATACAGGGGGTCCCCGACTTACGAACACCCAACCTACGAACAACCCCTACTTACGAACGGTCATTTTCGGCGTCTTTCGGCCGTTCTGCGCATGCGCGGCCATACGGAGCTTCGGAAAATGCCGGAAATGTCCGTAATTTGCCGCGCATGCGCAGAACGGCAATAGACGGAACATCGGAAATCTCCGTATTTGTCGGTCTGCGCATGCGCGCCGACTTACGAACATTTCCGACTTCCGTACAGGCGGCCAGTCCCTAACGAGTTCGTAACTCGGGGACCCCCTGTACCTGGTACAGCCTCTTACCTAGTTTGCTGATGGTCTGCGTGGGCAGTGGACTCCATAGGAAAGAAGGGACAGGGCAGTCTGGGAAATATAGAAATAATCGTATATGTATTCTGAAATTATTTATTTTTTTTATTTAAATTTTATTTTAACTACATTTTATTACTGATTTTAATTAAATAAGACTAACAATGTTTTGCATTAAAAAATGGGATAAAATAGAGGCCCCACAGGGACTTACCTTGTAGCTGATTGTTCTTCTGACATGCAGAGCAGTAGCCGTTCTCTATTCAACACACAGGGGATACAGAGAAAAAAAACTATATTTAAAAATGGCGCCATTGCGCTGGCCGAATGACGCATGCGCAGATGCGTCCCGAGTCTTCCGACGCCATCTTGGAATAAGGGCGTAATGCACAGGGGACACAGCGGTGTTTACCTGGCTCTGCACGAGCGCAGGCGCGGCTTAAGGAACGAATGGCGGCCATGTCGGAGGACAGCAAGGGCCAGCAAGCCCTCATAGTAGAAAGGTGTGATTTAAAAAAACTTTTTTTATTTTTAAAAAGGCACAAAACAAAGTAGGAAATGAAAGAAAGGGGGACATAAAAAGGAAAAAGGGGGAGTCCACTGCAAAAAAAAAAAAGCTTCTTTAAAGCTTGTTTAATTGCTAGGATCCTAGTCGCCCCCTGAGACCACCAGAACGGGGGTTCCCTCCATAGAAGCTCCTTTAGAGACTGTACAGGAGGGACTTCCAAACAGGAGAGGCTTGAACCTGCTGGGGCGATTGCGGTAAGAGGCTTTATTCATCTGTAAACGTAGGAGAAACATGTTCGTCCAACCTGTCAGGTGAGGATAAAAAAGAGAATGCAGCGGGGGGTCTCCCCTTCAAATTTATAGTTAAACCAATCCTGTCAGGTTGTGGGGGCGGAGTCACAACCAGTGTGTGCTGCCATGAAGACGTCAGGAAATAGACGAGGTAGAAGGATGCATACCCGAAGGAAGGAAATGCATAACAGAGGCAGATATGTTCTCTTCTCAAATCGCTACAGAGGAACACGTCTGCCTCATGTTTACCATGTTGCATTTAGAGGGCTTACCTGTTGTCGATCCCGACAACAGGTCAGTAAAACAAAAAGTACTTTATTATTTTTTTTTTATTATTTTTCATATTGTATTAATTTTAATTGATTTTTATTTTCAGGAGATTACGTAAAACTGCCTATCACGCTTTTATAGCGTGGATTTACATTTTTTTTAGTGAAGGGGAACCGAAGGGTCATCCCGTCGTGTGCAGTGAAAACGTCAGATCTTTCTGGATCCTAATGGGACATATGTTGGATTTATGTACTCTGATGATTACGATGCGTCGGAAATGGCGTTTCATTAAATTTCAGTGTATTTTTTGTTTTTGTAAATATCTTTTTTTTTTTTTTTTTTTTTTTTTATAAAGATATGCTTACCAATATTTCTTTACATAGTTCATGTAATTTTAAATAAATATTACTTCTTATACCTAAATAAAGTTTTGTTATACTAACATATTGTTTTTCTTTTTTTTTTTATATACATGATTAATGTTGATTATTTCAAATGTTTCTGATAGGAGTATGCATACTAAAAACTTAGATCACTCAATAAAAAAAGAAATAAAATTAACATATCTTTATTTAAAATGGAATTTCTGAATTAAATAGTATATAACATAATCTAAACAACAAACTCAAAATACTTCTATACAACTTATTCATCATTTTTTTTTTTTTTAATAATCGAAAATAATAATAAATTGTTAATAAAAGTGTTAAACAAACAACTGTTTGAAATCTTCACTTTGCACCAGTAGGAAAGCGTGTCATATGTTCTCACTGCTGCACTAGTTTCCGGCCTTTCCACTGGTGCAATGTTTTTGGGCATACCCTGTTTCCCTGAAAATAAGACCTAGCGTGATTGTCGGTGATGGCTGCAATATAAGCCCTACCCCCCAAATAAGCCCTACCCTGTTTCCCCAAAAATAAGCCCTACCCTGAAAATAAGACATACAAGGACTTTAACTAGGGCTTATTTGGGGGGTAGGGCTTATATTGCAGCCATCACCGACAATCACGCTAGGTCTTATTTTCGGGGAAACAGGGTATTAACATTTTTGGATGTCCATGAACTTCTTATTGTGCCCTATAATCTCAATCATGTTCACCAGCATAACAAACGCATGTTCAGTATCCATTTTTTCCAAAACATTACGAACTATCTATTTTTTGCGACCTCTTGGAAATTCCAGGTTTTTCCTTTCAACAAAAATCTCAACACCACTAGCATCTGTTTTTTTTGTTTTTTTTTGTCAGAGCGGGTTTCAGTATCACATTATGATTGTGGCATAATGCCACCAATTTTGTTATAGAATCCATTGAAAAATGTATTCTTTTTGGGCGATACTTTAGAATCATGCTGTGATACGTTTCTATCACACCGGTCTGACAAAAGTCAGATGTTTCATTTCCTTTGCCAATTGCGCATCCAAAAAAATTGTGGATAATGCATGAAATGCAGGTGTCTTTTGGCTTAGCCAGGGAACAGTCAGAGAATGCACATCGATATCCTCATGTAGGCATTTGTGTTCTGTATCTCCAATTTTCCATACATGTACATTTACTATATGATGTAGTAGAGATTCCCATAGAATTTTAAAACGCTCCTCATTTCCGTCGCAAGTTCTACTACAAAAATAGAAATGTGTCAGTATGGCTCGAATACACGGCTGAATTGGACGATACATTTTTTTTTTGGGAAATTTGCATTAATTTTCCTCTTTAAATTTTTCACATAATGCCAGATGTCGAATTGATGATTGATATTTTGGTATTTTTCAGTTGTTAATAATCTTCATATGCCGGTGTGTCGATCTGTTCCCACAAATTGAACATCTAATTTTTTTTACCAATTATGCGATCTAAACATTTTGTAAATCCAAATTTCTCCATTGCGACAAATGACGTTGTTTGAGACACCTGCACCAACTCAAAATCCACAATTTTTTTGGTAAAGAGATCCATGAAAGTGTATGTTGAGTATTTTGCCGAAAAACCGGGGCTGTCCCATTGACCATCACCGACAAGAAACAACGGTTTGTTTGTCAAATCACCAATCACACTGTTATTATTTTGTTGCCAACAATAATCAATTGCTTTGAAAATATAATTTTTTTGAGCTAAATTGTAAGATGATTTGCCAAATATTTGAATTCCGCTGAAATCAAATATTTATTTTATCTTAGTAAAAGTGCCTCCGCTCACACAAATGGATCCAGCCAGCAAAATATTACCAGCAGGATACTGCTTTATTTTTGGCTGGCTATCCCACAGCTTCATTCTATGGTCTGCACTACATGTCAAAAACACTGAGACTATAGTACCAATTGCAACTTTTTCAATTTTTGAAAAACACTCGTGATCCGGACATCTCATGTTGTATAATAATTCATCAAGCTTGCTTTCGAAAATGATAAATTTTCTCTCTTTGACCAAAATAAGAGGATACTCAATATAGTTTTCAGGGTGTGTCCTCAACACTATCACACAAACTAAGATCAGCTTTCTGAGGTGTGTCACAATCAGACAGGTGAAAACTTGGGTCCTCGTAATATGTCAATTTACGTTTTGGTCTGGTTTCCGGACTTTCATCCTCTGACATCAAAAGCGATCTTTTTATTGCTGTCAAATGTTGGTGTCACGATAGGTGAGGGACAAAATGGCATGCAGGTTGGTGGTTCATATTGTCGCTTATGATGTGAAGGGGTTGACACATCAAGGGGTATAATTGAATCTGCTTCAAATTTACAATAGGAATGGTCCAAACGTGTCACCCTTTCAGTTTCTTCAGAATCAGATACTTCGACATGAAATGGGTGGGTTTGAGTGCCAGCATCATTTGTTCCAACTCTAGGTAACTGGCATTTGCATATCGTGGTGGGATCCGGTTTGGACCCAGAACTTTCTGGCATAATAAACATTTGTTGTTTTATTTTATCCAGTTTGTTTTTCCATTTGTTTTCGTTGGCTTGATCTGTCGCCATTTCTAGAAAGATAGTAGGGACTGCCTGGTCAGTTAGTTTTCTAGCCTTTCCTTCACCAATAAAAGAATCATCGGTAAAGTGTGCAGAACACATGCAATATTGGTTACCAGTCTTGTCTTTTTTAATAAGTGGAATAAATTGATCAATCATTTCTGGCTCTATTCCAGCATTTCCAAGCCAGATTCGAATTTCCTGATCTCTCTTAGGAAATACGTAATATTTGATATTGATGGGTATGTTCTTTGCATTACTGTTATTTCTGCAAAGTTTTGCAAAACAATTCGGCATTTCTAAGGAATAAATAAGAATTAGAAAGAAACCAAATTTTGAAATTTCACGCATTTACAATAAAAAATAATATATTATATTAAATATATTATATAATAATTGGGTTGAATATATAACAGAATTATTTAATTTATAAGGAATAAATATTAATTTTTTTAAGCATAATATTGTATGTTTAAAAAATAAATGAAATGTAGAACATAATTTTGCTTGATACTTACTTTGAATTACCCATTATAAAATATGTTAATTGTTTAAATACTGGGATATAAAAACAAAAGGAAACAAAATAAGGAAAATAAAAATTATATTTTATTGATATTAATGCAACAAACAAAAACATTACATTTTAACATATAACATTTTGGACAAGCATACAGATTATTCATAGACACAAATTGTAAGGATATTTCTTGAGAAAAGGGGAGAGAGAGGGGAGAGAGAGAGAGGAGAGGGAGAGAAGGGGAGGGAGAGAGAAGGGGAGAGGGGGGAGGGAGACACACCTAATAAAACAAACAATTTTTTACAAACATTTTTTAGGAATATTATTGATAATATTCCATTGTCGTATAGAGAGGAGGGGGAGAGAGAGAGAAGGGGGAGAGGGAGAGAGAAGGGGAGGGAGAGGGAGAGGGAGAAGGGGAGAGAGAAAGAGGGGGAGGGAGACAAACCTAATAAAACACAATCATATAATTTTTTACAATAATGACAAATTTATAAACATTTTTTAGGAATATTATTGATAATATTCCATTGTCGTATAGAGAAAAGGAGAGAGACAGAAGGGGGGAGAGAGGAGAGAGCGAGAGAAAGAGAGAGAGAGAGAGAGAGAAAAGGAGAAAAGTAATGAAAGGGTGAAAATGGAGGACCATATGAAAGGGAGGTATTCCTATTTAAAAAAAAATTAGGAAACGATGAAAGGGAGGAAGTCCAGTAAAAAAAGAGGAAGAGGAGATGAAAGGGAGGAATTTATTAAAAAAAAAAAAAGGAGGAATAGTTGAAAGGGCGGAAGTCCAGGAAAAAAGAAGACATGAAAGTGATGAGGTCCATGAATAAAAAAAATATTTTTACAGATGAAAGGGAGGAAGTCCTGGAAAAAATAGGAGTAGAAATTGAGTAAGTCATGAAAAAAAGAGGAAGAGATGAAAGGGTGGAATTCATTATATAAAAAGGAGGAAGATTTGAAAGGGTGGAAGTCCAGGAAAAAAGAAGACATGAAAGTGATGAGGTCAATGAATAAAAAAAATATTTTTAGAGATGAAAGGGAGGAAGTCTTTGACAAAATAAGAGGAGTAGAAAGGGAGGAAGTCCTGAAAAAAAAGAGGAAGAGATGGGAGGGAGGATTTCTTAAAAAAATGGACGGACAGCTGAAAGGGAGGAAGTCATGTAAAAAAAAAAGAAGGGGAGATGAAATTGAGGAATTTTTGAATAAAAAAATAAATTTAAAAAAAAAGAAGAAAAAAGGGGGAAGAGCTGAAAGTGAGGAAGTCCAGAAACATAAAAAAAAAAAAAAAAAAGAAGAGATGAAAGGCAGGAAGTCAAGAAAATAGAGGAAGAGATGAAAGGGAGGAAGTCCTTTTTAAAAAAGGAATGCCTAAAAAAAATTGAGGAATGCATAAAAGTTTTGAAAGATGAAATGGAGGAAAGGCTTGAACACATGAAAAGCTGGTGGCTTGGAGCTCGACCGGAATGGACGCAGATTAACTGAGCTCCGCCAGACCGCGACGATAAATCCCCTTCCAGCCATTATTTGAAAGCGATGGGCAAACCAGACAAAGCACTATCTTGCCCAGGACCACAACGCTCCTTTTCTACACCGGGAACCCGCAGCATTCCGGAGATTTTTGAGTTACAGACTCAGAGAACCAGAGGCCGCTCTGCCAACAAAATGGCGCTGAGGAACCACGAGGCGTCACACAGTGAGGACTCCATGTCGGCAACGGAAGACATGGTAAGGGACTCTGAGTGCTCGGATCACCCACTGAGATACTCAGAGATGACAAAAATTGCTGCTGACATTAAGACTACGCTATCGTCTGCAATTACCGACCTGAGATCGGACTTTCTGAAACTATCTGACAGGCTATCCCAGACAGAGAGCGGAAGCCAAACGAGACAGGGCGGTTGAAAACCTATCATACACGGTCTCGGCCCACACTAACCACCTAATCCAGATGAACCGACACCTGGAAGACTTGGATAACCGCGGGCGCAGACAGAACATTAGGGTGAGGGGGATACACGAAAAAATTGATCCGGCCCAGATCAAATTTGCCCTCCAGGATGTGTTCAACACTCTGCTTAATAGGCCCAAAGAGACAGACATAGATTTTGTGCGAGCGCACAGGGCCTTGGCGCCAAAACCATCTGACAATGCCCCCCCGAGAGACATTATATGCTGCCTTCAGAGCTTCCCTCTGAAGGAGGAAATATTGGGCAATGCCAGAAAAAGCAAACAGATCCTCTTTGAGGGGCAAGAGGTTGCCTTATACCAAGACCTGTCGCATATAACTTTGCAAAACAGGAGAGCACTGCGCCCCATGATCACCGCTCTGAAAGACAAAGGCATCCCTTACCGCTGGCGCTTCCCATTCGCACTCAACGCCACATTCCTGGGGAAACAACATTACCTGAGACTACCGGACGATATTCCGCACTTCTGTGAACAACTGCAGCTGCCTCTTATCGATGTACCGGAATGGTACAGAGAATTCAGGTCCCCACAACGAGATGTCTCCCCACCCGGCACCCCACGATCTTCACCATCCAAACCATCATCCACCAAGAAGTCCAAGCCTGAAAAGCACCATGGACCAGAAGTCGGCAAGTCCCCTCATCCCTCAAGAGGACCCTGGTCGCTGACATGAAGTAAGTGACATTGCTTTATTATGTGACCGCATCGCTGTGTCAGGAGACCGACATTCATTTTAGGTCACCATTTGACGGTGACCCGGAGTCCCCATCACATACCATATGAACCTTCCCCCCGGGGTATGAGCCCTTAGTAATATACTGTTTTTGCCTCTCACGGAGGTTCCCACGATTACCCACACACTGTTTTTGACTATCAGGAAAAAAGACAGGAACGCTAAATGGGTGAGATGCACACATGTGGAAGCTGGGAGTCGAAAGACTGGACACGGGATGCCACCTCGTGGCGAGACTTGGAACTGCAGCCCAGCGAATTTCATCCATCTTCACCACCTATTGAACCATACGTTTTTCTTTTTTCTTTTTTTACTCCTACCGTGCTATCCAACTGCAACAGCCAAGTTTAGATGGGAGGCTCGGGTTGCATTGCACGGATTGTTGGGAGGTGGGGATAGTGCCGCCCTCCCCCCTGGCCCCCCCTGTTCTGCTGGGGGGGGGGGGGGGGATCGCTCTCAGGGTTCATGCTCACATTGATGGTTTGTATACCAGGGGAGGGAGGAGGTATGCGGGAACCCCGCTAAACTACTTCTTGAAAGACAATAAGGTTCCTAACTGAAAGGACACTTTAAAATGTAGGGCTTTAAGGGGGGGGAACTGCAAACAGTAGCCTATTATCCATAGGAATTGGGTTGGCAACATCTGAGATTTAAATGTTTTGCTTCAGGACCCCTCGGTGTTGTTAGTTAGAGGGGATTCCAAAGGAAAGTTGGTTAATATATTATTCCATAGGTATCTAGAAATAGCAGATGAAAATACTACTCATCGTGATGAGAACTAAACTGCACTGTTACACATATGTTTTGCTCATGTTACTACCCTCAAGGCTGGAAGGGGTACATGACCATAAAAGTTATTTGCATATATAATTTTGAGTCGCGGGAGGCTTACCTCGGTTACGTTATTGGGACTGATATTTAAAAGCAGGTATTGATACATAGCTGCAGTTTAACAGTTCCGGTGACTTTCCTCCCATTGCTCCCAATAGTGTATTCCTGTTTGGGGCCCAAGCAGGAATTCACCTTTGCTTTCTCCCAGTTTGATACTGGGAGACGTGTTACTTGCATACCTCTTTAAGGGGCACTCCACCTGAGAGTGCTTGTAAACTTCTTCTCTTCTCTTCTTTTCCCTTCTACTTCTTCCTATCCTCTTCCGTCATTTCTCTCTACCCCCCCCCCACCCCATTTACAATATCATACGCCAGAAAGGGACCAGTAGGCGTATATAAAAGTTTGTGGGGTAGCCATGTCTTACTCTGAATTGGGTAATAATGTCTCTGTGCTTTCTCATAACATTAGAGGTCTGAACATACCGGAGAAACGGGTCTCACTACTACAGGAATTTCATAAGACAAGAGCGGCAGTGGTACTTCTCCAGGAAACTCACTTCAAAACAGGTTCAGTACCCAGACTACACGACAAACACTACACTCAGGTCTTCCACGCCACGAATACCAAAACCAAGTCAAAGGGGGTGTCCACCTTAATACACAAAACTGCGGACATAACAATCACCCAACAGGTAGCAGACGAGGAGGGACTGTACTTATTCCTAAAAGGACATTGGGCAGGGACACCAATTACAATAGCAAATGTTTATTTCCCTAACACTGCACAAGTCACTTTTTGCCACCATCTGATAAAAGAACTGAAAAGCTTTGCGTCTGGCTGTATCATACTAGGCGGGGATTTCAACCTAGCGTTGGACCCACTGGTGGACACATCAGATGGTAAAACTAGCATACAATATAGCAAACTACATAGGATTAAGTTACTCCTTACATCACTCACGCTAATTGACACATGGCGCCTGGTCAAATACTCAGACAGGGACTATACTTACTTTTCAACACTCCACAACAAGCTCACACGCATAGACTACATATTCATTACACAACGTGATATCCCATGGGTGAAAGCTGCCAAGATAGGGGTGAAGGTCCTCTCTGACCATGCACCGACTTCGCTAAAACTTCAAAAAATGCACAGGAAAAAGGGTGCGCCCTCATGGAGGTTAAACCCCTCCTTGCTTACTGACACAGCTGTTATCAGCAGAATGACTGAAGCGATCAAACGCTACTTTGATGAAAATACTACTGAAGAGTTGTCGCCACTTATAGTGTGGGCAGCTCATAAATGCGTGGTCAGGGGAGACTTCATGCGGATTGGCGCAGAAAAAAAGAGAGCAAGGGAAAAAGAGATTAATGATCTGATCCAGACTATAAGCAACCTAGAAAAGCTACATAAACAATCCCTGGCACTAGACACAGCAACAAAATTACTGGGACTTAGGAAGGAACTACAGACTACTCTGAACCTAAAGGCACAGAGGATACTCTTCCTGCAGAAGGGTTTCTTCTATGAACACAGCGACAAAACCGGAAAATTTTTAGTGAGAGCCCTCAAGGACACATTACTATCAACAAACATATCAGCCATTAAGACTAGTACAAACCAAATTACGCAGGACACATCTAAGATTGCACACAGGTTTCAGGAATACTATACTAGTCTGTACAATCTACCAAGCGCACATAAACCCAACGGTTTGAAAGGGACAAAAATAGAACTTATACATAAATTTATTAAAGAGAGCGGTCTCCCTGCCCTTAATGAGGAAGATGCCCTACTGCTAGAAGAACCTATATCGGCTACGGAACTAATGACTGCCATTAAAGCACTAAAAACAGGAAAAAGCCCCGGACCTGACGGACTAATGGCACATTACTATAAGACTTTCACAGACTTACTGACACCCCACATACTGAAGACGTTCAACTCTTTTAGGGAACCACACGAGATACAGGAAGACTTCTTGAGAGCGCATGTAACTGTACTGCCCAAACCCAACAAAGACCCCCTTGACTGTTCCAGCTATAGACCGATTTTATTGCTTAACATAGATCTGAAACTGTATACTAAGATTCTAGCGAACAGACTGCGACCCCAACTACACAAGATAATAGGACCTGAACAAGTAGGTTTCATGCCAGGTAGGGAAATATAATGGAAAGATAATGTGACGAAAGCGTTAAATCTTATCTATCGGGCCCAAACGGGGGAGTTCGAAGGCATGCTCTTATCTACAGATGCGGAGAAGGCCTTTGACCGTGTGTCATGGGACTTCTTATTCGCCACATGCTCTCATATAGGACTGAAAGAACATATGATGTCCTGGATTGGAACCATATACCACAACCCAACCGCCCAAATAAAAGTCAATGGGACGCTGTCAGAAAAAGTAATAATACACAACGGAACTAGACAGGGATGCCCCCTTTCGCCCCTACTATTTATACTTACTTTAGAACCCCTGATACGCGCCATAAATAACTCGCCCTCTGTGCATGGCTTTCATATAGGAGGCAAAACATACAAATGTGCGGCCTATGCCGATGACCTACTATTTTTTCTATCCCAACCCCACGTAACTATGCCCGAGATATGCAATTTATTCACTCAATACAGTTACCTATCAAACTTCAAGATTAATTATAATAAATCTGAAGCGCTAAATCTGACACTACATGACAACACACTTAGACGCACACAACAGAACTTTAAATTCAGATGGGAACCTAAAGCACTCACATATCTGGGGATCCAACTGACACCAAACCTACATTCAATATACCCACAAAACTTCATACCTTTAATACAGAAGATACAAAAGGACCTCGAGAAGTGGTCGATTAAACATTTCTCCTGGTTCGGCAGGGTGGCCATTATCAAAATGACGATCCTGCCCAAAATTCTGTACTATTTCCAAACCCTGCCCATTGCAATACCCACCAGCTTTTTCCGCTCATTAGACACCATACTGAGACACTTTCTATGGGCCACCAAGAAACCTCGTGTAAGCCTAGCACTACTTACTAGGGACAAACACAATGGGGGAATGGGCTTTCCTAACTTTAAACATTACTACCTGGCCGCACACCTCACTAGAATAATAGATTGGACCTGTCATGCAAACAATAAAGATTGGGTAGCCCTGGAAAACAATGTAGATACGGTGCCGATAGCGCATGCGCCTTGGATACCATGGACCCAATGCCCCCCGCGACTGGAACAACACCCACTTATAGGTACAACCTTGAAAGCCATACAGACAGTAACCAGACTGACGACTCTGACCACACCCATAGGCCCATTAACACCCATAGGGACGAACCCAGACTTCCCACCAAGTATGCAGGGACTAAACCGACATTTTACACAAAGAAGCTCACCACTACTTGCTATACACTGTATCGCGGACGGGAGAGTCAAAACTTACTCTAGCATGCAAGCAGAGCTAGGCACCCTTTCATTAGATCATTGGTCCTACCGACAAATACACGACTATATCTCAAGCCCACAGAGGCTTAAACATTTTAAACGACCCCTCACACCCTTTGAAACTGTATGCTACTTAGCCGACACCTCAACAAAAAATATCTCTCTGACATACGCTTGGTTGCAGGCCAATAACCTCCAAGGCCCAAATAAACACAAAACGTTTTGGGAAAAGGCCCTGAACAGGACCTTCACAAAAGATCAGTGGCTGCAAGTCTGCACATTTGCGCACAAGTGCGCTGTTAGCACACGTTTACAAGAGACGTTGTTTAAATTACTAACGAACTGGTACTACACCCCAGCCAAAATACACAAATGGGCACCAGCGGTGCCAGAGGAATGTTGGCACTGCAACCAAGAAAAGGGCACATTACATCACATATGGTGGGAATGTGGTCTACTTAGCCCATTCTGGACCCAAGTCAATGAACTGATAAAACATATTACTGACACACGTATCCAACTGGATGCGGCATGCTGTTTGTTACACATTACCAACTGCTCTATGAAAAAATATAGGAGCTCACTGACAAGGTTTCTGCTTACGGCGGCAAAGGCTGTTATTCCGAGATACTGGAGAAGTGCCACTGTACCCTCAATCTCAGAGTGGTTAAGGGAGATTCATAACCTGTATAGGATGGAAGAGCTCAGGGCAATAGCACAGGAACAAGTGGAAAAATTTAACAGTACCTGGCAACCCTGGATCATCTTCATATATTCACATAGACATGAGGACCTGATGCAGGGATAAAAAAGATATACCCTGCAGACCATGAAATTAACAACAGCACCCCCTCCCCCCTCCCCCCCTCCAATCCTCCCCCGCTTCCAAACCCCTCTTCTTTCTACCTTTCTTCTTTCTCTCAGTGCTATCTTCTCATGATAGCATCCTTTCTCTTCTCTAGATCTGTTCTCTGGATTTATGTTATGTCATTTTAGCTCAGGTAAAGCAATTCTCGAGGAGGCTCGACGATTAGCATGTTTATTGCTTGAAAGACTGAAAATATGTTTCTTAAAAGGGCTGTCCGAACACATAAACTTTATAGCACAGAAAAAGAGAAATTACGCTTATGTTACCTGCAACCTGTAAAGTATATCCACAGCATTATTGAATGTATTCATGTTCACTATTGTACACTTGTTTACTTTTGAAATAAAAACTTTAATGTTTAAAAAAAAACACATGAAAAGCTAGCAAGTCATAATAGGGTGATAAGGAGGAAGCCGTGAAAAGGGAGGAAGACATAAAATGTTGAAAAGGAGTCAGAAATAAAAGGGAGGAAGGAATTAAAAAAAAAAAAAAAATAAATTGAGGAAGGCATGAAAAAAAAAAGAGAAAGACACAAAATGGTGAAAAGATGAAAGGGAGGAAGGCATGTAAATGGGAGGAAGGAAGTAAGGAAGAAAAAAAAGGAATGAATGAAGGAAGGTTGTTAGGCGAGAGAGGGCATAAACATAGAAAAAATATAGTAATGGGTAGTGATCGATTGCATAAAAATAACATTAAAAAAAAAAATTTGTTTTGCGCATGGTTTTGATATATCAAATCCACTTGTCTTTTGAATCTATGGAAACAACAAAAACAAAATGAATAAATTAATTAAATAAAAAAATACAAATAAATACAAATAAATTTAAATGAAAAATGTTGATATAAAAAAGAAAGATAGAACACACACACACACACACACACACACACACACACACACACACACACACACACACACACACACACACACACACCTCTATGCTCGAGCTGGACTTTAGCAGACACCAAGAGATTCCCTTGATCGATCGGGTAAGTCAGACACCATAAAGCACATGGATGGTCATGAAATACAATGTATTTAAAATATCTCAGCAGTTATATAGGGTTTACACATGTCATGTCACATATATTTGCATAATTTGGGCGGACTGTCTGGAAATATGAGACATTAATCATTGTTTTTTTTTTATAAACTATTAATATATATATATATATATATATATATATATATATATATATATATATATATATATATAAAAAGATATTATATTAACCTTTAAAAAAGGAATTGACATAATTGGAAATAACAATAGCCCACGCTGTGTCTGTACAATATTCCGGAATATGTCTTAACCACAAGTAACTTCCTGTGAGCTGTTCTGCAAAAGCCAGCAAAGCCTATTTTTTGAGAGTTCTGCTTTTCTTTTTAAGCCTTGCATTACAAGCCTTGATATAAGTTTTTTAGAGCAGTTAAAGCATCACTCCAACTCACGTATGTATTCGTGAGCCCTATTCCTTAACAATGGCTTTTAATCCCCACCGAAAAAAAAATAATTATACACTATAGAATAAAAAAAAAATATACACAATAATAAAAATTAAACAATTAAGAAATTATCAATTAAAAATATAATATATTGGCTAAAATATCGATTTTAAAATAACCGCTACACCGATTATTTACATAAAAAATTAAATATTACTAAGGCAGGAATTATATATACATTAAAAGGCATTATTAAGAAATATTAAAAAGATAATAAGACTTACCTTGTTTTTCTGGTCGAAAATTTTCGATCTTCAAAACGAATTTTCCCACCAAGGGAAAAGCGCATTGACCCGTGTATAAGCCGAGGGGCAAAAATGCAGCAGCTACTGTAAGTGGAAAAGAGGGTCAGCAATGGCCATCTGCAGCTGCATGTCCCCCTGTACAGACCCCCGTGTCCCCATTGCACCCCGTGTCCCCATTGCAGCCTACCTGTGCCGATCTGCGCCGATCCGCCGATCTGTGGGTCCGGTGTCCTGTGTCGATTCCGTGCAGCCGATGAGGTCCCGCTCTGTCCCCCCACAGCGTGTACGGCGCCATTCCACTATTACAAAAAACGCGCCTCCTCCTCCTCGTCCGTGATAGGAGGAACACTTTTTTCCCAGCAGTCAGTGTGCAGTGTTCCGCCTATCACGGACATTCTCTCATCCTCGTCCATGAGATGAGAATGACAGGACATCCGTGATAGGCGGAACACTGTACTGCTGGGAAAATTAGTGTCCGCCTATCATGGACGGGCGGGAGGAGGCGGCGCGGCTTTTGAAAACTGCCTTCTGTCTGCATGACACGCTGTTCATGTAGGCAGACGGCGATGACTCGAATATAAGCCGAGGGGTGGATTTTCAGCCCTAAAAAAGGGTCTGAAAATCTCGGCTTATATTTGAGTATATACGGTAAGTTTAAAAAAAAATAAAAACCTGCCGTTTCGGATCGAGGAAGGTGAGTATTTTTTTTTTATAGGTTTTAAAAACGGGTGGCGCTCCGCTTTCAGCGGTAATAAACCCAAAAGCAAACCTTTTATTATGTTGCAGCTTACGAATTCTTTGATGTGGTGACTGCATTAGTGATCCTTTTTTTAGAGGCTTTTTATTTTCAAAAAACAGGGAGAAATTTAAAGCAGAAAAAAATCCCCCCCAAGAAGAACGGTGGGAGGCCTGTTGCTAGATATAATAGTATTTAGTAATTGAAAACAAAACAAAAAATACAAAAAAACACTTCAAACTTCCTATTGAAAAATGGAGATCACATAGGAAAATCCTTAAAGAGTTAAAAATGACAACGTTGTCTGTTAAAAAGGGGGGGGGGGGGGCAGGTGCCAGATCTCACAGCACTCACACACTAGCACACACCAACATGGGATTTTTTCTGCATTAAATTTCTCCCTGTCTTTTGTATTATGCTCCTAGAACGGGAAGGCATGGTTTCTGAATGATTTCAGTCCAGAATTTAGTTGCAGATTCACTTTATATTCAATTTATATAATTATAACATAAACTAAATCAGGTTGATCCGGGCACCTAAATATATTTTTTTCTTTTTTCTTTTATTTTCACCTGGTGATACTGCCAGTACAACTGTGTTTTTTGTTTAGTTTTTTTAACAGAACAAGCGGTCCTTTAAAAGTAGTAGCAGTTGGATGGTTGAGACAAACCATTTAACATTTAACATTTAACATTCTGACAGGGGTGCTTACAGTGGCCAACCTTTATGTATTTATTTATGCAAAACATTTATCCCAAAAGGGGGAAAAAAACCTGTTGCTGTAATTGCTTCAAACATGTTAGCTGTAGTTTTAGGCTTCAATTTGTTAGTGTATATAAATCTGCTAGTCCATCTAACTTTAAAGGAGAAGTATGCGCAAAGCTCTTTTTTGGCCTATTCTTCTGTGGGTCACAGGAATACACTTAGTTCTGCACTTCTGTGAGCCTGCTGTCGGCTGATGTCAGAGCCAGTTCAGGCTTTGCAGGGATCCCAACAATCATGTTGGGATCCTCCCAGATGCTGCTGAGAGCCTGAGCCAGCCATTCCCATCGCCTCCACAGTCTGGTGCTTCAGTGATCTTTGATCGCTCAGGTCTCGGTGTAGAGCCAGCGGGGGGACAGCAACTGCAGCCATCTAGGTGAGTATGTAGGTCTGTTTTTTTTTTTTTCTTTCCCACACATATTTTAATACAGCATTATTTTAAACATAGAAGGACTAATTTCATACATTAGTTTTCCTTTAAGTTTAATTTCCTTAATATTGTCTACATATGTGCGCGTACACCCTAAACACCCCATGCACCAGGACCACAAATAAGGCAGTATAGCCCTCCTGTACCGGGCCCAGGCCCTATCAGTTTAAAAGGGGGACCCAGGCACCTGCCCAACAGCTATATTGTCCTATTGTAGACACCAATCCTCTTGTTCCTCCCTCTACAATTCTGACGCTTTTCTTCCTGTCCTTCCCCCTGACTGTGCTGCAGGGGGATCAGTTCTAGCATCTGCACCCCCATCCCCCTACTATCTGGACCTCTCTGTGTGCCCCTTTCCACTGCAGTGATGCTGGCTTCCTTCTCCCACTGGCAGCTGCTGTGTGCACACGGGGGGGGGGGGGGGGGAATTTTCAGGAGGGAGAGCAGGGTAAGGGGCCCCTTTTCTAAATGAACAAAGTGAGCGATCGGTCCCGATGCGCTCGTGTCACCCGGACACGGCACATCTCGGATCGGCAGGAGGGCTCTGTGATTGGCCCTCCTGATCACATGACGGCTGTGTCCAATCACAGCTGTCATGTGATGTAAGCAAACAGCCGGTTGCTAGGCAACCGGCTCTCCTCTCCACACACGGAAGTCGTCGGTGAAGAGAGGAGAGCTGATCGCTGCAGCCGGCTGGTGATCAGTGAGTATTAGCTGTTTTTTTACTCACTGATCACCAGTCTAGTGTCACCAACACCTGTAAAACACACATGTACCAACACATGTCCCCAAAACACACATTTCCCCAAATAACAACACATGTCCCCAAATAAAAACACATGTCCCCAAATAATAAAAACACATGTCCCCCACATATGTCCCAGTAAAATCACATGTGTCAATGATTATCTGCACACATATGTCCGTGATCACCTGCACACATCTGTACATGATCATTTGCGTACATATGTCCGTGATCACGCGAACCAATTATTATACACTTAACGACATTTTTTTTACTAAAAACATGTAGCAGAATACATTTTGGCTTAAATGTATGACAAAATTCGATTTTATTGGATTTCGCTTAAAAAAGAAAATATTGTTTTTTTTTTAAAAAATGTCCGCAATTTTTTCGCTTATATCGCAAAAAATTAAAAACGGAGTCGTGAATAAATACCACCAAACTAAGGCCTCTATTTGTGCGAACAAAATGATAAAAATTTCATTTGGGTACAGCATTGCATGACCGCGCAATTGTCATTGAAAGAGCGAGAGCGCTCAAAGCTGAAAATTGGTCTGGGAAGGAAGGGGGCGAAAGTGCCCAGTATTGTAGTGGTTAATTGAGGTATTTAGAGGCTTCCATTTACTTTGAGCGTGACACAGGAAGAGCAGTGTATGAGAAAAGCTGCCTGGTAGTAATGTTTTCTCAGCTTCAAAGTATGCTGGCATTGTTGTCCTAGGGCCGGGAGAGGCCTGACACCCCGCCCCCCCCCCCCCCCCCCCTCCAATGGATGGCACCCAAGGCGGACCGTCCGATCCCCGCCCATCACAAAAAAAAAAAAAAAAATCGGCACATAACGCGCAACCGCTGTTTATCCTCCAAATTTAGGGGGAGTAAAGTGTGCGTTATACACCAATAAATACGCTATATAAAACGGAATGTAAAAAAATAATACAAAAGACTTTGTTCATGTTCACTTTGCTCTCTATAATTTCTGCCATGTCTGCGAAGCATAGCATCGTGCCCATGGCATGTGTACACCCCTAGCCGCTGTCTCTGTTTCTCTGTGTTTGAACTTTTGGGTGCACACCCTAATACAATAGGCTGATTACAGCTATGATGGTCTGGTTTAGACTCTAAAATTATTTCAGGAGTAAAGAGCTGACAACTCACATCATTTTTGCTCTAGAGAGAATATTAATTTGTTTTGGATATTGTAGGGAAGGGTTAGATCCTGTTCCAGGTTATTTTGTTTTATTTCCTCTTATTTTTTTTTTGTTCTGGTGCGAGGGGGTCGGAGGAGTAAGGAAATGATGGGATATCTTTCCAGCATACTAAGAGATCTGACAAAAACCCCGGGGTTACAGACAGCCTTACAAGTCATGTTCACTGTTCTATCTTAAGGCTCCATTCACACGTGGGCAAATTGAATTGCGGGCGTAATCGCTGCGATTCTGCCCGCGATTCCAAAACACGTGATGTGTTTGGGGTGCCATTAAAAAGTAATGGCATCGCAATCGCAGTCCGATTTTTGCAACGATTCAAATCGCCTAGGTGTGAATGCAGATCGCATTCCCTTATATAACCAAAAACTGCTTTAAAGTTTATTGCATTATTTTATGGTTTAAGTTAAATGGTGCCTAAGATTTCTATTACCTTTTAATAGGCAGTAGATTTTCCTCCATATCCCTGTCTAGTCCAGTCTCGTTTTATTTTTACTTTCATGATTAGGGAAGTGATTTATAAATGAAAGTGCAGGTTGCGCAGAAACTGCACCAGACAATCTGATTATATTACAGAAGGGTCCCTTCTAAAACAAAAATTTCTGGAGAAATCATTTCCAGCCAATCTCATTGAAGAGGCCTTCAAATTCTACCTGTCAGGGCACACATCCACTGCCAACAACCCAAATGAGCCTGCGACACAACCAGTCAGGTTCATCACTCAGTTTCACACACAGTACAGAGCCATGGAACACATTTTGCAGAAACACTGGAGCATTTTACTCCAAGACCCCCAGCTAAAACCCAGCATCCATTTGAAACCAACATTCACATACAGAAAAAACAGAAATATAAAAAGTTGGATTGCACCCAGCAAACTTGCAGTCCACCAAGGACCCACCACTTCCACAACCCCTTGTCTTATCCCCCTAGTCGGGATGTATCAATGTCACAAAAAACTCTGTCTGACTTGCAAACACGTTAATCATGGCCAAAAAGACTTTTCAAAAAATGGGAAGACTTTCCAGATCAACAGCTTCTATAACTGCTCGACTGAGTTCGTCATCTATTGCCTCAGTTGCCCATGTGGTTTACACTATGTGGGGAGGACAATTCGGACCCTAAGAAAGAGGTTTGTGGAACACCGTCGCCTTGTTGAAGCAGGGGATGACACCCACAGTGTTCCACTCCATTTCCTGCGAAAACACGCACAATCATCCACAGGACTAAAGGTGTGGATAATAGAGTCCATTCCCGGTACGTTCCCTCTGGCAGAGCGATTTAAACGTCTTTGCCAGAGGGAAACGTACTGGATTTACATTTTGGACTCTCTGGCCCCTGGGGGCCTGAACGAGAGCATTGAAATCAGTAGCCTCATTTAATCATTTTTAACCAGTCTTCCCCCCCCCCCTTTTGTTTTTTTTTTTTTCTTTTTTGTTTTTTCTTTTTTTTTTACCCACTCCACACAAGGATAACTGCTTATAAACCTGTTTGTACAGAGAGATGACCTTGCGGAAAGGTTTCTTATGGGAAATGCCTATGCATGTATAGGACCATAGTATGTGTTTTTTTAGACCCCATACAGACGCCTCAATCTAATTGTTTTAATTGTTTTTATTGTGCATACTGTGTATATATATAAGCACAGTGCATATGTGCATATATGTAGCCGCAAGAGAAAGTATACAATTGTTTTTTTTTTTTTTTTATATATATTATATTTTTTTTATATATTTATATTTAATTTTTTACATATTTTTACATATAATAGTTCTTCATGTGCATCCCTTTACACACAATTTTTTATATGTAATTAATTATTTTTTTTTATATGCATTTTACATGCATTTTTAAATCCATTTTTTTTTTTTATTTTTTTTTTTATGAATATATAATTAAAATAAATTCGTCCAATTTTTAAACATCTCACACACATATATTTTTTTATTTTATACTTTTTTACATATACATATTTATATATTTTGTATACTCCTATATATTTCTTATGACTTTCCAGCTGCATATATGCACATATAGGTATAAAGAGAAATGAACACAGGGTTCCAGTACACACACATCCGCCATACAGACCCCTTTTAAAACTTGGCCCCACTGTATGTACACGTGTGTGTGTGTGTGTGTGTGTGTGTGTGTGTGTATGTATGTATGTATGTATATATATATATATATATATATATATATATATATATATATATATATATATATATATATATGTATAATGATTAAGTAATTTAATTTTTCACTATACAGGGGGTCCCCGAGTTACGAACTCGTTAGGGACTGCCCGCCTGTACGGAAGTCGGAAATGTTCGTAAGTCGGCCGCGCATGCGCAGACCGACAAATACGGAGATTTCCGGACATTTCCGAAGTTCCGTCTAATGCCGTTCTGCGCATGCGCGGCAATTTACGGACATTTCCGGCATTTTCCGAGGCTCCGTATGGCCGCGCATGCGCAGAACGGCCGAAAGACGGCAAAAACCAGCGAAAAATGGCGGGGTGTCCCCGCAGCGCCCCGTTCGTAAGTAGGGGTTGTTCGTAGGTCGGGCGTTCGTAAGTCGGGACCCCCTGTACATCTTTGTCATACTAGTTGTCTTCCATTACTCTCTATCATATTAGACATTAGTATAATAATATTTTTTTCCGTGACCAATGATGCAGTACACTCCTTTCAGCATTATGTCAACATCAGCCTTTTATTAATTCACACATTTGCCATAATAATAGCAATTTAATTTAATACATTTTTTTTTTAACACTGACAGCGGCGCCAGCATGCTGCAGCGCCGTCTAGTATACACAAAAAATATGATGTCCCCCATCCGGTGTAGCACTATCCCATCGCCATTCCTGTTTGCTCTTTTGCATTTTAGAGCCAGCCTCAGTCATGTGACTGACTCGGTGTGTCCTCTGCTGGCCACCATCCCAATACTAAAACTAGTATCCAATCACAGCAGACCATCTCCCACATAAACCAAGCACAATCACTGCCCCTGTTAGGCCTGAGGAAAGAGCGCATGCTCTGAAAACGTTTGCCTATTTGACGAGACCGGCTCCTGCCCCCGGAAGTAAACCGATCCACCTGGTTGCTGGTGTGCGCTCCACTGACCAGGAAGTGTCAGCAGTGGATGCCCCAGCTCTTTTTTAGCAACAAGACAGCACCTCCAGGATACGGACATCGCTTGTTATACACCCTCCATGGACATCCGGCTCACCATCTCAGTTTCACACGCCTTTGGACATAGTACTTTTGTGAGTACAGCTATTTTTAACCCTTTACATTGAAGATTTCCACTATTTTATTGCACTTAGAGTGGCGCCTTCTGTTTCTCTTCCCAGTACCTCCAGAGGATTTCTTTGCCGCTTCTTAGATCTTCAAACTGGGCTGCCTTCTAAAAACTGCTGCTATTATTCTCCAAACCATATGACATGGACTGTCACAGAACAATATTTTAAGCTATTGCTTTTTTATTTTGGTGACAATTCACATGCAAGTTTGATTGGCCCATCCTTCACCTGTGCTTTTTTTCCCTTCCCAAAGTTTTATCTCCCCCGTACCTTCCACTAACCCATTTGTTCCCTTCCCAGTAGCAATTAGATGATAAACAGATATTGCCAGAATTAGCGCAAATCCACTCTACCAAATCTGTAAAAAGTGCATATTGCTGTCTGCTCTCTATTATATATTCTGCTGGGTTATGCAAACCACAGCCTGCATTTTAAATCCCATGCACAAAATGTGGACCCCCACAGATTATCGCGGTGGAAAGCTTGAGTTATGCTTCGGAGCTCTGTTCACAATTTTTTTTATTTATTTATTTTTTATTTTATTAAGCTTTATTCAGATTCCTGAAGCAAGCAGAGAGCAATTCACAATTGGTGATTTTTAAATATCCTGCCAACTGTAATTTTACTGTCCAATAAGACTGTAGACTGCTTCAAGGAAAGCCTTGGACTGGACAGGGTGATGGCAGGAGCCCTGAAGTAAGGGAAAGGCAGGTCCTGGTAACAAAGTGAAGGTAAATCAAAGTGGGCACAGACAAGGAGTTTGTCTACTTAATACAATAGCAGACATCTTGTAATCTTTTGTAGAACTTCTATATTTAAATTGTTTGTAAGGGAAATTCATTTCTCTTTAAAGTGCCTTTCTTACTTTGCTGGTACCTCATTTTGCCCACCTTTTAAATGGTACAGATTTATAAATATCCCCTTTATAGCTAGCTGATAAGCTGTGTTTCCATAGTCCTTTCTGTGATTATCGAGGTCTGACACAGCTGAGCATTCTCCTTCCAAATGCCTAATCTTTTGTTCTCTTTGGCATGGCCTTCCCAGTTCTTATTCACGCTTCGACTGCTCTTTGTCTCTTTTTTTTACAGTATGTCAACATTACTTCACAAGCTTCTTCTGACTTCTTATCTGTGTATCTAATTATGCCATTAAAACCAGGGATTTTATGGTATTTACAAGTAGCACTGGACTAATAGGAGTAGGCACTTTTGTGTGCTCGAGAAAATGGTGGATTGTGACTGTTGGGGAGATATCTTCCGCTTGGATATCAAACCCTACTTGGCTGTAGAATTAATGTAGAAAATCAGTTAGGGATTAGTTTACCCAAAACATATATTTCACATTTGGATGGATTCTGGTTAGTGAATTACCTGTTGGGTACATTTTCGGGTGGTGAGTACTCCTTGGTCTTTGACTTTACTCCTCTTCGTTTGTGTATGTCACTGCAGCAAAGGGACCTCATTTATCCTCTAGAGGGCACAGTGAGCCCCCCTTTAATAAACAGATATTTGCGCTGACGGATCAAAAAAGCAGCAGCTGGCAAGAGCAATTAGAAAAATTGTATACAAACCTAAATCTACATTGCCTCACTAAAAATTACAAGTGAATATCAAAATCCAAACAAGTGTATCTTGATGAGCAGAAAGAAAGAATAAAATGTCCCAAATCGGTGAAAAAATGTGAGAAGAAATCTTTTCTGTTCAGATGTTCTGAACACCAAAAGTGTACCACAACTTTGAATACAGAGGACTCTCACTGGAACATATGGACCCTTTATATGAAGAGAGTCATAAGAGCTTGTAAATCAAAATGTCCTCTTTAGGGGAACTTGTATCACCTCCAAGTCTCCATCTGTAGTCACAAGACCTCCTGTCCAATGACATAAGATGTTCAACCGTGCTGCACTTTGCTTCATATTTGTTATCATTGTCCTCTTCTGCAACCATATTGGCGGACGGTGCCTGATCTCCTTCACCGACTGATGTAGACTTTCCCTTTTTGTCCCAAAACATTCCCCCAGGTTATCCAGGCTGGCCAAGGAATTGACATCTCATATCTTGACAGCTGCTAGATGTCTGGTAGTTCTTCAGTGGAAGCGGCAAACACCAGCGACCACCATTGTGCTATACTCTAGGATTAAGGACGTGGAGATTATGGAGTCCCTTACAGTGTGTCTTGCTGACACAGTAGAGCGCCATGATATGGGAGCCCTGTGAGAGGACCCCCCATGAGGCTCTACTATCTCTAGCTGGTCAAAAAAAAAAAGTTCCTGCTCCCAATACCCCCCCCCCCCCCCACAGGAGTGATCAGCTCAGGTCTCTCTGTCTGTCTGTTCTATATAAGGGCATCATACTGGGTACTAAACTTTATCCCCAGGCATTGTTCTGTTTCAAACGGCCCTTTTGGGATTGGGTTTGGATGGGTATTGTTCATAATCCTAGAATGTTTTCCTTTATATTGTTTATGGAAGATGTTGCAACTGTTATCTTCTGCTAATTTCAGGATACAAGTCATAAATGCTGTTATATCTTTATTTAGAAATTTGCTCAGCAGTTGACACTATACAATGTCCCTTATTTGTCATGCCTAATATTCTTTTATAATAGAAAATGTAATAAAAAAAAATATATATGTTCAACCGTAATATAAAAAGAAAATTGTGAAGACCCGCATAGTGTAGAATAGGGATGGGCCCGGTGCTCGATGCGAACCCACGTTCGCATCGAGCACCGGGCGTTCGCTCGCTCGGCGAGCCCAGAACTATTTTGGCCGCTCGCATCACGTTCGTGTGATGCGAGCGGCCCCGCAATGCATTGCGGCCGGCGCGGCCGGCGCAGTGCATTGCTGGCTGATGATTGGCCAAGCATGCACTGTGACCCCGCATGCTTGGCCAATCACAGCCCCGAAACTCGAAGAGCCATAATTGGCTACAGGCAGGACGCCTGTAGCCAATTACAGCTCAGGGGCTGTAGTACACGCCCCCCCCTATAAAAGGCCGCCACGCCGTCTGCGCCGGTCACATGCTGTTCCGGCGCAGATTGAGCAGGCTGATTCTGTGACACTCTGCTCGATTTAGTTAGGTAGAGAGATTCACTTACAGAAATTGAGTTAGATAGATTCAGTTACAAAGATTGATTGAGAAAGAGGGGCTTGTAGTGTGTTCGTGGCAGGCAGGCAGAGCTCCTATATTTTGTTACCAGAAGCACCTATAGGACTTGTAGTGTGTTCGTGGCAGGCAGGCAGAGCTCCTATATTTTGTTACCAGAAGCACCTATAGGACTTGTAGTGTGTTCGTGGCAGGCAGGCAGAGCTCCTATATTTTGCTACCAGAAGCACCTATAGGACTTGTAGTGTGTTCGTGGCAGGCAGGCAGAGCTCCTATATTTTGTTCCCAGAAGCACCTATAGGACTTGTAGTGTGTTCGTGGCAGGCAGGCAGAGCTCCTATATTTTGTTCCCAGAAGCACCTATAGGACTTGTAGTGTGTTAGTCCCATCACACACACAGAGCTATATTTTGTTCCCAGAAGCACCTATAGGACTTGAAGTGTGTTAGTCCCATCACACACACAGAGCTATATTTTCTTCCCAGAAGCACCTATAGGACTTGAAGTGTGTTAGTCCCATCACACACACAGAGCTATATTTTGTTCCCAGAAGCACCTATAGGACTTGAAGTGTGTTAGTCCCATCACACACACAGAGCTATATTTTGTTCCCAGAAGCACCTATAGGACTTGAAGTGTGTTAGTCCCATCACACACACAGAGCTATATTTTGTTCCCAGAGGCACCTATAGGACTTGAAGTGTGTTAGTCCCATTACACACACAGAGCTATATTTTCTTCCCAGAAGCACCTATAGGACTTGAAGTGTGTTAGTCCCATCACACACACAGAGCTATATTTTGTTCCCAGAAGCACCTATAGGACTTGAAGTGTGTTAGTCCCATCACACACACAGAGCTATATTTTGTTCCCAGAAGCACCTATAGGACTTGAAGTGTGTTAGTCCCATCACACACACAGAGCTATATTTTGTTCCCAGAAGCACCTATAGGACTTGAAGTGTGTTAGTCCCATTACACACACAGAGCTATATTTTCTTCCCAGAAGCACCTATAGGACTTGAAGTGTGTTAGTCCCATCACACACACAGAGCTATATTTTGTTCCCAGAAGCACCTATAGGACTTGAAGTGTGTTAGTCCCATCACACACACAGAGCTATATTTTGTTCCCAGAAGAACCTATAGGACTTGAAGTGTGTTAGTCCCATCACACACACAGAGCTATATTTTGTTCCCAGAGGCACCTATAGGACTTGAAGTGTGTTAGTCCCATTACACACACAGAGCTATATTTTCTTCCCAGAAGCACCTATAGGACTTGAAGTGTGTTAGTCCCATCACACACACAGAGCTATATTTTGTTCCCAGAAGCACCTATAGGACTTGAAGTGTGTTAGTCCCATCACACACACAGAGCTATATTTTGTTCCCAGAAGCACCTATAGGACTTGAAGTGTGTTAGTCCCATCACACACACAGAGCTATATTTTGTTCCCAGAAGCACCTATAGGACTTGAAGTGTGTTAGTCCCATCACACACACAGAGCTATATTTTCTTCCCAGAAGCACCTATAGGACTTGAAGTGTGTTAGTCCCATCACACACACAGAGCTATATTTTGTTCCCAGAAGCACCTATAGGACTTGAAGTGTGTTAGTCCCATCACACACACAGAGCTATATTTTGTTCCCAGAAGCACCTATAGGACTTGAAGTGTGTTAGTCCCATCACACACACAGAGCTATATTTTGTTCCCAGAAGCACCTATAGGACTTGAAGTGTGTTAGTCCCATCACACACACAGAGCTATATTTTGTTCCCAGAGGCACCTATAGGACTTGAAGTGTGTTAGTCCCATTACACACACAGAGCTATATTTTCTTCCCAGAAGCACCTATAGGACTTGAAGTGTGTTAGTCCCATCACACACACAGAGCTATATTTTGTTCCCAGAAGCACCTATAGGACTTGAAGTGTGTTAGTCCCATCACACACACAGAGCTATATTTTGTTCCCAGAAGCACCTATAGGACTTGAAGTGTGTTAGTCCCATCACACACACAGAGCTATATTTTGTTCCCAGAAGCACCTATAGGACTTGAAGTGTGTTAGTCCCATTACACACACAGAGCTATATTTTCTTCCCAGAAGCACCTATAGGACTTGAAGTGTGTTAGTCCCATCACACACACAGAGCTATATTTTGTTCCCAGAAGCACCTATAGGACTTGAAGTGTGTTAGTCCCATCACACACACAGAGCTATATTTTGTTCCCAGAAGCACCTATAGGACTTGAAGTGTGTTAGTCCCATCACACACACAGAGCTATATTTTGTTCCCAGAAGCACCTATAGGACTTGAAGTGTGTTAGTCCCATCTCACACACAGAGCTATATTTTGTTCCCAGAAGCACCTATAGGACTTGAAGTGTGTTAGTCCCATCACACACACACAGCTATATTTTGTTCCCAGAAGCACCTATAGGACTTGAAGTGTGTTAGTCCCATCACACACACAGAGCTATATTTTGTTCCCAGAAGCACCTATAGGACTTGAAGTGTGTTAGTCCCATTACACACACAGAGCTATATTTTCTTCCCAGAAGCACCTATAGGACTTGAAGTGTGTTAGTCCCATCACACACACAGAGCTATATTTTGTTCCCAGAAGCACCTATAGGACTTGAAGTGTGTTAGTCCCATCACACACACACAGAGCTATATTTTGTTCCCAGAAGCACCTATAGGACTTGAAGTGTGTTAGTCCCATCACACACACAGAGCTATATTTTGTTCCCAGAAGCACCTATAGGACTTGAAGTGTGTTAGTCCCATCACACACACACAGAGCTATATTTTGTTCCCAGAAGCACCTATAGGACTTGAAGTGTGTTAGTCCCATCACACACACAGAGCTATATTTTCTTCCCAGAAGCACCTATAGGACTTGTAGTGTGTTAGTCCCATCACACACACAGAGCTATATTTTGTTCCCAGAAGCACCTATAGGACTTGAAGTGTGTTAGTCCCATCACACACACAGAGCTATATTTTGTTCCCAGAAGCACCTATAGGACTTGAAGTGTGTTAGTCCCATCACACACACAGAGCTATATTTTGTTCCCAGAAGAACCTATAGGACTTGAAGTGTGTTAGTCCCATCACACACACAGAGCTATATTTTTTTCCCAGAAGCACCTATAGGACTTGAAGTGTGTTAGTCCCATTACACACACAGAGCTATATTTTCTTCCCAGAAGCACCTATAGGACTTGAAGTGTGTTAGTCCCATCACACACACAGAGCTATATTTTGTTCCCAGAAGCACCTATAGGACTTGAAGTGTGTTAGTCCCATCACACACACAGAGCTATATTTTGTTCCCAGAAGAACCTATAGGACTTGAAGTGTGTTAGTCCCATCACACACACAGAGCTATATTTTGTTCCCAGAAGCACCTATAGGACTTGAAGTGTGTTAGTCCCATCACACACACAGAGCTATATTTTGTTCCCAGAAGCACCTATAGGACTTGAAGTGTGTTAGTCCCATCACACACACAGAGCTATATTTTCTTCCCAGAAGCACCTATAGGACTTGTAGTGTGTTAGTCCCATCACACACACAGAGCTATATTTTGTTCCCAGAAGCACCTATAGGACTTGAAGTGTGTTAGTCCCATCACACACACACAGAGCTATATTTTGTTCCCAGAAGCACCTATAGGACTTGAAGTGTGTTAGTCCCATCACACACACAGAGCTATATTTTGTTCCCAGAAGCACCTATAGGACTTGAAGTGTGTTAGTCCCATTACACACACAGAGCTATATTTTGTTCCCAGAAGCACCTATAGGACTTGAAGTGTGTTAGTCCCATCACACACACAGAGCTATATTTTGTTCCCAGAAGCACCTATAGGACTTGAAGTGTGTTAGTCCCATCACACACACAGAGCTATATTTTGTTCCCAGAAGAACCTATAGGACTTGAAGTGTGTTAGTCCCATCACACACACAGAGCTATATTTTGTTCCCAGAAGCACCTATAGGACTTGAAGTGTGTTAGTCCCATCACACACACAGAGCTATATTTTGTTCCCAGAAGCACCTATAGGACTTGAAGTGTGTTAGTCCCATCACACACACAGAGCTATATTTTGTTCCCAGAAGAACCTATAGGACTTGAAGTGTGTTAGTCCCATTACACACACAGAGCTATATTTTCTTCCCAGAAGCACCTATAGGACTTGAAGTGTGTTAGTCCCATCACACACACAGAGCTATATTTTCTTCCCAGAAGCACCTATAGGACTTGAAGTGTGTTAGTCCCATCACACACACAGAGCTATATTTTCTTCCCAGAAGCACCTATAGGACTTGAAGTGTGTTAGTCCCATCACACAGAGCTCCTCTATTTTCTTTGCAGAAGCACCCATAGGACTTCTAGTGTGTTAGTGGCATCACACAGAGCTCCTCTATTTTCTTTGCAGAAGCACCCACAGGACTTCTAGTGTGTTAGTGGCATCACACAGAGCTCCTCTATTTTCTTTGCATAAGCACCCACAGGACTTCTAGTGTGTTAGTGGCATCACACAGAGCTCCTCTATTTTTTTTGCAGAAGCATCCACAGGACTTCTAGTGTGTTAGTGGCATCACACAGAGCTCCTCTATTTTCTTTGCAGAAGCACCCACAGGACTTCTAGTGTGTTAGTGGCATCACACAGAGCTCCTCTATTTTCTTTGCAGAAGCACCCATAGGACTTCTAGTGTGTTAGTGGCATCACACAGAGCTCCTATATATTCTTCTCAGCAGAAGCACCCACAGGACTTCTAGTGTGTTAGTGGCATCACACAGAGCTCCTCTATTTTCTTTGCATAAGCACCCACAGGACTTCTAGTGTGTTAGTGGCATCACACAGAGCTCCTCTATTTTTTTTGCAGAAGCATCCACAGGACTTCTAGTGTGTTAGTGGCATCACACAGAGCTCCTCTATTTTCTTTGCAGAAGCACCCACAGGACTTCTAGTGTGTTAGTGGCATCACACAGAGCTCCTCTATTTTCTTTGCAGAAGCACCCATAGGACTTCTAGTGTGTTAGTGGCATCACACAGAGCTCCTATATATTCTTCTCAGCAGCACCCACAGGACTTCTAGTGTGTTAGTGGCATCACACAGAGCTCCTCTATTTTCTTTGCATAAGCACCCACAGGACTTCTAGTGTGTTAGTGGCATCACACAGAGCTCCTCTATTTTCTTTGCAGAAGCACCCACAGGACTTCTAGTGTGTTAGTGGCATCACACAGAGCTCCTCTATTTTCTTTGCAGAAGCACCCATAGGACTTCTAGTGTGTTAGTGGCATCACACAGAGCTCCTATATATTCTTCTCAGCAGCACCCACAGGACTTCTAGTGTGTTAGTGGCATCACACAGAGCTCCTCTATTTTCTTTGCAGAAGCACCCATAGGACTTCTAGTGTGTTAGTGGCATCACACAGAGCTCCTATATATTCTTCTCAGCAGCACCCACAGGACTACCGACTACAATGGCTGGAAGACCGCCAAGGGGAGGCAGAGCGTGCAGAGCCAAGAACACAGGGCAGGCAGGCTCTGTTTCTAGTGGACGTGGCCGTGGACGTGGACGTGGTCGTGCATCGTCATCAGCACGTGGCCATGGGACACGCGCGTCTTTGTTTTCGGCAGCTGGACATGTGGAGCCGCATCATGCTGAAGGCTTGGTAGAATGGATGACCAAGCCCTCCTCATCCTCCTCATCCTCTCTCACCCAGGCTCAGGGTACTGACAGAGCATCATCAGCCACCCCTTCCCTAGACCCACCATGTCCTCCTGAGGAGTCCCCCGAACTCTTTGAGCACAGTGTTGGGTACATGCTCCAGGAGGATGCCCAACGATTCGAAGGCTCGGATGACGATACCCAGCTTGAGGAATCTGGCAGTACTGTTCCACCAGCTGCAGCTTACTGCCAGGTTTGCTCTAGTGGTGAAGAGGGAGGGGATGATGAGGTCACTGACTCCACGTGGGTGCCTCAAGGGAGAGAGGATGAGGAGGAGGACGAGGAGGAGGAGGATGCGGCGTCACATGTCCAACGAGGCAGGATGCCCCCTGGAGGCCAGGTAGAGGCCAGCACAGCAACTGTACAACACCGCAGAGCTCCGCCTGTGCAGGGCGCTGCCTCTGCACGTTATCAGAAAAGTTCTTTGGTGTGGGCCTTTTTTGAGACGAGTGCAGCAGATCGCACCACTGCTATTTGCAATATTTGTCTCAAGCGTATCTCGCGTGGCCAAAACATCAGCCGCTTGGGCACGACAAGCATGACCAGACATATGGCGACCTGCCATGCAGCTCGTTGGCAGGCACACATAAAAGACCCACACCAAAGAACTAAGCGGACCTCTCCTTGCTCCTCCTCAGCTGGGATCTCCATCCCCACTACACCTTCAGTCCTCTCTGAAAGCTGCTCTGAGAGGACTGAAGGTGTAGAATTCGGTGTGTCACAACCAAGTACTTGCAGTACACCGACGTCCGATTGCAGCAGGCAAATTTCCCTGCCCCAGCTGCTGGACCGTAGAAAGAAGTACACTCCCAGCCATCCACATGCCCAGCGGTTGAATGCTAGCCTTGCTAAATTGCTAGCACTTCAACTGCTGCCTTTTCAGTTGGTAGACTCGGCCCCCTTC
The DNA here is from genome assembly GCA_028564925.1 of Lithobates sylvaticus. NCBI lineage: Eukaryota > Metazoa > Chordata > Amphibia > Anura > Ranidae > Lithobates > Lithobates sylvaticus. The sequence goes on along the minus strand of CM053030.1, from coordinate 110,164,779 downwards.
CGTGAGTTTGTTCAATGTGCGGTTCCTCAGTGGCAGGTTCCCAAACGCCACTTTTTCTCGCGGAAGGCGATTCCGTCTCTCTACCGGCATGTGGAGGGCAATGTCCATGCCTCGCTGGACAGGGCGGTCAGCGGTAAGGTGCATATTACCGCTGACTCATGGTCCAGCAGGCATGGACAGGGACGGTACCTTTCTTTCACGGCCCATTGGGTCACTCTATTGGCAGCTGGGAGGGATGCAGGACAAGGTGCAGTAGTGTTGGAGGTTGTTCCGCCACCACGCCTCCAAAACGCGACTACTGCTACTGGTTGTGACACACCTCTCTCCTCCACCCCCTCCTCTTCTTCTTCCTCCAGTGCTCTGTCCTTGGAACCAGCGGTGCTCCGTAGGCGTACAAGGGGCTACGCAAGTACGCAGGCAAAAAGATGCCATGCCGTGCTTGCGCTGGTGTGTTTGGGGGACAGGAGCCACACTGGGCCAGAGGTTCTGGCAGCTCTGCAGGGGCAGGCCGAGAGGTGGTTGACGCCACGTCAGCTTAAGCCAGGAATGGTCGTTTCTGACAATGGCACCAACCTCCTCTCCGCCCTGCGACAGGGGCAGCTCACCCATGTGCCCTGCATGGCTCACGTCCTCAACCTGGTGGTGCAGCGGTTCTTGGGCAGGTTCCCAGGCTTACAGGATGTCCTGAGGCAGGCCAGGAAAGATCTTATAATGCCAGTGCTCGGCTGACTGAGCTGCAAAAGGAGCTGAACCTGCCCAAGAACCGCCTAATATGTGACATGCCCACCAGGTGGAACTCAACGTTGGCCATGCTGCAGCGACTGCACACGCAGCAGAGGGCCATCAATGAGTACCTTTGCGACTACGGCACCAGGACAGGGTCAGGGGAGCTTGGTTTTTTTTCCCCACGTCAGTGGAGCATGATCAGGGATGCATGCACTGTCCTCTCACCATTTGAGGAGGCCACGAGGATGGTGAGCAGTGACAGTGCATGCATCAGTGACACTGTCCCTCTTGTCCACCTGTTGGAGCATACGCTGCGTGGGATAATGGACAGGGCACTTGAGGCAGAACAGAGGCAGGAAGAGGAGGACTTCCTTGCCTCTCAAGGCCCCCTTTATCCGGACAGTGTTCCTTCTGTCCCACCCATCACACAGGAAGAGGATGAGGAGGAGGAGGAGGAGGAGGAGGAGGAGGATTGTGTGAGCATGGAGGTGGAGCCTGGCACTCAGCATCAGCAGCAGCAGTCTTTTAGGGATGATGTACAGTCCCAACAAACCAGTGGACTTGTACGTGGCTGGGAGGAGGTGGCTGGCGATCATGTCATCCTCAGTGACCCAGAAGACTCCGGACCGAATGCCTCAGCTAACCTACGCTGCATGGCCTCCCTGATCCTGCAAAGCCTGCGGAAGGATCCTCGTGTTCTTCGGATCAAGGAGAGGGACCATTACTGGCTGGCCACTCTCCTTGATCCGCGGTACAAGGGTAAGGTTGCGGACCTTATCTTGCCGTCGCAGAGGGAGCAGAGGATGAGACATCTCAGGGAGGCCTTGCAGAAAGGTCTGTGCAACGCGTTCCCAGAAACTGGGAGGCTACAAACTCCTGGTCCTGGGCGACGAGTTGCTGAGGCTTCGGTCAGTGGCAGAAGGAGCGGTGGGGAAGGTGGACGTCTGACCGATGCGTTCAGACAATTTTTTAGTCCGCAGCCCCAAGGTATGATCGGTTCCAGCAACCATCGCCAGCGTCTGATATACATGGTGCAGGAATACCTTGGGGCAAGGTCAGACTTGGACACCTTTCCCACCGAAAATCCTCTGGCTTACTGGGTCCTGAGGATGGATCACTGGCCAGAGCTTGCACAGTATGCAATTGAGCTACTGGCCTGTCCTGCCTCCAGCGTTCTTTCCGAACGCACATTCAGTGCTGCTGGAGGATTTGTGACTGATCATAGGGTGCGCCTGTCCACCGCCTCGGTTGATCGACTGACATTCATCAAAATGAATCAGTCTTGGATCACCACCAGCTACCAGGCACCTGAGGCGGATATAACCGAATAATTTTTAATGTCACATCCCTTCAAGACTGCCTATGCTGATGCTGAGTGACTGTCCTCTTATGTTCACTGACTATCCTCTTCCTCCTCCTCAATGATCCATGCCACCACACCAGTGCCTAAGGCACAATTTTTCAGCCCCTGTTTAACAGGGGCGTGTACTTCCAATTTTTTTAAAAAAAAATGCTTCGCAACACGTGTGACTGCTGTGCTCCAAGTACAGTCTCTGTGAGGGGTTGCAGTGTTGTGGCACCAGCACCAGTGCCTAAGGCACAATTTTTCAGCCCCTGTTTAACAGGGGCGTGTACTTCCAATTTTTTAAAAAAATGCTTCGCAACACGTGTGACTGCTGTGCTCCAAGTACAGTATCTGTGAGGGCCGGGTTGCAGTGTTGTGGCACCAGCACCAGTGCCTAAGGCACAATTTTTCAGCCCCTGTTTAACAGGGGCGGGTACTTACAATTTTTTAAAAAAATGCTTCGCAACACGTGTGACTGCTGTGCTCCAAGTACAGTATCTGTGAGGGCCGGGTTGCAGTGTTGTGGCACCAGCACCAGTGCCTAAGGCACAATTTTTCAGCCCCTGTTTAACAGGGGCGGGTACTTACAATTTTTTAAAAAAATGCTTCGCAACACGTGTGACTGCTGTGCTCCAAGTACAGTATCTGTGAGGGCCGGGTTGCAGTGTTGTGGCACCAGCACCAGTGCCTAAGGCACAATTTTTCAGCCCCTGTTTAACAGGGGCGGGTACTTACAATTTTTTAAAAAAATGCTTCGCAACACGTGTGACTGCTGTGCTCCAAGTACAGTCTCTGTGAGGGGTTGCAGTGTTGTGGCACCAGCACCAGTGCCTAAGGCACAATTTTTCAGCCCCTGTTTAACAGGGGCGGGTAATTACAAATCTTGATCTAATAGTTCACAGCAGGGCCCATTCCTGCGCCCACCAAGAGTAACTATGAGGGCCTGCAGTCTTGTGGCAACACCGTCCACCACCACCGCCAAAGGCCCAATTTTTCTGCCCTGTTCATCAGGTGCTTGCAATTACAAATCTTGATCTAATAACTCACAACAGGGCCCATTCCTGCGCCCACCAAGAGTAACTGTGAGGGCCTACAGTCTTGTGGCAACACCGTCCACCACCACCGCCAAAGGCCCAATTTTTCTGCCCTGTTCATCAGGTGCTTGCAATTACAAATCTTGATCTAATAACTCACAGCAGGGCCCATTCCTGCGCCCACCAAGAGTAACTGTGAGAGCTTACAGTCTTGTGGCAACACCGTCCACCACCACCACCACCCCCAATTTTTCTGCCCTGTTCAACAGGTGCATGCAATTACAAATCTTGATCTAATAACTCACAGCAGGGCCCATTCCTGCGCCCACCAAGAGTAACTGTGAGAGCTTACAGTCTTGTGGCAACACCGTCCACCACCACCACCACCCCCAATTTTTCTGCCCTGTTCAACAGGTGCATGCAATTACAAATCTTGATTTATTAACTCATAGCAGGGCCCATTCCTGTGCCCACCAGTCTTGTGGCTACACCAACATCTAATAGGGCAAATTTCTGCAGAGTATATACGCCAGGCCCCTACTTTCAAACATCCAACTTACAAACGACTCCTACTTGCAAATGGAAAGAGAAAACAGGAAGTGAGAGGAAATCTACCCCTAGGAAGGGAAATTCTATCCTGTTAGATTTAATTTGGGAAAAAGGTATCTCCTCTCTACTGATACTTTATCACCAATCCTTGTTTCAATTAAAACCCCACTTTTCCAAAAACATTTGTCATTGGGACGGAAAGTGAGGTGACATGTTCTGAACAGATGTGCAAAGACAGCAAATGTTACAGGGGTGATAACCCCTCCCTATGTTCTCCAAAAAGCTTAAAAATAGATTTTTTTGGGATGGAGCTACACTTCATAATGTACCTGTTCAGATTCTACTTAAGAACAAACCTAAAGCCGCAAGTGGTTTTAAATGGCTTCTTTTTTTCCTTTACAAATGTCATTTTGTGCAAGGACAGTTCTAAACACGGGAAACACATGCCACTTCACAGGCATACTTTAGACACCCCCCAGGTACCATATTCAAAGGAAAATTTCACTTTTTTTTTTTCACTTTATGCATCATTAAAATGACTGCTCCCGAAAAAACGTTAGTTTTTAAAAGTTCTTTTTGCATTGATATATGTCCCCTGGGGCAGGACCCGGGTCCCCAAACCTGTTTTATGACATTAACATGCATATTGGCCGTTGTAATTAGCACTTTTGATTTCGAACGTTCGCGTCCATTATAACGTATAGGGTTCGAAAATTCGCGCGAACTTTCGGTCCGTTCGAAGGTTCTGGTTCGAACCGAACCCGGGGGTGTTCGGCTCATCCCTAGTGTAGAACTGTATATGCAATTTTATTAAAAATTATATAACTAGCCACTCACAAAAGTTAAAAACATTAAGTGTTTGATTATAAAATACCAGTCCCGTGATCCAAGCCAACAACTTCCTGGTCGCAGCATTCGCAGTGACGTCACAAGCGTAAGTGTCGCCCTGTACGTTTCGTTACACCTGACGTCATCAGGGCGCAGAAGCCATATATTTCATTCAAGAAGGGAAAACCCTATATGTGTCCAATGGTCTTGCACTTGTTTCTTCAGATCTAGGACTCCCCAGCCCCAGAGACAGGCTGGCTTCAGAATCATCCTATCTCCTGGGCTGAGAGGCATGCCTCCAAAAAAAGAACAGTGGCAATGTCCAAAATTCCAGTTCTTGTTGAATTTGTATAGGCAAAGATTTTCTGATCCATAGATAGCCCGGCTCATAGGCTAAAGAAGGCAAAATTGAAACGCCCTCATGGGCCACCTGGACCAAGGTACTACCACTACCAACAAGATCTTTCAAAAAGATTCCTGGGACTGTGCCAATTCTGTAAAAGCACCTGAACTGGAAGTGACATCTGGCCACTGAAAATCTCACATGCCTCTGGCGCTCGGCATTGAATAGTACATGGAAATATGAGTCGGCCGGTCGATTGATATCAACTGAACTGTCCCTGTGACTGTCTGCATGAACCATCTTGAACCGATTGGCGTATATGAACACATTTGATGCCTTCAAACTAAAACAGGCCCAAAGACTCCTGCCTTAGGTACTAGAAAAACTGGGGAGAAAGGCCCCCAGATGATTCCATGTTTTCGGCATCACTGGCATGATGGCCTTGTAGCAGTATAAAATCTTGTCAACATCTTCTCTTCTGAGATCTGTTGGACATAGATTAAATGTGGTCAGCTTTGGAATTTCTCATTGTACGCCCACCTGTCTTCTGGACCCACTGGACTTTGACTGTCGTCCAAACTCTCCGGAAGGAGGCTACAATCATCAAATTCACTCAGGCCCCCTGGCCAACTGGAAGAGACTGGTTGGACGCACCTTCAGAAAGACCTTCTAGCCATTTTAGTAGCTTGCTGGACTTGATTTCATGTTAAAAGTAATTTTAAGATACCTCCACTGTGATCTATTAATCTGTAGTCTGTCCTATAAGATTTGGCGTCCTGCACCCTCTGAAGTTTAGTAGGCTTGAGTGAAGGATGGCGGGTTCCTCTTACTAGTCTGTGGCCAGACTTTTTTCCTCCTATCAATTGCTTAATTGCGTTGTTCAGTGTTTGGCCAAATAACCCCCCCATTATAGGAAATGTTAAAGGCTTGTGTAGACGTTCCACCTGCCTTCCAGTGGTGTAACCACAATGCTCTCATAGCAGCGACTGGGTGAGCCAGCGCTTGTACTAGGTCTATCAAAAGATTTAACCAAAAGTCAGTTGCCAGGTTCCAATCTTTCCAGAAACTGTGTCAAATATTGTAGCTTCCAGTGTTGAATGTAATCTAAAGTTAATCTATATCGTATATATACGTTTTGGTTATGTTTCTTCTGTGGGGTCAGAGATATATTGTTGCTATTGTGTATATACCACCTCCTTTTGTGGGGACTCTTTTGTATAGCATTATGGAAAAGATATCCTTGTACGGTCCAGCTAAATTATTGATAATGGGAGACTTTAATGCTATACTTGATCCTGCTTTGGATAAACCAAATCCCCCTAAATATTTTTCGGGAGAATTTAATTGGGCCAAGATGGTAGATCTGGTAGAAGCTTGGCGGTGGAAACATCCATTAATCGGAGGATATTCATGTTTTTAAACTTCTTAGAAGACTGCCTCCCATATAGATTTAGGGTTCGTTAATGTGGCGACACTAGCGGATATAGAGGATGTTAAATACTTGCCAAGTGGGCTATCTGACCATGCTCCACTTATGCTCACACTTCGTATGCACCATTTTCACGATGCAGCACAATGGAGATTGGGAACCTGCTGGATTTCACATCCAGATGTGACCGCTAAAATTCCAAATTTTCTAAAAGAGTATTAGGAAATCAATACAGGGTCATCTACTTTAGCAATGATGTGGGATGCCTTTAAGGCCTACACAAGGGGATAGTATATATCTGCTATTAAAGCGGTCACTAAGGCTCGGCAAATAAGGAGTGAAGCTTTAAAATGTATAGTAGAGGGAAAAAATACGTCAATATCCTGCGGATCCCTCCGAGTTAAATTTTGATGCCTTACTCCATGATAAACGGGCACTTAACTTGCATATGGCGGAGACCAGAGGGTTGGATCTATCTATATAAATAAGCAGAAGCTCTATGAGCAAGGAGATCATAATGGTAGTTTTCTGGCCATGATGGCCAAACAAGATCAAACTAGTGTTCCGATATCAGAAATACGTACTGCTTCTGGAGATATGGTTTGTACACAGCCTAAAATTTTGGAGACTTTTCGGCAATTCTATCAGACACTGTATACATCTCAGTTGCGCCCTGATCTCCAGGCAATGGAATTTGCAGCTTGGCTGGATTTGGTTGTACTGGTCTGGTTGTCGGATGGTGAGAGGGAGACGCTAGTACGTTCAATAACACCGGATGAGGTCCTTTCAGTGATCGGTTCCTTTCCATTGGGGAAGTCACTAGGCCCGGATGGCCTTCCCATTGAATTTTATAAGGCTCATGGAGTGCTTTTAGCACCTCTATTGGCCTCTCTTTACTCTGAATGTTTGAGGGAAGGAGCCCTACCGGAATCAATGAGCCATGCCCATATAGTTTAAATTCACAAGCACCCAAAAGACCCATCTGTCTGTGCTTCATACAGGCCTATTGCTTTATTGAATGTAGACTTCAAGATTTTGACTAAGCTCATGTCTAGGCGATTACAACCACTGTTGTCTAATATTATTGATTTAGATCAGACGGGATTTATGTCTGGTAGGACTACCAATGTAAATCTAAGGAGATTATATACTAATATTCATGCCTCACATCTTAATATAGGCTCTAGGGTAATTGTCTCACTAGATATAGAGAAGGCCTTTGATACGTTGGAGTGGCCCTTTTTGTGGGAAGTTCTCCGTAGAATGGGCTTTCCAATTGGGTTTATAAATTGGTTGCAGGTCTTATATAGAAATCCAACAGCTGTAGTAAAGATGGGGGGGTGGACTGTCAACCGCTTTCTCATTGTTTAGGGGAACTCGGCAGGGTTGCCCTCTCTCTCCGACCCTTTTTGCTATTGCCATGGAGCCTGTGGCCGAGGCTCTGCGCACCTCCCCTAACATTAGGGGATTGCGGATTGGTTGGCTGGAGGAGAGGGTGGCCCTGTACGCCGATGACCTTTTACTATTCTTAAATGATGCTGGACCTTCTCTCCAAGAGGCTTTGAAGATATTAGACTATTTTTCAATGGTCACAGGGTTGAAGGTAAACTGGAGTAAATCTTTGTTGTTTCCAATAGATACAGAGGCCAAAAGTACGGCTTCTAATGATATTCCTTTGCAGTGGGTGGAGAACTTTAAATATTTAGGAGTTGTTATTTCCCGTCAAGTTTCTGAATTTATTCCCCTGAATCTGACTCCGATTCTTGGAGATATCGGATTGAAACTGAAGGCATGGAAGTCCTTACCGTTGTCTTTATTGGGACGTATTAATCTTTTGAAAATGAAAAATTATGCCAAAATGTATTTATTTATTTAGAGAGTCTCCTCAGTGGCTCCCTATGTCCTTTTTTACAAAGGTAAATCAACTTTTCTGATCTTTTTTATGGGGTTCGAAGAACCCCAGATATAAATTAACCACCTTAATGCGTCCTTGTGACCAGGTAGTATTAGCTTTTCCGGACCTATATAAATATTTTTTAGCCACTTAGCTGGTTACGGCCACATGGTGGCTGAATCCTGATATATACAATTCCTCAACCCGGCTGGAAGCGGCACTAGTAGGTTCTATAGCTGCTCTTAAGGCCCTTTTATTTAGGGGTCGTAAGGCACCATATCAGCTGACTCCTTCAATGCTCACTACTATTCGTGCTTGGGAGGCCGGTCTTAGATGTGAGCATTATCCTAAGGGTGCGTTCTCTCCAAGTGCTCCGTTATGGTGTAACCCTACCCTTCCTCAATTTTTTAAAGCACCAGAGCCCATCGCCTTGACAAAATATATTAAATTACTCTCCCAAGTGATCACAGATCGGAAACTATCCACTTTCTCTACACTTACCTCGACTTTTAATATTCCAGGTTCCTGTCTATTTAGATATTTTCAGCTTCTCCACACTTATCATGCCCAATTCCCACAGAATAGTTTAGTGATTAGACAAGCTATGTTAGAATCAGTGCTTAGATCTGAGTGCCTGGATAAGCCTACTTCAATACTATATTCACTTAGATTAATTTCTATCCTGCCACTAGAGCAGTGATGGCGAACGCGTGGCACGCGTGCCACTGCCGGCACGCAGAGCCGTCTCTGAGGGCACGCAGCATCCTGCCAGGATAAGGGGGGAATTCCCCAGCCAGGCAATCACTTGTGCAACATTTAGGGGGTGTAAATGTATTTCTCCGCTATACCGAGGGTCTGTGCTGCAGCTTATTGCCTCCCCCTGACCCTCACACCTCCGGTGAGGCATTCGGGCATTCCTCTCTGCAGCACCCTATTCCAGCTCCCCTGCCCCAGGAGTACTTTGGCACAGCCCATTCCTCTGGTAAATGCACTGCGACCTGACAGCGGAGGGGGAGGGGCGGTGCTCGGAGCAGATCATGGCCATGAGAGAGGTGCAGTGGTTTCTAGCTGACTTCTCTGCGTCTGGGACACCAAGGAGCGGCTGGATGGCGGGGACTCCTGCAATACTGCCCAGTGCTAGGGAGAGCCCTGATGTAATGGACGATGAGGCCATGGAGAGGTAAGGATCTGATTCACATTGCACTGTGTTTTTGACTGGCACAAAACTTAAGTCAGCACACCAGCACCAGAATGACAAGAACACATGTTCTCTTACTTACTTTTGTTACCTACAATCCAACATAATGCATATTAACCACTTGAATACCAGCCTGTAATACCCCTTTATTACCATGGAATTTTTCAGTTGTGTGGGGGGATGCGAGCAGTGCAGGAAGTATGTGTTAGGTAAGTCTGTGTATGTGTCAGGTAGGTCAGTGTATGTTGCAGAGTGCATTCTGAGCAGAACCCATTCCTGAACCCTGTATTCTGAGCACAACTCATTCTGAGCACCCTGCATTCCTGCACCCTGAATTCTGAGCAAACTGCATTCCTGCATCCTGAGCAAACTGCATTCTTGATCCCTGCATTCTGAGCAAATCGCATTCCTGATCCCTGCATTCTGAGCAAACCGCATTCCTGATCCCTGCATTCTGAGCAAACCGCATTCCTGATTCCTGCATTCTGAGCAAACCGCATTCCTGATCCCTGCATTCTGAGCAAACCGCATTCCTGATCCCTGCATTCTGAGCAAACCCCATTCTTGATCCCTGCATTCTGAGAAAACCGCATTCCTGATCATCGCATTCCTGATCCCTGCATTCTGAGAAAACCGCATTCCTGATCCCTGCATTCTGAGCAAATCGCATTCCTGATCCCTGCATTCTGAGAAAAACGCATTCCTGATCCCTGCATCCTGAGCAAATTGCATTCCTGATCCCTGCATTCTGAGCAAACCGCATTTCTGATCCCTGCATTCTGAGCAAACCGCATTTCTGATCCCTGCATTCTGAGCAAACCGCATTTCTGATTCCTGCATTCTGAGAAAACCGCATTCCTGAACCCTGCATTCTGAGCAAAAAGCATTCCTGATCCCTGTAATTCTGAGCAAAACGCATTCCTGCACCCTGCATTCTTGCACCCTGAGCACAAAGCATTCCTGATCCCTGCATTCTGAGCAAAACGCATTCCTACACCCTGCATTCTGAGCGAATCTGGCAGAATCATATGTTTTTGGTCCCTTAGGGCTTATTCAGAGGGATGATCAGTCCCATCCTCTGTACAGAGCCCCTGATAGGTTTAATTTTGTGTTGGCACTTTGAAGTAAAAAAGTTGGTTTTGTGTCGCGGTTTGGGCACTCGGACTCAAAAAGGTTCGCCATCACTGCACTAGAGGATCTTAGAGCTAAATGGGTGCAAGATATACCAGACTTAGATGTGGAGGATTGGAGAGGTGTGTGGGGTAATCCTTTCCGATCTTTGATATCCTTGAGAGATCGTATGATCCAATATAAACTGGTACATAGAGCGTATATTACGCCATACAGACATAAAAAGATAAAGCCTCTTTATTCTTCAGAGTGTTGGCGTTGTGGAGCAATACAGGCGGATTTTACACATATTTTTTGGACTTTCCCATATATAGCTATTTTTTGGGCGGAAGTGGTGGATTTATTGAACTCTCTCACTTCCGCTCCTCTACCGGTTTCAATGTCTGTTTGTCTATTGGGTCTGGTAGAGACTATTTTTCCAATAGTGTCTGAGCGAGTGTTTGCTAATATAGCATTATTTTATGCAAGAAAAGCTATTGCATTGCATTGGAAGAAACCTCATATTGGAAGCAATTGGTAAATAACAATCTTCCACTGTATAGAGATACCTGCATGAATAGGGGTTGCCATAGCAAGTATGATAAAGTGTGGGCAAAGTGGCTGGATAAGCTGTACACACTGTAGAACACCAATGGGGGCTAGGGTGTATAATGTGCATGCTCCTATGTGAGAAATGTTTGAGGCTATCGATGAGAGAATTATTGCCTATTGTAATCTGTTTTTTTTTATTATTTCTCTAATTTTTTTTGGATTAATAATTCAAATATCATATTTCGGAAAATGTAATATTATTTTTTTATTTTTTTGGGATCAAAGTGTATGATAGTTTGTCGTGTCTTTGTATGTTTTGTTTGTAATTAAGAAATTTAATAAAAAGATTTATAAAAAAAAAAAAAAAGTTAATCTATATCAAAGTTAACGTATTGCTGGTTGGCAGGCAAAATTTGTCACTGTATAGATTCTGTGCAAGCCTGATGGCCAGATCACCACAATTTCTGTGTTCCAGATGTGTTTCTGCATGAGTGTTTTGATGCATTCTCAATGCGTTTTGCCGCTTCTAGATGTGTTCCATACAAAAACAATGCAACATTCAACTTTTGTTGACTGTACTAGAATGCGCTGTACTGGTGTGAACTATGTAACTTAGAATCAAAGTTAAACACTGTCCATGCATTCTTGATGCAGAATAAAGACGCACTGGACTGCATTTGGTGTGAACAAGTCCACTTTCTCATCCATAGGATCTCTGAAGGCAACCAAGTTATAAAAAGGCAAAGACACTTGCTGCACCAGACACTAGAGGGCAGCATCCACCCCTGGAAGTGCAGTGCACCAACATACAGCAGCCATCTATATGGATAAGTTTAGAGAACCTGTTACTGTAAATAGGTCTTCTGACAAGGCATCTGTCATCCTTCATCAATGAGCACCTTACGCTCTATCATTATGGGTGTTGCTTGTGGTGTGGAGATTTGTAGCATCCTTTCCACAATAGCTGCCTTATTAAGGCTTCATATTTTGCACAACCACATCCTTGGCAGGCAACTTGTTTAATTTCCTGTCTCTGCAAACTGCATGCAGGTCCAAAATGCATCGTGAGCTAGGTGAGGCATTCTCTATCATGCTGACCTAAACACATTTTGTGCCAGTTTCCTGGATCCTGTCCCTTCACAGGGTAAGTGGAAACAACTCCTGCAGAGTGTATAGACCACATGTTTAAGTGGATGTGAACCTAAGGCTAGGTTTCCACTAGTGCGACTTTGCATGCGATTTAGACTGCAAAGTCACATGACAAGTCGTACCCTATGATTTCCAATTAGTACCGCTCATATCTGTGCGACTTCAAGAAGCAGCGACTTCAAAGTAGCCCCTACATTACTTTGGTCTCACTTAGATGCGACTTGAGATCCATAGACCTCAAGAATACACCGGCATTGCTTCAAGTCCCGGCAAAAAAATTGTGGTAAAATCGCGCGACTTTGGAGACGCAATAGTGGAAACACAGCCTAATACATGAAACTTGAGCTGAGAACATATCTTCAGTATCCTGTAGCTCTCTCCTGACCCATTCTTCTGTTATCAGCCTGATAACTCCTGACAAATTCCTGGACACATCAGAAAAAAGCAGCCTGACATTTCTGTCTAGGGGGGCTGCTATATATAGATTAGCAGGGACCTGGCCCTGTACAAAATGTGATGAGAGGGGGTGTGTGCCTTTCCTCCAATCAGCAATTAACGCTATCTTGGCTGTAAGCCCAAACACCACACTCGGTGTTAAACAGGAAGAGAACATTCCCTAACACAATCTGAACTTTCTAAACAGTATAAAAGTGTGAAGACAGCAGATATACATGTAGAAACTTATGTAGGAAGATTTGGTTAATCTCTGTGTATCATTTGAGGCCGTTCACTTCACTGGGTGTATGGAGGGTTTTACATCCATCTTAATGAATGTGACAACCTGTTAGGTGTCATTGTCCTGGTAAGGACAAGATGATTGTTGGCGGCATATATGTCTTTTTGGAGCGTTTTGCATTTAGGGATTCTGATTCTAAAATAATGCAAAACCCCTAATTTGCATAATCTCCTTGGGGGCTCTTTTAAGAACCATGTCCCACGTCGCCCCCTCCTACATTTGATAATCTTCTGTGCCACTAGCAGGTGTGGAAAGCTCATATTTGGACAAAATATATGGAGAAAAACATATTACATCTACCAAAAAACATGGTACCCTGTCTCTTTAAGAGCCATTTCCTTCATCCACTTACCTTAGAAGTATCAGGTGAGCTTCAGGCTGCATTTCCAAAAGGCAGGCATCAGACACACACTATACAATCTTCTCTGGATTTCTTCCCTCAGATTCACCAAAACCACATAACAAGAAGCCAAACCTAAGTGCCGGTTCACACAGGGGCGACACGACTTCCAGCGCGACTTTTGGAGGCAACTTGGACACGACTTGAGGAGCTACTTCAACACGACTTGGGACGACTTACAACACGACTTTAAGTCGCCCCAGGCCAGGCGACTTTGGCCGTGGCCAATCAGATAATAATCAGCTCTGGAGGGAGAACTCAATGCCAAATTTTAAACAAAAAACCAGCATGGGTTCCCCCTCCAGGAGCATACCAGGCCCTTAGGTCTGGTATGGATTATAAAGGCAACCTACGCCGAAAAAACAGCGTGGGGGTCCCCCCAAAATCCATACCAGACCCTTATCCGAGCACGCAGCCTGGCCGGTCAGGAAAGGGGGTGGGGACGAGCGAGCGCCCCCCCCCTCCTGAACCATACCAGGCCGCATGCCCTCAACATGGGGGGTGGGTGCTTTGGGGTAGGGGGGCGCCCTGCGGCCCCCCACCCCAAAGCACCTTGTCCCCATGTTGATGAGGACAAGGGCCTCTTCCCGACAAACCTGGCCGTTGGTTGTCCGGGTCTGCGGGCGGGGGGCTTATCGGAATCCGGGAGCCCCCTTTAATAAGGGGGCCCCCATATCCCGGCCCCCCACCCTATGTGAATGATTATGGGGTACGATGTACCCCCTACCCATTCACACAAGGTGTAAAAGTGTAAATAACTAAAACACACATTTTTAAAAAATATTTTATTGCACTGCTCCGGGGGTCTTCTTCTGTCTTGGGGGGTCTTCTCGCCAGACTCCTCCGCTCTCTTCTTCTCTTTTACCTAGCTCTTTCACGAGCGGAAGAGCCCGGATTTCCTCTTCGTCGTCGCCGCCGTCGTCTGGGGGTCTTCCGGGGGCTCTTTTGTTCTTGCCACTGTCGCCGCCTTCTGCGCCGTCTTCTTCTTCCTCCTCTTCTTCTTCCGATGTTGACTCGTCGCTGTCTCTGGCCGGAATGGCATAGACGCACGGTGTTGTGACTTATATAGGGACAAGGGGCGGGGTCACATGCTCATGTCACATGGTGACCCCGCCCCCTATGATGTCACAGTCCCGGAGGATGCTGGGACTGTGACATCATATGGGGGCAGGGCTTCCCCAAAGCACCCAACCCCATGTTGAGGGCATGCAGCCTGGTACGGTTCAGGAGGGGGGGGCGCTCGCTCGTCCCCACCCCCTTTCCTGACCGGCCAGGCTGCGTGCTCGGATAAGGGTCTGGTATGGATTTTGGGGGGACGTTTTTTCGGCGTAGGGGGTTGCCCTTAAAATCCATACCAGACCTAAGGGCCTGGTATGCTCCTGGAGGGGGAACGGTTTTTTGTTTAAAATTTGGCGTGGAGTTCCTCCTCAAGGAGACACTGTCGCGTCCATATAGATGGAGATCCGACTTGGAGGCGACTTCCATTGAAATCAATGGGTACAAGTCGCCTAGAAGATGGATTGAAGTAGTACAGGAACCTTTTCTTAAGTCGGAGCAACTTCAGTAGCGTTCATTAAGACGGCTCTCATTCACTTGCATGTAATTTCTAATGTCAAGCGACTTGGGGCGACTTGCGGTCTGACAAGTCGCCCCCCAAGTCGCGGTAGTGTGAACGGGCTCTGAGAGTATCGATTTGTATGCAATCAGGCAGGCCCTTGCACACATGGCTCCTCTAAATCTAAAGAAACCAGACAACAAAAGTTGCATAGTGTGTATGGGGTCCTAAAGTCTGAGACAAAAAAAAAAAAACAGTCAGACTGTAAAGCCCACAGAAGTACACAGCAAGGAAGCCAGGACAGCACATCCAGAGACAGATAGGAGAGTCAGAATCTGAGGTAAGTCCTTTACCTGGCAGGACTACAGAGAGAGGGAGAGAAGCCCTCACAACTGCAGACCTCCAAGATCATTACCCCTGTGACACCATTCACAGCCGCTCTCAGACTGACAATAAAGCCAGGACAGCAGTGCAGTGCACTGCATATAAAGACAGGAGAAAATAAAAACCAAAGGGAGAGACAATGATAACATTGCAGAGCTCTTATAATACCACACCTGTACAATATCAATGCTGTTTAAGCATCGTTTGTTCCATATTTGTTCTCAGAGGCAGACTTTTTACTGGAGAGGAAGCCTGGGAGATCCAACAGCACCAAGGTTGTTCAACTAAGCCTAGTCTGACCCCCTGAATAAGGGCGGTCGCAGGCTTTCTGGTAAGCCTCCATTGTTTCACTATACGGTGACGGGCAGCAAGAGCGGTCAAAATGCATACCCACTTTAACTTCACTTGGATATTTCTACACATGAATTGTCTTCACATATGAATTGTTCGGGCGTTTATTTATGGACTTTTTTGGTTTACTAGGCACGTTTGCTGATATACAGCAATCCTTACTAATTTCATGATTACTTGGGTTTATACTGTTTATTCTGAATGATCACGTTTACTAGGAGTTTTTACTCCTCATTTATTATCCAGCGCTGCACTTTTCTTCTATACAGGTTCCTATGTATATTTATAAACAATATTCCACCCATAATCCCCATGTAGAAAAATAATTATATGCATATTCTTATCAGAAATGGGTTAAATAGGTTCCTATGTATATTTATAAACAATATTTCACCCATAATCCCCATGTAAAAAAAAAATATTATATGCATATTCTTATCAGAAGTGGGTTAAATAGGTTAAATGGGTTAAAACCAAGGAGAGCAAATTGCAAGATATTATTAAAAAGTATGACATAGAAATACAGGCCAAAAAACAGAAACAATTTAAACGTGATGTTTTAGATTACACAACAAAAAAAGTATACAAATGGCAGGTAGATATGGAGGAACAGACCGAAGATCTAGATGAGATATCAATGGATGATAGTCCTACAGAAGAAACCCTAGGAACAGATGCACAAAGCACGAATACAACACGACATGCCAGATTCCAGCATCTCCCCCCAAGTAGGCAGGGAGGAGCTCCCAGAACCCCAAATCATCCACCCCCTTGGTCACAGGGGACTAGGGATGAAGAATTTAGAGATACAGGGTATGGGAGATCGCCGGGTACACCCAGATACAATGCACCCAACTATCAAAGATTCTCACCCTACAGAGAGAGAGGACAACGGACCCCCTATCAAAACTTTCAAAATGGAAGAGAATATAGAGACAATAGGGATTTTTTCCGTGGGAGACCAGGAGGCAGACCACCTGGGAAATGGAACGCCAGAGTCCCATACAGGAGACCTGGCTGGAGGAACCAATACACGGAACAAGATGTACCTTGGAATCGAGACAGGCCTTATGGGGACCCGAATACAGAAGGAACAACTGGACAACGTGGACACCCCCCCCCCCCCCATCAGAATCAGCGAATGAGTACAGGGAACGGATGGACCAGGAACCCAGAACCACCCCACAGAAGTTACGACAGAAATGGACCAGAGGGAGACGTGGAGGGAAGAAGAAAACGAAGAAGAGAATACTAGGATTAGGGATTTTTAATTTAACAGATGTAGTTTTTAGTGATGAAGAAATGCGTATTTTAGATTTAGGACTCAAGTTTGCACCTGACAAGAATATCGACAAATTTGAGGTATACATTGACCTACAGAAATTTATAAGAAAAATTAAGATAAAAAAACATTTTGCCCTGAATGAAAAAGAGGATCGAGGAGATGAGATGTCCGAATATGTACATACAAACTTAAGAAATAACTCAATTATGAACCCCAAAATTCCAGGGGATCAATGCATAGGAGCCTTCCAAAAAATGGTAGAAAATGATCTTAGAAGACTGGAGAACAAGAGAAAGAAAAAACGGACAAGCTAGGAATGCTATCAAGGAATTGGGAAAGAAAAAAGAAGTGGTCATTCGCCCTGCGAATAAGGGAGGAGGACTAGTTATTCTGAAGAAAAAAGATTACGAAGAAGAATTGGATAACCTCCTTAGAACTGCCCACACATACCGAAAACTAAAAAGTAACCCCAAACCCCAATATGCAAAAAAACTCAGGAACCTGGTTAATAAAGGTAAACAATTAGGAATCCTGAACAAGAAAGAAGCACAATATCTGGTATCGGAATCCACTAAAACTCCAGTCATTTACTACCTACCGAAATTTCATAAAAGACTTGACAAACCCCCGGGGAGGCCTATTATAAGTGGCATAAACTCCCTTTTCTCAAGACTCGGAGAATATGTGGACCAGTTCCTAAAACCATTGGTAAAGAAGGGGAGATCATATCTGAGGGATAGCACCCAACTTATTAACGAATTACAGCAGGTCAAGAACATTCAAAATTGCCTTCTAGCCACAATAGATGTCAATTCCCTTTACACGAGTATTGTACAAAAGGATGGTATGACAGGAGTGGAAAAGGCACTACATGAAGGCACAGACCTAAGCCAGAGCAAATTGGCTTCCTACTAGAATGTCTAAAATTAGCAATGGACGAGATTAACTGGGCGCGGGGCGTGACCGGATGTCAGTGAGATGTGAGTGAGGTGTATGCTGCGTTCCTTTCACCCTCCCGTCCCCCGCTCCACATACTGATTAGAGGCCCGGTCTCCACCAGCACTGACCCAGGAGTAAGAGCGAGGAGAGAGGCGGCTGTGCAGCTGATGGACGGCGTAGGGGAGTGGAGCCGTGCTGAGCTGTGAGGAGCGCTCTTGGCGTATAGAGTGGCTGGAGCATCCCTCTTTTACTTTCGCTTTCGCTTTTGCAGCAAAGACTGTACAACTCTAAGCTATCAGCGTCCTGTACAGCGGGTTCAAAGCGTGAGCGGTGTGTCAGCTCACGCCAGCTGGAGGAGGAGAGCAGCGGCAAGGGGGGTGAGAGACTCCGGCCGTCTCCCCCTGGGAACAATAAGGTTACCAGTCGGTGTATTAACCCCTTTGTTCCTGAGGTACAGCCAGCACCCAGGATTGCTGTGAGAGGGCATCCCTTGTTTCCAGTATACAGCAACTGAGGAGGCTTAATAATTTCTTTGCTGGTGGAACAAAGATTCACGGGGTCTGGTTACCAGCTGTTCCTATCCACCTGAAGGAAACTTTTTTTTTTTTTTTTTTTCCTTTGTTTGCTGTTCTCACTAAGCGTTGGAAGCACAAGTCAGCGACCCGCCCTGCTGGACTCTGGACTCTCCTACCACTGCCACTACCGCTCTGGATGGGTGAGATACAAAAATAAAAAAGGAAAAGTAAAGGAAAAGTTTTTCATGTATAATATCTCCTGTCTTGCTGTACTATAGAGTAATAAGGAAACCGAATGTGAAGGAGTTTAATAAGTAAAAATACAGGTCTCAGTGTGTCTCTTTCCTCCTGTTGGGACTGTGCAGTTCTAAATACACTGAGAGCCCCGTATTATACCCCTTGAAAGTAAAAACCCCCAGGTGGACTTTGACCGAACCTAACTCAGCCTAACCCTACCTCAAATTAGCAGGTGTCAATCTCCCTGCCTGCTGATTTCCCTGGATTTTGAATCTTTTTCCTTCCTAGGATTACCCCTCTACTGTTCTCACCGAATTTTCATTTTGTCTAAAGGACTGCCTAAGGGCTGTGTTGTGATAAAGAGAGAGCTTTGCTTACTCTCAGGCAATAATTATACTAAGGTGGTCTTTGACTTTACATAACTATACCTTTATCCTAACCAACAGGGGACCCCCCCATCCCCTCCCCTTTTTTGCCCTGAGTATACAAGGATAAAAGAGGGAGTAGAGGTACTAATAAGTACTCGTGTTCTTTTTCTCCCTTTTTTTTTTTACTTTTTTTTGGGGGGGCCCAGGGAAAAAAAAAAAAAAAAAAACAATTATTGCCGGAAACTCGCTTAAATTTTGTATAAGACCTAAAGCCTAAAAACAAGTAAACATGCCTTCACAGCGTACCACAAAGGCAAGCCAGGCGGCTAGCCAGGCAAGTCAAGCAGCAGCTAAATTAGAGAAATACGCTCACACTCCAGGGC
Organism: Lithobates sylvaticus; assembly: GCA_028564925.1. Lineage (NCBI taxonomy): Eukaryota > Metazoa > Chordata > Amphibia > Anura > Ranidae > Lithobates > Lithobates sylvaticus. Next base: position 110,145,469 of record CM053030.1, on the reverse strand, counting down.
AGGTTCTGGCCCAGACTCCCCCAAAGAATCTGACTCAGAGTCAGCAGGCCCAGCCCTCCCGGGCGGGAGGGGCTGCAGGGGGAAGAAAAAGTCAAGGACAGACCCAAGCAACAACACACACTTTACAGACACCATCAGTGGAAGGGGGTGAGCCAGGCGGGCAGCTCCATGTTCAGGAAGTGGAGGATACTCCATCGGCAAGGAGAGGGCCTGATATTGTAGAGGGGCCTGACCCTGATCCAACATTGAAGGAGGTGTTGGAGGCCATTAATTCCTGTAGAGCCTCCCTGAACGAGATGAACCACCAGATGAAATCAATCCATGAGGAACTTTCTTTTTTCAGAAATGAGTTACAAAAGGTCCAGGAAAGGACTACAATCCTTGAGGACAGATTAAGTTTAGCAGAGGACGACTTGGCACCCTTAAAACGAGAAATGAGCGAAATCAAAGATTTTCTGAATAAACAAGCAAATAAAATGGATGAGATCGAGAACAGGATGAGACGGAAAAATATTCGTATAATAGGTCTCCCAGAACACTCTGAGGGTCCAGACCCCGCCGCTTTCTTAGAGAAGTGGCTTACTGAGATATTTGGCCAGGACTCCTTCTCATCATTTCTTGCAGTGGAGAGAGCTCATAGGGTTCCCTCCAGACCTCCTAATCCCGGGGCCCCTCCAAGACCTTGCTTAGCAAAATTATTATTTTTTAAAGACAAAGTAACGATAATTCGGAAAGCAAGGGAAATGGGCAACATTCTCTATAACGGCATGAGGGTATCCATCTACCCTGATTATTCGCCAGATCTTCAAAAAAAGAGAGCCAAATTTGGGGAGGCGAAGCGTAAACTACGCCAAGTTAACATCACATATGCTCTGCTCTATCCTGCAAAACTAAGAGTGGCGGCTCCTGGGGGGACTATATTCTTTGATACCCCTGAGGGGGTGGAAGATTGGATAAAAAAAATTTAAAGAATGACTCTCAGATGATGTGGACTAAATTGGGGTGCTGACAGCCCTACTATTCAGGGGGCGGGTGGGAATTACATTACATTTTATAATGAGCACTGGGGGGGGGGGGGTAGCGGGAGGCGACACATGGGGGTTTCCCCTTTTTCCCTCTTTTTTTTTTTCTTCTCTTTCTCTTTTGCCGTGTCGCCGCCTCCCTCTCCCCCCCCCCCCTCTCTCCCCCTTTTCTCTTTTTTTTTTTCTTTTTTTTTCTTTTTGGGGGGGGGGGGGTGATGGGGACGCTTTGTGGGGAGGGAGGAGAGCAGAGGGTACTGTACTCCCAGGCTATGGGGGTGCAACAGGATGCTCTCCTGGAGTATAGGTTTAGCCTGTGTTTGTGGGTGAGCAGTTTTTGTATTTGGGGGGAGGGGGAGGGGTGGGCGGGTTTGGGGAGGGGGAGGGACAGGGATGGGGAAGACAAAAAGTTTATGATACTAAGTTTGTTCCAAAATAGATGTGTATGGACAGGTCACAACCGAAGGCCCCCGGCCAAACCTAGGGAGGTAATGAATGAGGTGTATAAACAGATTGTTGGATACGACAGTAAGGTTAAGTATGAGAGATGTAAACAGAGTGTTGGGTATGACAGTGGTGAATGTGTGGGTGAATGGGTGAGGTACAATACGTTCACAAGGCATAAGTATGCACGGAAAAATGTTTTTCAGGTAAAAAGCCACGTTCACAGTTTAAGATGGGATAGTAAGGCTTCACAAGTATCAGAAACACAAATTATATGGTTCACTATAAGAAACACGAGACTAAGGATTGATGTTGTTAATGTAATCACTTATTATTATAAACACGTATGATTAGTACTACACAAGAGGGTAAAAAAAAGCTCACCATTTGTTCTTGGAATGTAAGGGGACTGGGAGATTCAGGGAAGAAAGCTGCAGTACGTTCCATGGTTAGGTCCTATGGGAGCTCTATCGTGTGTCTCCAGGAGACCCACTTTACCAATGCTTCCTCATCCGGGTTGGGGTGGGGGGAATTTGCCTTCCAGTTCCACTCGGTTCATTCATCCTTTTCTAGAGGTGTTAGTGTTCTGATTGGCTCAGGGATCACTTTTAATTGTATCCAAAGCAAGATTGACGACCAGGGACGGTATATTTTCCTACATTGTAAAATAGAGAATAGGGTGGTGCTACTTGCTAATGTGTACGTTCCCCCTCCTTCTAATTTGGAGGTTCTTCTTGGCTTTGTGGACTTTGTGCTGGAGAGGCCGGGCTTACCGGTAATGGTCATAGGCGACTTTAATATGGTCCTGGACTCGACAATAGATAGATTCCCCCAGGGGACTCAACGGAGTGGGCTAGTGGATAGCCGTCTCCATCGTCTCTTGGAGGAAATGGGTCTGAAGGACATTTGGCGCCTAAGAAACCCTGGGATAAGGGGTTATTCCTGCTTCTCCAGCACACACTCTACACTGTCGAGAATCGACATGTTGCTGGGCAACGATGAACTGATGGCCATGATAGATAACATTAGGTATAGGCCAAGAGGTCTTTCGGATCACTCTCCTGTGACAGCTTCAATGGAGGTGGGGACAAGAAGTACCTATCGTGAGTGGACAATCAATCCCTCCTGGTTAGAGCTAATGGGACAACCCCAAGAGGTTCTGGATGCTCTGAGGGAATACATCGAGTGGAATAAAGGTTCGGCCCCCCAGGGGGTAGTCTGGGACACAGTCAAAGCTATCCTTCGGGGGTTGCTGATCCAGCAGATATAAAAAATTTAAAAATTGTCAAGAGAAGGGGAGGAAACTGCAGGGAATAATTTAATAGCTGCAGAAGCTGCGTACATAAGTAACCCAACACCTGCAAATTTTAGAACGTGGACAGAGGCACAAGGGGTCTATCGTGTAGTCCTGTTGGGTAAAGCAGAACAAAAATACATTTTTCAAAAACAAGTCGCCTTCAGGGAGGGGGAAGGAATTAGTAGGATGCTTGCTCATTTAATTAGAACTAATTCTCCCTCATCGATGGTTCCATTGATCGAGATAGGGGCGGGTAGGACATCTACATATACACCTGAGATTGTGGATACTTTTCGGGAGTACTACGAGAGGTTATACCACTCTGAACAGGTGGATATGAAAGACGAAATGGACTCCCTCTTCGAGGGGCTGACGGTCCCCTGTCTCTCTGAGGAGGACAGGGCCATGTTAGATGGCCCTGTCACCCTGGAGGAGATACAGCGGACCGTCCGGGAAATGGCAGGCCAGAAGTCCCCAGGACCGGATGGCCTTCCCATTGAAATTTATCGTAAGTATGGGGAAGTGCTTCTCCCCCAACTGCTAGAGGTTTTCAACGCCTCGGCACTGAAAGGCGAGTTACCCAAATCAATGATGGAATCGACCATAATTGTGATCCCTAAGGAAAATAAGAACCCACTCTCCCCCGCCTCATATAGACCCATTGCGCTTCTGAATTCAGACATTAAGGTGTTAGCAAAGGTCTTGGCAGCCAGGTTAAACAAAATTATTCATAAATTGGTGCATCAAGACCAATCAGGATTTATTCCTGGTAGGTCTTCTAGCTTAAATATCAGACGCCTTTTTTTAAATCTCCAACTACCCGTGGAAGATGGAGGCAACAGGGCTGTCCTTTCCTTGGATGCCGCCAAGGCTTTTGATTCCCTTGAATGGAAGTATCTCTGGAGAACCTTATCGGAATTTCGGGTGGGCCCGAATTTTGTCAAATGGGTAATGCTCCTATACGGCTCTCCGGGGGCAAGAGTGAAAGTAAATAACGAACACTCTACTAGGTTTCGATTGCTGAGGGGGACGAGGCAGGGGTGCCCTCTGTCGCCCCTCCTCTTCGCCCTCGCAATCAAACCTTTGGCTCTCTCTCCGAGATCATCCCCAGAAATAAAAGGGTTCAAACGAGGGGACTTAGAGGAAAAAGTGATACTCTACGCAGACGATCTCCTCTTACTGCTTAACGACACCCAGGAGTCACTACGCGTAACTATGGGCAGAATTAAAAGTTTTGGCCTCTTGTCAGGATTGAGAATTAATTGGGATAAATCACATCTACTTCCTATAGACCCTATAACCCTCCCCTTACCACACGCGGCAAACCAACTCCAAATAGTTCAGCAAATCAAATATCTGGGTATCAACATTTCAAGAGACCCTAAACAATTCGTTATAGATAATCTGGTCCCACTTTTGAATAAATTTAAAGGGAAAACTCAAATCTGGAAAAAACTCCCCCTTTCTGCAGCAGGTCGGTGTAATCTAATTAAAATGGTGCTCATGCCACAACTTTTATATATTCTCCATAATTCTCCAATATGGATTTATAGAAAGTGGTTTAACAGGGTTGACACCATATTCAGAGAACTGGTCTGGAAAGGGGGGACCTCCCGTATCAGTCTTAGAACATTGCAACTCCCAACTGGGTCAGGGGGAGTTGCCCTGCCGCATCCTTTTAGATATTTTTTAGCGGCTCAGCTGCAACATATCGGGGGATGCGAGGCTGAGAAAGAGGGACCTGAGTGGAAGATCCTTCTCTATAAGTCCCCACATAAGTCTATAATGGAGATTCTGGAGGCAGGGACCTTCCAGAAGGGGCTCCCTACCCAGGACTTGATGGCTAAAGTCTGGGGCACTGTAAAAAAAAAATGATGGGATATGGAGGGTTTACAGTTTTCTCCCCATTATGGGAGAATGTTAATCTGCGCGAAATTCAAAAAATGGGGACTGTTAGAGAATGGGAGCGAAAGGGTTTAAAATATATTGCTCAGATCTATCAGGAGGGCAGGATTAGAAGTTTCCAGGACCTTAGAGAACAGTTTTCCCTCCCCAGGAAGTCTTTCTTTAGATACTTACAGGTGAGACATGCCCTGGCTGCGCAGTTTAAGGGTGAACCACCAGAGTGGACTAATATGCAGGTATTACAGAGTGTGGCAGGGGCAGGAACCCGTAAGGGGATGATATCTAATCTATACTTACATCTATATAAGGAGAACAGGGAAGGTATACAACTATCTCCATATAAAGTAAAATGGGAGAGAGATGTGGGACCCATCTCAGCCCCCCAATGGGAAAGGATACTTGAACTTGCCCCAATGGTTTCACTTTTCCCCCCTCAGAAGATGTCACACCTTTTTTTACTATACCGTGCTTATTACACTCCAAACAAGCTCTTTAGGTTTGGTCGTAGGCAAGATGATAAGTGCCCTAGATGTGGGAGACCAGGGGGAGATCTTTTCCACATGTTCTGGAGATGTCCAAAATTATATGGATATTGGAAAGAAGTGGTGGACAAGGTCTCCCAGATATTCAACACCAATCTCGAGCTAGATCCCATTCAATGCGTTCTTGGGGGAGGAGAGGCAGGGGGTAGGCCCAGGGAGGGCCAGATTGCGGTTTTGCGCTGTCTTTTTCAGGCCAGGTTACTAATTGCTCGGAGATGGCAGTCCTCTACCCCTCCGTCAGTCAATGAGTGGGAGCAAAATATGGATAGAGTGATCATGAAGGAGAAAACCATATATATAAAACGAGAGAGCCTTGCTAAATTCCACTTACTATGGAATCCATGGATTGAGAGAGGAACATGAGAATGCCTCAGATAGTGCCATCCAAACCAAACCAGTTAAAAAGAACTTAGTGGATGAACTTACACTAACAGAGAGTAAGAGGACTGACATGAGAGGTAGGAGGTGAATGAAAGGCGGTGTGAATGTGATAGATCCCACGTAAACACGTTTAACGCTTTTATGCTTATCACGACCTTTGTAAGAGAGGTGAATGATTGTGTATAAAATGTATTTGTAAAAAATTTTCGAAATAAAGATATAAAGTTAAAAAAAAAAAAAAATTAGCAATAGAGAACAACTATTTTTGGTATAAAAAAGACTATTATGTACAAACCTACCTACAAGGCATAGCAATGGGTGCCAAATACGCCCCTAGCGTGGCTAATCTTTTTATGGATATGTGGGAAGAGTGGTATGTATATAAAATTCTACCGCAGGTATATAGACAATGTGATTATCGTATGGGAAGGCAGTACCGAATCCTTTGAAACCTTCCTGGCGGAACTCAACCATAACAAGTTTGGCATCTCCTTTACAGGAACATGTGATATGAATCAGGTGGATTACCTAGACCAGGGGTGCCCAACCTTTTGAGGAGCGAGGGCCACTTTAGCGACTTGGTAACCGGTCGCGGGCCACAATGAGCGTAGCGGGCGGATGGCAGGTCTGTGTCCACTCTGCATTTGTAGAGCAGACACAGATGCAGCCCACTCTACCCTAAGGGCCCTCCGATCTGCCCAGACAGAAGGGGACAGATCCCCTTCTGTTTTTTAAGCAGATCGGATTGCAGATAGGCGGGTGTAAGCAGACATGAGTCTGTATACATCTGCCGCTCTATAGAGGTGAATGGAGGGTCTGATTGGGTCCGCCTGAAAAACAGACAGGCAGAACCGATTGGACCGATCGTGTGAAAGGGGACTAAGGCTGCTTTCACACTGATGCACAGCGGTTTACCTGAATCTCAACTGACCTCAATCTTCACTTCTTCCTCTGGATTCCTGCAGCTGGTTGCTGCTGTCCCCCAGGTGGTTATAACTGGTGGCTGCTGCTGGCGGTCCTCCAGGGCTGGTACTGTTGGCTGGTACTGCTGTTGGGTACTGCTGGCTGGTACTGCTGGCTGGTACTGGTACTGCTGGCAGGTACTGGTACTGCTGGCTGAAACTGCTTGCAGCTACTGGTACTGCTGGCGGGTGCTGGTGGGTACTGGTGCTGCTGGCGGGTACTGGTACTGCTGGCTGGTACTGCTGGCTGGTACTGGTACTGCTGGCTGGTACTGGTGGCTGGTACTGGTACTGCTGGCTGGTGCTGGTACTGGTGACTGGAATTGGTGGCTAGTACTGGTGGTTGGTACTGCTGGCTGGTACTGGTACTGCTGGCTGGTACTGGTACTTGTGGCTGGTGCTGGTGCTGGTACTGGTGACTGGAACTGGTGGCTAGTACTGGTGGTTGGTACTGTTGGTGGGTACTGGTACTGCTGGCTGGTACTTGTACTGTTGGTGGGTACTGATACTGCTGGCTGGTACTGGTATTGCTGGTGGGTACTGCTGGCTGGTACTGGTACTGCTGGTGGGTACTGGTACTGCTGGCGGGTACTGGTGACTGGTACTGGTGGCTAGTACTGGTGGCTGGTACTGCTGGTGGGTACTGGTACTGCTGGCTGGTACTGGTGGTGGGTACTGCTGGCTGGTACTGGTACTGCTGGTGGGTACTGATACTGGTGACTGGTACTGGTGGCTAGTACTGCTGATGGGTACTGGTACTGCTGGCTGGTACTGGTGGCGGGTACTGATACTGCTGGCGGTTACTGGTGACTGGTACTGCTGGTGGGTACTGGTACTGCTGGCTGGTACTGCTGGCGGGTACTGGTACTGCTGGTGGGTACTGATACTGCTGGCGGGTACTGGTGGCTAGTACTGGTGGTGGGCACTGGTACTGCTGGCGGGTACTGCTGGTGGGTACTGATACTGCTGGCAGGTACTGGTACTGCTAGCGGGTACTGGTGGCTAGTACTGGTGGTGGGCACTGGTACTGGTGGTGGGTACTGCTGGTGGGTACTGCTACTTCTGGCAGGTACTGGTACTGCTGGCGGGTACTGGTGGCTAGTACTGCTGGTGGGTACTGGTACTGCTGGCTGGTACTTGTACTGTTGGTGGGTACTGATACTGCTGGCTGGTACTGGTATTGCTGGTGGGTACTGCTGGCTGGTACTGGTACTGCTGGTGGGTACTGGTACTTCTGGCAGGTACTGGTGACGGGTACTGGTGGCTGGTACTGCTGGTGGGTACTGGTACTGCTGGCTGGTACTGCTGGTGGGTACTGCTGGTGGGTACTGATACTGCTGGTGGGTACTGATACTGGTGGCTGGTACTGGTGGCTAGTACTGCTGATGGGTACTGGTACTGCTGGCTGGTACTGGTGGCGGGTACTGATACTGCTGGCGGTTACTGGTGACTGGTACTGCTGGTGGGTACTGGTACTGCTGGCTGGTACTGCTGGCAGGTACTGGTGGTGGGCACTGGTACTGCTGGCGGGTACTGGTGGTGGGTACTGCTGGTGGGTACTGATACTGCTGGCAGGTACTGGTACTGCTGGTGGGTACTGGTACTGCTGGCGGGTACTGGTACTGCTGCCGGGTACTGGTACTGCTGCCGGGTACTGGTGACTGGTACTGGTGGCTAGTACTGCTGGTGGGTACCGGTACTGCTGGCTGGTACTGCTGGCGGGTACTGATACTGCTGGCGGGTACTGGTGGTGGGCACTGGTACTGCTGGCGGGTACTGCTGGTGGGTACTGATACTGCTGGCAGGTACTGGTACTGCTGGCGGGTACTGGTACTGGTGGCTAGTACTGCTGGTGGGTACCGGTACAGCTGGCGGGTACTGGTACTGCTGGCGGGTACTGGTGGCTAGTACTAGTGGTGGGCACTGGTACTGCTGGCTGGTACTGCTGGTGGGTACTGATACTCCTGGCAGGTACCGGTACAGCTGGCGGGTACTGGTACTGCTGGCGGGTACTGGTGGCTAGTACTGGTGGTGGGCACTGGTACTGCTGGCTGGTACTGCTGGTGGGTACTGATACTCCTGGCAGGTACTGGTACTGCTGGCGGGTACTGGTGGCTAGTACTGGTACTGGTGGTGGGTACTGCTGGTGGGTACTGATACTGCTGGCGGGTACTGGTACTGCTGGCAGGTACTGGTACTTCTGGCTGGTACTGGTGGGTACTGATACTGCTGGCTGGTACTGGTACTTCTGGCTGGTACTGGTACTTCAGGCTGGTACTGCTGATGGGTACTGGTACTGGCACTGCTGGCTGCTGTGAGATCTCAGCAGCTGCAGTACACATTCCTGTCACAGGCGGAGTACATTTGATATCACTCCGCCTGTGAAGGAGCCGGCGCTATACAGGAAGCATCGGCTCTGCTTCCTTTAGCGGCGGCTCCGTTGTTCGCGCTGATGCTCGGAGATGGCGGGTCGGGAACCCGCGATCAGGGCTTCCCGACCCGCCATCTCAGAGCAAGACGTGGCGGGCCACCTCGGATGGCGCCGCGGGCCACAAGTGGCCCGCGGGCCACGGGTTGGGCACCCCTGACCTAGACTTACAGATCTTCAAAAGAGGGGATGAGTTACATACCAAAACCTTTTTTAAGACCACAGACCGGAATGGGTACATTCCCACCACAAGCTGCCATCACCCGAAATGGATCAATAACATTCCCAAGGGCCAACTCCTCAGAATACGCAGAAATTGCTACAATACTGAGGATTTTCTCATACAGGCAGATTCCCTGATAGATAAATTTGTTGACAAAGGATATGCGCTCGAACATTGAAAAGCGACATCATGGGAATGGATCGCGCTACACTACTGAGGTCAAAGGAGAGGCAACCCAATCAACAACAAACGAATGTATCATTCATTACGGGGTACAACAATCAATTCAAATCAATTGAACACATAATAAGAAAATATTGGCCGATTTTGAAATCAGACGGAACACTGGCTAAACTACTGGACAAAAAAACAAGATTCATATATAGGAAGGCCCCTACACTCAGAAATCACTTGGTGAAGAATGTTATAGATCCCCCAAACCTGTGAAATTGTTTTCAGAACTAAAGGGTTTCTACAAATGTCAAAGATGTCTTGCATGCCGTGTCAGCAAGAAACAGCCTAGGAGAAAAACTTCTTTCAGGTCCAGGACAGGAAAGGAATTCACAATCAAAGAACTAGTCACATGCAATAGTACACATGTTACTTATGTGATCGAATGTCCATGCTGACTGCAATATGTAGGCAGGACCACAAGGCCACTCTGTGTCAGGATAAAGGAACATATAAATAACATTAGGAAGGGTTTCCCTAAACATAATCTCTCCAGGCACTTTGACGAATACCACAAAAGAGATCCCACAGGCCTCATTTTCTATGGCATAGATACTATTAATGATGTCAGGGTCCTGGCCGCCCGGTGCGGCCCAGATTGCCTCCACGTAGGCAAATAGTTACCCCCATGCCCTCCAGGCATCAGCGCGGGCGTTGGCGCGCGCCGCGGGCGCGTGCACGCGCGCGACCGGCCCGCGGGCGCGCTCCCGTGCGCTAATAGCGGGGGCGCGCGCCCGTGCGCGTGCACGTGCACGTTTAGCGCTGTTTGGCGCCAGTGCGCCTATTTAAGGATCAGGGCTGCAGCCCTGCGGTGCTGTTCGTCTGCAGCTCTGACCTGAATCTCCTGTTTGAACCTGCCTGAGCCTATCTGTGATCCTTGGAACCCGACCCGGCCTGTCTGACCCCGCTGACCTCTCTACTCCTTGACCCCGGCTTGCCTGACTCTGCTAAAGGACTTACCACCTGTTGCCGAACCTCTGCCTGTCACTTGACCATCCGTCTGCCTGCCGTCTATGCCTATCTGCCTTCCCTGTGACCCGGCCTGTCTGACTACCTCTGCCGTCCGAGTGTGCCTCTCTCCCGCACAGGATCTGCCTCCGCTGCTGCTGCTCCAGAGACTACCTCTCTCTTCGGTCATCCGACCCCGAGCCTGCTGTGCCACCACCTGCAGTTCCTGCCACCTAAAGACCAGCACCAGCATCCTGCTTCATCCTGCACCAGCTGACTCACCGGACGGACACTCCTACTCCGCTGTGCTCACGGGTCCCCTGTTCCCATTCCAGTGGACCCTGAACCAGAGTCGTAAGAGAGGTCCCCTTCCGTCAAGCCAGGCTCGCCACCAGGTACCTTACAGTACGAACAGCCCAGATGACCGAGCCTGCGGAAGGAACCTCGTCCATGCAGGACTTCTGCTCCCACCTTGCAGCCCTCACCCAAGCAGTGAAGTCTCTACAAGAAGGCTATACCAGGCTAGAGGGACAGGTACAGCAGCTTTCCGGTCCTATGGCCGCTGCACCTCCTGCACCACCAGTCCAACCCACGGTTCAACCTGCAGTAGTGATGCTTCCTCCAGAGCCAAGGGTACCCGTTCCAGAAAGATTCTCAGGAGATCGGTCCAAGTTCCCTGCCTTCCGAGATGCCTGTCAGCTTTATTTTGCACTTCAGCCCAGGACTTTTTCATTGGAAGCCACCAAGGTGGGGTTCGTAGTATCTCTCCTGCAAGGAGAACCTCAATCTTGGGCCCACCGTCTTCTGAGAGTCAATAGCCCACAGATCCAGGATCTTGCTACCTTCTTCCAGGCAATGGAACAACTCTATGACGACCCCAAAGAACCACTACAGCCGAGACCGCCTTATCCACGCTCCAACAAGGCCGTAGAATGGCCGAGGACTACATCTCTGATTTCAGGCGCTGGAGCGTGGACACTCGGTGGAACGATGCAGCCCTTAGGCATCAATTCCGCACAGGCCTATCTGAGAGTCTGAAGGACGAACTGGCTCGAGTGGGGGTTCCCGAGTCTCTGGAGGACCTGATTACTTTGACCATCCAACTGGATCGCCGGCTCCGGGAACGCCGAGCCGAACGTTCCTCTCAACCGACCCGCCCGGCCTGGATGGTGGCAAGGGCACCAACTCCAGCTACCCGCTATTTCCCTGCACCTGCTTCAGCTCCAGCCAGCCCTGCCTTCGACGGCCCTGAACCAATGCAGATCGGACTTATGCGCTCCACCCTGACTCCTGAGGAGCGTGCCAGGCGCCGGCAGCTGAACCTTTGCCTCTATTGTGGTGGCTCTGGACATTACGTAAACAACTGCCCAGTCAAGATCCGTAAGTGTCTTTCTTCTGTCTCTTCTAAACCTGCACCTTGTCCCAGCAACACCACTCACCTGGCTCTTCCCCTCTCGTTGCAGCTTCAAGGAAAGACAATCCACACCAACGCTATCCTTGACTCCGGAGCATGCAGTTGTTTTATCGATGCCACCTTTGCCAACTTACACGGCCTACCCCTCCGAGAGAAGACCCAGGGACTTTCTGTTTTCTTGGCCGATGGGTCACGCATTAAATCAGGTCAAGTGACCCAAGAGACCTTGCCCTTGCCTGCCACCATCTTGTCCCAGCACCAAGAACTATTGATACTGGATGTAATTTCCTCTCCTCTCTTCCCGGTGATTTTGGGCATGCCATGGTTCCAAGCCCACAACCCTTGCATTAACTGGTCAACAGGACAAGTAAAATTCCAGTCCCCTTATTGCCGTCAGCACTGCCTATCTGAGCCCGCTGGGGCGCCCTCTGCTCTGTGTTGCCTGAACTCCGATCAGGACTTGTGCCGGGCCGTGCCCAAAACTTACCACGACTTTCTCGACGTGTTCAGTAAACGAGGGGCAGACTCCCTGCCGCCCCATCGCCCATATGACTGTCCTATCGAGATCCTTCCAGGCGCCGAAATCCCATTCGGTCGCATCTTCCCTTTATCCGAAAAGGAGCAGGAGGCCCTGAAGACTTACATCGCGGAGAACCTCGAAAAAGGGTTTATCCGTCACTCCACTTCCCCAGCAGGCGCAGGGATATTCTTTGTTACCAAAAAGGACCAAACACTCAGGCCTTGTGTGGACTATCGTGAATTAAATAAGGTGACAGTCAAGAACCGATACCCCTTGCCGTTGATACCGGAACTCTTTCAGAAACTACGAACGGCAACTATCTTCTCCAAGCTGGATCTAAGGGGTGCCTACAACCTGGTCCGTATCAGGTCCGGGGATGAATGGAAAACGGCCTTCCGGACCCGCTTTGGTCACTATGAATATCTGGTCATGCCGTTCGGCCTCTGCAATGCCCCTGCTACCTTTCAGCACCTGATCAATGATGTCTTTAGAGACTTTCTGGACATTTTCGTAATAGTATACCTCGATGACATTCTAATTTTTTCCAATTCTCTTGAACAGCACCAGGGGCATGTGGGCAGAGTACTACTTCGTCTCCGGCAGCACGGCCTATATGCTAAGGCAGAGAAGTGTCTGTTTGAACAGCAAGAGATTCAGTTTCTGGGACTCGAGATTTCCCCAGCAGGGATCAGGATGGATCCCCAGAAGGTGACTGCTGTATTGGACTGGCCGGCACCATCGGACAAGAAGGGCATTCAGCGCTTTATAGGATTCGCAAATTTCTATAGAAAATTTATTAAGGGATTCTCTACCATCGTCAACCCTATTATTCAACTGACAAAGCAGGGTACACGCTTCCAGTGGGGCCCCGAGGTCCAGGAAGCTTTTGAAAAACTTAAGAGACTATTCACCTCTGCCCCCATCCTTAGTCACCCCGACCCTGCCCTCCCATACATTCTGGAGGTCGACGCCTCCGAAGTGGCACTGGGAGCGGTGGTATCTCAGCGTCAAGGCAGCAAGGATTTGATGCATCCGGTGGGGTTCTTCTCTCGAAAACTAACTCCTGCAGAGAGGAATTACGACGTTGGAGATCGGGAACTCCTGGCCATCAAGGCGGCTCTGGAAGAATGGAGGTACTTGTTGGAGGGCGCAAGTCATCCGGTATTGGTGTATACCGACCACAAAAACCTCGAGTATCTACGGACAGCCAAGCGACTGAAGCCTCGACAAGCCCGTTGGGCCTTGTTTTTTTCTAGATTTTGTTTTCACATCACCTACCGCCCAGGATCCAAAAACGTGAAACCAGACGCGCTCTCGCGCATGTTCGACAGTCCAAAAGACACAGCAGCTCCGGATACCATCCTATCACCCGGCAACTTCCTACTCATACAACCAGATTTGCTCTCGCAGATTAAGGAGGCATCTGCAAATGACCCAGCGACCCCAGGGGCTCCCCTGACTCCCAGAGACGGCCTCTTTTGGAAGGGAAGCCAAGTTTTTGTCCCGGAACCCGTCCGGACCAAGGTCCTGAATCTGTGCCATGACCACCCTCTGGCAGGACATTTTGGAGTCCGCAAGACTATCGATCTGGTGCAACGCACCTTCTGGTGGCCAAGTCTGAGAAAGGACTGTAAGGAGTACGTCAACGCCTGCCCTGTCTGTACCCGGAGCAAGACCTCAAGAAGCCGAGCTTGGGGCCTTCTTAAACCTCTTCCTGTACCCGATCGTCCATGGAGGATGATCACCATGGACTTTATAGTTGAACTTCCATGCTCAGAGGGATGCACAGCTATTTTCGTAGTCGTAGACCGGCTGTCTAAGATGGCCCACTTTCTGCCCCTTAAGGGAACCCCGTCCGCTTCCGAAACGGCCCGTGTCTTTATCAGGGAGATAATTAGGTTGCATGGGGTCCCTGTCAGCATAGTCTCCGATAGGGGGGTTCAGTTTACGTCCCGTTTTTGGAGGGCCTTGTGTAAATCCCTGAAAATTGAGTTGGCGCTGTCCTCGGCCTATCATCCCCAAACGAATGGACAGACAGAACGTACAAATCAGACCCTGGAACAGTACCTTAGGTGCTTCACGTCCTTTGTGCAGGACGATTGGGTGTCCCTACTACCCTTAGCCGAGTTTTCATACAACAACGCCAACCATTCAGCCACAGGTCAATCCCCCTTTTTCTCCAACTATGGCTTCCACTTATCCTTTCTCCCTGACTTTCTTCCAGAATCCCCGGTTCCAGCGGTGCAGGATACAGTGACCTTCCTCAACCACAACAATCAGATCCTCCAGGAGACGATAACCAAGGCCCAGGCGGACTGCAAAAGGTTCTTTGACCGGAAAAGAAGGGGAGAACTGGACCTCCAGATTGGAGATCAGGTATGGCTTTCCACTATTAACTTGAAGTTACCTTGCCCCTCCAAGAAACTCGCTCCCAAATTTCTAGGACCCTTCTCTGTGAAAAGGAGGATCAACCAGGTGTCCTACGAACTGTCGTTGCCCACCTCAATGAAAATACATCCAGTGTTTCATGTGGCCCTGTTGAAACCCGCTGTACCCGACCCCTTTCCTGATAGGGGAGCTGGACCTCCTGGTCCTGTTCTTGTTGAGGGCGGTGAAGAATACGAGGTGGAGGCCATTATTGATTGCAGGAGGCGGCAGGGGCAGACACAGTTCTTGGTTAAATGGAAGGGGTACGGGGCTGAGGACAATTCCTGGGAACCCGATAGTAACCTTCATGCCAGAAGACTGATCCGTGCCTTCTTTTCTGCCCACCCAGAGAAGAGAAGTCTTTTGGGCACCCGGAGGTTGCCCCTTGTGGGGGGGCAATGTCAGGGTCCTGGCCGCCCGGTGCGGCCCAGATTGCCTCCACGTAGGCAAATAGTTACCCCCATGCCCTCCAGGCATCAGCGCGGGCGTTGGCGCGCGCCGCGGGCGCGTGCACGCGCGCGACCAGCCCGCGGGCGCGCTCCCGTGCGCTAATAGCGGGGGCGCGCCCCCGTGCGCGTGCACGTGCACGTTTAGCGCTGTTTGGCGCCAGTGCGCCTATTTAAGGATCAGGGCTGCAGCCCTGCGGTGCTGTTCGTCTGCAGCTCTGACCTGAATCTCCTGTTTGAACCTGCCTGAGCCTATCTGTGATCCTTGGAACCCGACCCGGCCTGTCTGACCCCGCTGACCTCTCTACTCCTTGACCCCGGCTTGCCTGACTCTGCTAAAGGACTTACCACCTGTTGCCGAACCTCTGCCTGTCACTTGACCATCCGTCTGCCTGCCGTCTATGCCTATCTGCCTTCCCTGTGACCCGGCCTGTCTGACTACCTCTGCCGTCCGAGTGTGCCTCTCTCCCGCACAGGATCTGCCTCCGCTGCTGCTGCTCCAGAGACTACCTCTCTCTTCGGTCATCCGACCCCGAGCCTGCTGTGCCACCACCTGCAGTTCCTGCCACCTAAAGACCAGCACCAGCATCCTGCTTCATCCTGCACCAGCTGACTCACCGGACGGACACTCCTACTCCGCTGTGCTCACGGGTCCCCTGTTCCCATTCCAGTGGACCCTGAACCAGAGTCGTAAGAGAGGTCCCCTTCCGTCAAGCCAGGCTCGCCACCAGGTACCTTACAAATGATCACTTGCGAGGAAAAACAAAAAGATCCAAATCTCACAGAACGAAACGAAATGGATATACCTTTTAGAGACTCTGGTGCCCAAGGGGTTAAATGTGGCTGTAGATCTGAATTGCTTTCTATCCAATTTTTGAACCCTACTTCATCTCATGAGGACCACACCCCCTGATCATTGATACAGAGTTTTTAATTAACCAAATTTGTATTATTTTTGAGGACGCCATATATATATTTATATTCGTTCAGCCTTTTAGATGCCATTTTTTCTGGTCAGTAGGCATCTAGTTCCTTCATATATATACAATTTTTTATATATATATATTTATATATATTTATTATATATATATTATTTATATATGTTTTATATATATATATATATATATATATATATATATATATATATATATATATATATATTATATTTATATATTTTATATACGCATATTTCTCATATATACTGGTAATCCCCTTCTTGGTAATGGTTCTTTGTCAAATATTTTATTCTCCCCTTTCCAGAAACTTTTTTACATAGATCATCTTCACAATATCTCTAATTTTTAGATATTATTTATATGGACCATTTTTTTGATTTTTATATGGACCATTTTACATATTATTCCTTATATCAATGGGTTTCTATATATATTTATTAGATCACCCCCTTTTTTATAGGGGGACACCACCATCGCATTTTATAGTCCTCCAAACTCTGCACTCTGAACTTCTATCACTCAAACCTCTTGTGGTCAATATTGCACCAATTATATAATGTGCACATCGAATTTTCCCATCGTTCACAGAATTATTTTCCATATTATTGGCACGCTCCAGTGCATACGTTCATATTTCTTCTTTTTCTAAATTATTCTAAAATAATTTTTCACTTCTACCACATCACTTGTTCACTCTATTCTAGTATCCAGCATCTGGACTTCTCACAAGATGCACTTTCCTCTGCACTTTTATGTCTCCCTTCAGGGATTCTATATGATTGTTAATATATTACCAGCGCTTTGACCTGATTAAAGTAGTTGCCGCGCCATGTCATTTTTTAGTTTAGCCACTAGAGGGGGAGGGTAGAGTGTACGACCATCCCCTGCCCTTGGTATGGATAACATTGCTTTCCGATGGGCGTCCCCCATATGGTTATCTTCCTCCCCATTGATTGGCCGGCGCGGCTACACCTTTTATGTATTTAAGACGTATGGTGTACCAAGATGGCCGAGCCTCAGACGACGTCCTATGACGAAACGCGTAAGGCGGGACTATCGTGGTACGCAATACGTCACATCCGGCCAGCCTCCACTTCCGGTTTTGTAGTTCGCGCGCCCGTGGAACGCACGCCGCATACCCGGAAGGGCTGTGCAATAACGCCGGCTCTTATCCCTGTTTTTGTACGGGCTTGTTAGCCCTTTGCTTTTCCCAGTCATACCACTTGGTGGATGACAATTTTAATGCATTTACTTAATAAATTTCGTAATTTAAAAAAAAAAAAACGGAGTTACGCTATGATTCCATCCCTTCCCCATACTCTTTTCATCTGAGCACACCGGATAGCCAAGAAACGAGGATCTAGCTGGCACGGACCCCCCTGGAGAATGAGGACCCGTCTGACCCGGACGAGAGGAATCCGTGTGGATAACCACTTCTATGCCCATTACCCCTGCAGGGGCTGGGCACTCCGGTGAGTGCAAGCACATTAGGGACACAATCGGAAGGAGGGGAGTACGGGACCCCCGCAGCTGCTAGTTATCCATCACACTGCCAAGAACAATCGCACCATTCACTGGGTGCAGAGTGCATCTATTATCTTTTTGCCTACAGCTTCCCCGCACTCATCACATGGCAGAGTGCCTACTGCCTACATCTTATTTGTTATCAATATATAACACCACTGGATTTTTTTGAACTTTTATATCACATACTGCTAACTGGATATTCACCACATTTTTATGCTAATTGAACTCATTGGATTATTTATACTCTACTACCATACTTAGCCATATTAGATCTTGAGCTTAGCATGTACAGTATACCTGCACCTCACTTTTTTATGGTTTAGCAGCATATTTATTCATTTATTTTTTACTGCTATAATATTATTTGTATATATTTATGCACGTGCACTTTTCTCTATTTATATTGTCCTTTTTTCCACATATTGTCTTTTTATCCAATTATCGCTGTTTTTTTTCACTGAACACTTTGGTCTATTTATACACTTTTAATCAGTGTGATCTTGTTGCTATACTATTGCTGACTCATTTATCCAGTCTTTGCTTTTTTGCACTTGCGTTTATGACTCTACCTACTTATCTCCCAATTTTGATATAAATAATTTTATCCTTTATACAACTTTACCCTTGAACAGCGCCAACACCCCTTATTTCTATTTTCTCAAGGTTCCTATGTATATTTATAAACAATATTCCACCCATAATCCCCATGTAGAAAAATAATTATATGCATATTCATATCAGAAATGGGTTAAATAGGTTCCTATGTATATTTATAAACAATATTCCACCAATAATCCCCATGTAGAAAAATAATTATATGCATATTCATATCAGAAATAGGTTTAATATATTGCTATGTATATTTATAAACCATAGTCCACCCATAATCCCCATGTAGAAAAATTATTATATGCCTATTCTTATCAGAAATAGGTTTAATATGTTGCTATGTGTGTTTAACTACAATATTCCACCCATAATCCCCATGTAGAAAAATAATTATATGCATATTATTATCAATAATGGTTTAAACATGTTAATTGTCAGGAGTTAACATGATATTCCTCCCATAAACCTTGTGATAAATAATTATTCTACCCATATTCCCATCAAAAACAGGTGAAATGTAACTTTTACATTACTTCTGTATAATTTACTATGATCCTGTTGTATATATATCAGCAAGTGAACAGTTAAACATTTCCAACTGCTTCTTGCAACATTTTATCAAGTACTGTAGGAAACGACAGAGTCATTACCATAAATGTGTATAAAGTACACTGACATCTAGTGAGAGTTCTCAGTATTGCAGCCAATAATCCAATCATCCCATCATCCCAATATGCAGATTAGTACGTCCCCTGCTCCTCTGCCAATCCCTTCACTGGCTTTCCCTACCCCACTGTAAAAAAAAATTAAATGCTAACCATAACATACAAGGCCATTCACAACATTGCCCCCATCTACATCACCAACCTCATCTGCAGATATCGCCCAAATGCTCCGCTCCTTCCAGGACCTCCTGCTCTCTAGCTCCCTTGTTACCTCCTCCCATGCTTGCCTTCAGGACTTCTCCAGAGCCTCTCCCATCCTCTGGAACTCCCTGCTCCGGTATATCCGTATATATGGTAGAGGTTGACCGATATGGGTTTTCCTCTGGCCGATGCCGATATTTAGAAATTGCAGCGGCCGTTGTCCGATATACAGTGGTGTGAAAAAGTGTTTGCCCCCTTCCTCATTTCCTGTTCCTTTGCATGTTTGTCACACTTAAGTGTTTCGGAACATCAAACCAATTTAAAAAATAGTCAAGGACAACACAAGTAAACACAAAATGCAATTTGTAAATGAAGGTGTTTATTATTAAAGGTGAGAAAAAATCCAAACCATCATGGCCCTGTGTGAAAAAGTGATTGCCCCCCTTGTTAAAACATACTATAACTGTGGTTGTCCACACCTGAGTTCAATTTCTCTAGCCACACCCAGGCCTGATTATTGCCACACCTGTTCACAATCAAGGCATCACTTAAATAGGAGCTGCTTGACACAGTAAGGTCCACCAGAAGATCCTTAAAAGCTACACATCATGCCGAGACCCAAAGAAATTCAGGAACAATTGAGAAAGAAAGTAATTGAGATCTATCAGTCTGGAAAGGGTTATAAAGCCATTTCCAAAGCTTTGGGAATCCAGCGAACCACAGTGAGAGCCATTATCCACAAATGGCGAAGACATGGAACAGTGGTGAACCTTCCCAGGAGTGGCCGGCCGCCCAAAATTACCCCAAGAGCGCAGCGACGACTCATCCAAGAGGTCACAAAAGACCCCACAACAACGTCCAAGGAACTGCAGGCCTCACTTGCCTCAGTTAAGGTCAGCGTTCATGCCTCCACCATCAGGAAAAGACTGGGCAAAAATGGCCTGCATGGCAGAGTTCCAAGGAGAAAACCACTGCTGAGCAAAAAGAACATCAAAGCTCGTCTCAATTTCTCCACAACACATCTTGATGATCCCCAAGACTTTTGGGACAACATTCTGTGGACCGATGAGACAAAAGTGGAACTCTTTGGAAGGTGTGTGTCCAAGTATATCTGGCGTAGAAGGAACACTGCATTTCAGAAAAAGAACATTATACCAACAGTAAAATATGGTGGTGGTAGTGTGATGGTCTGGGGCTGTTTTGCTGCTTCAGGACCTGGAAGACTTGCCGTGATAAAAGGAACTATGAATTCTGCTGTCTACCAAGAGATCCTGAAGGAGAATGTCCGACCATCTGTTCGTGTACTCAAGCTGAAACGAACTTGGGTTCTGCAGCAGGACAATGATCCTAAACACACCAGCAAGTCCACCACCGAATGGCTGAAGAAAAACAAAATGAAGACTTTGGAGTGGCCTAGCCAAAGTCCTGACCTGAATCCTATTGAGATGTTGTGGTATGACCTTAAAAAGGCCGTTCATGCTCGAAAACCCTCTAATGTAACTGAATTAGGACAATTCTGCAAAGATGAGTGGGCCAAAATTCCTCCAGGACGCTGTAAAAGCCTCATTGCACGTTATCGCAAACGCTTGGTTGCAGTTGTTGCTGCTAAGGGTGGCCCAACCAGTTATTAGGTTTAGGGGGCAATCACTTTTTCACACAGGGCCATGATGGTTTGGATTTTTTTTCACCTTTAATAATAAACACCTTCATTTACAAATTGCATTTTGTGTTTACTTGTGTTGTCCTTGACTATTGTTTAAATTGGTTTGATGTTCCGAAACACTTAAGTGTGACAAACATGCAAAGGAACAGGAAATGAGGAAGGGGGCAAACACTTTTTCACACCACTGTATGATGCCGATTTTTTTATTTTATTTATTTATTTATTTATAATTTTTTGGGCCTATATGTAAGGCCGATTTTTTTTTTTTTCCTTCATCTCATAAAATCTAACAGTTATACCCCTTTACACTGGGGCATTTTTCAGGTGCTTTTGGGCTAAAAATAGCGCCTGTAAAGTGCCTGCAAAACGCCTCCCCTGCAGTTTCAGTGTGAAAGCCCAAGTGCTTTCACACTGAGGCGTTGCGCTGGCAGGATGTTAAAAAAAACGTCCTGCAAGCACCACTCGACCACTCCTGCCCATTGAAATGAATGGGCACCGCTGCCCATTTTTAGCGGCTGCTGAAGCGCCTGCAAAGCGATTCGGCAGTGGCGCTTCACGGGCACATTTAACCCCTTCCTCAGCCGCTATCTGGGTTATAAGCGCCCTGCTAGCAGCCGAATAGCCCCGCTAAAATGATGGTAAAGCGCCGCTAAAACTAGCAGCGTTTTACCGCCAGCGCCTGCCCGCTCCAGTGTGTAAGCAGCCTTAAGTAATAAGTGATACAGAAAATGTCTTACATTTAAACATTTATTAAACAAAACAAACCTCCAATCCGTTCACTTGTATGTATAATTTATATTAAAAAAAATATATATATACCTTAAATATTAAATACAAAAAAACAGGTAATCAAAACTTTTGGATTAAAAAAAATGGGCTAACTTTACTGTTTTTTATTTTAATTCATTAGTGTATTTTCTCTATCATTCACTGACTGACACAGCTCCATTAATCTAGACCGTAGGGTTATTATGCCACCTTCAGGAGAGGACTAGGCAGAACATGTTATACATGTGAAAAAAACAGAACTTTACAGTTCTGCCCAGGGGGCGGTCCCTCGAGTAATAACCCCTCAGCCTGCTTCCTGCAGCCCAGTTTTTTTTCTGCCTAGTGAAGGACATGGACCCTAGGATCTCTGCGGGACCATAGGTCCTGGGATTTTTTGCTGAATGTTTGCCTTTTGCGCAAGATTTAAGATCCTGTGATCTGCTATTAACAGCCGGCTGGGTGACAGGCTGGATATTCTATATCCTTGTAGTCTCCCCAGCCTGGCCATCGCTACAGGCTACACGCTGGGTCGGCCACAACATGCCCCTCAGGCTCCAGGGGCGGCCGGTGAGAGAACGCTCTGGGGCACACATATGACTGGACTACCGGTGTCCTTGTCACAGTGTGCCATGGCCAGCAGCCACCCTGTACTGCTCGGAGAGTGGGTCTGTGATGGGATGTCCCCAGCTCGTCTGGATGGTAAGTACAGCTCTCCCTGCCTTGGTGGGATTGAGCAGCTGGGCATTCCCTGGGAGGTCGATTAGGGGGTCCCTCTCCTCCCTCTCTTCTCTCCCTGTCCCTATACCCCCCTGTGGGGGATGCTGCATGATGGGCTGCTGAGCGGTGTGTGTACCTGTAGCCAGGAGTCCCCTGGGGGGCTCTCACCTTAGATTGGGGGCTGCGCTGGGTGTCTGTGTCCCTGGGTGTCTGTGGTCTCCCCGCTGGGTGTCTGCATGTGCTGATCGCCACAGCGCTGTTCTGCTGCCATTTTCTCTGTCCTTTCACTGTGTACAGTTATTTGTCGGCCATTTTTGGTGTGCCTCAGTGGAAAGCATGGTCAGGGGCCATTTTTCTGTAGCTCGGCGGACATTTTTTCTGTGATTATGTCCTTTATACAGGGCGGCGGCATTTTGTTGTAGCCCAGCATGGTTTTTATGCTCAGTGATGGTCCCTGCTACTCAGAACGGCGCGGTTTTGTGCTCAGGACACCTGGGAGCTGATACTGGATGCAGGCACCTGTATCTAAACGGTGCAGTACTCGGTCGGGGTGGTGAGTTCTGCGGTGGTCGTCGTTGCGCTTCTGCATGCAAGTCCTTGGCCTCATGGTGGCCTCCTTCGAGGCGGTACCGGATGCCCAGTTTCACACCAGAGTCTTGCAGAAGGAGATATTGACAAAATGGAACAAATCTCCGCTGGATCGGCAGATTCGGGTGAGCCAGTCAGTCAGGGACTCCCTGCTCTGGTGGCTGAGGTCCCCAGCATTTCGGTTTGGGAAGTCGTTCCTACCTCTACATTGGACAGTGATCACAACGGACGCCAGCCTGACTGGCTGGGGGTGGAGTACTGGGAGTACAGTCGACCCAGGGCCTCTGGTTGCCGATTAATGTGCTCGAGCTCTCTACATGGTGACGAGACTAAGAGGGTGTCCGATCCGGATCCAGTCAGACAATGCCACATCGGTGGCATATGTCAACCATCAAGGAGGAACAAGAAGCTCGGCTGCAGCACGGGAGGTCGCTCACATACTTCAGTGGGCAGAGCAACATGTACCGGCCATTTACATCCCGGGAGTAGAAAACTGGCAGGCGGACTACCTAAGTTGCCAGATGCTGGACCCAGGAGAATGGGCGTTGCATCCGGAGGTGTTCAGGCTACTGTGCCTATGGTGGGGCACACCAGACGTGGATCTTCTGGCATCCCGTCTCGATCGGAAGGTGCCGAGATTCGTATCCAGGACAAGAGATCCTTTGGCAGACGCGCTGGTGGCTCCGTGGGGTCAGTATTGACTGATATATGCCTTTCCTCCACTAAATCTGTTACCACATCTGCTCTGCAGAGTGGAGGCTGAGGGGATTCCAGTAATACTGATTGCCCCAGATTGGCCTCCGTGCCCCTGGTGCGCCAACCTAGTACGATTGGTTGCGGACGCTCCCTGGCGACTAGCGTTACGAGAGGACCTTCTGTGTCAAGGTCCAATTCTCCATCCTTGGCACGGTCCCTACCGTGCCTTTTAGACGGCCAGACGTGGTCGCGCCCCAAGTGGCTCTGGGTGGTATTGAACTCATGACTGTCAGTTGTTGCTCCTGTTTCTTTACCTCTGAGCCACACCTCAGTTCTAGTCAGCCTGCTTTTCAGCCATGCCTAGTTTAGCATAAAGTACTGTGGGCAATTCTCTGTTTGTACCTGTCACTCCTGGATCAGCTGAGGCAGGTTACCTTATTAGCTGGGTATAAAACCCTGTCTCACTCTGAGGGCTTTGGCAGTTCATTTTGTCATGTTTACCAAGTGTTCTTGTGCTCCTGGCTTCTGTTGCAGAGTTCCAGTGTTCCAAGACTGACCCAGGCTTCAGACCCTGGCTTTGTTTATCGTTATCCTGACTTCTGGAAATCCCTGACTGCGGCTTTGCCTTGACTATCCCTTGGCTATTCCTGTCAAGCCCCGTGCACATATTCACAGCCCAGGTAGCTTATCTCTTTGTTACCATGGGCTGTGTTTATTTGCAAGGGTGAGCGTACATCTCTGCGCCATGGACAGATTGTGGTACAGGCCTACGCCTTGAAGGGGCAGGTGCCCCCCTTTTCTGTCACGGCCCATTCCACCAGGGCAATTGGAACCTCTTGGGCTTCCCGACATCAAGCGTCAGTCGCTCAAGTGTGTAAGGCGGTGACTTGATCGTCTGTTCACACTTTTACCAAATTCTACAAAGTGGATGTAAATGCATCGTCTGATGCCTACCTTGGCCGCAAAGTTTTGCAGGCAGCCGTGTAATGTTGCAATTCTGCACTCTTTATTCTGTTTTAAAAATAGTTACCTTTTGAGTATTAATGCACTGTTGCATTTGTTGACCGCAAGTTCAGATGTGGTTGGTTAAAATGGTGTCTCCCCTGTTAGGGAGCACTGTTGGTTGTGGGTGAAGTTTTATGCTGTTCCCACCCCTCGATTTGACACTGCTTAGGGACGTCCCTATGGTCAAGATTATTGGAGCTGTGTCAGTCAGTGAACGAAAGAGAAAATAGGATTTTTGTACTCACCGTAAAATCCTTTTCTCTGACGTTCACTGACTGACACAGCACCCTCCCCTCCTATTCATTTACGTTATACTGCTTGTTGACGTACTGAGCTGCAGAAAGCAGGCTAAGGGGTTATTACTAGAGGGACCGCCCTCTGGGCAGAACTGTAAAGTTCTGTTTTTTTTTTTTTTTCACATGTATAACATGTTCTGCCTAGTCCTCTCCTAAAGGTGGCGTAATAACCCTACGGTCAAGATTAATGGAGCTGTGTCAGTCAGTGAACTTCAGAGAAAAGGATTTTACGGTGAGTACAAAAATCCTATTTCTCCTATAACCTTCCAGGACGGCACGCATGAGATGAGGGCTCCTCCCTACAGGAAACACAATCACATGACAGCTTTGTTATAAGTCCCCACCCTCCCCCTTGATCCTCAGTATTAACTGTGTTTCTCCCGAACACAGCAGCATGTTTGTTTTTTTCTAAACCGAATGACCAGGGAGGGTCTGACGGTACCCCTGTTGAGACAGGTTTTGGGGAGGGCTGAACGAACCTGTAAGGCTTGTCCTTTCTCACAGGTCGCCCCCATATCAGCACTAGCGCTCTGGCTACAGGAGGCACGCCATCGCTAAAGCTGTTTTGAATTCACCGCCAGCCGCTCTCCACTGTTCCAGTCCACAGGAAGTCTTGTCCTCCAAGCCTCGCTCTGAGGACGACAGCGTCATAGGAAGTGGGCAGAGGCGAGCGGCGCAACCCGGAAGTCGTATACACCGGGAGAAGCGTGGAGAGACCTCAGCTATCGGCTGCAGCGTTGGCGGTGTGAGGCGGTCGGCTGACTATGCCTTCCCCACCCGATGGTATTAGCAGCAAAAGACCTTGCTAAACCTCTTCATGGAACAGGAAGAGGGGAAAAGCTTCTACTGCGGGCAGATCCAGGTCGGGGCCCGGTGAGTACAAAACCCCCCTTGGAAAGAGAGCAGACGAAGGGATAAGTAGATACAGACTCCTGGGAAGGAATCAGTGACAGAGTCAGGACAGGCTGACCTCTTAAACTTGACCCTTCCTTTCTCTCCGGTACAAGCCTGCAGTCTTGGGGGTAGACATATAATGTGATGTATTTATGTCTCCTGTGTTACAGAGTCCCCCAGCGGAGTCCAGGAGGGCCCAGATAAACGCCCTCCTGCCGCTTTAGGGCATAGCTCCTCAAGATAAACTCCCAAAACCATTCTGCTATAAATGTATAAACAAATTAGCAGGTAAAGAGGCCTCGGCATTGATGAAAGAGTTTTCTCTCATCCATACAGACAAATGTGGGCAACCTGTGAAGCCCTCTGTGTTGCCGCCGGGTCAATTGCCCAGGGCCTTGAGACGGAGGAGCTTACCCCTAGAGGAGGCACACCTTCCCAAGAAAGACTCTCTGGAAGGGGACCTAGCGCCCCTATCCTACCCTCGCAGTCACTCCTGCTTGCCTAGATAGGATAGCCAGACTAGATCCGAACGAAAAATGTTTGGTCCTGGCTCTTTCCTCTCCCCTTTTAAAAAAGGGGGGGTCCCGGGAGAGGTAGGTTGTGTGACTCATAAAAACACACACATATCTGGGGTCCTGAGGTGGGAAAAGCGAGCCCTTTGGCTGGGGTAAAAGAAAACAATACGTACTTCCCTTTTTACCTTGGGCGCCTAACAGCAAAGTCCCTAATAAAAGCCAAGGGGTTTGAGGGTGTTAAGATAGGAGTCCCTCCCTCTAGCCAGAGTGCTATTACCCTTTCCCTTGTGTCTGGGAACAAATAGCCCAAAAACTTCAGCTAGACCAATGTACACAGCTTCCTTGTAAATCAGATGCTGTGATTATTGCAAAACTAGCTTACCAGCCGACCACTGTAAACCCTAATATAGCACGTCAATATGGGTGAATTTAGTGAAGAGGGGTGCTCTGTTAGACACCGTCTCTTACAGGCTGTTCCTACCACCAAGCAGGGAAGTTTATGAGGTGGTTTACAGGAACCTGAAAATCCCAGGAATAAAATAGATTTCCCCTGGTCAGCAAATTGCACACCAGGTAATCTAAATCTAGTCCAGCTGCTATGAATTTAGCAGGTGGCTTCATAATGGTGCATTTAGAGGGGGAGGGGTACCCGTGTGAACATCTAAAGTTCCAACCTATTACTTCCCCCTTAGGCCCCTTTCACACAAGGCAGATCTGTATTGTTCCCCCCCGTGAATATCCGCTGCCCAGCGGGGATCGCACTGCTGATCCCCGCTGAGCTGGCTGATGACAGGGCGGTCCCTGCATGCTGTGCACGCCCTGTCAGTTCTCCGCTCTCCTCTATGGGGGATCGGATGAACACGGACCGTCTGTCCGTGTTCATCCGATCCGCTCTGCAGACGGATGAAAAAAATTGGGTTTTCCTCCGTCTGCAGAATCAGACAATTGCGGAGGCGGACGATAGCGGGTGTCAGCGGATGCTCATCCGCTGACACCCGCTATCCCATAGACATGCATGTATGTCCGTTTTTCATCCAAAAAAGGATGGATGAAAAACAGACATACGGTCCGCATGTGTGAAAGGGGCCTAACACTGCTGCAATCAGTGTGCAAGAGTTAATCAAACCCTCCTGTGGTTTAGGCTACAACTCACCTATGAGCGGTACAAGAAGCATTAAATGCTAACCCGCAACCATTAATTGATGGCTTCCTGGGACAAAACTCTGCAAAAGCTACATAAACTAGCCTGCATCTAGTGGAAGTCCTACAGGTGTCTGATTACCTCCAGGCCAAGACTGTGATCATCCCTCTGTGACTGATCTCTGCTGGTCAAGACCTCAGGGGTCTCAAACTGGCAGCCCTCCAGCTGTTGCAAAACTACAAGTCCCATCACGCCTCTGCCTGTGGGAGTCATGCTTGTAACTGTCAGCCTTGCAATGCCTCATGGGACTTGTAGTTCCTCAACAGCTGGAGGGCCGCCAGTTTGAGACCCACGCCTTAGATGCTTGGGAGGCTTGGACTCCCTTCCACCTGTGGTGGGTCAGCTACTCCTACTCAGACTTTTGCAGTAGTAGGGTAACAACTACCACTACTGTGGTATAGTCTCACACCTCAGACCTCCACTATTTGGAGCTATCATGCTCTGTCACTGGTGAGGGAGTAATATCAAAAATTCAGGCTAAGCCTAGGATAGATTGTCTGTCGGACCGCACATCAGAAATACACACCATGGGGAGTTGGTTTGGTGTCTTTTCTGTGGTTTAACTATCTCATGGCTCAATAGAAATGCATAAGACTGATTATGTGACTGTACACTGTGACATATCAGAAACGCATAACATGGAATAAGTTGTGACATAACCGTATGTTATTTCCAACTAGAAAGGTACAACAAAAAATTGTCAGCAGCATTTTTTGTTGATTATATGACTATACAAGTTGCTATTCAGAAACGCACAACATTGAGTTTTTTACTAGTGCCAGTTCTGTTGGATATACGAGTGTACAAGTTGCTATTCAAAAACGCACAGCATTGATTTTGGTGCTAGTGACATTTCTGTTATGGGACTGTGCAGTATTGTTAATCAGAGGTGCACAGCATTGAGTTCCTGCTAGTAACAGTTCAGTCGGTTATACGACTGTACAAGTTTCTATTCAGAAAACGCACAGCATTGAGTTGTTGCTAGTGACATTGCTGTTACGGGACTGTGCAGCATTGTTAATCAAAAGTGCACAGCTTGAGTCTTAGCTGGTGACAGTTCGGTTGAGTATACGACTGTACAAGTTGCTATTCAGAAACGCACAGCATTGGGTTTGTTACTAGTAACATTGCTGCCATGGGACTGTGCAGTATTGTTAATCAGAAGTGCACAGCATTGAGTTTTCCTGCTAGTAACAGTTCACGACTGTGCAAGCTGATATTCAGAAACGCACAACATTGGGTTTTTGCTAGTGATATTTCTGCTGGTTATGCGACGGTACAAGTCACTGTTTAGAAACGCACAGCGTTGAGTTCGTTGCTAGTGACATTTCTGTTATAGGACTGAGCAGTGTCACTTATCAGAAGTGCGCAACATTGAACTATTGTTAACGTCTCTGTTGATTCTTTGACTATACCCTGTTAATCAGTGTGTTAGTGTCACTCTGGTTATGACTGTACGTGGTCCAGCACCAACAATACACGACCGTAGGTCACAGGTGTCTTGTCGGTTATCATAGGGGGCTGGCTAATGCGACTGCATTGTCTTGATCATTAGAAATGCACTCCAGGTGTGAGTATAATTTCTGTGGGTTATATGGCCGTACGGGTTCAGTATCAGGAGTTCACAACACCATACTGATTCTTGGCCTTCTGTCCGGTATATATTACCTTACGGTACATCAGAAAACACAACAGTGAAAGGTGTCAGTGTCTTCTGTTTTTCATATTGGTTACTCAGAAAAACACTACTTTTTGCATTTGTTAGTGTCCTTTCTGTTAGATATATGACCTTACCTTGTTGAACATAAGCACACATTTTAAGGTGTACATCAGAAAATGCAACAGGGAAGGCTGGGTGTGTCTCCCTGTTTCTGTGTTCCATATAAAGCCTGAGCGGACTACCCCTCAGAAATACAGGGTTTATGGCATGTATATCTGTGATATTAATTATATAATTGTCACTTTTTTATTCCAGACTTTATTTTCCATGCACATGGAAGAAACAGAGGTTCTGACTGCCTGGTTAGTGAGCGCCAGATCCTAAGACTGGCCATACACCTATAGATTATCTTCAGATTTTCTATGGTCAGATGGAAAAAGTGGAACAGATTCCTCCATCTTCGCTGAACTGTGTGGATGGAAGAATCTCCCACTGGCCCAAGCTTCCATATCTTGCTAGTCGGCCCCGCTGGCTCTCACAATACCTGAACATTCTGATTGGGTGCAGGCATTGTTTAGGTTGAGAGCCAGCGGGCCGAATAGCAAGATACTGAAGCTTGGCCCAGTGGGAGATTCCTCCATCCACACAGTTTAGCATACATGGAGAAATCTGTTGCACTTTTTCCATCTAACGATAGAAAATCTGCAGATAATCTATAGGTGTATGGCCAGCTTTAAGAACAAGGACTGCTCAGAGAAAATATTAAATACCCTCTTCCTGGGTAGAAAACCAGTGACTTAAAAGATTTATTCTAAAGTGTGGAAGATCTTCTGTTCCTGGGGTAAAAGAAAGGCAGATAACCTCCGCCACTGCTCCAGTTATCCTGGAGTTTCTCCAGGACGGAGTAGACTCAGATAGCGCCCCTCTCGGTCTACCTCAATATAAGGTTGGCAAAAGAAAATCCTCATCCAACCTTTTTCTGTTGGCCAGGAAAAAGATGTTTCCTGTCGTTTAAAAGTAGTTTCCATCCATGGGACCTAACAAGGGTATCAGAGGTGTTATCTAAACACCCTTTTGAACCTCTAGAGGAGGTTCCCTTTAAGTTGTCTAACCTTAAAATGATCATTTAGGTTAGCAGTTGCTATGGCCAGGAGGGTCGGGGACCTGCAAGGTCCGTCCATGAAGGAACCCTTCCTATTTGGTACAGCCAGCTAGGGTCACCCCTAGGGCAGATCCCTTATATTTACCAGAGGTAACATCCTTATTTCATAGGACGTAAACCATAAAGTTGCCGTCCTTCTATGATAAACCAAAAAATTAGAAAATAAATATTCATGGTCTAGATATAAGAAGAATGCCTCCTTAACTATCTAGAAAGACAAAGAGTTTTAGGAGGTCCAGTCACCTGCTAGTTTTATACGCCGAGTCTAGAAAAGGGCTACAGGCTTCAGAAGCCTTAGTATCTAGTTGGATCAGAGAAGCTATCTCTGTGGCGTATGAAGTTCTGGAGTTCCAGCACCAGCAAAAGTTAAAGCTCATTCAACCAGGTCACTAGCAATGTCCTGGGCTAAAAAAGCAGGGGCCTCCTGGGAACAAATCTGCAGAGCAGCCACTTGATCCAGTCAGGATACATTCCTAAAGCACTACCGTGTAGAAGTATTGCCACAATCAGATTGGGCTTTCGGTTGGAAAGCCCTACAAGCAGTGGTCCCACCCTGAAGGTAGGCCTGGGGGTTACTTGATTATCCTCTCATGTGTGCCGTCCTGAAAGGTTATAGGAGAAAACCTATGTTAGACTTACCGGTAACGGTATTTCTACGAACCTTCCAGGACGGCAGGCCTACTTCCCACCCTATGTGGAAGGAAAGACTAGCTAAGCGCTAGGTGGTAAGTACCTACATAGGGCAATGCTCCTTGTGAAACAGTTCAGGATTACTTTATTACATACTGAGGATCAAGGGGGAGGGTGGGGACTTATAACAAAGCTGTCATGTTATTGTGTTTCCTGTAGGGAGGAGCCCTCATCTCATGTGTGCCGTCCTGGAAGGTTCGTAGAAATACCCTTACCGGTAAGTCAAACATAGGATTTTTTCCAGAAAAATTGTGTTTGAAAGACCGCTGTGCAAATACTGTGTGACCTAAAATATTGCAACAACTGCTATTTTATTTCCTAGGGTCTCTTCTGAAAAAATATATATAATTTTTGGGGGTTCTAAGTGATTTTCTAGCAGAAAATACAGGATTTTTACTTGTAAGCAACAAGAGTCAGAAAAGATTTGGTCTTAAAATGGTTAAACTGAGAACTCCTACACAAGTTCAGTTCATTGATAAGTAGAAACATTGTATCTCTTTAGCTTCTTTTCTCAGACTTGGCAGGCTGCCCAGATAGGAGAAACAAGTCGCTCCACTGAAGACTTCAGGCAACTTGCATTGACTTCTATTACAGAAGTCATTTGCAAGTCACGCTGAAGTTATAATCAGCCTTTTTTTCAGCACAATCGGCCGATGCCGATAAATTATAAAACGCCAAATATCGGCCGGCCGATAAAACGATCAACCTCTAATATATGGTATATCAGCCCCTAACCTGTCCACCTTTAGGAGATCCCTGAAAACTCATTTATTCAGGAAAGCCTATCCCACACCCACCTAACAACTGTCCCTGAGCCACCCACATCAAATCATTTTCTGCAGCTATTACCTTTTGTACCACCACCCCCTCCCTTTAGAATGTAAACTCTACGAGCAGGGCCCTCCTGTACCTTTTTGTATTGAACTGTACTGTAATTGTGTTGTCCCCCCTATACATTGTAAAGCGCTGCGTAAACTGTTGGCGCTATATAAATCGTGAATAATAATAATACATTGGTGATCAGTGGGAAGAATGCTCCTTGCATTGGTGGTCAGTGGGAAGAATGCTCCTTGAATTGGTGGTCAGTGGAAAGAATGTCCCTTACATTGGAGGACAGTGGGAAGAATTTCCCTTACATTGAAGGTCAGTGGGAAGAATGCCCCTTACATTGGTGGTCTGTGGGAAGAATGTCCCTTACATTGGAGGTCAGTGGGAATAATGTCCCTTACATTGGAGGTCAGTGGGAAGAATGTCCCTTACATTGGAGGTCAGTGGGAAGAATGTCCCTTACATTGGAGGTCAGTGGGAAGAATGTCCCTTACATTGGAGGTCAGTGGGAAGAATGCCCCTTACATTGGTGGTCAGTGAAAATGATATAAAGTAAATAAAAACTATTTAAAAAAAATGTAAAGCACACGCTCTGTGTAAAGCTTTATGTAGGATGAGCAAATGTATGTAAACAATAATGGCGCCACACATGTATGGAATAGTCGGGAATGTTGGAGTAAGAGCAATTCTAGGGCCATCATTTTGTAACATGCTGGACAGAGCTTTTTATTTTTTGTATATTTTTTATCAAACTGTTCAGCTAAGAAGACATTTGTTGCACCTGTTATATTGTGTCAATTTATGAAATCCTTAATTTTGGAAATATACCGTTGTTGCGCTTTTAATGTAAGTTTATTTTTCTTTATATTCTATAATAAACATTTATTTTGAACATACTGCAGAGAAATTCTGTGACGAACGCATGTAGTGTGGACGGTACAATATGTAGGTGGGGATTTGTGTGGGTGGGGACGGGCCCCAGGATCGCCTATTGCCCGGGGGCCCCATGAGTTGTCAGTCTGCCCCTGGTTCCAAAGCTAAGAAATCATATACTAACAAGCTATGACCTTAGTAGGGCAGTTCCTTCATCGGAGAAATTTAATACATTCCAGAGATTCCAGGTTTTTGAGTATTTCCCACGGTTATGTTGCGCAGTAAGGACTAAATCCTCCATCTTGTTCATCTCCTCCACCTTCCGCAGCCAACACGCGATGGTCGGAGGGGCCTGTTTCCAGAAAAGTGGGATACATGCCTTAGCGACGTTAAGTAGATGTCGCACTAGCGATTTTTTTGTAAAGCTTAGTCTGGATTTTTGAGAGGTGTAGTAGAAAGAACGCTGCATCATCTGGGATCTTATATTCTGTGAAATTCTGTGTTATATGGCGTACCTGCCCCCCCAAAGAAAAAGGTTTTTTTTAGGCTTGGGCAGGACCAGAAGATGTGTAGCAATGAAGCCTCCCCCTTCCCACAGCACCAGCAATGGTCTGAGTCTGTGGGGAAGCACTTGTGTAGTCTGCATGGTGTAAGGTACCATCTGGACAATAATTTATAGTTTGTCTCCTGAATTTTGGTGCATATAGATGATTTAGCGGCACAGCTGATGGTGTTTTTGTATCGTTGAAAATTTAAAGTTGAGATCCCTCAAACAAGGATCCGGCCTAAATGAGTGGCCTGATAGTATTGTCTGAGGTCAGGCAGTGCGAGGCCCCCGTTCTGTTTAGGGAGTGACATTAGTTTGCAACGTAAGCAGGGTTTTTTATGAGCCCAAATTAAGTGAGTAAAGAGTACATGCACTTGCTTGAAAAACGAGTGTGGAATATGTACAGGCAGAGCTTGAAAAAGATATTTGGGCAGGATACACATTTTTTATGAGATTGCATCTGCCGAACCAGGAATGTAATCCCTTGTTCCATCTCTCCAATAAAGTAGCTACAAATAGGTGGGAAGTTTAATTCGTATGTGTGTGAGATGTCTTTTGGTATTTGGGTACCCAAATATTTTAAGGCTGAGTTCGTCCATTTAAATCGAAAGCTAGATTGCATAAACTGCAAGGAGTGGGGGGGGGGGGGGGGGGGGGGGGGGGGGGGGGGGGAGATAGCAACTCCCATGGCTTCGGACTTTGAAAAGTTTATTTTTAGATTCGACAGAGCTCCGTATGGGTCAAATTCCTTGAGAAGGTTCAGCAGAGAAATCGTAGGATTTGTTAGTGAAAAAGGTAAATCGTCCACGTATGCTGAGATTTTGGGCAATCCCTGTATGTCTGGGTTCATTCTTATTTTCGTTCCATTTCGAATAGGAAATGGGGACGATGGCAGACAATTGGCCTTCACCTGTGCTGTTGGGTTGGAGTATATATTGCCTATCCAGCAGAGCATTCTTTCTCCCAGACCAATGGGACGTTGCGCTGTGAACATGTAATTCCAGTTCACTCTGTCAAAAGTTTTTTCAGCATCGGTACTTAACCACTTTTTGACCAGCGCTTGACGATGTATGATATCTTGGTAACGGCAGCAGCTGCTGCCACAACCGAGATACCAATCTCTTCAGGCGCCGGTCGTATTTACGATAATGGTGGTCTCCGTGGCGAATCCGCCCCCTCTGCCGCTTACCGGAGCCGTCGGTAGCAGCGGAGGCCATCGGGTCCTTTCATCTGCTGGGTATGGAGACGAGTGAGGCTAAGATGGACCCCACCCGTCTCAATACCATAGCAGGGCGGAAGCAACGTCAAAACGTCACTTCCGCCCATACCTCTTAAAAGGAACATTTTTTCAATGTCATTTTTTTTAAATGACTTTTTTTTTTTTTTTTTGCATTTAAGTCTAAATATGAGATCTGAGGACACCGGTAGGGAACTGTGACCCCGCCCCACATTATGCAGGTGCTACCAGTGATCTTTAGCAGGCATTGGAACGCTTCCCCTGAGGTCTCCACTCCAGTATCCCCCCGCCAATGTACCCCTCTTAGCTAACAGGCAGATCGAATGGACACCTTCGGGCCCCACTGAGTTCCTTCCGTACCCCAGAGAGAGGAGATAATGTCTGGGTAGGAGGTAGTTGAAGCCTGTTTGTAGGTAAAATTTCAACACCTCTGGGTTTCTTCAGGCATGGGCATTGGTGTGTCATCAAGGTGGAGGGTGTCACAGGGAAGAGGATGCATGCACTGCACCAGGGTCAAGACACCGTGGGGCAGTTCGATATCTGGTAAAGTGTCCTGCCCGCTGGATGCCGTGATGGCCATTATATGCGGTCCACCATAGAGGGAGAGGGACCCGGTGAGACAGCCGCCTCAAGACCGCAGGGGGCAGGCGGAGGCATGCTAGGGAAGAGCTGCTGTTGTCCACATTGGGGGGAAGGCAAACCAAAAAACGGGGGTGCAGATGGGGGACGGAGCCAAGCCCAAGTTTAAAGTGCATAGTCATGGGTAGGTCGTGTGGGTAACGGGCAGTGGGATGGGAACATAAACTGACATCTGTGGTTATGTGCAGCAGGTGGTTACTCACACCTCCCGACTGTCTTCCAGGGACGTCGCCCGTGATCTCCTCTGGCTCCGTTGTGGCCTAAAGGGGGGTCTTCCAGATGAGGATGCGAGGCCTGCTCAGCCCTGGGGTCTCAGCACGAATCCCAGCCAGTCTGGTATCTCGATCGGCTCTGCCTCTAGGAACTTGAAGAGAGCCGATAGTGATTCCGGTGAGCGCAGAGTGATGGAGCGCAGAGTGATGGCGCGCTGGACTCTGCAAAAGGTGACCACGAAGTGGAAGCCCCAGCGGTAGGTGACATTTCTTCTCCTGGCCAAATCCAGCAGGGGTTTCAGAAGAGCCCAGAGTTGTAGGGTTGCTCTAGAGATGTCTGGCAGGATTTTGAGCGCCGCTCCATCGAGCTCCAGCTCCCACATTTCCCAGGCTTTGGCAATGATGTCTTTGTGGGCATAGTGATGCAGTTGGCAAATTACATCGCAAGGTCTGGTGGGGTCTTCCGATCTGGGGCCCAAGGCCCGGTGTATGTGGTCAAACTCTAGTCGGCCCGCCACTTTTTTAAAGACATCGGTGACCGTGTCCACTAGATCCGCCGATCCTGTAGCTTCTGGCAGGCCTCTAAGCCGCAGGAATAATTCTCCATCTCTTCCATACGGAGCTGTAGGCTCACCAACGTCTCCATCTGCAATCTGTGTGAAGCCTCCAGAGCCACCACCCTCTGATCGAGCGTTGAGAGGGAAGCTTACCGGCTGTAAGTCTGGTGGAGAGGGAATGAATGTCTTGCTTGACTATTCAGAGTTCCTTCTTGTGTGCTGCCTCTACGTGCCCCACGAGGGCCTCTATGTCGGCCTTTGTCGGCAGAGCCTGTAGTATGGCTTTTAATTCCTTGTCTGCTCTAAGTCGGGGGCAGGTGTGGCGAGTGCCGAGGATCAGACGACAAGGCTGGCGGGGAGCTGGGGATGATTTCAGGGCTCTGTGATCTATCAGGGGTAGCAGGCAGAGCCTGGAGGGCATGTGCCCCCGCCATCTTGAATTCCGGGGAGCTCGACTGTAGAAGTTGGAAAAATCTCTGAATTTCACCCGGTGAAGACGTAGCTGGTTCTGGTTTGGCAGTCATTCTATTCCGCTTGGCTAAGTGCTTCTTAGATGAGAGCATTGTGTGGTAAAAGAGCTGGATAAGTTGGGGTAGATAGGAGATGGCCGGGGAGCCCTGCTCAATCATGTCTCTACTCGGCCATGTCCAGGCCACGCCCCACTAACTTTTTTTTATGCAAACTTTATTGAAGTATCCAAAATTGATACAAAGTCCTTGTTTGGGTGCAGAAGTGCACTTCTTTGCATCATACTCCACTACTTTGTTAAAAAGTAGAAAAGTATGGTGTGTGTGTGCGCCATTCATTTGTGCCACAAAAATGAGCATTTGTGCCGATTCAGTTTCTGAGATATTAAACATAAAATTTAATGCAAGCCCTACTACTTTGCATCCCATGTTGCTGAATTTTAAAAACAAACATGCCACTCGTTTGTGCTGCAAAAATAAACGTTTGTGCCGCTTTGGTTTCTGATATATTGTGCGTTTTATAGTTGCTGAAACCCCGCCCACTTTGCACCCCATGTTGCTGAATTTTAAAAACAAACATGCCATTCGTTTGTTCCGCGTTTGTGTTGGTTTGTGCTCCAAAAATAAATGTTTGTGTCGCTTTTGGTTTCGGAGATATTGTGCGTTATATGTTGCCAAACCACACTGACTTTACACCTCGTTATAAAATCTTACATACAACTAGATTTATTTGTTCTGGGTTTGTGCAGATTTGGTGGATATTGTACATGATGTTTTACTTCACATGTGTGGTTTTACTACCCCCCCCCCCCCCACAGGGATCCCCCTTCCCGATCCTCTCCCTGCAGGTATGCGCCCCCTCCCTTCCGATTTTCAAGCTCTGACTGGAAGAACAGATGGGGAGGAACGGATGGCTCCAGTGAGGCAGAGCCAGCTGTCAATCAGGCAGCAGTGTGGATCTCAACAGTATTGTCAGGATCTGTCCCGGCTGCAGCGCCACACAGGTAGCAACTTGGATCCCCTGCGGGTGCTGGACGCGATGGCGGATGTGGACAGGCTGCTTTCCCATCTCAGGGCGAAGGCATCGTCCAGGGGAGCGGAGTGGCTGCAGGAGCAGCTCTCATCTATCCTGGGAGATCAAACTTCTGGGTCAGGAAAAGGGGGGCAAGAGTCCGTACGAGCTCAGAGGTCTCTGGCCACCGGAGCGCTTCTCTCCAGACTCCTCCCCCAGAAGCTTGACACCACATCAGGAGTCGCGTGCGGGCCCCTTCGTCAGGAACAGGAGGGCTCCTCCCCCAGCAGTGAGTCAGCAGGGGCAGAGTCTCTAGGCAGGGGAATCGTGCTGCTATGGCCACCGGCCCTCTACCTCCGCAGCCGGTGGCTCTCCTGGGACCAGCCAGCACCAGGTGATGTCGGAGGAGCGGCAGTGTCGGACCAGCAGCGAGCACCCATGGCCTTGAGCGCTCCGAAGGCGACCCAGAAATTGGTGGGCGGAGCCAGTGCGAGGAGGCAAGGCCAGCAGCCGCACGGATCCTCGGCATCCAGGGCCACTACTCCTGGGGTGCTGCCGGAGAGGGGGAGACATGGAGATAGAGGAGAGATCGGAGGACGAGCTGTCCGCTTCAGAGGGGCAGGAGTCACATTGACGCCCTGCATCAATGGAGTCGGGATGGTGTGATCCTTCCTAGGCAGCCTGGTAAGTCTACTACTTCTTCTAACGGCTGTGTTTTCTGCTGTTGATGATAATGTTTGTCTAGGGGGGAGGGCCCTGCACAGAGTTGGCAGCTCCACGGTCTGATTTGTGCACGCTTTCTGACCCTTCTAGTGCGGGCCGCGGTCACACCACATCTAGGTCAGATGGGGGGTCGCAGGGGTTCCTTTTGGGTTTGAGGGAGCTGGTCCAGCGATTTGAACCAGGAACGAGTGCCCAAGCCACGCTGTCGTGGATCCCACTGGCAGGTGGGTCAGCGGCGACAGGGCTGGCTTCGGTGTCTGGTGTTGTTCCCCCTGCAGTGGCGGTGCCCGCTGCTGTGGAAATTGCTGCACCGGGCCAGTCTGCAGCGGGGAAAAGTTGGCGTTGAGGGACAAGGCTGAGTAATCGGGGGAGGCCGTTACCAATTGGGGTTCTGTCAGATTGGCCGTCAAAATGTGAGGTTTACGTTTGTTTTGAGGAGGGTAAGTATGTTGAGATATTCTCTCTGCTACCCCTGGGAAAATGTAATCTGGATAGCGTTAAGCCAGAGGAGAGCAAAAAGAAGGATGAAGAAAAATGGCGGTACAGGCTTATCCTGCGGATTTTCGTAGTTGGGGGGGGGGGGGAATCTGGAACACTGGCGCTCTTCTGTTATTTTGACACCATCGTTGAGGCCTACAGAGTCTACGGGGATTCGCATGGTTGAGGTACAACAAGCAGTTCCGGCAGCGGAGATCTATCTGCCTGTCCTTGCGGTGGGACCACAAGGACATTCGTTTATGGATGCAACTTATGACCATTGGCACGGGCCACTAATCAGTTTTTTCCAGGGGTGGCCGGTGGCACATCTACCCCCGGACAACCGGACGCAAAGAAGAGGGGTGTCTGCTGGCAGTATAAGGGCTCCTGCAAGTTTGGGGGGGGGGGCTTGCTGTTACAAGCGCGAGTGCTCCGGCTGCAGAGGGTCGCATTCCCTTATCCCGCTGCTTCAAGCAGGGGAAGAGCCATTCCGGCGAGTCTTTTAACGAAAGAGATGACGCCAGTGAGGATGGAAAGGATGCGACCTTTCCTTAATAGATATCCGGATCGGGAGGCTGCTCGATTGTTAGGTGTGGGTTTCTTTAAAGGCTTTTGCATACCTTGTTCCCTGGCCTCTGTTCCACCAGTGTCCCGGAACTTGCATTCAGCCTTGCAACATCCTGCAGTGGTTTCTGAGAGATTGCAGAAGAAAGTTGCGTTGGGCCATGCGGCCCTTTCCCCTCGCAGCCTTTAGCGGATTTGGTGATCTCACCCGTGGGGGTCGTGCCTAAGAAGGAGCCAAATAAGTTTTGTCTTATTCACCACCTTTCCTTCCCTGATCGTTTTGGTATCCCCTTGGCTCTGGAGAAAACGGAGGGGCCACCTGCCGTTCTTAGTTTTCTGGGCATTGTGTTGGACTCCTGCGCCATGGAGTGTCATCTGCAGGAAAACAAGCTGGTGGCTCTTAAGGCTGAGATTCGTGGGATCCTGCGATTGCGCAAGGTTCAACTGCGGAAACTGCAGTCGTTGATGGGTAAGTTGAATTTTGCATGTCGCATCCTGCCTATGGGCAGAGTGTTTTGTCGACAGCTGTCGGCAAGTATGGCTGGGGTCAAATCAACCACTTATTTTGTGTGCATTAACAAGGAGCATTGGGATGACTTGCGAGTGTGGATTTCTTTCTTGGAATCCTTTAATGGGCGGGCATTGTGGATGTCTGGGCCGATGAGTAACTTTGACCTAGACATTTACACAGAGTAACTTTGACCTGGAACTTTACACGGATGCGGCCGGTTCGACTAGTTATGGGGCCTTCCTTCAAGGCCGCTGGAATGTCGGGCCTTGGGCAGATTCATGGATAAGAGGATGGTTTTCTCTGAAATTTGGTGCTCCTCAAATTGTTTCTGGTGGTGCTGGCCGAGGAGGTATGGGGAGAGTCTTTCAGGGACCTGAGAGTGCGTTTTCACTGTGACAATCTTGGGGTGGTATAGGTCATTAACCATGTCACAGCCTCGTCACCACCCGTGGTCCGACTTCTTCAGCACCTAGTGTTACGTTGTCGACAGTTAGGCCCCTTTCACACTGGGGCGGGGAGCCGCGGTGACGGTAAAGCAGCACTCCAGTGTGAAAGCCCGCCGGCTTTCACACTGGAGTTAAAGGGGCCGGATTTTTTCAGGCGGTGAACAGGCGCTATTTTTAGCGCTGTACCGCCTGAAAAACGCCCCAGTGTGAAAGGGGCCTTAAATGTGTGTGTTTTTTTTTTTTTTTATGCTGTTCACCTCCCGGGAGTTCAGAACTGCTTAGCTGATGCATTGTCTTGCTTTCAGTGGGGCAGG
Organism: Lithobates sylvaticus; assembly: GCA_028564925.1. NCBI lineage: Eukaryota > Metazoa > Chordata > Amphibia > Anura > Ranidae > Lithobates > Lithobates sylvaticus. The sequence goes on along the minus strand of CM053030.1, from coordinate 110,105,062 downwards.
TTCTGGGAGTTGGCGCCGGCAGCAGGGCAACGCGGGGTCCCTTATCCCAAATGGCTGTGGAGGATTGCCTTGGGGTCGCCTCCGGATGGATCAGACGGCCAATGAGTGACACGACGTGTGCAGCCTATAATAAAGTATGGCAAGAGTTGTTGTCTTTGCTGCAGCAGGCTAAGGTGGAGCAAGAGGGCATTGAGGTGAGGTTGCTGGTCCTTTACTTTGTTTCGTGGAACTTTGAGGAGGTGTTGTCGGTGTCAGTTGTGGAGCGGAAATTGTCAGGATTAGCATTTTTCTTCGAATTGCAGGGCTGTCTTGATTACACAAAAGATTTTTGGGTCAGACAGGCTCTAAAGGTATAACGTAGGTCTCAGAAGCACAGGGATTCCAGGCGCCCTGTTTCGTTTATGTTTTAGCCCCGTTGGTTTGCCTGTGTTCCTCAGCCTACGGGGTCTCTTTGTTTAAAACGGCCTCTCTGGCTTTTTTTTGGGGCTTTATGGCTTGATGAACTAGTCAGCCATTCTAAGAGGGTCCATGGGGGTATGTTGGATTGAGAGGTCACTGGGGAGGACAGGGTATCCCTGCTTTTGCGATGGTCCCAAACGGATTAGGCTGGCAGGGGCAGAAGGGTTTAGATGTTTGCTTCGTCCTTGTGTCCGGTGGGTGCTGTGAGGGAATTTCTCACAGTATGCCCGGATTTGGCTGGGTCCTTTTTAGTTACATGCAGACGGGTCCCCCTTATCCAGAATTTAATTCATATTCGTTTTCCATAAATGTTTAAGGGCATTGGGTTTGGCGGAGATAGAATTCTCCTCGCACTCATTACGAATTGAGGGGGCCATGGAGCCCGCCAGGTGTGGGTTGGATGACTAAGCGTTCAAGCGTATTGGTAGGTGGGAATCGGAGGTTCCAGCTATATATTCGTCCTCATCTGTTTGGGGGGGGGTAGGTCATTTTATGTGTGTTCTGTGTTGGTAAGCCTGTGTTTGCGACCCTTGTTTGGTGTTATTTGTGGTGTTTCTTTTCTCTCAGGTGGCGTGATGGGCCTTGTCTGGATACTGGACCACTCATGTTTTTTTGGGGGGGGGGTAGGCGAGCAGATGTTGGGCCCAATGGTAGGCAACTAGGCATTTCTAGGCAGGAAGCTTGTGTCTGCTGCAGTGTTAATTTAGTCTACTAAAACATTTTAGTTGACTAACTTAATACCCATTTAGTTGACTAAAATACGACTAAAACAATTGCAATGACTAAAATACAACTAAAAATAAAATGCCATTTTAGTCAAAAGACTAAAACTCAATTGAAATTTGACGTCAAAATTAACACTGGTCTGTAGTGCATGTTCATACCTCCATACCATAAATAATAGCATATGAGGTTTTTCACTCCAGCAGTATATAACGAGTTTGGAAGTTGTAGAGAAATGCTTAAATAATGCATTACAATTTAACTACGCCTATTAGATTTTAGATGACTAAAATTAGTTTTAGTTGACTAAAATGATTTTAGTCGACTAAAATGTCCTGGAGATTTAGTCGACTAAATACGACTAAGGCCTCTTTCACATGAACAATCTGTTCAGGTCCGCCTGTCAGTTTTTTTTTCGGCGGACCTGAACGGATGCTCCATAGACCTCTATAGAGCGTCGGATGTCAGCGGTGACCCGCTCCGATCTGAAAAAGTGTGATGGAGGAAAAACCTACTTTTCCATCCGTCTGCGGATCGGGTGACGAAGGACTCTAAGGTCCGTCGTCATCCGATCTCCCATAGAGCGCCGCTCTCCCCTGACAGGTCCGTCCCTGCACAGTGTGCAGAGACGGACCTGTCCTCTTCCCGCTGAGCAAGCGGATGTTCACGGGGCGGATCCGTCCCGTGTGAAAGGACCCTTAAACTAAAACAATTCCAGAAGACTAAAATGCCGTTTTTTTTTTTTTTATATATTTTAAACCAAGTCTTTTTTTATTGAGATATATATATATATATATATATATATATATATATATCACATACAATAAAAAGGGTATCAGATCTTTGACAAATGCGTGTTACATATTTTCTTAATGAAATTATTCAGTGACATTTTCAAAAGATATACATGTAGATGATATATATCGTGATTAGTACCATTTATATATAAACATTTCCAAATCATAACATATTGTGCCGCTTAGGGTCTCCTTCTAATAATTTCCTCCCGTCCCTCCAGACCCACCCAGGACACAGAAGGGTGTCCACCAGGAGTCTGTCCGACTATATCAGTGATGGCGAACGCGTGGCACGCGTGCCACTGCCGGCACGCAGAGCCGTCTCTGAGGGCACGCAGCATCCTGCCAGGATAAGGGGGGAATTCCCCAGCCAGGCAATCACTTGTGCAACATTTAGGGGGTGTAAATGTATTTCTCCGCTATACCGAGGGTCTGTGCTGCAGCTTATTGCCTCCCCCTGACCCTCACACCTCCGGTGAGGCATTCGGGCATTCCTCTCTGCAGCACCCTATTCCAGCTCCCCTGCCCCAGGAGTACTTTGGCACAGCCCATTCCTCTGGTAAATGCACTGCGACCTGACAGCGGAGGGGGAGGGGCGGTGCTCGGAGCAGATCATGGCCATGAGAGAGGTGCAGTGGTTTCTAGCTGACTTCTCTGCGTCTGGGACACCAAGGAGCGGCTGGATGGCGGGGACTCCTGCAATACTGCCCAGTGCTAGGGAGAGCCCTGATGTAATGGACGATGAGGCCATGGAGAGGTAAGGATCTGATTCACATTGCACTGTGTTTTTGACTGGCACAAAACTTAAGTCAGCACACCAGCACCAGAATGACAAGAACACATGTTCTCTTACTTACTTTTGTTACCTACAATCCAACATAATGCATATTAACCACTTGAATACCAGCCTGTAATACCCCTTTATTACCATGGAATTTTTCAGTTGTGTGGGGGGATGCGAGCAGTGCAGGAAGTATGTGTTAGGTAAGTCTGTGTATGTGTCAGGTAGGTCAGTGTATGTTGCAGAGTGCATTCTGAGCAGAACCCATTCCTGAACCCTGTATTCTGAGCACAACTCATTCTGAGCACCCTGCATTCCTGCACCCTGAATTCTGAGCAAACTGCATTCCTGCATCCTGAGCAAACTGCATTCTTGATCCCTGCATTCTGAGCAAATCGCATTCCTGATCCCTGCATTCTGAGCAAACCGCATTCCTGATCCCTGCATTCTGAGCAAACCGCATTCCTGATTCCTGCATTCTGAGCAAACCGCATTCCTGATCCCTGCATTCTGAGCAAACCGCATTCCTGATCCCTGCATTCTGAGCAAACCCCATTCTTGATCCCTGCATTCTGAGAAAACCGCATTCCTGATCATCGCATTCCTGATCCCTGCATTCTGAGAAAACCGCATTCCTGATCCCTGCATTCTGAGCAAATCGCATTCCTGATCCCTGCATTCTGAGAAAAACGCATTCCTGATCCCTGCATCCTGAGCAAATTGCATTCCTGATCCCTGCATTCTGAGCAAACCGCATTTCTGATCCCTGCATTCTGAGCAAACCGCATTTCTGATCCCTGCATTCTGAGCAAACCGCATTTCTGATTCCTGCATTCTGAGAAAACCGCATTCCTGAACCCTGCATTCTGAGCAAAAAGCATTCCTGATCCCTGTAATTCTGAGCAAAACGCATTCCTGCACCCTGCATTCTTGCACCCTGAGCACAAAGCATTCCTGATCCCTGCATTCTGAGCAAAACGCATTCCTACACCCTGCATTCTGAGCGAATCTGGCAGAATCATATGTTTTTGGTCCCTTAGGGCTTATTCAGAGGGATGATCAGTCCCATCCTCTGTACAGAGCCCCTGATAGGTTTAATTTTGTGTTGGCACTTTGAAGTAAAAAAGTTGGTTTTGTGTCGCGGTTTGGGCACTCGGACTCAAAAAGGTTCGCCATCACTGGACTATATACATGTTGCTGAGTTTTTAAGCCATCTGTCCCAATTTTTTTCATATTTGGAGGGGCATCCTCTATGGGTGTATACAGTGGTGTGAAAAAGTGTTTGCCCCCTTCCTCATTTCCTGTTCCTTTGCATGTTTGTCACACTTAAGTGTTTCGGAACATCAAACCAATTTAAACAATAGTCAAGGACAACACAAGTAAACACAAAATGCAATTTGTAAATGAAGGTGTTTATTATTAAAGGTGAAAAAAAATCCAAACCATCATGGCCCTGTGTGAAAAATTGATTGCCCCCTAAACCTAATAACTGGTTGGGCCACCCTTAGCAGCAACAACTGCAACCAACCGTTTGCGATAACGTGCAATGAGGCTTTTACAGCGTCCTGGAGGAATTTTGGCCCACTCATCTTTGCAGAATTGTCCTAATTCAGTTACATTAGAGGGTTTTCGAGCATGAACGGCCTTTTTAAGGTCATACCACAACATCTCAATAGGATTCAGGTCAGGACTTTGGCTAGGCCACTCCAAAGTCTTCATTTTGTTTTTCTTCAGCCATTCGGTGGTGGACTTGCTGGTGTGTTTAGGATCATTGTCCTGCTGCAGAACCCAAGTTCGTTTCAGCTTGAGTACACGAACAGATGGTCGGACATTCTCCTTCAGGATTTCTTGGTAGACAGCAGAATTCATAGTTCCTTTTATCACGGCAAGTCTTCCAGGTCCTGAAGCAGCAAAACAGCCCCAGACCATCACACTACCACCACCATATTTTACTGTTGGTATAATGTCCTTTTTCTGAAATGCAGTGTTCCTTCTACGCCAGATATACTTGGACACACACCTTCCAAAGAGTTCCACTTTTGTCTCATCGGTCCACAGAATGTTGTCCCAAAAGTCTTGGGGATCATCAAGATGTGTTGTGGAGAAATTGAGATGAGCTTTGATGTTCTTTTTGCTCAGCAGTGGTTTTCTCCTTGGAACTCTGCCATGCAGGCCATTTTTGTCCAGTCTTCTCCTGATGGTGGAGGCATGAACGCTGACCTTAACTGAGGCAAGTGAGGCCTGCAGTTCCTTGGACGTTGTTGTGGGGTCTTTTGTGACCTCTTGGATGAGTCGTCGCTGCGCTCTTGGGGTAATTTTGGGCGGCCGGCCACTCCTGGGAAGGTTCACCACTGTTCCATGTCTTCGCCATTTGTGGATAATGGCTCTCACTGTGGTTCGCTGGATTCCCAAAGCTTTGGAAATGGCTTTATAACCCTTTCCAGACTGATAGATCTCAATTACTTTCTTTCTCAATTGTTCCTGAATTTCTTTGGGTCTCGGCATGATGTGTAGTTTTTAAGGATCTTCTGGTGGACCTTACTGTGTCAAGCAGCTCCTATTTAAGTGATGCCTTGATTGTGAACAGGTGTGGCAATAATCAGGCCTGGGTGTGGCTAGAGAAATTGAACTCAGGTGTGGACAACCACAGTTATAGTATGTTTTAACAAGGGGGGCAATCACTTTTTCACACAGGGCCATGATGGTTTGGATTTTTTTTCACCTTTAATAATAAACACCTTCATTTACAAATTGCATTTTGTGTTTACTTGTGTTGTCCTTGACTATTGTTTAAATTGGTTTGATGTTCTGAAACACTTAAGTGTGACAAACATGCAAAGGAACAGGAAATGAGGAAGGGGCCAAACACTTTTTCACACCACTGTATGAGTTTCTTATATGGCAATGTGGCATTAACGAAAAATTGTAGACGGCCACTCACATTGGCTTGTCTGGCTCCGCGCTTAGGATAGTTCAAAAAGGTCTATACTAATATTAATACTATAAACCCAGTACAGCTGCTCCCTATGAAATCTAGATGATTTAATTGATAGTTTAATTAAATGAGGGGCGCTAGTACCAACATGAGATACTAAATTAATTAATAGGTTAATTAATTGTATATTCTGAACTGTATAGTAGAGACTAAGAGCTTATTGAAAAAAGGTGTGCAGACACAATATAGATCTACCATGAACTAAGCTAATTAATAACTATTTAAAGTGACAATAGTGAACCACATTTGGTTACTCATACATTACAACCATTATAATGTGAATAATTAAAAATTGGTTAAAGTGTGTTTATACAAACAATAATAACACCAGACACCTAGCGTGACCCAGTGAGGTATAAATTAATTAATTGTTACCCCAGAGATAATTAGCACACAAAATAGAGCTAACCGAGCTCTATTTAAATTATATAATATAAATATAACAAACCCTGTACCTTGTATCACAATATGTGCAACGAAAGTTAATGATCAAGCACTTGTGCCCAATCTAATATATAAAAAGTGCAAACCAACAAAATTGGCAAATAATCCCAATATCTTGGGTACATCCAACAAACGTGAAAAATATTATATAAATTAGACAGTGTTAATTGATATAACGCAAAGTTCATATAGTAGTCCTTGCTGTAAAACGCCACAATCACTCCTGTAGATATAGCTTGTGCACCATCACCAGACAAATTCTCGATCCACCCAATGTGAGAACCAGCAGTATTAAATGGCCTCTTACCAAATGGAGTTGATTACTTTGTTTAGAAGCAATCAAATGCGCTTTCACAGGATTGTGCCTGTACACTGAGTGACACACCCTCACTCAAGGGCTCTCTTCCCTCTATCAGACCAGCTCAGATGGAATGGATTGGAAACATATATGGGAATATAAAGAGAGGCGCACCTCATAGCGTAATAACATTTTTATTTAAAAATAGCATAAAAAAAACACAGCAGCCAATTGCTCACTTACATTTTCCAGTGCCTACCCGGCACTGAGGCTACTTGAGATATGTTAAAAGATTCGATGGAGCAGCGGATCCTTCCCTCGTGGCGTGCGTCTCTAGCGTGCGTTCCACTCACCAGACAACCAGAGCCAATATCACAGGAAGTCCAGCAATAGTGCATCCAAAGATACAAAGTGATCAGGTACCGCCTACCGACGTACGTTTCGTGTTTGTCACGTCTTCAGGGTGGCGTACCTGATCACTGAATAACCTGATTAATATACTGATCCTCATTAGTGGCCAACCAATGACGACTTAGTGTGTGCACAGCCTCAGTCCCGGTTAAGCTCACAACACGGGCACAGCTGCAAAATATCTATACATAATTGATAAGTATTAACCCCCACAGTTGGAATATAAATTATCTATGTTTTGGAAGTAACTTTGCCTCATTATTCCCTAACTCCAGACGGGGCTTTATTTTATATTTCTGGGTATTAATTAAATATGGGACTTAATTTGCATAACTTTTTAAATAAATAACTTTTCAACGTCTAATCCTGGGACTAATATAAATCCTTACAATAGGCACGGATTTTTTCTGTCTCATTTGATTAGTAAAGGGCGGAGGTGAACCTGCCCATGTCTAACCACCAACTATAATTAAAAAACTATATGTTGGCTTATTTATTAGGACCTTATATTGTTTTTCTATGGAGTATAGAGTCTGCAATACTCATCAAATCCACAAGATGTCACTATTGTGTCATACTATCTATGGAACCACATCTTACATTCAGTAAGATGGGATAGCTTTTAAATCACCCTCTCAATCAACATTTGACTATTTTAATTACCTAGATACAGATGTATATATCTATTTGGTCATTAGATCAACTTTTATATAAACCCATTCACTGTTCACAAACTGGTTGTTACGGCATATTGCTTTTAAATTTATTGAATTTTATATTATTCTCTATGGGATGTGGCGTCTGTATTACTCATACGGTCCACAAGATGTCACTACATATGGTATATTCACTCCAGACAGTTTATATACATCTCCTGCCTCCATTCTATGTATGAGTGTATTTTCTATTTATTAACTCTTTACCACATGTTAATACATGGGATATAATCCATATGGGGCAATCTGAACAGATCTTTTAATCACCCACTCCACAGACGGGCGATAACAATCCCTCCATCTCACAGCACAGAGTCTGTCACAATTCTCCTCCCCAGTTCCCCCCAACACCGTTGATAGTGGACAAAAACAACTTATTTTTCATCTAATTGCAATTATCCTCTCCTCAGTTAGCTATTCATTGGACAAGAAGCAATTCAGGTCTAAATCTATATTCATCCCTAAAGGTTGCATCGTGTCCAATGTGTATAACCACTTAGTCTCATTTTGAGATATTGCTTTTTTCATATCCGTTCCTCTCCAATGTCTTGATACTCTATCTATTCCATAGAACTTGCACACTTACGGAGGCATTAACCTCCGTAATCCAGTGTGAGATATTTGAGGGTTCGGGTCTCATCCACACTCTAGCAATAACTTTCCGCGCGGAGAACGTTTCATGTATAAATAATTTGGTAAGTTTATTGGAGTCTGGGTCTGGAAAGATTCCTAAAATACATGGTTTTGGCTGAAGTGTTATGGGGGAGCCCATCGTGTCCTGTAGGAATCTTACCACTTGTGACCAAAACATCTGGATTTTGGGACATTTTCCACATGAGGTGAAAAAAGGTACCAGTTTCTTGGGTACACATAGGGCAGGCTCTGGGGTAATTGCTTTTATATTTTGATATTCTGAGTGGTGTGAGATATATGCCCTGTGTGTTATGAAAATTTGGGTTAATTGGTCAGAGTTTGGGGGATACCATTTTACATGTGTCTAGGGCATCACTCCACTCATTGCCCTCGATGGGGCGTATCTCACTCTCCCACCTATTCAGTGCGTAGGCCGCCACGGTCATTGGAGGAAGTGATAGCATAGTATAAAATTGTGAGATGAGTTTTTTGGGGTCAGGGTTTTTTATGGCTTCCATCAATGGGTTGTTACTTAGAGAAAGGTCGTCTAGGGGAAATTGTGCGCGGAAGGCATGGCGAAGCTGTAGGTATCTAAAGTACTGACTATTGGGAAGTGCAAACTCTGATTGCAAGCTTTGGAAAGACTTTAGTTTTCCATCACAGGTAATATGGGATAAGTAGAAAATGCCCCTTTTAGTCCATACTCCACTGTCAGGGATCTGTTGACATTCAGGGAGGGTCCTGTTATGCCACAAGGGAATGTATTCATGTAGGAGTTAAAGGTGCAGTTTTTCAGAGGCTATACTCCATATTTTCCTGTAATGGTAAATGAGTCTCACGGTCTGTTCTACCCTCGCCCTCCTTTCCCCCAGTTATGGCTACCATGGAATCTTGAGTGGATCTAGTCAATTTTGGACACAAGAAATTTAAGAACCTATCTTTATTCGTTTTATCCATATGTAAAATTTGCGAAATCTGGGCTGCAAGATAGTATAGGTTGAAGTCGGGCAGGGACATTCCTGCAAGATCAGTAGGTTGTTTGAGTTTGTGCCATGGGAGTTTGTGTCTGTTGTTGCCCCAGACAAATGGTTTTAGGAGGGCTTCCATCACCTTGAAATGTTTCAGTACCAGATACACAGGGGAGTGCCAGATCATATACAAAATTTTTGGGAGCAGGACCATTTTAATAAGGTTTATACGGCCCATGACTCCCAGAGGGAAGTGTGTCCATGTCTGCGTCTTTTGTTTAATCATGTCAAACAATGGTATTATGTTAAGTGAGACATAGTCTGGCAGGATCTTGCTGGTCCGAATTCCTAGGTATTTAATACTGTCTACCCTCTGTAAAGGAAGCAGGGCTCTATCTCTTGGTGGTGGGAAGCTGTCCAGGGGGAGTATCTGGGACTTGTCCCAATTAATCTTTAGGCCAGAAAATGTGCCAAATCTTTCTATTAGGGCTAGAGCTAGTGGTAGTGAGTTGTCTGAGTCGTCTAGGTACAAAAGGGTGTCATCCGCATATGTGCTGATCTTTTCTACAACCCCTCCCCTGTGCAGACCCACTTTTCCCGCATGTGTACAGATCGCTAGGGCGAGTGGCTCTGCCGCCAATACATAAAGTAGCGGTGACAGAGGGCACCCTTGTCTTGTACCCCTAGAAAGGAGAAATTGCTCTGAAGACCAGCCATTTGCCAGCACTCTAGCCACCTGATTCTGATAGAGCAGCTGGATCCATTTTATAAATCTTGGCCCCAATCCAAAATTGGTCAGACAGGTCCATAGATACTGCCACTCAACAGAATCTAACGCCTTGGCGGTGTCCAAGGCGACTATTATCCTGGAACCCGGGCTGTCATGGGGAGTCTGAAGGTTGATAAAATAGTCTACGGAGATTAAATGACGTATTCCTGCCTGGCATGAAGCCTGCTTGATCTTCATGAATCAGCGAGAGAATAACTTTTTGTTGAGGCGGATGGCAAGGACTTTTGCAAGTATCTTGACATCCACCTGCAACAAAGAGACGGGGCGGTAAGATTCCGGGAGGGGTGGGTCCTTACCAGGTTTGGGAATTAGTACTATGGTTGCTTCCCTCATGGATGCCGGGAGTTCAGAATTTACAAAGATGGAGTTGTATAATGCTAGCAACCTAGGGGGTAGTAGTTCTAAATATGTGGAGTAAAATTCTACGGGTAGGCCGTCTGAGCCTGGGGCTTTAGACGATGGGAATTCTGCTATGGCTTTAGAGATCTCCTCTTGTGTCAGAGGCTCCTCTAGATCTTGGGTTTGATCCTCAGTCAGATGCGGAATCTGTATCTCTGACAAAGACTCCATCTGGGAGAGGCCACCCGAGACAGTGGTTGTGTATAGAGTGGTGAAGAAGTTGCGAAACGTTGTGACCTGAACAGGTTCAGTCACGAGTGTGTCGTCAGCGGAGGGAGATCACCACGGGGTCTCTCCTCAATATGGACTAGGTAGGCTAGTAACTTCCCCGCTCTTTCACCATGCTCAAATGACCTCTGCCTGAGAAAAGTTTCCGTAAATCAGTTGGTCTAGTGTTCTGGAGCATAATTTAAGACCGCCTGCCCTTTCTGCTGTGGGGTTGTTCAGGAATTCCCTGTCTGTCCAGTTGTCTGTTTGTAAGTTATATGTCGCTGTGTCTATGCTTGTCGTGGAGGAGCGTTTCAGTTTGATTTGGGTCGCAAGAGTCATCCTGGCGTGTATCTCAAACGCTTCCCATACTATCTGTGGCTGTGCTGACCCCTCGTTAGTCTCCAAAAATTTCTCCTAGTCAGACACTAGGTCGTTATCCTCCGGTAGGGGGGTTAACCAAAAGGGGTTAAGGCACCAAGTTGTCGGGGGGCGTGTATGCGGCAGAGAGAGTTTAGTCCAGTATGGACAGTGGTCAGACGGTGATCTGGGCAAGAAACCTGCATCTGATAGCCTGGGGAGAAGTGATTTTGAGAGGAGTATGAGATCTATTCGGGACATAGATTGGTGAGACGTGGAGAAGCAGGAATAGGCCTGTTGTGTAGGGTGCCTAGTTCTCCATGTATCCACCAGGATAAAGTCATTAAGAAGTCCCCCAGCCATATTGCTGGTATAGCGGGGTGCAGTGACATATAGTTAAATCCCTTTGTCAATACGCTGAATTGAAATGGCGGTGGTACATAGAATGCTAGTATGAGGACCATGTCTCCATGTATTTTTGCTTTTATGAATACAAACCTACCTAGTGGGTCTATTACCGAATCCTGGAGCTCACAGTGTGTATTCTTAGCTATCAGTAGGGAAACCCCTCGAATGTGTGGTGTGGACAGAATGGTATGCCCATCCTATCGAGGGTTGCCGAAATGCCCTAAATATTGGGCCCTCTGTATGCGTTTCCACTAGGGCCACCACATCTGCTCTCATGTTTTTCAATTGTCCGAACACTGCAGATCTTTTGATGGGGTCTCTCCTTGCCCTCGCATTCCATGTGATAAATTTTAGTGTGGCCATGGGTGTATGCAAGAATTGCATTGGAATATTAAGACATATACCTGGCCTACATCAATCGTTATCTCAGTATTAACCCATTTGTTCCAACTCAGGTTGTGCATTTTAGAGCACAGGGTGAAACTTCGCTGTGCTACGTGACACATTGTAGGACTGTGCTCACTGTTCTGGGTGAGCTTACCGGTGAGGTGTTCCCCTCCACCAGCGAGAGGGAACCTAACCAGTCTGTTCCAGGAGAAGGTAACAGTAGTGACATGACCCTATTATGGGTGAACACTACTTTGAGGGTATAGCAATTAGTGTGCAACTTCAGGTAGGATGTGGTGATTTTATCGCCGGGCGACACACCCAATTTAAAACAAAACGTGTAGCGCTAAACACTATGTGACAAGTATTGAATGAACAACACCTATTGGGTGTAAGGGTGATGGCCTATGCAAATAAACCAAAATAAATAATCAATAAAACACATATAGGTGAACCACAACAGTCCGAAATAGATCTCCACATTGAATGTCCAATCAAGGAAGGATTTATCTCTTCGCTCACTGTGATGGAAGACAAATACTCAAGTGAGAGATGGACGGTCAGGATAACCAAGGGTTAAACCGGCAAACGAGGTATATTCAAATGGAAAGAATGGGTACTCTTGCCGATCTGGATGGACGCATATACCGTACGGTAGTGCGTCTACAAGGCTTGCATGGAAAACTTCCGATGGTGGCCGCCTGGATGGTCGCACAAAGACTGGAATTCCAGCTCCTCTCGGACATAGATGGAAATGCTAAGATGGTTCCAAGATGGCGATTCACAAACTCTTCAGCAGGTAAACGCAGATTCAGAGCAGGCAAGCACAGATTCAGAACCAAAGGACTGGTCTAATGGAATTTATCAAAGCTCAAAGATGGAGGGAAAAAGAGAGGATGCTCCTCATGGTGCAGATCAACCAATGATGGTTTATTGAAGCTAAAAATATCGTACAGTCATGTAGGATATATATATATCCTAACTCCCCCATATTGCTACTGACATATATAAATAAAATTCATTAATTAATTTAAAATAATACAATATAAATATATAATACAGTAAACCAAATACATGATTAGACAGGTCCGTCCCCATCACTGCGGAACCAGAAGTGAATCAGTACCTCTAACCTTATGGAATACTCACAGGGGCATCATGGAGATCTTTATTCCCCGTGGGGTTTAAACCCTGCTAGATAAACAAATCAGTACCCCGTATTAAATTGCCAGAAACGCCACTCTAATGGGGATGGAACACCATTTGCGTCCCAAACCTCGTTCTGATCACAGGAAGCGATCAGAAACTCAACTTCCGGTGGAGGCGTGCGTCCCAAGCCTCGTTTTAGAAGCCGGAAATGATGTAAACATCGCCGACCATCAGAAGTGAGTGGCAGCCACTCGGCCAATAATTGTGGAGCACTCCAGTAATGTCGCCACCCATGAACGGCGCCCAGCCTCCCAAGGTGTAGAGGAGCAGGGACGTGCAACGGGGGGCCGTCAAAACCGGAATGAATCAAGAGGCACCGTGATATTTCCAACCCGACACATAATTAGTGTAGTTGAAAAAAAACACCATCAGTAGCCAGCAAGTGCTGATACAGCCTAAACATAGACATGCTTACAGAAGTATATGCTGGCATCACAGCGCCATCTTTTGGGGAATTGGTAAATCCACTAAACCAACAGGGGAAACACATTCAGAGGGACCATACACTTATGATAGGTGTAGGAATAACCACAGCCTCTAACACGGAGGAAAAAACTCACTCCATCCCAGACACATCACAATATGTCACATTTAATAGATATCTCAGACAATGCTATCAAGGATGAATCCAAAAATTAACCTCAAAATGTATTTCCATATGAGTTGTAACAACAACTTAAGGAAACTTGAAAGGATGGCAAATAAACTATAAAAAGGACAGACCTACTAGAGATAAAAAACGTAAATTAAAAAGGATCCATGTCAAAGCATGGTATACACAAACACTGCATACAAACAGTAAATTCTCTTAGTGAGTCTAAAAAGGTGGGGGCATGTCCCAGATATCTTGAAACCACAGATATGCCACTCACGCCCGGCTAATGAAGCAGTTGATGTCCCACTCTACATTCATACCGTGGGGTGAGTAGCACCTCAACTCCTATATCCAATAAGTTTCAAGCTGCGACACACCCCTCAAGCTAGACTCCCTCTCCAGTGGGGGATAAATTTATCAATGACCTGAAATGAGGTGCCGGTGGGATCTTTATCATGGAATTCAAGGTAGTGGTGTGGAACGCTGTGCTTAATACAGCCCTTTTTTATCTTTGCAATATGTTCGTTCACTCTGATAGAGATAGTTCTTATGGTGCGTCCAACATACTGCTTCTTATATGGGCAAGTAATCAGGTAAACAATATGCTAACAATATGCTTGTAGTGAAATGTCTCATATCATAACTCTGCAGTGTTGTAGTGGAGGTGAAGGAATCAGACTTGCGTCTACCACAAACATTGTGTAGGCACACATTGCACTGCAGGGAAGTAACCCTTGCAATCCTGGAAGAAGGAACGGGGGGTCCATAGTGTTGGGAGCAATCTCACCCTGGATAGAGCGGGCACCTCTGTAAATGCCTGATCCGGCAAGGCAGGTCCCAACACTTGATCATTTAATAAAATCTTCCAGTGTTTGTTGAATATCTTTTTTATCTCCTTTATGCTGTATGGAGTAAGATGTAAAAAAGGACCATTTAAAGTGATTCTCCCTCTGTATCCGCGAGCGGTCAGCCAACAAAGAATTCCTATCTATACCACTGACAGCTCTGATGTCGACATCAAGCTCCAAAGGCCTATAACCCTTCTCTACAAATCTCTGTTTAAGAGTCTTTGATTGGACAAGGAAATCATCCATTCTAGAACAGTTTCGTCTGAGAAACTGACCTCTAGGTACAGATTTTAGCCATTGGTGATGGTGGCAGCTGTCTATCGGGATATACCCGTTTCTGTCGGTAGGTTTGAAAAAAGTCTTGAGTACCAACTGATGGTCGACAACCGAGATCTCCAGATCCCAAAAATGTATGGTCTCAGGACAGGTCCCTGGTTATTGGCATTCAGATGGGAGGCTCGATCACCCTTCCACAGGAGGAGGATGTCGTCTATGTACCTTGCCCAAAGGACCAATTCTTGTCTCCTGAGGGCATAGACGACATCCTCCTCTCCTTGGGCCATAAAAAGATTAGTCAGGCTAGGGGCATATTTTGCCCCCATCGCCAAGCCCCTGATTTGTGTATAGAACACATTCTGAAATCAGAAGTAATTATGTTTCGTAGCGAACTTCAATAGTTCCATGATGTAGTTCCTACGGATCAAGGGCAAGTCTGAGTTCCTTGAAAGGAAAGTATCGACTGCGGATAAACCTAGATGCTGCGGGATAGATGTGTAGAGTGCAGATACATCTGCCGTTACCAATAGAAGATCGTCATGGTATTCAACTTTCTCAAACAGGTTAATAGTATCCCTGGTGTCTTTGAGATATGATGGCACCTGCTTCACCAATGCTGAAGGTAAAAATCTATGTATCTTCCAATCCTTGCAGTGATGGAATTTATCCCGCTATCATTTTTCCCCCCAACAAATAGAGCTTTCTTTTGGTGGTATTTGATCACCTCTGTGGTTTTTATTTTTTGTTAAAAAAAATGAAAGACCGAATTAAAAAAAAAAAAAATGTATATTTTTTTATATTTTGTTATAAAATTTTGCAAACAGGTAATTTTTCTCCTTCATTGATGTACGCTGATGAGGCTGCACTGATGGGCACCGATAAGGCGGCCCAAGTCTGGACTGCTTGAAGCCTCTTCACTACAAATCTAAGTTGTTTGGTCGGTGGTGTACTTCCTTTGGGTATGTTGACCTATGGTGACAGAGGAATCCCCTGGCTAGGGTGTACTTGTGTCAATCCCAGACCTACCATGCTCTTTCCAGGCTAGATTACGCCATGGTGACATCAGATCAAGCCTCCTCTATTCACGCAGTCTCTATATATATATATATATATATATATATATATATATATATATATATATATATAGCGCATACAATATCAGACCACTCTGCCCTTTCAGTAGAGCTGCTATTGGGCATAGGCCCTCATTCCGGCTGTGGAAGCTCAGACCACTCTGGATAACAACTCCTGATCTGCAGGACCCCATACACGAGGATATGTCCCACTACTAGAGGCACAATGCGGGGTTCTCCCCCATGGGCCCCACTTGGAATGCCTTTAAGGCGACTGTGCGGGGCTCTTACATCTCCAATATCGCCAAACATAGGAAATCCACCCAGGCTACCCTCCGTACTTTGGAGTCCTCCTTAGAAGCAGCTAGGGCCCAATATACCGCATTCCCATGGGGTATTGGTGGGGGCACATAAAGCCATTGAGCTCCAAAGGCTGGATACCATTTAAAAACAACAACCATTTTCTTGTTAAAAAAAAAAAAAAACAACAACCATATTTGTCAGCTAGATTACATGAACACAGTGGACTATCACAAATTAAACTCCATGATGGATCAGTCTCATCAGATCCTTCGACCATTAAAGAGGGATTGCACCGAAAAAAAAAAATTAAAAGCCAGCAGCTACAAATACTGCAGCTGCTGACTTTTAATAAATGGACACTTGCCTGTCCCAGGGTCCAGCAATGTCGGCAGCCGAAGCCAAGGAATTGCTCGGTTCTCGGCTGCTGCCGCCACCATTCTCATTGAGGGAATCAGGAAGTGAAGCGCTGCGGCTTCACTTCCCAGGTTCCCTACTGCGCATGCGCGAGTCGCGCAGTGCAATGGGAATCGTCCGCGCTGTCTCTGGGACCCGTGTGTGTCCCAGCAGACAGCGCAGCAGGACAGGAAGAGGCATAGACTCCCGTGGGAGTCTATGCCTGGAAGTGGGTGCAAATACCTGTCTTAGACAGGTATCTGCACCCCCTTCCCCCCTGAAAGGTGCCAACTGTGGCACCGGAAGGGGGGAGGGTTCTGATGAGCGGAAGTTCCACTTTAGGGTGAAACTCTGCTTTAACCAGACGTTTAGGTCCTTTTATGGACACTTATACTTGGCTCTGGCGCCCCCTGCTGAGCTTGAGTTGGCAGGCTTCTTTGAATCCGTCTAATTTCACAAATTGGAGGACTCCCACAGACTTATTTTGGATAAACCCCTAATGATTGAAGAAATTACAGAGGCCATATCTTCTCTCCCTCAAACAAGACTCTGGGGTTAGACGGTCTACCCGCAGATTGGTGGAAGACCTGGCCAAAAAACGACATTCTCTGTTTGAAGCTGCATTGGAGGTATTGGAGCTTGCCGCCTCTATGTGCGAAGCTTTGATCATTGTACTCCCCAAACCTGACAAAGACCAACTATTATACGGGTACTATTGTCCAATCTCACTATTGAATAGTGATGTTAAAGTGCTGGCCAAACTCCTAGCTATAAGACTACAGAAGGTTATTCTTCACCTTGTCCATCAGGACCAAACAGGGTTCATGCCTGGTAGCAGCACATACGATAACATTCGGCGTCTTTATTTACATGTTCACAGGGCGGCCACTGACCAAAAAAGTGGACTGGTGTTATCCTTGGATGTGCTGAAGGCTTTTGACACGTTAATTGGTCTTTCCTTTGGGAAACCATGCATCAGATGGGTTTTAACCTTCACTACGTCAATTGGGTTCACCTGCTCTACACTAACCCTAGGGCCAGGGTATGCACCAACAAGGACATCTCTTATGTTTTTCTTTACAGAAGGGTACGAGACAGGGCTGCCTGCTCTCGCCGCTTCTGTTTGCACTGGCCATAAAGCCTCTTGCTCTGGCAGTGCGATAGTCGGCGACAGTGGGTAGCATATGTTATGGTGAGCAAATGGAAAAGATCTCTCTCTATGCCGATGACGCATTAATTTACCTAGATGACTAGGAGCAGTCCTTTGTGTGATTAATGGGGGTGGTGGAGGAAATCTGTTGCATTTCCCATTGGCCCTAACCTCAATTACACATATCTAACTCGCTCCAAACTGGTCATTCAGCCCACATTTAAGTATCTCGGGATCCAAATAAATGCAAATCTGTCTACTTATGAATCCCTTAACATAACTCCAATTATAACACACATGGAGACTAGGCTCTGCACCTGGACTTCCTTGCCTCTCAATCTGATTGGCCTTCTGAACATTTTTTAAATGATATACCTACCCAAATTTTTATATGTTTTTCGTGCATCCCAGTTTTTTTTGTTACAAAAACGTAAAAAAAAAATTTGACTCGATTTTATTCACCTTCCTCTGGCAGGGGGCATGTCCAAGTATTGCAAAAGCATCTCTCCAAGCTGCTAAAGCGGATGGTGGATTGGCTTGTCCAAATCGAAGGCACTATTTTTTGGCATCACAACTTACCTACATCTATGAATTGTTCCTGGAGACCTCCTCATCTCCCTCCACGGCTCTGCTGAATGAACTCTATGGTTCTAGGGCCTCAGCTGTAGATGCACTACACAGGTCGATACCTAAACGCTGCTCTCGGACAGAGGTTAGCTGGCTTGCCTGGCATGAGGGTACTAGAGCGTTGACAACTTCGGGAAAGGTATCTCCCAACGCTCCCAAAATCGCGAAATCCTAATTTCCTGGGCCACCTGGACTCCCTGTGGTGGACACGACTAGGGGTCACCCATATCTCTCACATTTTTGTTCATAACATTTTTGCTTCCTTTAATGAGTTGTAGGCCAGGTGTGGAGTGACTAATAAATTATTTTTAAAATATCTTTAGTTACGTCATGCCATCCAGGCACAGTTTGACTGTTTGTCCCAGGAGCTCTCACAATCACCTTTGGAGGTGCTGTTGTCCCATACAGATATTGAGAAACTGGTTAAGACAGTTTATTTGTGTTTTCAGTCTGCTGGGGTCGATCCCTTCCAGCTGGCTTAACGAAAATGATCTGATTCCTGGGCTGTCCGAGTAGGGGTGGGAGGAGGCCTCAGTAATCTGCTTCCAGGACCTTATAAGTTCTAATGATCTCTATACACAGTTCAAATTTATACACCAGCTGCATTACACTCCTGCCAGATTTGCCCGCATGGGCTTTAACTCTGCATCCTCCTGTCCCAGATGTGGGCATACGGATGCTGAGTACTTACACATGTTTTGGTCCTGCCCTGCCTTGTCAGTATATTGGAAGATCTTATTTTCTTTTTTTGACATCATTTTACATTTACCTGTACCTCATACTCCTGAAGTGGGTTTACTTGGTGTGTTAAATTACTTTATCTCCAGGACTTATGATCGTACTCTTGTACGTATATTGTTATTCTATGCCAGGAAATTAATACTGTTACAATGGAAAAACACTGTGGCTCCTGATATACAAACCTTTTACCGCAAGGTGAATAAAGTATTGCCCATTTTCAAGCTCATTTACCATGGCAGAGCCTGCCCTAAAAAGTTCTTCAAGATCTGGCAGCCATGGCTGGATATTGCTGATTCCTTTTGGAGAAACACTCCGCTATCCCAACAGTAGTGGGTAGCGGACTCATGTTTATAACACTATATTTGTACCTATCATGGGTTCAGATTGGGGCCCTCGGGTGGCTGGGGAGGGGTAGCAGGACATGTGTGTATGTGCGTGTGTGTCAGTATGAGAGACAAATTTGGTTAATTGAGTTTGAAAGTTCTCCTCCTTTAATGAAACCGTACTGTTGAAGCAAGGGGTCCTACTCGGTCCCTAGAAAGCAATATTGTGAACCCACTATATGACACTTCCCCCCTGTTTGGGAATGCCGATTCTGAGTGCTGATTCTGATATGTTAATAAGTTCTATAACACTCAATTGTATTCCTGAGGTACCCTTTTGAAAAGTGTATGTTACAATTTTTTTATGGAGAATTCAATAAACAAATACTTAAAAAAATAAAAATAAAAAAAAAAGCTACAGGTTTTACTATTTTTTGCAAGAGAGTTGTTACTTTGTGTATTTGAACATAAAAATCTGTGAACAGAGCTGTGTAAAGAATAGAAGGGGTGATCACTAAAGCTACAATTGTTTGTGTACATATGAGTAAAGCATCAGGTGAGCGGTGCAGCAATAGCATCCCTAGGTGTGCATTGACATCTTAATAAATAGTGTAGTGTACAAAAAAACATTTTTGGTTTATGATATAGTTTAGAAATGAATTCCAGGCAGATAGAAAAGCCATTATTTAATCCATTATAGGTTCATTACAAATTATCAAAATGTACTGCATAATGCTGCAAAATAGGATTTTTAAAACAGCTTTCCTGTAAAATCCTTTTCTTGGAGTACATCATAGGACGCAGAGCCTTAAGTATTTACTTAGTGTGTTATAGCTATATGGCCTGCTTAACCAACATGGTATTTTCATTATTTTCTGTAACGGATTACTCTGAATTCATCAATTTGTGTATAAGTTTTCAGTTGATCTTATTGCCTAAAAACAGTTTTAGAAAACATTAGAGAAATTTATTTTTGTATTGTCCCCATTTTTTTTCTATAGCTATACATTTATTTCCGTAAGTTCAAAATGGCAACCACATCAATTTTAGTATAAGAGTTTAATTTATTAAAGAAAGGCAAATTAGACAAAAATCGTTTTTTTCCTGGAGTAAATTAAATAACAAATGTCATTTACAACCTAATACGTTGGTATGATTTCATGAAAATTAAAGCCAAACAAACACTTATGTATTTCAATGAATCATCAAAATGTTAACATAAGTAAAATAGCAGCAAAATACATAAATATACACAATGCTCATATTTAGCTGCTTGAACAAGTCGGCAAAATAAGGAATGGGATAACCCTTCCCCTGACTCACCAGCGTTTTAAAAGCATGGCGTTTGGTTCACTTCTAATGGTAGTCAGTAGAGGTAAGAGAAAGACATGTAAAGCTGGGCACAGATGGATAATTTTCTTTTTTTTTTTGATCATCCTTGATCAGATTCCCCTATTCACACATTCAAGGTAGATTAAGGCAATGTTTCTCAGCTCCAGTCCTCAAGTACCCCCAACAGGTCATGTTTTCAGCTCTGCCATTATTTTGCACAGGTGATTTGATCAGTTTCACTGCCTTAGTAATTACCACAGCTGTTTCATCTGAGTGAAATCCTGAAAACATGACCTGTCGAGGGTACTTGAGGACTGGAGTTGAGAAACATTGGATCAAGGGATCCTCCCTGCTACGCTATTGTAATGTGACAGCAGAGACTTCATTGCTGTCAAGATATACTAATGATTGAATGAAAAATTTCCAACAGCCCAGTTTGAGAGGAGTTGAACATTAGACTCCTCTCAAACGTGAAAAGCCGGAGATGGATTAAAATTTGTCCAGACCCTGCTAAACTGGGCCAATTTCGATCCATCTATAGCCACCCTAGGTACAGAGGCAGGTGGCAGCATTCTGTAAAAAAGAAGAACTTTGGGGAGGGCAAAGACCTTTATATTTTAAAGGAGTTGCAAAGTCTCAAGGTATTTCACCTTAATGCATTCTATGTGGGGGCACTCGAGGAGGAGGAGGGGCCAGAAGCGCTGCCGGAGACCCCAGAAAAGGAGGATCGGGGGGCCACTCTGTGCAAAATCCTTGCATAGAGCAGGTAAGTATAACATGTTTCTTATTTATAAAAAAACAGAACCTTTACAATCACTTTAAATCTTACTCCTTTCGTGCCAGCAAGATAGTACAGTATGTTGAGGATACTTGTGCTCTTATGCTGTCAGCAGCTTTAACTAGGTGCATAAGCACATTTGTACATACCTAAATGGTGGTGAAGACAGGAAAAACAGGATGTACACCCTATGGACAATGTTATTGTCAGGTAGGAGCTTATAGAGTAAATGGCTCTACGTGATTTATTATTTTTAATTTATCGATAAAGATGCTTATTTTAGTAATAAAAAGAAACCCTAATTAAAAATAAAATTGATAAAATGACACAGCTGCAAGTGTAATGATTTGGAGTCGGTTGGATGGTTCTACTGTGAGGCATCTTATTCAGTGATCCTCGATCCTCCCATGCAGTGTATTCCTTATAAAGATTCAACAAAATTGTTTCCTCGATTAACAATCACAAGTGACTTTTCCACTGGACATTAGGACCCTTTTCTTGTACTGCAAATAAACACATATGACCATTATTCAGATATCTGCAATATACAATATGATCCCAAAAATCATCTAATTAGAATAATCAGATGACGTTTTAAAGTGTAGCCCAAAATTTTTCTTTTCGATACAGTAGGGAAAAACATTTATTTTTATGCTAGACTACTGTATCTGAAACAAACATCAACAAGAAGGTGCTATTGGATTTAACAAACCCAACCTTTTTTTTTAATTTAACATAGTCTATATATTTAGAGCGGAGTTCCACCCCCCCCAGCAAAAAATGTAAAGTCAGCAGCTACAGTATGCTGACACTACACTTACTTGTCCTGGAATCCAGCGATGTCGGCACCCCAGCCGGTTTTTCCATCGGGTCTCGGTTGCTGCCGCCGTTATTGCCTGTAAGGGAAACTGGCAGTAAAGCCTTGCGGCTTCACAATCGGTTCCCTACTGCGCATGTGCAAAGCGTGCTGCCCTTTCTGAATGGCCCGGCGGTGGGAGAGGGGCTGAACCTTCGAGTGATTCCACCGTGGTGAGACTTCTCGGAAGTGGGGACGGATACCTGTCAAAAACAGGTACCCCCGGAAGGTGCCAAATGTGGGGACGGGGGGCGGGGGATGGAGAAGGAGGGAGATAAGCCTTTTTTTGGGTGGAACTCTGCTTTAAAGTGATACAAAACAGAGACGTGTTAATTGCCATAAATCATATAATGTATATCATGCCACTATATATATATATATATATATATATATATATATATATATATATATATATATATATATATATATATATATATATATTTAATCCTCCAAGTACCCTTTTCCTGCAGCACTGTTCTGTGATCACATGATCTTTTCCTGTTCTTTGGCATCTGCAGGGAAAAATCTTTGGGAGGGGTTTCTATTACTCTGCTGATGTATGCTCTCTACAGTGTGAGCCTGTGTCTGACCTACCAGGATGGTGTTGATTTAAATCAAGTCAATTTAAATCACTAGTAAAAAGGCTTGATTTAAATCACTATTTGTAAAGAGCAACTGTCATCTCTGTCCCGCTGTTGACTCCGACAGTCCTATTCACTTTAATGGGACAGCTGGTGATGTGGAGGTGACACAACAAGGTGAGGGACGTGGCGGCAACAGGTGAGTGGATGCCGCCAACAGGCGCTGCCATGATGGATCTGAAATGTCAGGTGCTCTTTAACATCTTCAGCCCCAGAAGGATTTGCCCCCTTCGACACTGTACCCAAACAACGCGACGCGACGCTGGCTGAATGAGGCAGCAGGCCTCTTTTAAAAGTATCATTACAAATTGTAAGTAAATGAGGCACCCAGAACAACAGGCTATCCATCCTCAGAGGTATTTTTTAGCAGGGAAGGAGTGGAAGGTATCTAGAATTACTTGTTATGTCTGGGAGTTATCCAGCGAGGTACTGTCCTCCTGTGACAACTGAGGGAGATTTAAAGAGGTTGTAAAGTCAGAAGGCTTTTCATCTTAAAAAGCCTTCTGTGTGCAGCAGCCCCCTCAGGCCCCCTAATACTTACCTGAGATCCCTCTCTATCTAGCACTGTTGTAGGATTGTCTCGGCTGCCCGGGACTCCTCATTGGCTAAGACAGCAGTGTGGCACCATTGGAGTCGCTGTACCCAAACAAAATGCACATCCTTTTTTTCCCCACAAATAGAGCTTTCTATTGGTGGCATTTGATCACCACATTTATTCATCAGCGGATATATATTCTTCTACATACTTTTGGTGAAAAAAAAAAAGCTGTGATTTTTAGTAGGACTGCGACACTGCGGCAGAAAAATCTGACAACAAAAGACACTTTTTGGGGACTAGTGACTATATTACATTGATCAGTGCTATAAAAATGCACCGATCAATGTAAAAATTACACAGGCAGGGAAGGGGTTAACACTAGGGGGCTATCAAGGGGTTAAATGTGTTCCCTAGGTGGGTTTTAACTGTAAGGGGTGGGGGGGGTGGGTTGCCAGGGACATGACAGAGATCACTTTTCCCGATGACTGGGAACAGTAGATCTCTGTCATGTCCCCTGTCAGAAAGGGGATTCGCTTGTTTACATAGACATCCCCGTTCTGCCTCTGTACTATGCGATCATGGCGGACATAGAGCCCACCCAACCCGCGGGCACGCTCCCGCATCTGTACAGCTACGGCGATTTGTGTATAATGACGGCAGCTGGTCGGCAAGTGGTTAAATGTAAGGACTTATTCTTGCCGGTAGTTAGAATCTTTAATATTTGCAAACAAAATGAAGGTTTCCTATTTAGAATAATAAGCTGTCAGGTCAATAAAACAACAATATCAGAACCGATTCAATCATACAGTTTATAGTGTACATAGATATGCAAAACAATGGGATAAAAGGAATATTCCTGAACTTTGGTTTATCGTTTATCTGATGGTTACTGAGACATTGTGTGAATGCATCAATGCAGTGCATGTTCTCTCAGCTTGCATTCAATATACAGCTTCATGCTACATAACCATTTTGTCCTGAATTAACTCAATTTAATGTATTTTAGATTAGAGATTAGATTTTTACTCCAAAAGCATTATATTAAAATAAATTTGATAAAAAAAAATAAAAAATAAGAATAAAAAAAATCATTGATTGTTTATCCACGCTGTAGCCAACCCTGATTGGTGCTGTGCTAGTCACATGACTAAAAAGCAAAAACAAGTTAGATTATAAATATCAAACTGTTTTACATAGCATAAAATGTATATTTTTGTACATTAATATAGTGTAGACAGAGTCAAAGATGACTGACACTAGCTTTCATTTTGTTCAGACAGCATCTGCATTCAAAGATTTTTCTACTTCACAGGTATTATAAATTACATTAGATTGAATATAATACTGATTTATAATAAAACTAAGCTTTTATGTGATATTTTTAATGAATGTAATCAATCAGCATACTATATCCCTCCCCCATAGCGTTTGCCAATAGAAGGACATGGAGGCGCAGGAGGAGGAGGAGGAGGGAGGGGAGTGCCATTTACCACGCCCACATGTGTTACTCTGTAGTCAGGTGGGCTGCACAGATAAGAAAAAGGTGGAAATGAAGAGCCTAGAAGGGAACTGATAGAGGACAGCAGCTTGTCTACACAATGTCAACCTGCAGTGGGGACACAAAGATGATTGGAGGGACAAGATGCAAGGCATAATTATTTTATACTCTTTTAATAAAATCCATGCTCTGCTTTATTTTCTTTAAAACGTCCTGAAATTTAAAGTAATATTAAAGTCTTGATTTTTTTCGTTTAAAAATAACAAACATGTTATACTTACCTGCTCTGTGCCTCGGTCCCTCATTGGCGCTCCTGGCCCCAGCCTCCTGTTGAGTACCCCCACAGAAAGCAGATTGCTATGGGGGCACCAGAGCTGAGCTGCTGCTGTGTCCATTCAGACACAGAGCCGCGGCTCGGCCCTGCCCCCTTCCTCACCTCATTGGCTCACTGATATTGATTGGCGGCAGCAATGGCGCTGGCCTCTGTGTCTCAGCCAATCAGGAGGGAGAGTCCCGGAAAACCTTGGGTCTCGTTCAACATTGTTGGATCGAGATGGGGCTTAAGTAAATATTAGGGGGGCTGAGGTGGGCTGCTGCACACAGAAGGTTTTTTTTTATCTTAATGCATAGAATGCATTAAAGTGCAAGTTCACCTTTACAGAAAATCTGTAGGGTAAACTTACACTGGACCCTCTTCCCATCGCACCCGGTCCCACCAACCTGGAGTCCGGCGTTCATCCTTTCTGATAGGATCGTATAGCCGCTTTACCTGTCCAGGGATTTGAAATCCCTACAGCTTTCTTTCCTCTTCGTCTGCATTGACAGGACGGACTTTGCGGGTTCCCATTGATCGGTGCCACCTATGTGACTGCGTCGACCAATTAGAATGCTCCTATATGTACCTCCTTACGAGGTACGTTTAGGAGATTAAGCCGAGGGGATTTCTAAGCCCCAGACCGGTGAGGTGGCTATAAGAGGTTTACTAGCGGATGATCGCTGAGCTCCAGATCAGTGTGACTAGGGGGGATGGGTAGGGGGTCCAGTGTTAGTTCACCTTACAGATTTTTCTGTAAAGGTGAACTTACCCTTTAACCACTTCAGCCCCGGACCAATTGGCAGCCAAAGGACCAGGCCCCTTTTTGCGATTCAGCACTGCGACGATTTAACTGACAATTGCGCGGACGTGCGACGTGGCTCCCAAACAAAATTGGCGTCCTTTTTTTCCCACAAATAGAGCTTTCTTTTGGTGGTATTTGATCGCCCCTGCGGTTTTTATTTTTTGCGCTATAAACAAAATTTTTTTTTCTCAGTTTAGGGCGATACGTACTCTTCTACATATTTTTGGTAAAAAAAAAATCGAAATTAGCGATTATTGATTGGTTTGCGCAAAAGTTATAGCGTTTACAAAATAGGGGATAGTTTTATAGCATTTTTATTAATATTTTTTTTTTACTAGTAATGGCGGCGATCAGCGATTTTTATTGTGACTGCGACATTATGGCGGACACATCGGACATTTTTAATACATTTTTGGGAACATTGTCATTTATACAGCAATCAATGCTATTTAAATGCATTGATTCCTGTATAAATGACAGTTGTAGTGAAAGAGTTAACCACTAGGGGGAGGGGAGGGGTTATGGGCTGTGACGTGTGTTTTTTTACATTAGGGGGCGGGGCTGATGTCTGACGTCATTGATCGGCTTTCCCGATGACCGGGAACAGCCAAAGTAGGAAGGGCGGGGAGAGGTTTGTTTACACATACCTCTCCCTGTTCTTCAGCTCCGTGACCCGATCGCGGGACACCAGCGGCGATCGGGTCCGCTGGTCCCGCGGCCAGGGTCACAGAGCTCCCGACTGGCTCGCGAGCTCGCCGCTGGCGGCGCGCGTGCGACCCACGGGCAGGCATTTAAAGGGGACGTACAGGTACGTGCTTTTGCCTGCCCGTGCCATTCTGCTGACGTATATATGCAGTGGGCGGTCGGGAAGCGGTTAAGATAAAAAATTCTACCTTTTAGAACCACTTTAAGTGGTGTCATTTTTTTCACCAGTGATTGGCTGTTTAGGAAAAGTGATCTGTGAAGCTTTATAATCGTCTGATCACTTATGTGGTAGTGAAAAGAAACAAAATAGGGTGTTTGTTTTGTTTAAAATACTCCCAGAAAGTTTCCCGTTACGTCCCTCTATGTTTTCTAGCATGCTGAAATAAAGGTTCATTATATGCTACAGATTTTTGTCACACAGTGATACTTGTTTTTACTGTACACTACAGGAGAATTTGTAGATAATTGCTCCAAACTGCCAGAGATCAGCCTGTTACTAATCAGAGAAGTTAAAATTAAATTGTCCAATGTATAAAAAGTGCTTAAAGTGGTTGTAAAGGCGGAAGGTTTTTTATTTTAATGCATTCTTTGCATTAAGATAAAAAACCTTCAGTGTGCAGCAGCCCCCCTCAACCCCCCAAATACTTACCTAAACCCCCAGTCGATCCAGCGATGTTTCACGAGAGTCTCAGCTGCCCGGACTCTCCCTCCTCATTGGCTGAGACAGCAGCGAAGTGCCATTAGCTCCCGCTGCTGTCAAAGTCAGTGAGCCAATAAGAAGAGAGATAGGGCTGGGCGCCAGGCTTCAGGACCATGTCTGAATGGACACAGGGAGCTGCGGCTCGGCTCAGGTGCTCCCATAGCAAGCTGCTTGCTGTGGGGGCACTCAACAGGAGGGAGGGGCCAGGAGCACCAAACAGGGACCCGAAAAAAGGAGGATCGGGGCTGCTCTGTGCAAAATCATTTACACAGAGCAGGCAAGTATAACATGTTTTTTTTTGTTAAAATTAACAAACACTTTATTATTACTTTAATCTTTTGGATCTTTCCATACATCAAGCTTAGTCTAAAAGAGACACATATAGAAGGAGATTTACTAAAACTGGTGCATACAGAATCTGGTGCCGCTGTGCATAGAAACCAATCAGCTTCCAGGTTTTATTGCCAAAGCTTAATTGAACAAGCTGAATTTGGAAGCTGATTGGTTACTATGCACAACTGCTTTAGATTCCATGTGCACCGGGTTTAGTAAATGTCCCCCATAGTGTTGTATGTTGCCAAAAGTAGTACAAAAAATACTTTTGGGAATCGGTTGCGGCGCCGCACTGATTCAGACGATTTGCATTAGTAAAAAATTGTTTCCTATGACTACAATAAAATCAGTACTGCAGCCACATCAATAGCAATGTCTGACATACACAACCAACAGCCTTCTGCTGAATTTGCATTCCCCTATGTTACTGGAGTCTAAATATCAAACAATAGTTTTTCTCATATTAGGCATATATTAAACTCACCTATTTTTCCTTCTCGCTTTAGTTTCTGTAGATGATGAGTAAGGTTATATTCTGCAGCTGCATGTAAATATTCTGGAGTATCCTGTGGGAAACATGGTAATAATTTTCTTGAAAAAAGAACAAACAAGCGTACTGGTCAGAAAATACATGACCAGCTACCCAAAGTTGGGAAAGGGATTTGTCTATCAAACTATCTGTAGAAGAATGGGAAAAAATCTACACTCATATTCATAAGGGTTCGACTAACATGACAGCACAAGAAAATGGCCTCAAAATCTTCTCTAAATGGTATAGAACCCCTACTAAACTTCACAAAATATCCCCTACCATATCTCCTAACTGTTGGAGATGCTCTGAAGGAGAAGGCTCTATGTTGCACATATGGTGGTCCTGCCCATTACTCCAACCTTTCTGGAAAGAAGTCCAATGTATTACCACCAAGATCACTACATACCAAATAGAATTTACACCTGCCCAAATGCTCCTACATCATTCCTCCATTCCTTTTAGACACTACCATCGCTCCCTTGCGCTACATCTAATAAATGCAGCGAAATTATGCATCCCCACTTTCTGGAAATCATCTAAGCCCCCTACAACTGGGGATTGGCTCAGACGTATTTCTAAAATTGGGGAGATGGAAGAATGAATCCACCAATCCAAAGACTCACCCACTAAATTTAGGAATGTCTGGGCTTGCTGGCAACACTTCAAAACGACTGACGAATATAAACACTTACTCTTCTCTCTAGGTTAAACCCGACCCCTGGATACCCAAGTGAAGGAGGAAAAGTCCACACCTAATCTAATGCATTCAGTTCAACTCTTCAACTCACCCTTCGTACACTGTACACCCCCTTGTCACAACTAGGTATGTTAGGTACTCCTACAGTATGATATTCTTCCACCCACCTACACCTAACCCTCTGCCCCCCGAGCCCTGTCTGGTGTATAAACCCTTACCTCCAAAATGTTCCCCAACTGGGGATGCTAGTGGTCCGAGACCGCATCCCCGACATCGACCCATCATACCATTAACAGAGAGGTAATGGTCCATTCCCCTTTTCTCACAAATCCACATTGTAATGTATACAAACCTACTGAGAAAAGCGTGTCGATTCTCTAAACCACAGGACTTTGTTGGCCCTGTTTTACTGGAGGTCTATTGGTTATTTGTTTGTGTTATAGACTCAGTGTAAAATTTCCTCAACCAGTGTTTTTGACTCAGGGAACATATTGGTTAATTGCTTTTTGCATTGTTTAAACGGGTTTATGTTTCCTCTCATTACTATTACACTATACTGTTCTGATATGTTGTAATGTACATTGTATTTACTATTTACAATAAACTTTATCTTGGAAAAAAAAAAAAAGAAAATACATGACCAGAAAGGAATAGTTGTGGCAGATTGTCTTTACAAACACAAGCAGAGTGCGCACCCTAGTGGTCTCATTGAGTTGATGCATGCATCTACTGATAACAAGACTGGCTTACTGAAGAAGAAAAAAGGGAAAGAATGGGGGGGTTGGGGTGCTTCTAATATAGACTACCAAGAAGTACTGGGAGGTAAAAGGAAACCTCTGTTGAGGAAATCTAGATGCTGCTATTGTTAAACTTTTCTTTTAAAAATGTTACTGTCATGCTCCTACAATTTCTCCTCCTCTCCCACTTTTGGAAGTTTAATTTTTTAATTATATTTCCAGGGAGTGGTACCTAGTTGTTGTCAGGTATCCACTTCCTGTCAGATCACCTAAGCGATCCAAGTAGAAGTTTGCCCCCTCCACCTCCCACAACCTTTTGGGACATGTCAAAGGTACCAGAGGCTGCAGGTCCATTGAGAAAGTGCAGTGCTACTTGCGCATTCACATTAGGAAGCCGGATGTGAAGCATGAGGAAGTCACTGCCGGCTTCCCACATCAAAGACAGAGGTGCCGTGGACCCGAAGATCGGCGAGGAATGGTTTCGGGTGAGGACAATGCTGGATTCCTGGATAGGTAAAATGTGCATGTTTATTAAAATGTCAGCAGCATAGGCGTGCACAGGGGGTGTGCCAGGTGTGCCTGGGCACACCCTAATCACTACGTGCATTGCCGACCTCCCCTACTGCCCAGGCTTCTCCCCATGTTGGCCCCCGCCCCACAGTGCTGGCGGCTTCCCTTCTCCCCCATCCCCCCAGCTGATGTTTCAGGATGGAGAGTGGGGAAAGGGGCTTTTAAATATGTAATTTACTGCGCCCTTCCTTTTCTAGTGAACACACTCACTGTGTTCATAACCGAAGCATAGTAAACAGTGTTTACTATGCTTCAGTTTGTGAATGAAGATAAAGCCGCACAGCACACTTCCCATTCATTCACTGTCCAGTGCAGCTGAGGCTGCAGAGAAAGGTATGTGGGTTTGAGCTTTGGGGTGCACACCCTAATGCAATAGGCTGCACACACCTATGGTCAGCACAAACAGTATTTGTAGCTGCTGACTTTTTAACTACATTCTGAGTTGCTGATCTGCAAAAAGGATACAGATCATGAGTTCTGACTTCAGTGAAATTAAATATCACTCAAAACAAATGTGCATCAACCTTTGTCAGAATAAAACATATAACACTTGACTGTAATGCTGGCCATACATGGCTTAAAGTTTGTCCGATTCCTGCTGAAAAGCCTTGTCTGGACCTCCCTGCTTGACAAACTTTGATCTGAATATCACAGGAGCTAGGCAGAAAATTGTCAGTGACTGCAACTAATCAGATGCGGTCACTGTTCAGGTATTCTGACAGCCACAGGAGCAACACCTGTCAGAAGATAAAGCCGGCAGAAGGGAGATTCCTTCATACGTGCTGTTTAGCATGGATGGGGAAATGTATTTATTTCTCTCTTTTAGCCATTGAGGTTGAAGGAGAGATATCTTAAAGTGGTTGTAAAGTCAAATATTTGACTTTTACCTACAGGTAAGCCTATAATGAGGCTTACCTGTAGGTAAAAAAAAATCTCCTGAACCTGTACGGTTTAGGAGATATTCCCCGTGCAATGTGCCGCCGACTGCAGCGGCGCATGCGCACGGGGGATTCTCGCCTGAAAGGCCGGCAGGATCCGAACCCTGCCGGGAAGAAGTCTCCCATGTGCATGCGCGGGAGTGACGACATCGCCGCTCCAGCCACTCACAGCGCTGGAGTCACAATACCCGGAAGACACGCCGAGGCAACATGTCAGCTACCTCGGCGTGGACCAGGTGAGTCACCGACGCCTCGTTCTAAGGTAAGTACTAGCTCATTATGCCTTTTCCCTTACAGGTATATAAAAAAAACGTTTCAGTGGGTTTACTCCCGCTTTAACGTGTGTGGCCAGATGTACAATGATTTGACCACACCATGTGTTTTCATTATACCATTTAAT
This sequence comes from Lithobates sylvaticus, assembly GCA_028564925.1. NCBI lineage: Eukaryota > Metazoa > Chordata > Amphibia > Anura > Ranidae > Lithobates > Lithobates sylvaticus. Next base: position 110,073,375 of record CM053030.1, on the reverse strand, counting down.
ACTAACATATATCCCTTTCTTTTTGTAGAAGAGCTCTTCTTTGTCATCTTACCTTGTACACAATTTTAACAAGTTCCATGGCAGTCAGTGATTTCCCAGAGTTCTCTTGCAAAACCTGCAAAATTTGTTGTTCTCGGGCCTGTCTGTGAGTAATATACTCCCGAATTTTGGCTCTTGCCTCTTGAATCACAGGGCCATGACCTGCAAGTGAAGAAACACGGTGTCCAGCTGTGATCCAAATATCGTATAACAAGGATGTTCCAAAGGACTAATTAACCATAAAAAGTAAAGTGTTACACTGCATTTATGTACTCTACAATATATTTTTTACAAACAAGGAAATTAAAGCTGAACTCTAGAATAAATTGTAACTCATATCCATTGGCATGTAGTTGCCATCATCCCTTCTAAATTGTGAAAATTCAGCATAACCTCTGTTTTATGGGATTTTCAAGGCAACAATAAGAAAAAAGTATTTATAAAAAAATATATTTCATTTATTGTACAAAATCTTAATAAATACTTCTTTAGAACAATTCATAAAGAAATTTCATAGAGAAAAAACTATATACAATTTCAATCTTTAAAAACAATATATTTTGAAGAGAATGATACTATCCGCTTGGTGCTCCCAAAGCCTCCAGATGACTGGTGGTGGCGAAACGGGCAGGTCATCCAACGTGTTTCGATATTTAATAGCCATTCCCTCTCCTCAACAGGGATGTTGTAGGAGAACATTGCGAGTAAATAGCGGGAAACCTTCAACCCCTCCCCAGAGTCCTCTCTTTTATGATAGGCTTTCTCTGCGAAACCACACCTTTGTTTAAGCGCCTTTTGTGGATCGTTATATCCAGTCTTCCTGTATGGGATGCTCAAGGGACATGGGTGGACCTGTCTAATTAGGTGAAGGCTTCCTCTCTCTTTCAGATGCTGGGGAAATTCATTTGTCTTTTTGAACCATTTTTGAATAAGAATGTTACAATATCTCATCCCTGAAGAAGATTATATTTATTATTAAATATCGAAACGCGTTGGATTACCTGCCCATTTCGCCACCACCAGTCATCTGAAGGCTTTGGGAGTACCAAGCAGATAGTATCATTCTCTTCAAAAGATTGAAATTGTATATTGTTTTTTCTCTATGAAATTTCTTTATGAATTGTTCTAAAGAAGTATTTATTAAGATTTTGTACAATAAATATATATTTTTTTATAAATACTTTTTTCTTATTGTTGCCTTGAAAATCCCATAACACAGAGGTTATTCTGAATTTTCACATTAAAGCTGAACTCTAAGCAGATATAAAAGACATAAATAAATGCAGTATACATAGTTATATTGGTCCAGCTTGGATCAATGTAACTATGCATAAACCATACCTTGGCGATGCCCCTGGAAGCTGGTAATCACTGAAGTAGACACAGCTACTCCAGTGATCTCCACTTGCTTTCATTTTTTCCTTGTTGTCCCATTGGTGAGAATGCCCTTCACTTCCTTTCCCATAGACACAGCAGGAAGTAAGAGGAAATCCCTCTAACATTAGGAAATTCTTTCTGAGACAGCTGTCCGCAGAACAAAAGTCCCCATTCCCAAATTTTCCCTCTTCAACTGTTCTGGTGACAACTGAAAATGTTGAAGGTCCCATCAATTTCAGTCCTGATGACAAATGGTCGCCAGGACACAAAAAAGGGCAAACCTCCTCAGTGCAGACACAGCAGTAAAAACCTAAAACTTATTCTAACCCTTCCCTGCTCTATCCACAACTTAAAGGAGTTGGAAATTAACAAACATGCTTATACCTACCTGCTCTGTGCAATCCTTTTGCACAGAGCAGTCCCGATCCTCTTCTTCTGGGATGCCCCGCCGGTGCTCCAGGCCCCTCCTCTTCATCAGGTGCCCCCATGGAAAGCCGATTTCCCTGGGGGCATCTGTGCAGGCATGCTCCTGAGTCCCACTGCTGTGACCATTGACACAGACAGCGGGTCCTGGCCCTGTCACCGTGTCACTGGATTTGATTGACAGCAGCGGGACAGACAATGAGGAGAGAGACAGCGGCTGGAGCCGCTGCGCTTGTGCACATCGCTGGATCGGATCGGGCTCAGGTAAGAATAGGAGGGGTCTGGGGGTCTGGGGGGGAGCTGCAGCACAGAAGGTTTTTCACCTTAATGCAGAATGCCACTCTGCTGCAGTCGTTCATTGAGTCTTCTTGTCAGGGAGTATCAACTAGCTTACCTGTACAGGATGTACGGGCAAGCAGATACACTGACAGTGTGCAGGAGACCTGCATGGCATCAGCGATCTGCTGATTGCTGGTGAAGTGCTTTACAGGCTCCTACTACAAAAAATAATAAATGCACAATTTTTTTACCTGCAGAACTTATCCTTTAAAGAAAAAGTTTTGGCTTTAAGTATACTTTTTTTTTTAACAGAAATTTAAGTATACTTTAATGATTGAATATGCAGTAGGCTTGTGTAGAAAGCTGTCCACTCAAGAATTAAAATATGTTTGCATGCGCATAAAAATGTAACACGTAGCTACTCGCAGAATCCAGTCAGTTATGAACTTCATGTTCCTCAGTAAATGAGAAAATCTTACTGGTTGTACTCTTCACAGCTATTAATATCCCAACTGACACTGTAGACAATTGTATGCTGTACTACATACTACTAGATGTTATACCTGGGTATATCTTGTCAGCCTTGACGTCTAATAGCCTTTCTAAAGACTTCATGTAATCATAAAGCTCCTCGAACACTGCTGTTCCTTCTCCAAGAATACAGTCCCCACTGAAGATTGCATTTTCTTCCAATAACACCAGTGCCATGTGGTCATCTGTATGTCCAGGTGTGTACAGGACTCTATAGGAAAGTGGAAAAAAAAAAATCACACCCCTGACATCTGATGTGTATGTGTGTGTCTGCCCCACATTGGCAACATCCATTAAAGTATGCCACAAGCAATTGTGTATTTGGTATTTTGCAGAGTAGAGTAGGGACTGGCCAAAGAGAGGGTATACTTTGACGCAGTTGGCCAGCTTGAACATGTATTGCAATATTTGCAAACCAAAAATCCCTGTTTTCATGCAAAAGTTTGCTTGAAATATGTGTGTACAGCAGTGTGCAGAGGATTAATTCAGAATTTTACAGGAAAACTAATTTTTATTAGCATATTGAATAAAGTAGTAAAATAATGAAATTTTATACAATAAATTGCCCTCTTCTTATCTCTTAATAGGCCTGACTGCAACAAACGGAATTCCGACTGGTTGACACTGGTAATGGCATTTTGCACATAATCACTCTTTGCATGGCAGCACTGAGTAGGCCTCATTATAAATTAATGGAATTTACAAGACACTCTAGTGAAACAATTAAGTATCTTCAGATGCAGTAACAACTTAATGCTAGTGTATGCTCTTTTGCGCACACACACTGTTCCGTGTTCTTTCAGTGTGCATTTTTTAAAGATGCTGATTGGCTGCAGACACTGTTGAGCTGACTTTTTTCCACCTAGCACCTTCGGCTGTTCAATTAAAAATATTTTCAATCCAGGTGGTGTCGGCGTGGCCACTTACAGTTTAATAGTTAAGCCGTGCATGGCCAGATCAAGATTCCCATTTTCTACAGCTAAAACAATACCTCCTAATATGTGCCTGATCTTTACTTTACCTATGTGTTCTCCTTATGCCAAAGCAAAATTTTGTTTTTACCCTCTTATCTCCAGCAGCATATGCTTACCTTTTTTTCGCACCCCTGATGCTCCATTCAGCACCGACAGCTGAAAGAAAATATCTAGTGATTCTGGGAATGAAGGGCCAGTCAATGCTGTCACAATACACACAGAGCCTAGAATTCACTCCCATGAGCTGAGTTATTAGCATGGGTAAGGTTTAGCACAAAAATCATCAGGAGGAAGATGGAGTTTACAGAATAAACAATTGGAGTAAAGATTGGAGGAAATTTGCCAATATTTGCATAGAATTAGCCTACACAGTGATTCCAGCTGTTACAGATGCATTCACCTACACCCTGATCTATCTCCTGTGGTGTTGCCCCAAACTTCACAGGTATTGGGAGGGTTTGGTAAAAACCTGCTGGCTGATCTTCACACATGTATCCCGGGATATTCTGATTGTTTTCCCCTGATGAAAACACATCACTTGCCATTCTTGGATCCTTGTGGCTCATAAAATAATAGCTTTAAAATGGATTTCCTCAATCCCTCCCCAAGTGAACAAGTAGATTTGTGAACAGAACAGATGCATTGGCTTTGAGAGGTATACCTATTATCTTCCCAATGTCAATTTGACAATATATGGTTACATTTGGCCTCTTGGTGATTTAACAAGCTCCTACTTGCTCTATTAGACCCCTTTCACACGGAGGCGTTTTTCAGGCGCTAAAGGGCTAAAAATAGTGCCTGCAAAGCGCCTGACAAACGCCTCCCCTGCAGCCCCAGTGTGAAAGCCTGAGTGCTATTACACTGGAGTGGTGCGCTTGCAGGACGTTAGAAAAAGTCCTGTAAGCAGCATCTTTGGAATGGTGGAGGAGCGGTTTAAACACCACTCCTCCACCGCCCCTGCCCATTGAAATAAATTGGCACCGCTGGCAAAGCGCCTGCAAAGCGCTTCCGCATCAGCGCTTTTTGGGTGCATTTAAACCTTTCTTTGGTCGCTAGCGGGGGTTAGAAGTGCCCCGCTAAAACAACGGTAAAGCGCCGCTAAAACAAGGGTAAAGCGCTGCTAAAACAACGGTAAAGCGCTGCTAAAACTAGCGGCGCTTTACCACTAATGTGGCCCATGGCTCAATGTGAAAGGGCTCTTATATTGTGATATTTGCGAGTACCTGCTGTCACATATTTTGTCAATTATGAAGCTTCACTATTTTCTTGTTAATGGTTTGCCAACTGTATTTCTTACCCAGACATGCTCTGGTGGGTTGTTTCTATGTTATCAGACAACACATTGGATGGTTGCAGGAAAGGATCATGTGGTGAAAGACAGCCCCCAGTGAGTAGATTCTTGTACACTTTTTTGTAATATAGCTTGTTGATCATTGGGCTTGTGACAGTTGTCCCAGCCCTCTTGGTCAATTCATTTATTTAAACATACACACATATGTTTCCTCCAATGTAGCATGTGGATACCATAACGGTGAGACTGTGAACACCATCAATCTTGTGATGAATATACAACTTGACCATTGTTTTGACATGTCGGATAGACTGATATATTGTATCTGAGACCCACATATGGTAAAACAGGGTAACTACACTTCTATATCTATATAAAGAAAGTTGTATTCCATGTCATTAACTCCTATAAATAGGAATATAGACACAGGTACACATTTGTTGGGAATTTATATTCCCCAGATGATGCATTAGACGTAGGAGTCATTCCCTTAGAAAAACCTTTGATTTGAACCTATATAATGGACAAATTAGAAACTAGTCAAATGACTGTATGTAAGCTTATTATCTCTAGATATCATGTACATCATGTGCACACCTGTGCCTCCCTCCACCACCCCCGCAAGTCTAATCATGTGTGACCTCTTGTAGACAGAAGTGGACTCCCTGCCCACTCCTTGGATGGCTGACCACCGTGAGACCATCCTGGTGTGATGTTTCTTGTGTTCCTGCTCTGGCCATAAACACCCTTTTTTTTTATCAAAGATAGGACCTTTTGGTATCCTGGATTCCTGTATATATACAGTCTGATCAATATTCCTATCGCACACGTTCCTGGTATATATGGCTCATAAAATGGTGGGTGCTGCAGCGATTATCAGTTGGGTCCTGGAAACATCAAACAAGCGTACATATTTGCCAGCACACCATGGATCGTCAATTTTCATCCAAAAAGTTTTAATGAAAAAAAGATTACATCACAAAGGAAGGTGCAACATTTTGGAGCCACGCAGGACCCCTTCGTCAGGCTTGTGATGATCACATGCCTGACAAAGGGGTCTTGCGCGGCTCCAAAACGTTGCACCCTTCTTTGTGATGTGATCTTTTTTTCTGTATATACAGGTCTTCTTTAAATGATTATTATTAATATTATGTATTGACATGTTATAGATGTTCACATCCCCTTGAAGAAAATCGAATATAACATTAAGATTGAAAGGCGTTGGAGTTATCTTTAACAGCAATATATTGTTTGTGTATTACTTACTGTCAATGTTATATTGGACATCCAATATGTAAAAATGTTTGTACACCAGAGCTCTTGTTGTTGTCCCTCTTTGTTTATGTATCTCCCCTTCTCTTTTTTTTGCTATTTGATATTGTTCTTTATTCGATGATGATGTTTTATATCCATTTAAAATAAAATAATATTTTTATACAAAACAAGTATTTTATTACTTGCAAGCTGCGTATAGGCCCCTGTGAGTATTTTGTCCTTTTCCATATACGTTTCTAAGTCAGTTTGTCTGGATAAATTAACAAAAAAAATGGATTACATAAAGAAACATTTAGAGCCCTTTCACACCGAGGGCTTTAACGCTGCAGCGGTGCGCTGGCAGGGCGTCACAAAAAGTCCTGCCAGCATCTTCTTTGGAGCGGTGAACTCACCGCTCCTCCACCGCTGCTCCCCATTGAAATCAATGGGGCAGCGCTGTAATACGCTGGCAAAACGCCGCTAGGGTTTTAACCCTCTTTTCTCGGCCGCTAGCAGGGGGAAAAGCGGCCGAAATGCGCCGCAAATCCGACTGTAAAACGCCACTAAAAATAGCGGCGTTTTACCGCCGACGCTATTGGTGTTGTGGTGTGAAAGGGGTCTAAAAATGGAACTAAGCCCATCGATTTAACAGTTTCAAAAAACAGTTACATTCTGGCAGGTGCTGGGAATGTAACTGTCACATTGGTTGTGCTCTCCAAACTGTCAAACCATCCAATGTGCAGCATCATGGCAGTTGAATATCAAACAGAGGCCAAGATGGCATTAAAGGGTTTAGTTCCACTTTAATAATAATAATTGAGACTCAGATTACGCAATCCTCCTGAAGAAACCGATGAAGGCCTACAAGGTCTGATCAAACGTATCAAAGAACAAAGCGAGAAGTTTGACCTCTTCTTGAAAATCAGAAAGACCAAGATTATGACCATTACAAGAAATGGATACGTCAAAACAGCAACTAACAGTGAGGAGAATGTATGCAGAATTTCATTTTCCTGGGACTGAAGATTGACCAAAATGGTCTTTGTAGCCTAGAAATAAAGCGCTGCATTGCACCCAAGTTGCACAACGATGATGAGCATGAACCGAATATGGAAAAATCGCAAAACAAATGCAACGTTATTGTCTTCCTCATACCAACCTACCTTTGTTAAAGTTAGACCATGAAAAACCAGACATGGGGAAAACTGAGGTGATTGAGCTATGATGTTGGAAAAGTCTCCCGCACATTCCATGTACAGCAGAGATATTGTACTGGAAGGCAATATAAAATTTGGGCTCATCTATTCAAAACATGTCATGAGACTGAACTCACTGGAGAAGGCAATTATTCTTAAATTGGTTAGTGGCAAAAGAGAGCCAGGCCACCAAAGAACACGATGGTTAGATACCATAAAAGCCAACACCAGCTAAAACATATAACCACCAATAGAAGCAGTACAAGATCTGGAAAGGTGAAAAGAGAGGGCCCACAGAATTGCTGAGAGTCAAACACAGAATGCATAACACACAAAAGGTTTAGAACTTCTGACACTTCTCCTATTGCTGTCTCTAACTTAACCTAGTAACCCTCCCAGTTTCTGGTAGGGGTGTGTGTGGTAGCTAAAAAAGATTCTGAAGTAGCAGTAGTAGTTTTTTTTCTGCATTGTAAACAGTTAATACATACCTTGTAAATGTCAGTGCACTTACTTCAGTGTAGCTCCCTCAGTCGCTATCATATCTCCATCTTTCAGATATTTGTACTTTTGCTCTCCTGTGCCGATGACCTCTTCTTCATGTGGATTCCTCTGAAGTTTACTAACGCAAACACCAGAGTCTATGACAAGAACAACTATTAACTACTTTCTTAAAACAATTCTATGTATAGAACAACTAAAGAATGACAACGTTTTGGTTTATATTTACATAAGATACACTCTATGAGCAATTAGTAATTTGCTATAAGAAAAAAAAAAAATATACCAGGAACCAGAACTCTCCCAGTACAAACACCCCTAAATTGCTAGATTTTACAGACTGGACATTCGCAATTTTGGCAGCATCAGAAAACCATGAATTGGTAGCAAAATTAATGTTAAAGCGATTGTTTTTTTTTTTTTGTTAGATGACAAACATGTTATACTTACCTGCTCTGTGTAATGGTTTCTCCTTTTCTTGGGTTCCCCACCTGCACTCCTGCCCCCCCCCCCCCCCCCCCCCCCATTGAGTAACCCATTAGCCACCTGTGCTTGCTCCTGAGCCAGCACTGTGTGTCCATTGATACACAGAGGCGACTCGGCCCCACCCCCCTCTCTCCTCACTGGTTGTGCTTGACAGCAGCCAATAGCTCCTGCTGTGCTGCCTCTCTGTCCAATGAGGAGGGAGAGCCCAGAGTCTGAAGGTAAAGCTGTACTAAAAGTTTTTTTTACCTTAAAGAGGGACTGTACCTGAAATTTTTTTTTTAAAAGCCAGCAACTACAAATACTGCAGCTGCTGACTTTTAATAAATGGACACTTACCTGTCACAGGTTCCAGCGATGTCGGCAGCAGAGGCCGATCAATCGCTCGGCTCTCTGCTGCTGCCGGCGCCATTCTCGGTGAGGGAATCAGGAAGTGTCGCCTTTGCGGCTTCACTTCCCGGTTCCCTACTGCGCATGCGCGAGTCGCGCAGCGCAATGAGAATTGTCAGCGCTGTCTGCCGGGACACGCGTGTGTCCCGGCAGACAGCGCGCCAGGACAGGAAGAGGCGTAAACTCCCGTGGGAGTTTATGCCCGGAAGTGGGTACAGATACCTGTCTTAGACAGGTATCTGCACCCCTCTCCCCCCTGAAAGGTGCCAAATGTGACAGCGGAGTGGGGGAGGGTTCCGAAAAGCGGAAGTTCCACTTTAGGGTGGAATCCCGCTTTAATACAGAGAATGCCTTATGGGAACAAAAAAACTTTTGCCTTTAGAACTACTTTAAAGGATAAGTTCACTTTTAAAAATAATAACTGCACATCCTTTTGCAGGTAAAAAAAAAAAAATCTTTATTTTTTTTTACTAGGAGCCGTTTAAGGGCTGTTTGTACTTGTAGTTCTCCCATTCAAAGAACTTTGACTTTTTAAAAAAAATGGTGGCAGGAAGATCCCCGGCTCGCTGTCACAACAGGCAGCGGATCGGGGAGATTCTGCAGCACTGGGAACATGTTAAGGCCTGGTTCACACCTATGCATTTTTTTGTGCATTTTCAGTTTTGCAGAAACACACTACAGTTCATTTAACACAGTTTCCTATGGATGTAGTTCACATCTGTGCATTTTATGGAAAGGGCCAGGGACTTTTTTTTCTGGTTGTTGGTTCCATAGACTTCAACCGCTTAAGCCGTGGACCATTTGGCTGGCCAAAGACCAGACCACTTTTTGCGATTCGGCACTGCGTCGTTTTAACTGACAATTGTGCGGTCGGGCAACGTGGCTCCCAAACAAAATTTATGTCCTTTTTTTCCCACAAATAGAGCTTTCTTTTGGTGGTATTCAATCACCTCTGCGTTTTTTATTTTTTGCACTATAAACAAAAATAGAGCAACAATTTTGAAAAAAATGCATTATTTTTTACTTTTTGCTAAAATAAATATCCCCCAAAAATATATAAAAAAACTTTTTTTCCTCAGTTTAGGCCGATACGTATTCTTCTACATATTTTTTGGTAAATAAATCGCAATAAGCGTTTATTGATTGGTTTGCACAAAAGTTATAGCGTTTACAAAATAGGGGATAGTTTTATGGCATTTTTATTATAATTTTTTTACTAGTAATGGCCGCGATCAGCGATTTTTATCATAACTGCAACATTATGGCGGACACGTCGAACAATTTTGACACATTTTTGGACCATTGGCATTAATACAGCGATCAGTGTTATAAGATTGCAATGATTACTGTAAAAAGGTCACTGGCAGTGAAGGGGTTAACACTAGGGGGCAGTGAAGGGGTTAATGTGTGTCCTAGTAGTGTTCTAACTGAAGGGGGATGGGACTGTGTAGGGCAGGGATCCTTAACCACCTGATTACTTTGCACTTAAACCCCCCTCGTGACCAGACCAATTTTCAGCTTTTGGCGCTGACGCATTTTGAATGACAATTGCGCGGTCATACAACACTGTACCCAAATGAAATTTTTATAATTTTTTTCCCCACAAATAGAGCTTTCTTTTGGTGGTATTTAATCAAAGCTGGAGTTTTTATTTTTTGCTAAACAAACAAAAAAAGATGAAAAATTAAAAAAATCAAAAAAAAATCATGTTTAATAGTTTGTTATAAAATTTTGCAAACAGGTAATTTTTCTGCTTCATTGATATGCGCTGATGAGGCGGCACTGGTGGGCACTGATAGGCTGCACTGGTGGGCACTGATAAGTCGGTACTGATGGGGACAGCAAAGATGGCACTGATGGGCACGGATGGGTGGCACGGATGGGTGGCATCGATGGGCACTGATGGATGACACTGATGGGTGGCACTGATGGGCACTGATAGGTGGCACTGATGGGTGACACAGATGAGCACTGGCAGGTGACACTGATGTGCAGCACTGGCACTGTGGGCACTGAGAGATGGCACTGTGGGCACTGAGAGATGGCAGTGTGGGCACTGGTAGGCGGCACTTTAATGGGGCAAAGGTGGGCACAATGGATTGGGCACATTGCAGTGAGAGGGACTGATGTCCCTCTCACTGCCGCCGGTGATCGGCTTTTTTTTTTTTTCTCGGCTCTGTTAGTATCACATGATCAGCTGTCATTGGCTGACAGCTGATCACGTGGTAAGGGGTCGGGATCGACCCCTTACTTGGATCTGTGATCCAGCGAGTCTCACAGACTCGCTGATCACAGAGCGCTTCACGCGCGCCTTTCAGGGGGCGCGCAGGCAGCCCGTGGCCGGGACGACGTCAATAGACGTCGTCCCGGCACAATAGATCCGTGCTGTAGCCGTCATTTGGCTATAGCGCGGGTCTAAGGTGGTTAAACTACGGCCCTCCAGCTGTTGCATCCCATGAGGCATTGTAAAACTCTGGCATTCACAGGCATGGCGGGAATTGTAGTTCCTGAACAACTGGAGGGCCATAGTTTGAAGACCCCTGGTGTAGGGAAACTAACAGATCGCTGTTCATACTGATGTACCATAACAGCGATTCGCACAGCCGAGCCATGTTGCTGCAGTACAACTGTGGCGGCTGGTCTGCAAGCGGTTAATGGATCAAAAACGTGTATTTAAAAACGCAAAATGCACCTGCAATACGCAAACTGCATAGGTGTGAATCAGGTCTAAGGCTCCATTCACACTAGCGCGTTTTTTGATGCATTTTGCAATTTGCAGAAATGCAGGGAAATTTTTTAACATGGGTTCCTATGGGACATGTTCACATCAATGCATTTTTGTGCTTCTGCGTTTTTGAAAAGGGTTGACTTTTGTAATAGAAGTCAATGGAACCGCATCCAAAACGCAAGTGCCGCGTTTTTACACTGTATAGCTCGTTGCTAACCACAGTGTAAAAAAAAAATGTAAAAAAAAAAAAAAAGCAAAATCACGGTAAAAAATTGTGTCCAAAAACGCGGCAAGCACCGCAAAAAGCACTGCAAAAACGCTCAAAAGCAAAATGCATAGATGTGAATCGAGCCTTAGTGGCCACATTAAAAACGGGTGGAACTCGGTACTGCCTTATTTTTCTTGTTATACTGAAAAACTTTAAAAAAATCTCAGTAAAAGAAAAACGGTGGAACGTGTAACATGTTCCCAAAGAGTGAACTTATCCTCTAACATTACAATAAAAACTGTCTGGTGTACTTGCATGTGCTATATCATATTTTTTGGGGGAGAGTGTCATTTTCCTTATATTATCACTTAGATCACTTAAAGTGGTACTAAACCCAGGACTCTGCATTCCCCATATCTGCTCTCCCACAGTACACAGAACATGGAAATATAAACTGCTAAATACCTTTTCTCATCAGCAGTTAGAGCAGTCTTACGACTTTTATCAGTGTTGAGTTAAAGCTTGTAGGAGGAGTTTTCATTCTCCCCTGATTGTCCTATGAGGCTGCAGGACCCCTGACCCTCTGTCTGGACAGTGCTGATTGGTCCTGTGCTGATCACATGCACTCTCCCACCACACCAAACTGAGCATGTACAGCTTGCCCCCTAGCCTCTGTTCTATCAGCAGATAGATTGGGGACTGTGGAAGAAGGGGAGGAACAGAGAAAACAGGATCAAACAGCATTTTTACACAATGCAGAGGATTAACCCCTTAGGTTCCACAGTGAATATAACAAGCATGCTTTACTGCATATACAGACTGATTTTACTGTTGTGGGTTTAGTAACACTTTAAGGGTAATTTTGGATAGATTAGGGAAGAATTAATATCTGTCAGTTTTTTTTGCCACATGTGTCCCATTAGTGACATTTCTCTTCACTTCCTGTTCTGTATAGATAATAGGAAGTAAGATAAAATCTCTCTAAAGTCAGGGAAAGGTCCTCTCTGTCTCCTTTGGTGACCACTGAAAGTGTTGGACTTTGCAATCACTTTCAGTCACAAACACATACATCAATAAAAACCGGACAGAGATTCTAATCCCTCAACACTCAAAACATTTTGGGGTTGGGAAAGACCTTGTACCTACCATTTATGATATCTCTGCATATATCTGTTATACCACCAGAATGGTCATGGTGCCAGTGAGTCACGATTATTTCCTGGATCGCCATGCTGGATTTATTAAGTACGTGCTTCAAATTGCTGATATATTCTGGAATAGAAGGCTCTCCCGTATCTATAAGTATTCTCCTACAAAAACAAATAGACGTCATATTGGGTATTATGTGTGCAATCACATCAGCCTGCATACTATAACACATGCACCCTTGTGTGTGTTGTCTAGAGCCATGCCAGGCGATTTTATGTGGCACTAGCACCCCCTAAACTGGCTCCCAATCACCCAGCAAATTAAATTTAAAATACTAACCACAACATACAAAGCCATTTACAACTTTGCCCCGAGCTTCATCACCAATCTTGTTTCCAAATATCACCCAAATTGTCTTCTCCGCTCTACTCAAGACCTCCTACTCTCAAGCTCTCGTCTCCTCCTCCCATGCTCGTCTCCAGGATTTCTCCAGAGCCTCTCCCATCCTCTGGAACTCGCTACCTAAACCTGTCCGGCTATCCCCTACTCTTGCTACCTTCAGGCGATCCCTGAAAACTCATCTCTTCAGGGAAGCCTATAACGTCTCCAACTAATCTTTTACCACTTCCATCAGCTCATTTTCCACAGTTACAACCTTTTGTACCACCTGCCCCACCCTATTAGATTGTAAGCTCTTCTGAGCAGGGACTTCTTAATCCTCTTGTATTTTATTGTATTATAACTGTATTGTCTCCATTTTATATTGTAAAGCACTGCGTAAACTGTTGGCGCTATAAAAAACCTGTATAATAATAAGTAAGATGTGAACAACCTGTAAAAGAGAGCTGAACCCTGCACTCTGAATGTAGCGCACTTCTCAATATTGAACTCTATACATAGCGCACCCCTGAACCCTGCACTCTGTTAGTAGTGCACCCCTGATCTTTGTACTCTGTGCATAGGGACCCCTGTAAAAAGCGCATCCCTGAACTCCGCACATAACGCACTCCTGGTATTTATTGCGTGTACTGCATCTATTCTGTGAGAAAAAAAAGCCCTGGATAAATCAAAATGTATATAATCTTAGGGATACAACTGGCCCTTTGAGGACAACCATAATGCTGATGTGGCACACAATGGATTTGAGTTTGACATCCCTGGTCTAGGGCAGGGGTAGGCAATCTTTCGAGCACAGTGTGCCGAAAAAGGTTTTCAAAGAAATTGAGTGTGCCGATTTTATAACAAAAAAATGTCAGTCTCAATCACGAAAAGGATTTTTTATAAAAGTAAATGCTGTAAACTACTTTAGTAGTGCGATATTAACATCCTGCACTCTGTTGCCTTATGAGGGGTTTATGAGTAATCTCCATCAGCAACTGGGAATATGTGTATATAGATGTATATATATGATTTTAGCATGTAATATTATTTCTGTTAAGGGTTAACTTGGCTGGATGCAAGTAAATACATCAGACTTTCGGTTTGAGTATGTCATTCAATTAACAGTTCCTTTTGTGTACAGGTATGCTAAGTGTGTGTTGTGGAAATGCCCTGCTGTTTACCTAACTAAGGCCCCTTTCACACTGGGGCGGTTTGCAGGCGCTATTGCGCTAAAAATAGCGCCTGCAAACCGACCTGAAACAGCCATTGCTGGGTCTCCAGTGTGAAAGCCCCGAAAAATGTCCTGCAAGCCGCATCTTTGGTGCGTGGTAGGAGCGGTGTATTTACCGCTCGTAAGGCGCCCCCTCCCATTGAAAACAATGGGGCATCGCTCTGAACCCGCCCGCAAAGCGCCGCTGGAGTGGCGCTTTGCGGGCAGTATTAACCCTTTTTCGGCCTCTCGCGGGGCAAAACTGCCCCGCTAGCGGCCGAAATACGATGATAAAGCGACGGTAAAGCGGTGCTAAATATAGCGCCGCTTTACCGCCAGCGCACCCAGCGCCTCGGTGTGAAAATAGCCTTAATATTCAAAGGACCAGGAAAAGATATCAGTGTGTAGTTAGTACGGGCCGAATTTATTAGCTAATAAAGGCTTTTGTACTCTTCCGTGCTAATCAACTATTTATCCATCTCAAAGGGTGTTTGATATGCTTAGCATATTTCTTTGATCTGTTCAGGAACGGACAATTTATCCCGGCTATTATTGGGCATAGTTAAGTGCCCCATTCAAGATAAGACCTTCAAACTAATTAGCACTAGCTCATTAATACAAAAGAGGAGGTGCTATAGATGGGAAATTAAGTCATAAGGAAATTGACCAATCTGGGAAGAGCGAGGAGGGGGCTAACCAATCAGGGTGGTCCTGTGTAAGTCAATGAGAGATGGCACTTTATTAGCAGGGCTCCCACAATGATAGATTAGATGAACACTGACCGTGGGCCCCAGAACCGTAAGATAGGTAATTTATCAAATTTTGGCATTACATTGATCTTTTCAGTCAACATGTAGATCGTAAGCTGCTGCAAGCATTTTACATTTCTACAAGTATGGGCAACATAAGATTTATAGTTTACACAGCTCCATAAGATCTAGTTTAATGTTCATCCGTGGGAAGTGCTTCATATACTGATTTTGACAACAAAGCACACGGCACCCCTCTACACTACTCCGGCCCTGTACAATGCACCCCTTGTACACTACTCCCCTCCACCCTAATTTACACTACTTACACCTGTACACTGCATCCCTATACACCCCCCCCCCCCCGGCCATGTACACTATGCACCCCTTCATAAACTACTTCCCCTTGTACATTGCATACCCCTGTACACGCCTTTTCCCCTTTACACTGCACCCCCTGCATACCACTTTCCTCTTGTACAATGCACATGCCCCCCCCCCCCCCCCTTATACACTACACCCCTCTGTACAATGCACCTCACATACACTACATCACTGTATACTACTTCCCCCTCTATACACTACTACCCCACATACTACTCCCCCCCCCCCCTATGAACTGTACCCCAATATACTACTCTACCCCATATACTGAACCCCCTGTACAATGCAAACACCCCCCCCTCATAAACTACTCCCCCCCCTCCCCTATACACTACTCCCCCCCCCCCTTATACACTACTACCCCATATACTGAACCCCCTGTACAATGCAAACACCCCCCCCCCCTCATAAACGACTCCCCCCCTCCCCTATACACTACCCCCCCCCCCCCCCCCCCTTATACACTACTACCCCATATACTGAACCCCCTGTACAATGCAAACACCCCCCCCCCCCCCTCATAAACTACTCCCCCCTCCCCTATACACTACCCCCCCCTTATACACTACTACCCCATATACTGAAGCCCCTGTACAATGCAAACACCCCCCCCCCCCCTCATAAACTACTCCCCCCTCCCCTATACACTACCCCCCCCCCCCCCCCCCTTATACACTACTACCCCATATACTGAACCCCCTGTACAATGCAAACACCCCCCCTCATAAACTACCCCCCCCCCTATACACTACTACCCCCTGTACAATACCCCCCCCCCCCCTATACACTGCACCCCCTCCTCCTACATAAACTCATTCCCTCCTATACACTGCATCCTATATTTGTCTCCCCCCCCCCCCCCCCCCATACACTACACAACCATATACTTGTTCACCCCATTTACACAGGACCCTCCTGTACACTACTTCCTCTATATATTGTCACCCCCTCCCCTGTACATTACTGTAGTACACCCCCTGTACAATGTCTCCTACGACATGCCAGCCTCACCCCCTCAGCAGTGACAATACACACATACTACTGCTATTGGCTCACACATATTTGGGTGCACAGCCCCCCCCCCAGCAACTTCCACACACACAGGTGGTTACAGGTGTCCTAGGCTGTGTTGTGTGTTACACCATGTGTCCGCTAGGGGCGCTCTATTCATCACACGTCTCCGTTTACCTTCGCCCGGTGCCCACCAAGTAGGTGTTGGTACCCTGCAGGGTCATGGGGCCCGGGTTACACCCCAACACCCGGATCACCCGGGAGGATAATTGCTCCACACGGGGCAGAGAGGACAGCGCCATTCTACCGATCAGCCCCGGACTCCGGAACAATGGCGGCTCACAGCGCAAGGGGGCGGGGTCTCCGACCTGAGGGGCGGGTCAGATATTTAACCCCGTCACTGCTGCACAGTGTCAGCTGTCTGGCGGCACGTGATGGTGATGTGATCCCATGGACGGGCATGTCACTGTGTACTGTGTATCTATGGGGGACTGACCATAATTCTTATGTGTGGGGGTCAGGCTGTTCCCTCTGGGCTGTACTCTGCAGATCTATAGGAAGTAGTATATCATATGAGGAATCATTCAATCTGCGATTCTCAGAGGTGTCTGCTGTGCTTGGGCACATCCTTGCCACCCCATGTGGCACAGATTCCCCCTGCTTCCTGGACCCATATGTCATTTACTCACCCCTTCCCTTTGTAAATTAACACAGTGAGTGACTGGTACCGATCACTCACTGTGTTCATACATAACTGAAGCATAGTTAACGGTGTTATATATATTTACACACCCAAACACAGTGTGTTTGAGCTTTAGGGTGCACACCCTAATGTAATAGAATCACCACAGGTGTGCACAGCCTATGTGTGCTCATGCTTGTTGCATGCATGCAAGCAGCAGAAGTATATAGGCATTGGACACACCCCTTGCCACACCCCCTTAAAGCGTAAACAGCTGGTGCTTAAAAAAATAAATAATTCATGCATGGTAATGTCATGTGCTAGTATGCATCACTCAGGGCATCACTCAGGGAGGAGGCTCAGGGCTGCACTGTGCAAAACCATTGCACAGAGCAGGTAAGTATAGGCATGTTTGTTATTTTTTTTTTTAAATAAAGGAAGGTTTACAACCGCTTTAAAGTTTGAGGCATATGTGCGAATTGGATGCGGTTTTTACTGCATCCAATTCGCATGACATGCTAGTGTGACCAGCTCTCAATGGAGCCGGTTCACACATGTCCGGGCGACGGCGGGTCCTGTGCGTTTTTGGGTCCAGTTCAGGTGCAAATTGAGGCAAAAATTCAGACCTGAATCGCACCTGAATCAGTTCACAGGAACACACAAGACCCCAGGCTGGAACCGCAGCCGCACATATGTGAACTCAGCCTGATACATGTGGCACCCCTTCTGTATTAGTAGTTATATTGCCTCTGTATATCCGTGTCTAGGTGTAAGAGACTGTTATTGTTGATACAGTGGAACCTTGGATTACAAGCATAATCTGTTCCAGGAGAATGCTTGTAATCCAAAGCATTCGCATATCAAAGCAAGTTTCCCCATAGAAGTCAATGGAAACGAAGATAATTTGTTCTACATTGACTTCTATTGTATGCAGTACTGCATGTGACCAGAGGTGGGTGGGGGCGCCGGAAATACTCGGAGACCGCTGGGATGCACTCGGAAAGGCTCGGAAACACTCAGGAACTGAAAATAATGACCCAACAATGACCCAGATAATCTCCGATTTAAAGGGACTCTGCTCTTGTGGTTCTAACTAATACTACTTATGCTGAAGTCTACTGTTTGTTTCAAGCCCGAACTTCATTATAGCTTGCTCAGAAAGGAAGACCAAGTCCTCAAGTTGTACATATTTCTTATCTTTGGAGTATCCCACCACTTCGCCCAACCCTATCCAGGTTCTCCAAAAAACAAAACCCACAAAAACAATATCCCTAGACTGGAGCTTGAAGAAAGAGTTAATGAGCCTGTTGTGTACCTGGCTGCGCTTCTTGTGAAGACCTGGACAGTAAACCTGCGGCTCCAACGGGAGTAGCGCTACACTTATATACTGTATGTAGATAAATGCTCTAAAATTCCATCTAACGTGTAAAACTCATCAGCAGATACAGGAAACATTTAATGGAGGTTATAACCGCACAAGCAGGTTTTACCAGTTACGGGAAACCCAAGCATTCTTTTTTACTTTACTTTTGCCCTTTTTCTGAACTCTTCTGGATATTTTTAGGTTCATCAAACAAAAACTCTGGGGGAAGCAGATACTGAATTTGTTGAGAGGAATCACAAGGCAGGGGTGAGTAAGTCTGTAATAGCCGAAACATGTCAGCATTGATCCTATGTATATGTAGCCAAATAAAGGATTACACTAAGAAGTTATAGAGTTTACGGCTACATTTCTGCTTTGGATGCATGAACAGGGGAGTGGGGATCCCCCAGCCTGAGCACCGAATCTCAGCAAGTATTTTTTAATTGTGCGATTTGAGCTTGGGTATCTTCTGTTTGTAAAGAGAAGGAGGGATCTTTGTTCACATGATGTCTACATACAGCTGTGGACACAGGCTTTACTCGCCTTCACTTTGCAGTTTTATGACACAATTTGGGCTTCCTGGTCACTGTGGTCACGCGCTTGCTCCTGAAGATTGGTTACAGCCATGAAACGTGTAGAGCTTACATTTGCTGTGTTCCAGATAGGTTTTATGAGATTTTATGTGTTATGTGCTTTTTACCATTATGATAGGGATTCATGAGGCCATGGACCAGGCAGGCATTTTTAATACAAATTATGTGTGTATATACAGTTATTTTTATATATATATATATATATATATATATATATATATATATATATATAGATAGATAGATAGATAGATGAATTATGTAATTGTAACCCTGTGATATTTATTGCTACCCGTGTTAGTATCATGTTCACTTTTTTCAACCAGACATTGAGACCATGTTTGTACAATTTAAAAAAAAGGAATCAAACAATGTACCGTATTTATCGGCGTATAACACGCACCCCAAGTTTAGGAGGGAATTTTAAGGAAAAAACGTTTTAGGAGAGAAGTTTAGGGAAAAAAAAAAACCTTACATTTAAGCGTCATTTGCAGCCTTGCCCAGTGTCATTTGCAGCCTTGTCCAGCGTCATTAGCAGCCTTGCCCAGCGTCATTTGCAGCCTTGCCCAGCGTCATTTGCAGCCTTGCCCAGCGTCATTTGCAGCCTTGCCCAGCGTCATTGCAGCCTTGCCCAGCGTCATTTGTAGCTTGCCCAGCGTCATTTGTAGCTTTGCCAGCGTCATTTGCAGCGTCATTTGCAGCCTTGCCCAGCGTCATTTGCAGCCTTGCCCAGCGTCATTTGCAGCCTTGCCCAGCGTCATTTGCAGCCTTGCCCAGCGTCATTTGCAGCCTTGCCCAGAGTCATTTGCAGCTTGCCAGCGTCATTTGTAGCTTGCCCAGTGTCATTTGCAGTTTGCCAGCGTCATTTGCAGCCTTGCCGACGTTTAAATTTCCCGCCGCGAGGAAACCGCGCATGCGCGGCCGAAAAAGACCGAACCTCGGCCGAAAAAGACCGAGCCGACTGTTCAGGTCCGCTCGGAGTCCCGCCTCCCTGCTGTTTTGGGAGCGAGCGCAGGGAGGCGGGACTACGAGCGGAGCGAACAGTCGGCTCGGTCTTTTTCGGCCGCGGTCGCCATTTTTCGGCGCCGCAACCAATTTTTGTCATTTTTTTTTTGGGGGGGTATATATATATATATAGATAGATATAGATATAGATAGATAGATAGATAGATATAGATATATATAGATAGATAGATAGATGAATTATGGAATTGTAACCCTGTGATATTTATTGCTACCCGTGTTAGTATCATGTTCACTTTTTTCAACCAGACATTGAGACCATGTTTGTACAATTTAAAAAAAAGGAATCAAACAATGTACCGTATTTATCGGCGTATAACACGCACCCCAAGTTTAGGAGGGAATTTTAAGGAAAAAACGTTTTAGGAGAGAAGTTTAGGGAAAAAAAAAACCTTACATTTAAGCGTCATTTGCAGCCTTGCCCAGTGTCATTTGCAGCCTTGCCCAGCGTCATTTGCAGCCTTGCCCAGCGTCATTTGCAGCCTTGCCCAGCGTCATTTGCAGCCTTGCCCAGTGTCATTTGCAGTTTGCCAGCGTCATTTGCAGCCTTGCCCAGCGTCATTTGCAGCCTTGCCCAGCGTCATTTGCAGCCTTGCCCAGCGTCATTTGCAGCCTTGCCCAGCGTCATTTGCAGCCCTGCCCAGCGTCATTTGCAACCTGCCCAGTGTCATTTGTAGTTTGCCAGCGTCATTTGTAGCTTGCCCAGTGTCATTTGCAGCCTTGCCGACGTTTAAATTTCCCGCCGCGAGGAAACCGCGCATGCGCGGCCGAAAAAGACCGAACCGACTGTTCAGGTCCGCTCGGAGTCCCGCCTCCCTGCTGTTTTGGGAGCGAGCGCAGGGAGGCGGGACTACGAGCGGAGCTGAACAGTCGGCTCTGTCTTTTTCACCCGCGGTCGCCATTTTTCGGCGCCGCAACCAATTTTTGTCATTTTTTTTTTTTTTTTTTTTGGGGGGGTATCGGCGTATAACACGCACCCACGACTTTCCCCCGATTTTAAGGGGGAAAAGTGCGTGTTATATGCCGATAAATACGGTATATGAAATAATAAACATTTTATATTTCATCAAATTACTCTTTTGCAAACCTCGTGCTTCGGTCAAAGTCCCAACCTTCTGTTGTTTTATTTCTAATATCGTTTCCCCCATATAGTGTCATGCATACATATATTCATAGCAAAAAACTCAGATAATAGTACATTTGGTATATAACACTCATTAAAGCAGGAAAGAACAACTCATTCAGATGTGTTTCTCCTGCGTCGGCTTTCTCAAGGATTCAGGGGATGTATATGGTTGGAACAACTGGAAAAAATACAAAAACACACATATAATATATAATCACATAAATGGCTGATATCGCACATTTCTATTTCATTATTTATTCAACTGCTAACTTACATTTAATATAAGAACAAAGAGCTAAGCGAATGTCAAGGGATATATATATATTCCCAATGACCCAACCAGAGATGCTGGAAAGTGCAGGGTGCGGACAAATGGACCAAAATTGGTGAGGGGAGGGCCTTCCCCCTAGGTCGGAAAACAAACCCCGGGAGCAGTAAGCAGGGAAGCGTAGAAATGCGCAGTCAGAGCCCAAAAGCAATGCTGGTAAACAATTAATAAAAACAAAACCTAACTGCATGTTTGTTTGTTTAAATTTTATTCTGCCCTGCGATGTGCCCCATTCATTGCCATGTGCCCCATGCCCTGCGATGTGCTTCATGCCCTGCCATGTGCCCTGTGCCCTGTGCCCTGTGATGTACCCCATGCCCTGCCGTGTGCCTGTGATGTGCTCTGCTGTGTGCTCCATGTCCTGCCATGTGCCTGTGATGTGCCCTGCCTTGTGCCTGTGATGTGCCCTGCTATGTGCTCAATGCCCTGCTGTGAGCCTGTGATGTGCTCTGACATGTGCCCCATGCCCTGCTGTGTGCACCATGCCCTGCTGTGAGCCTGTGATATTCCCTGCTGTGTGCCCCGTGCCCTATTGTGAGCCTGTGATGTGCCCTGCTATATGCCCTGCTATATGCCCTGCTATGAGCCTGTGATGTGCCCCGTGCCCTGCTATAAGCCCCATTATGTGCCCCATGTCCTGCTATGACCCCCGTAATGTGCCCCATGCCTTGCTGTGTGCCCCGTAATGTGCCCTGCTGTGCCCCATGATGTGCCCTGCTGTTAGCCCCATAATCTGCCCTGTTGTGTGCCCCGTAAAGTGCCCTGTATCCTGCTGTGAGCTCCATAATGTGCCCTGTGTCCTGCTGTGTGCCCCATGTTCTGCTGTGTGCTCCATGATGTGCCCCATTTTCTGTTGTGTGCCCCATGTTCTGCTGTGTGCCTCATGTACTGCTGTGAGTCCCATAATGTGCCCTGTGTCCTGCTGTGTGTCCCTTAATGTGTCCAATGCCCTGCTGTGAGCCCTGTAATGTGACACGTGCCTTGCTGTGTGTCCCTTTATGTGCTCCACGTTCTGCATTGTGCCCTGCTGTATGCCCCATGTCCTGCTGTGTGCCCTTTGATGTGCCCCATGTTCTGCTGTGTGTCCCTTGATGTGTCTTGCTGTATGCCCCATATCCTGCTGTGTGTCCCTTAATGTGCCCCATCCCCTGCTGTGAGCCCTGTAATGTGCCATGCGCCCTTTAATTTGCCCCATGCCCTGCAATGTGCCCTGCAATGTGCCCTGCTGTATGTCCCTTGATGTGCCCCATGTTCTGCTGTGTGCCCAATGCGCTGCTGTGAGCCCCATGGTGTGCCCAATGCTCTGCCGTGAGTCCTGTAATGTTCCCTGTACTCTGTTGTATGCCCCTTGTGCCCCATGTTCTGTTGTATGCCCCAGGTTCTGCTGTGTGCCGCTTGATGTGCCCCGTGTTCTGCTGTGTGCCCTGCTGTCCCCCTGTATTGTGTCCTCCTGACCTCCTGTGCTCTGCTGCCCCCTGTACACTGCTTATCTCCAGTTAAACCCAGAATTGAGCGTCTGTGCAGGAAAAAAAAAAACCGTACAAGTTTCACATAAAATAGGTACGTTTTAATACTATTTCTTAAAATATTTGTTGTTATATCACAGCTCGCTGATCACACAGATGTTCCGTGAGCTGTAGATCTGAACATTATTTCAGGGGTTCCCCAAGATCTCAGCATTTTTGCCAGGGGTTCCCCGATGGTAAAACGGTTGAGAAACACTGATATAGGGGGTCAACAATGCCAAGAGTTGGTTAAAGCAGGGGTCCGTCATCTGGAGATAATTCCGAAAATCATCCGGATTATTCTCCTGGAGCTCCCGCAGAAAAGGCACAACTGACAAGCGCAAAATGAAAAGTGTGAATCAACACTCAAACTTCTACTAACACGAAATTAGCAGAAGGAGCCCAAAGTGTGGCGCTAAAGAGCTGAAAAACCACATAGTACGTCAGCACGTTTGTGTTTGTTGGCCGACAATTCCTTGCCGTTTGTATGCAAGAAAAGGTCCTGGCCAACGCCCTTTGGACAAAAGTCAGAGGCTTTGTTTGCGGAAAAAACTATCGTGTGTACGAGGCTTTAGGTGTAACCTTTCATCGTAGTGGTTACCTGAGAGACTATTAATGCAAAACGAAAGCAAGCAAGCAGACCTGCCCATTGTCAGCGCACTTCCTTCATTGTGACATGAGTGTACACAGCATACACTCCCTTCTTCTAGGAGGAGGACGGAGTACAAGTTTCACTCTAGTCTATGGATGTGTTACCTAGGAATTCATTATTTCTGCTACAGATCAAATATTAACTTGCAAGGTAAGAACACCTTATGAAGGTTTTACACAACTATTTTATTCTACTTGCTCTGTTTAGTTTAATTCCTGTTATTTATTCTTACTATCACTAGACTTACCAAGGGAACTAAGTATGGCATTGAAACTACTTTCAGTTTTTACAGAATACTTGCCCACAGCGTGTGGTGATAATTGGCTAAGACTAACCAGTGTTTTGATCAGCCAGCAGGCTAAGGCTGGGTTCACACTTGTGTGAATTGGATGTGGGATTGACCAGCTCTCTATAGAGCCGGTTCACACATCTCCGGGATGGCCGTGGAGCGCACAGCAGAAGGGTCCTGTGCGTCTTTTCAGGCAAATATTTGGACCTGAAATGGTGAACGGGGATGCACCGGACCCCCTGCTGTGCCCCGCGCCACACATAGTGTGAACCCAGCCTCAATGAAAGAACTGAAATGATTCCCCCATCCACACAAGTGAGGTAGGTGAAGAAATCCTCCTTTCTGTATTATTGTAATCTGACAGTGGGTACTCCTCCTGTCAGAGTATATTGATCAGCCCCGCAGCCTATTGGCTGCGGAGCTGATCGAAGAAAAATGTCTTTATCAAGAGAAGCCAATCATTAAACCCATCTATGCCCAGCATAACTAGCTGGAAGTATTTGTTACCTGCCTGTTGTACGTATGCTGCTTAAGGCTGGGTTCACATATGTGCGAATTGGATGCGTTTTAAACCTCATCCAATCCACATGACATGTGAATGTGACTGGCTCTCAATGGAGCTGGTTCACACATGTCCAGGGTGGCCACAGTGCAGTTTAAAAAAGGGTCCTGTGCGTTTTTGGGTCCGGTTCAGGTGTGAATTCAGGCAAAAATTTACCCCCGAATTGCACCTGAAGTGGTGAACAAAAACGCAGCAGACCCTGGACTGCAAACCTCAGCCGCACATGTGAACCCGGCCTTAGGTGTTGTAGTTATCCATTGTGCCTAATGAAAACTTCAAAATGTATTGGGAGCAATATTACTTGCTCAGTGGTACACAGTTCTATGTCATTCACATTTCAATTTACACACAGACTGCTGTCAACAGCAATTTGAAAGACATCTGTTCAGATCTGTACAGATGTGTATTAAAATTGCTCCCAATGTCGACAAAAGTAGTGCAGGAACTACTTTTGGAAATTGGTGTGGGGCTGCAAAGTCAGCACCCATTGGGACAGTGCCGTTGCCGGCAATAGGCTGTGATTTTATGTCAAATTGCGTCGCTGTTGATGGCGGCTTACTGTCTTATAATGACCAATATATGATTCAGAAGCCTGTATCATCTTAAAGGATAACTGAAGGCAAACGTTTTTTTTTCTTTTTGGATAGAGCAGAGAGAGATTAGAACAACAGTTTTTTTATGTTTTTATTGCTGTCTGTGTTCCTGTTAGGCCTCTTTCACACGAACGATCTGTTCAGGTCCGCCTGTCAGTTTTTTAGGCGGACCTGAACGGATGCTCCATAGACCTCTATGGAGCGTCGGATGTCAGCGGTGACATGTCCACTGACATCCGACCCGCTCCGATCCGAAAAAGTGTGACGGAGGAAAAAACGACTTTTCCATCCGTCTGAGGATCGGATCAGGTGACGGCGAACTCTGCGGTCCGTCGTCATCCGATCTCCCATAGGGGAGAGCGGCGCTCTGACAGGTCTGTCCCTGCACAGAGTGCAGAGATGGACCTGTCATCTTCCTGCTCAGCGGGGATCGACGGAGCGATCCCCGCTGAGCAAGCGGATCTTCACGGGGCGGATCATCACGGATCCGTCCCATGTGAAACGACCCTTGGGGAGATTCACCCTCTCTCTCTATTTGTCCTGTTTACTACTATGACTGGCAGTGAATGTGAATGAAAATCCCATATTTTGGGTTGTCACTAGAACAGGAATGCAATGGAAATTTTCCAGTGATGACACCAGTTCTGGTGTCTATCAGGAATTTCCTTACTTCTTGTTTTGGCTATGGGACATGGGCTAGCATTAAGGAATCATTAAATGTATAAAAATACAAACACCAAGTAATTCTTTGTAACCATACTTTATTGTTGGAATTTTTTTTCTGGCCCTGGTGTTGGTCAAGAGGTAACCTTAAACTTAAATAATAATTTAGCCACCTCGGCTATAAACAAAATTAAATTATTGTTCTAGTTCACAGTGTCCATCCAGACGAAGCTGGACGACTAATCCCCCACTAACCAACACCATGACTTGTAAAAGAATATTTTAGAGAAGAAAAGAAAAAAGGGGAAGGGTGGGCGGGGGTCCCGGTCTTGCTTCAGAGATATAGGTAAGGCCGGACGATCTGCTCTTAAAGGGCCCCGTTTCGCGGGCTTTAGCGCTCCCGCCGCCATCCACCAATCAGGCGCTGTTGCTAGCCTGCTGCACTCACCAATAGCAACCTGCAGATGAGAAATCATTCCCCTCATACTCCCCCATGTTCGCCCTGCATATTGCAGGGCTTGCCATGGGCTAGCATTAAGGAGTCCTTAAATGTATAAAAATACAAACACCAAGTAATTCTTTGTAACCATACTTTATTGTTGGAATTTTTTTCTGGCCCTGGTGTTGGTCAAGAGGTAACCTTAACCACTTCCAGACCAGCCTCGTTTTGGATTTTAGGTGTTTACATGTTTAAAACTGTTTTTTTTGCTAGAAAATGACTTAGAACCCCCAAACATTATATATTGTTTTTTTTCTAACATCCTAGAGAATAAAATGGCGGTCGTTGCAATACTTTTTTTCACACCGTATTTGCGCAGCGGTCTTACAAGCGCACTTTTTTGGAAAAAAGTCACTTTTTTGAATAAAAAAATAAGACAACCGTAAAATTAGCCCAATTTTTTTTTGGATTGTGAAAGATAATGTTACGCCGAGTAAATTGATACCCAACATGTCACGCTTCAAAATTGCGGCCGCTCGTGGAATGGCGTCAAACTTTTACCCTCAAAAATCTCCATAAGCGACATTTAAAAAATTCTACAGGTTGCATTTTTTGAGTTACAGAGGAGGTCTATGGCTAGAATTATTGCTCTCGCTCTACCGATCGCGGCGATACATCACATGTGTGGTTTGACTACCGTTTTCATATGCGGGCGCTGCTCACGTATGCGTTCGCTTCTGCGCGCGAGCTCGTCGGGACGGGGTGTTTTAAAAATTTTTTTTTAGTTTTTTATTATTTATTTTACTTAATTGTATTATTTTTTACACAGTTTTAAAAAAAAAAAAAAAATTGATCACTTTTATTCCTATTACAAGGAATGTAAACATCCCTTGTAATAGAAAAAAGCATGACAGGTCCTCTTAAATATGAGATCTGGGGTCAAAAAGTCCTCAGATCTCATATTTGGACTTCAATGGGAAAAAAAAAAAAAAAATTAAAAAAAATGACATTTGTAAATTTCTCTTTAAGACGTATGGGCGGAAGTGACGTTTTTGACGTCGCTTCCGCCCTCCTATGGTATAGAGATGAGTGGCGGCCATCTTAGCCTCACTCATCTCTATACACAGGCAGGGAACGGACCCGATCGCCTCCGCCGCTGCCGACGGTTCCGGTAAGCGGCGGAAGGCACAGGAGAGCGGCGGGAGGGGGGGCACCTCTCCCGCCGCCGATAACGGTGATCTCGCGGCGAATCCGCCGCGATGACCACCATTATCGGAAAGGGGACCGCTCACTGTAAAGAGGGATACCTCGGTTGTGGCAGCAGCTGCTGCCGTTACCGAGATATCCCTCTTCAAAAAAAATGACGTATATATACAGTGAGCGGTCGTGAAGTGGTTAAACTTAAATAATAATTTAGCCACCTCGGCTATAAACAAAATTAAATTATTGTTCTAGTTCAGTGTCCATCCAGACGAAGCTGGACGACTAATCCCCACCAACCTAAGCCAGGAGCGACGCTCCTGGCTGAGGTCCCTCCAACACCAAGGCACTTTCAATTAAGGCCTGAAGGCCCATGTTAAAAATATCCAGGCCAACTGCAGACAAATGGACCTGGTCCTGCCTGAACAGACCTAGGAAAAAACCTTCCAGCTCAAAATGGCGGAATGATACACCACCCAGCGAAACTAACATATTATGTATGGTTCTATTCAGCCGCCTCCTGATCCTATCCATGTAGTTTAAGTCACCGCAAGGGGCCCAAAGGAGCCGTGGGATCATTTCCGAAAAGGCCAGGGTAGTACTTGGGAACAGTAGCCTAAAGTCGCACAGATCCTTCTTGATCTCGCACAGAAGATCCCAAGTCCTAACCTTGCCAATATCGTTTGCCCCTAAATGAATAACCAGGATTCTTGGAGGCGGCCAAATAGATGCTAAGTAAAGTAGATGGCCTCTAAGATTACGCCATCTTAGACCCCTAATGCCTGACCAAAAAACTGTGTATAAAGAATCGTCCAGACCCAAATTACTCGAATAGATCCTAGAAGAAGCTTGCTTACCAGCCCAGAAAATGTAGGAGTGACCTACGATCCAAATTGCCTCAGTAGCTGGATCTGAAACAAAATCATAGCGTTAATAGTTCTGGGCGAACATAAATTTTGTACCTATCACTAGCCCACCTACCGACCCTTTTTTGACTCTCTATAGGGAAACCCAATAGATTGGCCGCTGTGGCGGCCCCAACCCTAAATGAGTGAGATGAAAATTTAAAACCTGAAAGATTGAGCCGTCTAAAGCAAGAAGCAAGAACAGCTGAAAATTGAAATCTGGTAAGCGGGGAACTGTCCTGGTGGATAAAAAAGGAACCCTCGCATGAGGGGCGCACAGCCAAAAAATTTGAAACCAACACCACTGGGCATACTCTCGGATCCGGGGAACTAGCCAGAGGCACCCACTGACCTTTACCCAATCCAAAAGTTTTCGATCTGCAAATAAATACACGAAGATTATCAGGCCCCAAGACTACATGCCTGAATAAAAGAAAAGAAGAGGAAGACCTATTCCTAGCCGTAAATTCACCGATCCTTAAAGCACCGAAGAAAGTGACCGAGAATGCTGCCCTGAAAAGAAACACTTCAAACATAGATGTACAAACAACCTCCAGAACCGATAACAGGTTGAGTAATAAATCCACTGAAATAGGCCGACGGCCATCCTTAGAAGGAGCCGACTTCCGAAAGCCCTTCAGAATTTGCCTGACTTGAAAAAATGAAGTAAGCGATTGGCGGTCGGAAAATTTGAGACAAAAGGAAACTCCAGCCACTATCTTGTTAACTGAACCCGGACTCATACCTGCCTTTATTAGCGAAGATATGAAAGCCAGAGCGACATAACCATTCACCTCCAGAACCCCTGTACCGTGCTGAGAGCAGAAAGAACACCATCTGGACCATGCCAAACCATATTCCTGCCACGTCTTCGGCGCCAGTGAGCTCCGGAGGTGAGTAGCCATCAGTCCCAAATCAAGCCCCAGAGGAAATCTGGGCAGGGGGTGCCCGTTTGATCCGCCGCAGGCGCCAAATCCCGAAAGCGTTGGAACTGTGAACGAGATAAAGCGTCAGCTATATCATTCTGTAAACCAGGTAAGTACTGAGCCTTTAACCAAATGTTAAAACGAAAACAATGCAATACCACAAAACGCAGCAGCTTAACCACCATTTCAGATTTAGATGACAGCGTATTTATGGCAAATAGAACGCCTTTGTTGTCTGTATGTAATAGCACCCTCCGATTCTTAAAGAAATCCTTCCATATTATTAATGAAACTACGACAGGAAAAAGTTCCAATAGGACTATATTCCGTACAACTTCCCCCTGTAGCCAGCTGGGGTGCCATTCAGAAGCACACCACCGGCCGTTCAGAAAAGCCCCAAAACCTGATGACCCAGCTGCGTCTGTGAAGAAATTTAATTGAAAATCATCCGTAAGAGATTGTTGCCATACTGTTGAGCCATTAAAATTAGAAAGGAAAGCATCCCAAACCCTCAAGTCCTCTTTCACATTCGCTGACAGGTGAATATGGGAATATGGGGACAGAAAACCACTTGTGGCCAAGGCGAAGCGCCTTGAAAAAATCCTGGCAATCGGGATTACCCTGGCTGCGAATGCAAAAAGCCCCAATAGGGATTGTGCCTCTTTCAACAATACTTTCCTTTTGGATAAAAACAATGAAATCAACAATCTCAAACGGCACAACTTTTCTTCCGGTAGCCTAAACTCCATTCGCATTGAGTCGATTGTGATGCCCAAAAATTCAATCGTAGAGGCCGGAAGGACCGTTTTCTCATGGGCGATAGGAATCCCAAAAAAGGTACACGTCCTCAAAGTGTCCAGCGATTTAAAACACAATTGTGAGTCCACTGGACCAATGAACAACAAATCATCTAGGTAGTGTAACAAGCCCCCTTCCGGGAGGCACTGTGCCACAACCCAGTGTAAGAAGGTAGAAAAGGCTTCAAAATAAAAACATGACAAGGAAAACCCCATTGGTAGACATTTGTCAAAATAAAATTGATCCTTAAAATTAAAACCCAGGGAATTAAATCCCTGCGGATGCACGGGCAGCAGCCGGAAGGCAGACTTGATATCTGCCTTAGCCAACAAAGCCCCCTGCCCAAATTGACGTAACAGCATCAGCGCTTCATCAAATGATGCATAAGACACCGGGGCCAGGACCCCAGAGACCTCATCATTTAGTGAACTTCCTGCTGGATAAGACAAGTGATGTATGAGTCGAAAGCTCCCCTTCTTCTTGGGAACAATTCCCAAGGGGGAGAGGCGGAAATTCTCAAATGGTGGAAGCTTAAAAGGCCCCGCTACTCTACCTTCAGTGATCTCTTTATTAATTTTTTCCTGTACAATGTCAGGGTGCAGCCTGACTGAGCGTAGATTCTCAACCTGGACGCACCCAGAACCTGAATATAAAGGGACCAAAAAACCATTAGCAAACCCTTCAAACAGCAGCCGAGCCATCGTGCGGTCTGGTATTGTTCTAGCCAAGGCTGCATGTTTGATAATTTCACTGGCTTCCTGGCCCTTCCCTCCTGTTTCCCTGGGTACTGCTGTAGAGGAGGATGCGGCCGATTTTCGAAAACACCTGTTTGCAGGATGGGCACCACTGCAGAAAGAGCATTCATGCCTATATCTGCAATTAGCCAAGAATTTACAATGCCCTTCGTTGAAGGCGAAACAGCATCCCTTGCGAAAACTATTCTGTGGGGGCACTACCCGGGAGCAAACTGCGGCTTCTGTGGCAGCATGAGGTTTAGCCACAGACCCACATCCTTGCAACCCCATTGCAACATTGGGTGAACGGCCAATTTTTGCCTAAAGTTCTCATCATATGTGAACCATGCTATACCCCCAAAATGGCGAAAAGCCTCCGCTATTATATCCACATGCTGAAAAAGCCCTGAACATTTCCCAGGAAAACGCTCCCCTAGCACGGCCGCATAAATGCAAAAGGCCTGCAACCAATTCTGAAAAGTTTTTGGTATTGACTTCTTACGATCCTCCTCTGCTCTGTCATCAGAGCGTTTATCAACTCTAGCCATAAATTCTTTGGAAGCTGGCAATAAAGACATCAGATCAATAAATTCACCTTTCCAAATTTTATCCTTTACAGTATCTGGTAAGTGAAAACCCAGCGGGGAAATGTCGCATGGCATAGGCAGCCTAAATGATGACTCTGCTGCCCGTGGAGAAGTGGCTGCTGGATTTATGTGCCTGCCTGTCTGCGGCAGCACCCCACCCGCTGATAACTCTGAAGCATCTGTGTGTACACCTGATAAATTGCGCCATACTGGGCTTACTATATCCACTCGCACGCCATCATTAGGCTGCTGCATAGCACCACTAAAGTGTGCCCCTCCAAAAACCGTGTCATTCCTATTATTCTGAAAAGCACCATGATACTGTGCGCCATTAGTTTCTTTAATACCACCATAAGCAGAGTTCTGCAAACATGCACCAGACCGCTGTGCCCCTTTAATGTCATTTTTAGTGATAGAAACAGCACCTGTATCATTAATCACACCAGTACCACCTGTGTGTACCCCTTTTTAAGATCATTTACAAGGCTAGATAAGGAAGTCATTAACAAACACATGTCATTAACAGGGATGTTGTAAAATGTCTCACCACTAGGCGAACTCCCTTCCTTCAGGCTGGAAGCTGCTGACTGACCGCATTCCTCTTTAGCAGAGGCAGTGTCTGTGAGAGGCATGCTGCTGGCTCTCCCCTTCCTCCGAGGGACAGGAGAAGCAGAGGACTTGGCTTTTTTCTTTCTCCTAGCTGGCTGTTGGCGCGGACTGCGCATGACGGCTGTGGGCTCCACCATTTTCTCCTCAGTGACATCCTCGGCCATGCTGAGGGGCGGACCATGCGGAGCCATGCTGGGGGCGTCCTCTAGGCATTTCTGTAGCCACTCCTCTCCTCCGGCTCCCTCCGCCTTCTCTATCAGGCGGCGCAGCAACGCTTCTCGGTCTCTGGATGCCTCCATCTTCTTCCGTCAGCTCTGCAGGGGTCGGGGGTCCCGGTCTTGCTTCAGAGAGATAGGTAAGGCCGGACGATCTGCTCTTAAAGGGCCCCGTTTCGCGGGCTTTAGCGCTCCCGCCGCCATCCACCAATCAGG
This sequence comes from Lithobates sylvaticus, assembly GCA_028564925.1. Classification (NCBI taxonomy): domain Eukaryota; kingdom Metazoa; phylum Chordata; class Amphibia; order Anura; family Ranidae; genus Lithobates; species Lithobates sylvaticus. The sequence goes on along the minus strand of CM053030.1, from coordinate 110,040,815 downwards.
CGCTGTTGCTAGCGTGCTGCACTCACCAATAGCAACCTGCAGATGAGAAATCATTCCCCTCATACTCCCCCATGTTCGCTCTGCATATTGCAGGGCTTGCCAGAAGGTGAAGGGAAATCTCCTCAATGGGACACAGATGACAAAAAAAAAAAAACGGACAGAAGTTATAACCTTTCCTTACTTTATCCATAAAAAAAAATAAAAAAAATAATGTGCCTTTACTTCTACAGTACTTTAGGCTCCATTCACACCTGAGCGTAGCAATTTACTGCCATTTTTTCAGGTGTTTTTGTAGCTCGTTTTTACAGCTTTAGGCGTTTTTGTTTAGCTACCAGGGGGAGGTGAGGGAAAGGAAAGTAGGGATGGAGAGCTGCTGTTTGTGCAGAAAACGAGTGACAAAACAATCGTAAAATGCTCAAGTCAGGTGTTTCTATTGAAGTCTATGGGGCCAAAAACACTTGTAATCTGCCAAAAAGAAGCTCATGTACTTTTTTGAATGACAGGCGTTTTTCTTCAGGTGACAGAACGCTCAGATGTTATGCATTTTGCATTTTTTTTTTAATGCTTTTATTTTTTTTTTATTTTTTTTTTTTTTTAGGCAAATTTGTTTTGGGGCAGATTTAAGGCAGTTGTATACCCCGCTTTCTTATTTTTACTTGCAGGTAAGCCTTATTTAAAGTTATCTCCTAAACCTGCACGGTTTGGGAGATATTCACCCTACATGCAGCCGCACATGTGCTCTGAGGATTCCAAGTATCGAGACAGAAATTCAGCGCTCCTTGCTGGAACATAGGGCTCCCGCCCACATGTTCGGGAGTGAGGTCATTGCAGCTCCGGCCACTTACAGCATCGGAGCCTGAGAACCTGGAAGAGATGCCGGGGGAACATGTCAGCGGTGAACAGGCACCACTGAGGGGGCTTCGTTCTAAGGTGAGTATTTCATAATGTGCTTGTATGCATTATGCTATTGTCTTGCAGTTTTTTTTTTTCTTATTACATGTTTTTCCACGGTTTGCTACCACTTTAAAGGCGCAAAATCGCGTTAAAAATGCACTACATGCTTTTCTGCAGCTCTTCTATTGACCCTACATTCACACCTGTGCGCTTTTTTGTGCGTTTTAAGCAAACAGTCCATTTAACATGGTTTCCTATGGTACACGTTTACATCTATGCGCTTTTCAACCGGTGTGTTTTTGGAAAGGGTCGGGGACTTTTTTTTCCTGCAGCAGATTGCGTTTTGCGTGAAATAGATTTCAATGGAGCCGCACCAGAAACGCAAGTGTTGCGTTTTTTGATGCATTTTATTTTCACTTTATTACACTGTATATAGCTAAGAGGTATTGCTAAGGAGCGGGCTGGGAAGCCGGCCGCCACTTCCTCAACGACCAATGAGTCATCAGCTGTTGCTCGCTCCTCCCCCTCCCTTTCCTGACCTGCTGGGCTGCATGCTCGGAAAAGGGTCTGGTATGGAGGGAACCCCCATATCATTAAAAAAAAAAAATTGGCATGGGGTTCTGCCGTCTTTTTTTTCCTGCTCACATAGAGCAGCCCATTGAAATGAATGGGCTGCCCTACACGTGACCCACATCTTTATCCACCCTGTCAACCTCTGAAACCCAAACCTCCCCCATCCTCTCCACTCCCCTTTAACTCTACCTGCCTCCTCTGCTCATCTTTGCACCCACCTTCCTTACCTCAAAACATTTCCTCCTTGCACACCTGTGCACCCCAAACTAATTCCTTCTCCCCTACCTCTGCACACTCCACACTACCCTCCCCCCACTAATTTGCTTACCTTTGCAGAACAGGCTGATGTTAGGCTTCATGACCACAGACTTTCAAGTATGCCCCTTTATATCCCCAGTGGGCAACATGCAGTATAGGTGATGGTGGATATGACCTCAGGGAAGCATGATATACTTATGAATACCACCTCTATTTATTTGGCTATAGGAATGCGGCCGCTCTGCCACTATTTACATATCAATGCCAGTATTTGCATGTATTTACATGTAAACACAGGGTCTGCGGGTAAGTCATCTGTACACAACAATAGGGCAGAGATGGGCAACATTAGTAACAGAACTTCACACTAAGGCTGGATTCACACCTATGCAGTTTTAGTGCTTTTTGCATTTTGCAGATTTGCACTGCAGTCCATATAACATGGTTTCCTATGGAACACGTTCTGTAGAGCAAATCTGCGAAATGCAAAAAGCACAAAAAATGCATAGGTGTGAATCCAGCCTAAAGCAGCTCCAGGCAAACATTGAAATCATTTAGGTGACAACTGCTAATGTCAAAAGATCCTCTCACTTTATGAGCTTCTGAACCTGGATTTCACAGAACTCCCTTATGTGCTTCTGGCTAGGACTAGACTAGAGACTCTTGTTGCAGGATTCTACCTTTGCAATGTCCCTCTATCCTATAGTAAGCCTATAATGGGTGAAATGGGGAATAGTGAGCCTGCACATTCACATGGCTCAGCAACTGGTGTTCTCAGTGTATCAGATTACCATCAACAATGCAGGTATTTAGACCATCCCACCTTTACCTAAGTATTTTTTTTCATTCAACCAGTGGGTTAAACTAAAAAAAATGACATAGTTTCCACATCCACTCCTGCTGAGCCTTTTTATTCTGATAACAAGGAGACTTCACTTTAATCAGAAAACATTGATCAGCATCACTGGCTATAGTTTGTGTAAAATCGTTCGGTAGATCGACTTCTGTACAACCAGCCTGCCCGAAGGTGTAGCTTGAAACTTGTGGTCCTGGGGCCCCCCACTACTACCCGCCCCTTCCACTGCATGCCAAGATACTCCAATTAGGCGCCAAGATACTCCAGTCGCTAAAGAGTTATTTCAGAGATTTATGTACATATTGAGAGGATAATTAAAAATATTTTGTAGAAACCATCCTAGTAATCACAAGACCTTGCCCCCTTCCCCCATCCTAGTAATGACATGACTTTGCCCCCCCCCCCATCCTAGTAATGACATGACCTTGCCCCCTCCCCCCCACCCTAGTAATGACATGACCTCGCCCCCTCCCCCCCATCCTAGTAATGACATGTGCCAAGTCAATGAGAGCAGAAGAAGGGTGTGGACTGGGTACAGGGCAAACAACTGGAAGCTGATTACTGGATTATAGAACTTAGCTGGGGGACACAAGGCGGATTGGAGCTGGACTCCAGCTCTGGGATTTTGTGAAGGAAATCAAATGTAATACAACAGCAGGGAACAGAGCTGTGGGCCACTTGGAGCTAGGGGCGGGGTCACAAATGCAACCCCTGAGACCCCAGATGCTACGCCCATGAGCCTGCCCATACAATTTTGATCCATGTATGGCAGCTTTAGTTTAGGTAAATGAAACAAAATAAATCAGCACAAGCGATGATACTTGCATTTCATGAACTGTGTCTATTGTGCTTGAGGCTCTTCTGTCCTGAAAACCTCAGAGGTATTAAGCATAGCAGCTTCACATGCTGAGTGCTCCATTCTGGTGCTTGTGTACAAGTTGCTAAATATATTTACTATGCTAAGATTATAGGTGTATTAGAAAATAATATTAATTCTTTTTTCATTTCAGACTGCCAGTAAATGTATGCAGCATTTGGTCAACTAAACATGGAAAATTCATAGATGTGTCGTAAACTGTGAAAACCCAATCTCCAACATGATCCAATATTTCTGCAAAAAGATATGCAAGTTATTTAATTTCAGTATTGAAAACATTAGTTAAACCTGAACATCATGGACCTGTAAAATGATAATTGTTAACAAAATCAGTTTGATTTTACGGGATTCTTAGAAAAATGGTATAACACAATCCTTCCTGGATGCTGGACCATGAGCTTTACAAAATGGAACTTTTTCATGACCATCTTTGGAGCACTTTCCTTCTTATTTGACATTGGAATAGATTTGTGGATTACATTCAAATACTTCCAGCAAGGGCTCCCTGTATTTGGCCTGCTGACCATATTCTTTGTTCTTGTGTCTACTCTGATAATACAAGCCTTTAGTTACACGTGGTTTAAAGATGACAATCAGGAGGACAGTTATTGGAAACTAAAATGGATCTTATTCCTTCACATCTTCCTGCTTGGAACATTTATAAGGTAATTAGTTAACCTTCTTATCTGTGGCAGAATATTTGGGTCCATCTTCTGAACTCTCTTGTTCATGTGTTATTTACTTAGAGCAGGGCTGGGTAATACATTTTCCCAAGGGGCCACATGAGAAACTGGGACTGTTGTGGAGGGCCAAACAATTAGGGCCCTTTCACATGGGCTGGATCAGATTTTTGCTCAGCAGGGGATCAGCAGACATATCCCCTAATGAGGAGAGTGCTGGATGACAGGTCTGCTCTAATGGCAGTTGGATGTAAACAGGCCAGCTGTCCATTTACAACTGACTGCCCTCTGTTTTGATCTGGCGAAACGGAGGGCAATGGATACCCCTTCATTTTTGTTTGTTTTTGCCAGATAGGATCTGAGGTAGCCGGTTGTAAGTAGACACAAGTCCGTTTACATCTGACTGCCCATAGAGGAGAATGGAGGGTCCTATTGGGTCCAGCTGAAAAACGGACAGCCGGACCCGATTAGACCTCTCGTGTGAAAGGGGCCCTAGGCTGAACTTAATTCTGCTCACTATTAAATTTGGACCTGAGAAGGTCTGTATTTACATAGACATATAAAAAACAAACTCCTGGCACTAGGAATAATAGGTACAACTGCTCATGAAATCGTGTGCAAGCTCACAAATCTCATCAGCAGTTTGAGCAATCTTGTGAAGTCTATCAGTGTCTGGGTAAAGCTTGTAGCAGGAGTTTTCATTCTACTCTGACTGTCCTATAACTGGACAGTGCTGATTGGTCCTGTGCTGATCACATGCACTCTCCCAAGAAAAAAAAACTCTCTAGCAATACACACCAAACTGAGCATGTGCAGCTTGTCCTCTAGCCTCTGTTCTATCAAGAGATGGATTGGGGGCAGTTGAAGAAGGGGAGGATCAGAGAAGACAAGATCAAATAGCCTTTTTACACAATGCAGAGGATTAACCACTTATGCTGCGTACACACGATCGGAAATTCCGCCAGCAAAAGTCCGATGTGAGCTTTTGGTCGGAAAATGCGACCGTGTGTATGCTCCATCGGACTTTTGCTGGCAGAATTTCGGGTTCTCAATTTTTCCGAAGGAAAAAGTTCCTATCGGAAATTCCGATCGTCTGTGGCAATTCCTACATGGCAATTCCACACATGCTCGGAAACAATTTGACGCATGCTCGGAAGCATTGAACTTAATTTTCTTGGCTCGTAGTGTTGTACGTCACCGCGTTCTTGATGGTCGAAAGTTCAGAGAACTTTTGTGGGACCGTGTGTATGCAAGCCAAGCTTGAACGGAATTCCGTCGGAAAAACCATCCAAGATTTTTCTGATGGAGATTCCGCTCGTATGTACACGGCATTAGGTTCCACAGTGAGTATAACAAGCATGCTTTACTGCATATTCAGACTGATTTTACTGTTGTGGGTTTAGTAACACTTTAACTGATCTGCCGTTTTGAGCATGTATATGTGACTGACACGCTTAGACGCTAGAGAGATAACTGGCAGAGCCGCAAGCTGGAAGGAGAGAGCCTAAGATCCCAGGTACAGCAGGGATTTGTGCAGATGCTGGAGTGAAGAACAGGTGCACAGCTCCTGGGGTTCACAGCTTGCAGGCTTGGTTCTGACGCCTATGGAAAGAACCAGGTAGAAGAATGGTGGGAGAGCGTCAGGATGTACCTATCAGCTCCTCAGGCTTTCTGCTTCCAGTTCCTCCTAGTCACATGGATATCTGTCAACAAGCCTCTCTGAGCCTGTCAGCCTCCTCAGTAGGGAGAGACATGCTAACAGTGGAGGCATCGCGGGCTGGGCAGGGACAACCAAAGGACCAGATGTGACCCAGGAGCCATAAAATACCCAGGTCTGACTTAAGGGAATAGAGGTTGCCTCAGTTGCATACAAAACACTTACAGACATCCTTTTTATTAAAGTACAATCTGCCTTTACACATGGCAGCCAATCACAGCGCATAAATCTCTCAGAAGAGAGACAGTTTTTAACTAAGTTTAGCAGTGAATGAAATATGCAGTGGGTGGCCACAATGATTAGTAAAAGCGAGAAGGGCGATTTGTGCCCATGATCTCACGAGATCATGGGAAGAAATACTCCTCAATTAAATTATAAATTAAAAAAAGGAAAATAACTGTTATAAAAATATAAATAAAAGACCTATCGAGAGGGACCATCCATGAATAACTTTTTTTTATTTATATCAAAACATTTCTTTGATAGTTGTAACCAACTATATTTATGGCTACACATAAATGCTGCTTTAAAATATGAATCTAAAGTCACAATGTGCATGGACAGATTGGCTATAATAGAGCTGTGTATTCAGAGGCATAAAAAAAATGCCTCCAAAAGCAGCATTGTTTTCTGCCTCTGTGCATGTACTGTATATAAATTCTGCTCTAACTTTTGTAGAAACTTCTGAGCAGTGAAAGAGGAAACCGGGACATAATTCCTCTACTTCCTCATAACATCACGGCTGTGTCTCCCTTTTATCGCCACCTCTGAGGTAAAGTAGCAGAAAGAAGATCATTTTCACAAACAGCCAGTTGGGTGCTCTCATCACACCTTATTAAAACGGGTTGCTTGTATTGCAATCACTGGCTTCTTTGCACTGTGCTGTGAGGAGAAGTAGAGAACAGAATCTCTACTCATCATCGCAGATACATAAACTGCTGCATAATGGGCCTCGCACCTTGCTAGGTGGCTCTGTTCCAATATAGTGTGATAAAGGGGATTATGTAATTGGGAGTTAAGCCCCCTTTAGAGAAAACCTTTCTCTGGTGATGTAATAGGTGTTAGTGCCCATATAAGTATCAAGGTGGGAGAAGCCTTAGGAGATGGGGTATAGGAGCCAAACACCCCACAGCTATTCAATTGTAATCAGCTACTGCCACAGGCCCTAAACAGGGCTTCAACTCCAAGTGAGGTAGTTCAACATCCAGAAGGACCTGCTGTAGTTGCCCTCACTCTTTTATGGTCTATTGCGGGCTGTAAGTGTGATTCAAAAGGCTGTTTAGGCCAGGCTAAGAGTCCTCTGAAGTGAGTACTAGTACACCTGGGAATGAGTGTGTCAACTGGGAGCTATAGAATGGGACACTGGGAGAGACTGGTATACTAATGGGGGCACCTTGATTATGCTTGCAGTCTCCAGCTAGATCACTGTTAGTGGATCTGACAGGCAGATTTAGCAATGGCCCCTTTCAGACAGGAACTCAAAGCCCCTTGTTGAGTAGCAGTACAATACAGTGATCAGTTTGTACTTTTCCTCCTGTGGCTACTGGTCCCAGTACCACCTCTTCAGGCACTGCCAACCCACCTGGCTGCAGCTGCCCCCTTTTCACTAGCCCTCCAGGCTAATCTTCCTCCTCAGTTCTCCAGACTGATCCTCTCCAGCCCACCCGGTTGACTCTGCAGGAGATCTCCCAGGGAAGGGATGAAGACTTGACACACCGCTGTCTTCAGGGAAAACTGGCTACATGTGGCAGTCTCCCCCTTGTAATGCTGCTCTACTTACACTGTCCCCTCACTTGTTCCTGTGCCTCCAGGAAGGGCTTCCCCCATGTGTTGTGGCAGAATCCTTTCAGCACTCGAGCCCTAGCTCAAGGTCACCCCCCCCCCCCCCAGACTAGGGGGTACACCAGAGAGTCACGACAGCCTCCTCAGCACTAAATCTCTATCGTGCACCAGACTGCCCCTGCTGGCATGGTCCATGCATATTTATGAGGTAATCCTTGCCCCCTGCCTGCCCTCTACTGGGATTGGCTGAGGCCCTTGTAAATATTCCAGGCAGCCCCTCCTAACCTCCACCCACTAGCTATAGATGTTTCTACAACCTTCTAGGCCAGGAGGAGGCACCAGATGTGCTGTCGGGATGAGTCATCCAGCCCTGACTCGCCGATCCCTGACCCAAATTAACAGATCAGACTTAGCCCTGAGCTAACTAAATTTACCTATAGTAACAAACCTTACACTTCAAAATAAAATCCACTATCCTACATCTAGCACACACTAGAATGTGTGGACATTCCTTTATTCTTGATATTAAGGCCTACTGGTCCACCTGGTTCTACTCTAACTTTGTAATTTGCTTGCGTTTGCCCACTGACCAAATAGGCTAAAGGAGCCTTCATCCATTAGCAGACAAGCATGTAATAGATCATGGTTTAGGATGGATGTAAAGAAACAGCTTTGGTGATGGGTCTCTTCTTATACTTTTTCCTTGTCGTCATTTTTTTTTTTTTTTAATTAAATTTTTTTTTGAAAAGTACACATAGACAATACAATCTTGTAAACTAAACACGGTACATAAAGGATGAGGGTAATGGCAATAGTGTCAAATGCAACCAATATAAAAGGAATAGAAAGAGTAAAACAGAAAGGGGCTCAGATAAAGAAAGATAGCAGGGGGAGAAAAAGAGAGAAATAACAATAAATCAAGAGAGTAGATTACCTACATCATAGTTTAATGAGGGGGTGGCTAAAGTGGGTTGGTAGGAAATTTGGGACTCGTGATTCCCAGACATTTGGGCATAGTGCCTTGCAGCTTAACTGTTAAGTTCTTAATGTCCAGAATGTTCAGTGTAGTCTTGATTTAGTGGCATCCCAAATGTGGCCCCAGTCATGTTCCAACTCTGTTCCCAGGTCCAGTTCCCATTTTCGTACAAATTGAAAGTAGAAGTCTGGTCAAAATGTAACAAAGCTTAATGGGAGAGGAGAGAGCAGCGATAAGAACTGCAGAGCCTGGGCAGTGCCTTCACACATAAACTTACTATGCCTCATCTATTGTCGACTGTCCCTCTACACTAAAACTGGCGCTGGGACCCAATCATGTGACCGGACCAGAGCACCCTTAAGGTTTAAGTTTAGTTACATTTTAGGGCTTCTACTTTAAGGAGCTTTGAAATAAATTTAGACTACAGAGTGCCATAAAAAGGGGAAGTTGGTCCTGGGGCATGTGGGTTTTCTTTGCATTTGGATTCAAATGATCTAAATATCTTTAGTCTCAAAAGGTAAGCAGCGATAGAAACATAATGTTTGACTTGCAAATATTGGATTACGGTTAATCAGAATTAGGTAGGTGGTAGTCTTTTTGTAGACACTTCTTATATTTTTTTTAACCATAAACTCACTGCTGTGTGTTACTGTCAACTTTTCGCATGTCTGAGCTAAAAAAACATCCACATACTATAAATACAGTTTACATGTAGAATATTAATATAATTATATTCATATATTTCCTATTGTATTTCTAGATATATGCATGTTATAAAATATGGGTTCCAAGTCAGTTATGACCCTCAAAAAAAGAATTGTGCGGAGACCAAGAAGAGAACCGCCGATGCTATGGCAGACCTCAGTATGTTGAAGTGCTTTAAAACATATCTGGAAAGCGCACCACAGCTTATTCTACAGATCTACATCCTGATGGAGCATGGGCAGATCACTATATTTCAATGTATGTAGAAATACACATTTTGAAACTCATATGATCATAAAAAAGAGAAAATATTTAATAAGGCAATTACAGTTTTGTAAAGTGCAGTAAGCCATACTTATCAGCCAGAAGTCATCTTTAGTTCTTTAAATTGAACTTGAATGATAAAATGTGAAATATGATTGGTTGCTGTGATTTACTATACTTTTCACACCATCATTGCTCTGAGAATAAACATATTAAATAATGCAGAGTTTATTTTACACTATATTTACAGAACTGGTGTGCTTGTATTTCTCATTATTGTAACCAGTTTTGACCAGAGTAAACTAGGAGTATGCCAGTAATACTTTGAAAACAGGCAGACATATAAGTGTTGCTTAGAGGAAGCATGTACACTATATTGTCAAAAGTATTGGGACCCCTGCCTTTACACGCACATGAACTTTAATGGCATCCCAGTCTTAGTCCGTAGGGTTCAATAGTGAGTTGACCCACCCTTTCCAGCTATAACAGCTTCTTCTAGGAAGGCTGTCCACAAGGTGTGTGTCTATGGGAATGTTTGACTATTCTTCCAGAAGTGCATTTGTGAGCTCAGGCACTGATGTGAATGAGAAGGCCTGGCTCGCATTCTCCACTCTAATTCATCCCAAAGGTGTTCTATCAGGTTGAGGTCAATACTCTGTGCAAGCCAGTCAAGTTCCTCTGCCCCAAACTCGCTCATCCATGTCTTTATGGACCTTGCTTTGTGCACTGGTGTGCAGTCATGTTGGAACAGGAAGGGGTCACCCCCAAACTGTTCCCACAAAGTTGGGAGCATGAAATTGTCCAAAATGTCTTGGAATGCTGACTTAAGAGTTCCCTTCACTGGAACTAAGGGGCCAAGCCCAACCCCTGAAAAACAACCTCACTTCATAATCCCCTCTCCACCAATCAATGTGCGTGTAAAGTCAGGCGCCCCAATACTTTTGACAATAGAGTTTATTTGTCAGTACATACTGCTGATTTGTGCTAGAAGTCTTTTTACTCTTTGTGAATATCCACTCTTTGTGGTTTATTATTTACATACTTTCATAAGAACTCCATACTAGGGAAGCTTGTGAGGGTAAAGCTTCAACACAATAGTTACCTGGCTTAAAAGTGTATGTAAACTCTAACAAGGAACTCATTTGCTCCATTTTGTGTTCTGCTAAATATACCATTGGAAGCACTTTGATATATTTGTTTGATAAATGCAAAGAAAACCTGTTGAGCTTGTCAAAAATTCAGAGCTATCTTGTGTCTTGTGCGAACTCTTTGTGTTATCTCAACAAGTGTATTTAGCTTTCTTAGTGCTTATTTACAAACTGAATAGCCTTTATATTGCAGAGATCTGAGTGGAAGTAGTTTAGCAAAACACAATGGGGTTGATTTACTAAAACTGGAGAGTGCAAAGTTAGAAGATGATTGGCTACCAAGCACAGCTGCACCAGATTTTGCACTCTCCAGTTTTAGTAAATCGACCCCAATAAGCAGACCTGATGGCACTCAGTCCACAAAAATGCTGTGTGTTTTCAGCTCATACCAGGACTTAAGAGTGCAAATCGGCAGGTATTTTTTGTACTTGCAGGGTCATTAAAGGGATAAAACATGGGGAAATGTGCATGTATTGCAGAGATGTACATGTAGCCAGGAGCTGGATACCTACTTATTCCTGCAATTAGAAGACGCTGTGTAGCATTGTTTCAGGGGGAGCTGTTTCCCTCTTTTGTGTTCCAGTATGGGATGTCCTGTTACTTTCTTGATCAGAGACAAGACAGAGCAAAGCATCTTGGGATATGTAGTCCATACAGGTAGGATTCGCCCTCTGGTTGTATTGTGTGAAACTACAACTACCAGCTGGCTGATGGAGAAGAGCAGACCACTGGGAGGGACTATAAGAGGGAAGGCTTTAGGCCTGGCGCACTCTCTTAGGACCGGCGTGGATCTGTATGAGGAAAATCTGTTACAAGGTGAGCTGCAGCTGAGTTGCGGCCTCCTCTGGAGGAGTTACCCAGCAGATATCTGGAAGAACACTCCCCTTCACTGTTCAGCAGCAGCCTGGATTCCGTTCCTGTGAGCCATGGTGTGATGCAGAGGATTCCGGATGCCATCCTATGAGCCACATTCCTGAGAGATCATCATCCTCATCTGTTCCAGTGTGGTGAGCGGGCGATAGACCAGTCTTATAGACACTGTATATAGACACCATTGTCTCCTGCACCCATTACCATCTTTAGTTCAAGGATCTGTTCTAGCATATCATAGACAATATATACAGATATCTTTGCCATTCATTGTTCTGCTGTTGCTTGTAGTTCCACAGAATTTAACATCTTTAAGTCAGTGATCACTGTGAATCCAATTACAGTTCTAATTTGCACATGAATATTGTCTGCTGGTTATACACCATCTTTTGGGTCAGCTATTTTGCTTTATCATTCAATATTCCTTGCATGCAATTAAACACTTCAGAGCTAGCTGAAGATTAACCAGATTGTCACACAGCAACAAAAGACTACTCTCACCTCCCTCCCCACTTCAGGGATTTGTTTTGCTGAAGCTGGTAAAGCTGCAGTTCACCAAGAACTCTCTGTAAAGAGCAGGTTGAATTTTAATACAGTTCCTGTTTGCTAAAGTTGTGCTTGTTTATCCACTGTTTTTTCATGTATGTGTGATGGAGCAGTAGAGAGGGGTCTGACGCTCATAAGAGCCATTCCTTTGCTATCCTGTAGCATATTCACATAAACAGTATATGCACTTATTTGGACATAGAAATTATAGTGTTCACTGTTGAATGTTTGAATCTTAGACCCCTTTCACACTGGGGCCTTTTTCAGGCGCTTTTGGGCTAAAAATAGCACCTGTAAAGCGCCTGAAAAACGCCTCCACTGCAGCCCCAGTGTGAGAGCCCGAGCGCTTTTACACTGGAGTGGTGTGCTTGCAGGACGTTAGAAAAAGTCCTGCAATCAGCATCTTTGGGGTGGTGCGGTAGTGGTGTATACACCGCTCCCGCCCATTGGAAGTGTCTTAACCCTTTATTTGCACGCTAGCGGGGGTTAAAAGCGACCCGCTAGCGGCCAAAAAGTGCTTAAAGAGGCCTACAGTTAGCAGTGCTTTACCGCCAACGCCCCCCACCCCAGTGCGAGGCAGTGGTGGCTGGTGCTCCAAATTTTTGGGGGGGCGCAAACGAACTGAGAAAATTCAGAAAAATACTGAAACAAAAACATCAATTGCAGCTACTGTAACCCAACATATGCAGTTAATGTGCCCATCATATGCAGCCAACTGTGCCCATAATATGCAGCCACTGTTTCCCCCCCCCCCCCGCCTGTCCGCTGTCTGCCCGGCACTTACCCCATCGTGGTGGTGGTTCAGGCAGTGGGTGACGATGGGACAGGTAGCACAGGTCAGGCGATGGCTCCTGTGTCTCTTCTTCCTGTTCTGCTAGCTGGCCAATGGGATTGACTCTGCCTTCAGCCAATCAGGTGACCAGTATTAGATCCGTGCCTCCTTATTGGCGGAGAGGCGGTTCAGTGTTAGCGGAGCAAATTAATTTTTGCTTTTCTAACACACCTGGGTGGACTGCGAGCGCAATGCTCTGCGCTCGCAGTTCACCTTTTTTGAAGCCTATTAGAGCCTATGGCTCTAATCGGGTGCTTCAAAAAACACCCCCGCCGCTGTAATTCAGGCGCCCGGAATCTGAAAAGGAGCCGGACGCCTGAATAGGGGGTGGCTACAGCGGCCATGGATAGATTCATGCAATGCATGAATCTATCCATTTTACATAGAGGGGGTGGCTGGAGAGAGGGCGGTGCCCGTTCGCCCTTAATGGACGCACCACCACTGCTTATAGGTGATAGTTGTTTCGCTTTCAATAACATTCTTTGGGAGACAACATTTTAAGGTGTAAGCTCAAGTTTGACTTTCTGATTTATTTTTCATTCATCTCATTGAGTAAACTATTTCTGATTTAACCAATTCTGGTGTATTCCCCTATTGTTGCTGTTATTTAAGGAAAAAAATGTTTGAACCCAGGATGTCAGAGGTGACAGAGGACTTACAGGGTCAGGGCAACCAGAGGGGGTACTGATTTATCTTGTGGCCCTCAGGAGGGCAGCGCTACATACAGAAGGTTTTTTTTTTTTTTTTTTTTTTAGCCCTTGCATATGCTTTAAATTTGTAAAAGATCCCAGTTGATGGACAAAAAAAATTAATTAATGATCTCTCTTTGATTTCAGATGCATCCATCTTGGTATCTGTTACCAGTATCTCATGGTCCACTGTTGATTATCAAATGTCCCTACGAAAATCTTTGCCAGGAAAGAAGAGTATCAGTGTCGGAGCTCCCATGTTCTCCTATGTATTTTATAAATTGTTCACTTTAACCTCCTGGATTGTCAGCATTGTATTTCTCCTAAACTCTAGTGTTAACTTCTTCACAGGTATGGTGGTTGTACTGGGCCTTGGTGGCTTTTTATGGGCTTGTAAGGAACAAACCAATTTCTGCAGAACTCAAAGGATGGAATTTTTGTACAGGACTGTAGTAGGAATCATTTTGGTTTTTACCTTCTTCAATATAAAAGGATCAAGGACTCTGGTTCCTATAACTATTTATTATGTTGTTCGGACCCTAGCCACGTCTGGAATTCTTGCCTTGTGCTTCTACCTCAGGCCCATCTTTACAAACACTTTAGTATTTGTAATACTTAGTATTGCAGTAGTTGTTGCCCTGGGGTTGGGTATTATTTCTCTGATCTTGTACTATGCATGTTTTCACCCTAGCCTCAAAGTTTTGGGTCAAGACATGGGGGATACAGTCGATAGTCCTACTTGCACAATCAGGAGACAAAGAATAGAACAATTCATCATGCCTTGAAAAATGTTAGCCATTTTATAGTTCTTTATTAAACATGCTACATACTGTATGCAAGTCTTATGTTTTGCCATAAACAAAGTTACAGTTTTCAGTCATTGTTGATCAGAAAGAATTTTTTTTTTTTTTTTTTTTTTTTTTAAGATGTAGCTCTGATATATTACATGTTAAATGAAGTATAACGCAGCCAAAGAACAATTCCATCCAAAATGAACCTATCCCTTTTTGTATGGAGAGAGATGCAAGGTGTATTGGGGGTTATTTACGAAAGGCAAATCCACTTTGCACTGCAAGTGCACTTGACAGTGCAGTCGCTCCAAATCTAAGGGGTAGATCTGAAAGGAGTATCATCCAATCATGTGCAAGCTAAAATGCTATTTTTTATTTTCCTCGCATGTCCCCCTCGGATCTACAGCGACTTTACTTCCAAGTGCACTTGCAGTGCAAAGTGGATTTTCCTTTAGTAAATATCCCCCATTGTGACTTTGCTGCTTTTTGGAACTGCCATCCTCAAAAGTCCCATATTAGGCTGAGCTCAGGATTTTCGTCAAGCTACATACTTTATTAGTGTGTAAGTTTCCCTTTCTTAAATATAGAGTAAAACAAAGTAAGTCCTTAAGCGCTAAAACTGTCATAATAATAATAATAAAACCATTGTGTTGTCTAATATATGTCCAAAATGCAGAATCCAGTGCAGCCGCCAACTCCTGGAGGGAAGTGAGTGAACGAAATGAACAAAAAATGCAGCGCTCAATGGTTTCAAGCAAATAAGGATTGTTATAAGTCATATAAACAATCAAATATGTTTATTGGATGCATCTGAAATGATAATTAAAATGGAAAAGTCCTCCATGTTAAAATCCACCATAAAACATAAAATCCACTGTTGGATACATGTTGATAAGAAATAAATTATAGCGTGGCTGTGGAAATAATATACAGGGGGTCCCCTACTTACAAACATCCTACTTACAAACCGAGGGAGACAACAGGAAGTGGGAGGAAATCCACCCCTAGGAAGGGAAATTCACTCCTGTAAGAGTTAATATGGGAAAAAGGTGTCTCCACTGATGCTTTATCACCAGTCCATGTTTCCCTAACAACCCAAAATTTTCAAAATCCAATTGTCATTGGGACAGAAGGTGAAGTGAAATCTTCTGAACAGGGGCACAGACAGCAGAACAAATGTTACTGGGGTGATAACCCTTCTCTATGTTATCTAAAAAACGTAAAAATAGATTTTTTTTGGCTGGAGCTACACTTAAAAAATGTACCTGTTCCGACTTACAAACAGATTCAACTTGAGAACAAACCTACAGTCCCTATCTTGTTTGTAACCCGGGGACCCCCTGTACTTGGATTTTGCCAAAGCATTTGACACAGTTCCCTACACAGGGCTAATGAGTAAGGTAAAGTCTACAGGCTTGCAAAATTCAGATTGTAAATAATAGAAAACTGTCTAAAATACAGTATTTAGAGAGTAATGATTCATTGTTTAAGATTATTAGTTGTGTATCCCAAGGTTCAGAGTTGGGACCCTTACTTTAATATAATGATAGAAAATCTGGCATTAAAAGTACCATTTCAGTCTTTGCGGACGACACCAAGCTATGCAGTGGAATAACATCCTTACAAACATCAATGGAAGCTCAGCGGAGAACAGGTTTCTGGCCATTCTACTTTAGTTGAATGATCACAATCAGGGCCGTCTTTACTGCGGGGCAAAAGGGGCAGCTGCCCAGGGCCCAGTCATTGTTGGGGGGGGGGCCCAAAGCAGCTGCCCCTTTAATCCGGCGGTGCCCACCAAAGTTTTGTTTCAGCCAAAGTTCAGCCACCTCCGGCGCTGCTCAATTCCGTCTATTGTAAATACAAAAGCGATGCCTCTGTATTTACAAGTGACGGTGCTCCTCTCCCCGCGGCTGCTAAAACCCCTCCCTCCTCTAAACACATCGATCTCTATGAGAGAGCAGAGGAGTGAGGGGCGGGGAAGATGCCCAAGCATCGAACACTATAGGAGAGCAGAGGAGGGAGGGGCGGGGAAGCTGCACAGAGAGTGCAGGGCGTGTCTTGACCCCTTCCAGGGTCTTTCAAGGAGGTGAGCGAGCATTGCATGTGGTGGCAGGAGCATATAGAGGTTGTTTGAAGCAAGAAAAAACGTCACACCTTCCTGCATGCCTGTGAAAAAAATATCACTTATAAATAATTATTATTGGACTTTTGCTAGAGCACTTATATTTTACACAATTTTCTAATTTTCATTTTATATTCTGTTTTATTACTTATGCAGCGCTGTCTCATTTATATACTTTATATCTTGTTTTTCGAGGGAGCACAGAGGTGACAGCAGCAGCAATCCTATGTTAGTATTTTTAGTATAGTAGCGAGCAACTACCTTACTTATAATTTGCACAGTTTCACATTCCTTGTTCTCTTGTGCAAGAATAATTAACATTTTCATAGCTAGGGGATTTTTTTGTGTGGACTCAAACTGGTGTACTGTGGTCACAAAAGGGATTATTGAATTAGTAAACATCTAAATCTTAAATAAAGTTATATTTTGCAATCTTTACAAATAGATTTGGTTGCTAAAAAGTGGAGTTTAAAGTGGATTTTTTTTATGTCATAATGTAGAGAATAAGATTTCCTTTCATTTGAGCCCAGTCTTGCCACACAGATTTACTTGAGACCTGAGCAATCCTCTTTTATTGTTCAGTTAGAGAAATCTTGACAAAGTCTTGAAAACTTTGTCAAAAACGCCCCCTTGCTGTGAGTGACAGGTGATTTACATATCTCATGCACTAGCTTGAGACAGGTTATCATCAGATCACTGGATGTTCTACTCTGCCCAGCTCTGACTACATACATGTCCCCTAAATCACTTGTCTGTCTATAGTCTGCTGACTGTTCACTGCATCCCATGATGAGAAACATTCAGTCAAAACACAGTAAAGGCAGCCAATCCTGGGAGAGCTGGAGGGGAGAGGAGGGGGATGTGAATTGTGAACTTTTTACACAGGATGTGCCTGTCTCAGGCTAGTGCATGAGATATGTAAATAACCTGTCACTCATAGCAAGGGGGCGTTTTTGATAAAGTTTTCAAGACTTTGTCAAGATTTCTCTAACTGAACAATCAAAGAGGATTGCTCAGGCCTCGAGTAAATCTGTGTGGCAAGACTGGGCTCAAATGAAAGGAAATCTTATTCTCTACATTATGACATCAAAAAATTTTTTTGGGTTTACATCCACTTTAAGTCAAATCTGTTATATAAAGGAAAGATTACTATGGGGTATATATATATATATAAAGCAGTGAATCTGACACTCACGAAGCATTCACTGCAGGTTTATGTGTTTTAACAACTTCCGGCCCATCCTATAGTAAAATGACGGCCAGGCAGGACATTCAGTGTTCTGGGTGGACGTCATATGATGTCCTCCCCAAAACGTGCCTCAAGCGCACTCCATGGGCTGCAGCACATTCTGTCACCCGCTGTGTCCACCGGCCCGCTGTTGGTATAATGTGATCACTGTGAACAATCACAGCAGATAGCATGAGAATTGCACAATTGATGGCTTTCTTTCATGGCGTTCATTTTGTACTATTGTGTTGATCTCTGTGACTGGTCATAGTGATCACATGCTACAGATAGGGTCAATCACAGCCCATCTGTGCCATGTGATTAGCTGTGGCCAATCACAGTTAAGGTGAAGGAAAGAGGAACACGGAAACGCTACTATCTCTTAAACAATCACAGCAATTTACTCTATTGAGAGGTCCATGACAGCCATACCTTGTCGAATTTCCAAAGGCAGCCACGATTAACCACCTGATTACTTTGCACTTAAACCCCCCTCGTGACCAGACCAATTTTCAGCTTTTGGCGCTGACGCACTTTGAATGACAATTGCGCGGTCATACAACACTGTACCCAAATGAAATTTTTATCATTTTTTTTTCCCCACAAATAGAGCTGGTGGTATTTAATCACAGCTGGGGTTTTTATTTTTTGCGAAACAAACAAAAAAAGATGGAAAATTTAAAAAAAAAAAAAATCATGTTTAATAGTTTGTTATAGAATTTTGCAAACAGGTCATTTTTCTGCTTCATTGATATGCGCTGATGAGGCGGCACAGGTGGGCAATGATAGGCTGCACTGGTGGGCACTGATAGGCTGCACTGGTGGGGACAGATAAGTCGGTACTGATGGGGACAGATAAGTCGGTACTGATGGGGACAGCAAAGAGGGCACTGATGGGCACAGATGGGTGGCACCGATGGGCACTGATGGGTGGCACTGATGGATGGCACTGATGGGCACTGATAGGTGGCACTGATGGGCACTGGTAGGTGACACAGATGAGCACTGGTAGGTGACACAGATGAGCACTGGCAGGTGACACTGATGTGCAGCACTGGCACTGTGGGCACTGAGAGATGGCACTGTGGGCACTGAGAGATGGCAGTGTGGGCACTGGTAGGGGCACTTTAATGGGGCAAAGGTGGGCACAATGTATTGGCACATCGCTGGGCACATTGCAGTGAGAGGGACTGATGTCCCTCTCACTGCCGCCGGTGATCGGCTTTTTTTTTTTCTCCTCGTGCTGTCAGCGCGAGGAGGAAAAAAAGCCGATTACCGGCTCTGTTAGTATCACATGATCAGCTTATAAAGTGCCAAGGCAGCATTGATCCTGGCTTCCCAAGATGACAAAGCAGGAGAAATAGGGTAGGACCATCTACAAATAATTTATTTTATGGCATAGAATAACAAATATAAAATCTAGGGTTGTACCCATACTGATACTAGTATCGGTATCGACACTATCGATGCTTGATCCGATACCTGTTAATGCTGAGGCGGCCGCCCTTGTTCCTGGAAGTCAGTGGGCGGAGCGGAGAGGGCAGAGCAGAGAGGGTGGAGCGGAGAGAGCGAGTCAACAGGCTGGCAGTGTAAGGTAAGCTGGGTAGATCAGGGGTGTGGGTCGCAGCAGCATCATGTTCCATCGGAAATCGGTGACCCGGGCCATCAGATTAGTTAACGGAAGTGACGTCCCGGGTCTCTGTCAGGGTTTGCACACTGTGACACCCATCTTGGTACACCCTGCACTCGGCCGCAGTAAGCCTGCAGTCACAAGGTGGCAACGGACATCTTGTTACACCCAGCCCATATAGTTCACTAACTATATGGGCTAGGTGTAACAAGATGTCCGCTGCCTTCTGACTGTAGGCTTTCTTGGTGTACCAAGATGGACGTTGCAGCATTTGTACTAGAGCTGCAAATCCTGAAAGTTTGTTTCAATTATTTCAGTGCCACTGCCTGCCCATCAGTTCCACCTATCATTGCCCATAAGTGCCAGCCATCAGTGCCCATCAGTCAGTGCTGCAAATCAGTGCCCATCAGTCAGTGCCACCTATCAATGATGCATATCAGTGCCACCTACCTATCAGTGCTCATCAGTTCTGCATATCAGTGCCAGCCATCAGTGCTGCATATCAAAGCCCATCAGTCAGTGCCACCTATCAGTGCTGCAAATCAGTGCCCATCAGTCAGTGCTCATCAGCGCCAGTCATCAGAGCTGCATATCAGTGCAGCCTCATTAGCGCACATCAGTGAAGGAGAAAAAGTATTTTTTTACAAAATTTTCTGACAGAAACTAAGAAAACGTTTTTTTTTGCAAAAAATAAAACCCAGCGGTGTTTAATTAAATACCACCAAAAGAGGCTCTATTTGTGTGAAAAAAACTATAAAAAATGTGTCTGTTTTCTACAAGTGAGTGCTGGAGCAAGAGGAGTGTATGTAGCTGTACTTTCCCTAATCACTAGCCAAGTTTTTTTCCCCTCAATAAATACAAAAACAAGGTGCTGGACTGTTCATTGACTCTGACTCTAATGCCACGTACACACGGTCGGAATTTCCGATGGAAACAGTCCGATGGGAGCTTTTCATCAGATTTTCCGACCGTTTGTATGCCCATCGGTCTTTTTCTGTCGGAATTTCTGACAGACTTTGGATTGAGAACCTGTTCTTAAGTTTTCCGACGGAAAACCTTTCTATCGGATTTTCCGATCGTGTGTATGCAATTCCGACATGCAAAATTCCGACGCATGCTCGGAAACAATTTGACGCATGCTCAGAAGCATTAAACTTCCCTTTTATAGTTCAGTCGAACGTGTTGTATGCCGTGGTGTTATTGACCGTCGGAATTTGGTGTGACCATGTGTAGGCAAGACAGTTTAAGCGAAATTCCGTCGGAATTCCGACGGGAAAACCATCAGAGCTTTTTCCGACGAGAATACCGACCGTGTGTACGGGGCATTAGTGTGCATGTGAAAATTTGGTGTGCCTGACTGTGCAGGGTGGGCAATCCCTATTCACCAGCAGTTCCTTAGTGGAGTTCGCAACATGTGAATAGTTTCACACAATACAAAGCACTTTTATATTAGGCAGGAGAAGAGGAGGGACAGGCACAGTGGCTGCATGTGACTCTGCCGCTGCTGGAGCTGAGACCAGAAGGTCCTACATTGGAGTGCCAAAGGTATAGCAATAGCTATGCTCCCATTGCTCAGTAAAAATATACATTGTAAATTAAAGAGATAAGTTCTCCAGGTGGAATCCACCATGTTGGACTAAAGCCATAGTAATCCTGCAGATTTTAGAAAGTGGCTAAATTCCTGGAGTTCAGCTTTAACAGAATGGCAGGGACAGGTATAAGGGCATACAGGTACATCCCTTTAAGAATGCCGCCATGCCACCCGCTGATCGGGACTCCCATGAGCCCGGTCGCAGGTCCTGCGAGGATACCCACGATCATCTCACAGGGAGGCTGAACGGGGAGATGCGGAAGTAAACAACATCTCCCCGTTCTGCCTAGCAACAAGTGGCACTGATCTCTGCTCCCTATGATTGGAGCAGAGATCAGTGTTCACTAACACTCAGCCACACCCCCCACAGTTAGTAACACGCCCCTAGAACACACTTAACCCCTACACTGCCACACCCTGGTTAACCCCTTCCCTGCCAGTGTAATTTTACACAGGAATCAGTGCATTTGTATAGCACTGATTGCTGTATAAATGACAATGGTTCCAAAAATGTGTCAAAAATGTCTGATGTGTCCGCCATAATGTCGCAGTCACAATAAAAAAAACGCTGATCGCCGCCATTACTAGTAAAAAAAAATATTAATAAAAATGCCATAAACTATCCCCTATTTTGTAAACGCTATAACTTTTGCGCAAACCAATCAATAATCGCTTATTGCGATTTTTTTTTTTACCAAAAATATGTAGAAGAATACGTATCGGCCTAAACTGAGCAAAAAAAAGTATTTTTTTTATATATTTTTGGAGGATATTTATTATAGCAAAAAATAAAAAAGAATGTGTTTTTTTTCAAAATGGTTTATAGCGCAAAAAATAAAAACCGCAGGGGTGATCAAATACCACCAAAAGAAAGCTCTAGTTGTGGGGAAAAAAGGACGTCAATTTTGTTTGGGAGCCACGTCGCACGACCGTGCAATTGTCAGTTAAAGCGACGCAGAGCCGAATCGCAAAAAGTGGTCTGGTCTTAAGGCAGCAAAATGGTCCGATCTGAAAGTGGTTAAAGAGGAAGTAAACCCTGATTGGTTTTACTTCCTCTTTTGCTCCCTGCAAACCCTGCAAATTAAAAGCATAATGGGCTAGAGAATGCATCGCATATGCAACCCAATATGTGACACTTACCTCCAAACGAAGCCCGCGCTGTCCCCTGTGCAGGCCGCGTCCATCTTCACCCCTCTTCCTTCCGGGGCCGCGGACTCCGGCTCTGTGACTAGCCAGAGTCATGTGATGTCCCTCCCGCGCCAGTCAGTCACGGCACTTGTGAGTGAAGAAACGGCATGGAGGTCTGTTTCTTCGCAGCGCATGCACCATTGACATCATCAGTGCACTACAAGTGAAATATCTCCTAAACATTGTACGTTTAGGAGATATTTCCACTACCTATAGGTAAGCCTTATTCTAGGCTTACCTATAGGGAGGCCTTTTTTTCTCAGAAAATAGGTGCAGGAACTCAACCATAACCCCCAAAACCCCCGCCCCCCATGGACACACCCTCCAAACCACATCAAATAGTGGGTATTGTTCTGTTCTCACTACACGTAGCTCAATATACAGTTTAAACCTTGAATCCTACAATAACCAGACTGTCTGTAACTTTGGATCTTTATTACGATGAACAGGTGGTGGTCATATAAGAATAGGATGCACACACGCGTATAGGATATGATATGGTGAATTGTGAAACTAGAAATAAACAGATAAATGAACATATATAAGATTAAGTTTAGGGTTGTGCTACATACATAGTGCAGAGTTTAGGGGTGCGCTACACACAGAGTGCAGAGCCTTCTTCCACGGCTGCTTATCTTTGCATCCTCCATCCACATCTCACCTCCCCCCCCTCTTCTTCCCCAGCACCTCCCCGCACACTGTAGGTGGCTCCGCCTCTCTCATTTGCAGGGAGATCATCCAGTGGGGTGTCAGCATCCACACTGCACCCGGGCATCTACATCTCCCAGGTCCCCATCCTGCACTCAGTGGGAGCCACTGAGGAGATCACATCGATAGAAGCTGTTGGAAGACAAGCTGTCACTTGTAAACACAGAAGCCGGACTTCTGTGTTTACAAGTGATAGTGGTGAGTAGGGAGCAAAGGGCCTGAGCCAGAGGTGGTGGAACTGAGTCCAACCAAGTTCCAGCTGAAAAAAAGCCTTGCCTATAGGTAAATGTCACACAAAGGGGGTTACAGCCACTTCAACAGATGTTTATTGCTGTCTGTGTACCTATTTGTAGATTTCCCCAAATTTCCTTTAATGCCCAGACACAGGAAGTGACAGGCTCCACAGTGAAGCTCCAGAATATCTCTTTTTCTTTCTCCTGTTTGCCATTTAGTATTAGATTGGTTACATGTAAACGATGGTCACTAAAGCCTAGTACACAGGGGTTGAATGTCAGGCGTCACCGGCCGTTTCAATAAAAACCATCTGACATTTCGCTTGTGTGTATGGCAGCCAGTCTGACAGAAAATGGAAAATCAGCAGCCGACCTGCTCCCTATGAGCTCTCTCAGCCAATGGCTGAAAGTGGTGACTGGAATGTTCTGGCCTGGCATGGGGGGTGTCCCCTGTCAGAAAACAAAAGGACAGCAGGGGAGATAGCTGCACTAACATCGGATTGTTAGTACAGCAGCTCTGAATGGAGAAAAAAAGCTAATGGTCTGCACCAAGCTTTAATTTGGCCATTTAGGGTTAGTAGTTTGACAGTGTCAGTTCAGAACTTTTGAATAACGGTACTACTTCAGATTGAAAAGTATTTTTTAGCTCACTAACTTTTTTGTTTGTCACTTAAAAATGATAAAATAAAACACAAACCATTATGTTAAATCAATGGTGAACACTGAATATAGTGTATCCACACATGTTTGCCATTCTTCACAAGCCAACAAAACAGAGGGAAACACTTTAATAGACCAAACACAAACAAATAGCTGGCAACTAAAGGTCTTATACGAATAATGAAACAAACCTGTCTGGGATAAATGGATGGAAAATAAACCTCTTTAGTAGCCAAACCAAAATCAGTTTAATAAACGTGGAAACCTAAACCAACTGTTCTTGGAAGAACCTCAACATATTTTTTATTCAGGGTTTCCTCTACACACAGCAAAACCAATAAAAAACACCTTGTTATATTTAGCTACTCTATTTACAGGAAAATCGAAATACTCCAAGGGTTCTTGTACATGAGCCTATTCAATGTAATTGCCAGTGCATTTTCTCCGGCCAGGCAGCCCAAGTGCAGCTACAGCCTGCCATTGACACAAATGGCTCTATGCTGCTGTACTCATGTATACAGTTATGTTATGGTAAACACCAGAGTTTGACAGCAGGAGGTCTTTGGAGGAGCAAAGAGAACGATTAGGTTGGTATTTTGAGACTAGGTAAGTGATGCAGCTGGGGGCCAGGTTGTGGGTGGCTTTGTAAGTTATAGTTAGTATCTTGAATTAAATTTGTTGGCTGAGTGGCAGCCAATGGAGGGATTGGCAAAGGGGTATAGCAGACCCTGAGCGGTTTGTGAGGTGGATGAGCCTGGCAGCAGCATTCATGATGGACTGAAGTGGGTATAGCCTATTTAGAGGTAAGCCAATGAGGAGGGAGTTGCGAGAGATGACCAGGGAGTGGATTAGAAGCTTTGTGGTGACATTGGTTAGGAAGGGGCGTATCTTGGAGATGTTGCAGAGGTTGAGGCGGCAAATTTTGGATATCGATAAGATGCAGGGCCGAAAGGTTAGTTCGGAGTCCAGGATTACACCTAGGACCTTAGCCTGGGGGGACAAATTGATAGTTGAGCCATTGATATTGATAGAGAAATCAGGGGAAGTCACAGCTGGTGGAGGAAATATGGTTTCTCAGTTGGTTGTAGACCAGTTTTTCAAGAAGTTTGGAGGAGAAGGCGAGGAAGGAGATGGGACGTAGGTTAATAAGATTGCTGTGGTCCAGTGAGGGCTATTTAAGTATGGGGGTGACTAGCACGTTGGAGATCTCCTCATGAATTGTATCAATCTTATTTTTGAAGTGATTGCTGATCTCCTGGGCAGTGAGTGAATCAGAGGGTGGAGGCAGTGGAGGACAAAGTAGAGTGTTAAAGGTAGAGAAGAGTTGACGTGGACTGGATGAGAAAGTGTTAATGAGTGTGATAAAATAGGTCTGTTTGGCAGAGTGGAGGCAGGAATAGTATTTTAGGAGGGCAGATTTATATTGTTTGAAGCCTTCCTGGAACTTAGTCTTATGCCACAGACGCTCAAGAGCATGGCTACATTTTCTGAGACTTCTGGTGTCGTCTGTTTGCCAGGGTTGTAGCCTGATTCTGCGTGTAGTGAGGGGGGCAAGCTTGTCTAGGGAGGAAGACAGTGAGCTGTTGTAGATGAAAGTGGCTAGGTAGGGGCAGGACAGGGGGTAGATTTTGTCATAGAGGTGAGCAGTAGCAGAGTAGAGAAAAGAAATGTTGAGGTGGTGAAGGTTTCTACGTGTAACTTTTAGGCGGTTGGAAGGAGAGGACGTGGAAGACAGGGAGAGAGAAAAACTAATAAGGTGGTGATCAGAGAGTGGGAGAGGATTGTTGGAAAGGTTGCACGTAGTGCACAAATAGGAGAAGACAAGGTTAAGGGTGTTGCCGTTGGAGTGAGTAGGAGCCTGTATCTATTGCTTCAGGTCAATAGATGAGGTTAGACTGCGAAGTTTAGAAGTAATAGTAGTGTTAATGTTACACCGAGAATAGTGGTGGGGATTTCAGAAGAGAGAAAGTAGGATAGCCAGGCAGAGAAGTCATCAAGGAAGGTTGATATTGGTCCAGGGGGCTGGTAGATGTCATCAATTCTTAGAGAAATAGGAGAGAATAGACGAATGCAATGTGCCTCAAAAGACCAAAACAAAGTGGCACATAATTGTGAAGTTGAAGGAAAATGATAAATGGTTTTCAATTTTATTTTACAAATAAATATCTGAAAAGTGTTGCATGCATTTGTATTCAGTCCCCTTTACTATGATCCTTTTAACTAAAATCTAGTGGAGTAAATTGCCTTCAGAAGTCACATAATTAATAAATCGAGTCCACCTGTGTGTAATTTAATCTCAGTATAAATACAGCTGTTCTGTGAAGCCCTCGGAGGTTAATCAGAGAAGCAGCCAAAATTCCCATGGTAACTCTGGCGGAGCTGCAGAGATCCACAGCTCAGGTGGGAGATTCTGTCCACAGGACAACTATTCGTTGTGCACTCCACAAATCTGGCCTTTATGGAAAAGTGGCAAGAAGAAACCCATTGTTGAAAGAAAGCCATAAGAAGTCCCATTTGCTTTTTGCGAGAAGCCATGTGGGGGACAAAGCAAACATGTGGAAGAAGGTGCTCTGGTCAGATGAGACCAAAATTGAACTTTGTGGCCTAAAAGCAAAACGCTATCTGAGGTGGAAAACGAACACTGCACATCACCCTGAACACACCATCCCCACCGTGAAACATGGTGGTGGCAGCATCATGTTGTGGGGATGCTTTTCTTCAGCAGGGACAGGGAAGCTGGTCAGAGTTGATGGGAAGATGGATGGAGCCAAATACAGGGCAATCTTAGAAGAAAACCTGTTAGAGTCTGCAAAAGATTTGAGACTGAGGCAGAGGTTCACCTCCCAGCAAGACAACAACCCTAAACATACAGCCAGAGCTACAATGGAATGATTTAGATCAAAGCATATCCATGTGTTAGAATGGCCCAGTCAAAGTCCAGACCTAAATCTAATTGAGAATCTGTTGCAAGATATGAAAATGGCTGTCAGAGCTTGAGCTATTTTGCACAGAACAATGGGCAAAAAATTCACTCTCTAGATTTGCAAAGCTGTGAGAGACATCCCCAAAAAGACTTGCAGCTGTAATTGCACTGAAAGGTGGTTCTACAAAGTATTGACTCAGGGGGGCTGAATACAAATGCACGCCACACTTTTCACATATTTATTTGTAAAACATTTTGAAAACCATTTATCATTTTCCTTCTACATTACAATTATGCGCCACTTTGTGTTGGTCTATCAAATAAAATCCCAATAAAATACATTTACGTTTTTGGTTGTAACATGACAAAATGGGGAAAATGTCAAGGGGTATGAATACTTTTTCAAGGCACTGTATATTCTCACATATAAAGACATCAAAACTAACAAGAATGGTATCTGTCCCTCCCCAGCCATAGCTCAGGGTTGAGTTTGGACAAGGTTCTTTGGACATAACTTACAGCATTCAGGAATGAGATATAAAGAGGTCAGGATGCATGATAGGACTGCACTCTATTTTATTGCACAATCATTTTCTCATCAAATTTTAGGACATGTGAGTTGGGCAACGTCTCGTCAGCATGTAATAGTTGAACAAATTAAGAAAATAAAAATGTGTTCAAGGAAAAAAATAGAATATCCTATAATTACTATCGTCATAAGCCAGCAAGTGGAGCTCTTTTCTAGGATTGCCTTACTGCTTTGCTGAAAATAGCCTGTTCACAGTGCTAAATAGCTGAAGCTCAATTTATACATACACACACTGAAACAATACACACAATCTCTTAAGAAAACCCTGAATGCTTTGCCAAATTCAGTGTCATGGGTGAACTCTGTATAAGAGTACTTTCACATTAAGTGTCGATATTGGTGTTTTTCCAAACTGGATCAATGGCAATCACCACAATGGCACATATAAAAAAATATGTTTATTTCCATGTGCCTCCTTTAACGTTGGTGTGATGTGTGGTGCAGTGTTGAAAAATACACTTTTTCTGCTGCACAATGGATGGCACCAGTTCATTTCTATGTACCACGCTGCTTTGCAGCGACCTGATTTAAATTTGTGACTATGCTGCATTTCAAATAACATTTTCCTTTAAACTGAACCTAAACAGACAGAAAAATGTTATAATAATAACTTAAAATGTGTACTTTCTGAAAATGCACTACAGTATTCCCTTAAAGCAAAAGTTCCTAATGGACATTTTCTTTTAATACTAAAGGAAAGGGTATGAGGTAGACATGAGGAAGTACAACAAAAGCTCAATGCTTATGCCAAGCTATCACATGTTAAGATCTATGTATGTGAATAACATATCTCTAAACAAAGACATTTATTAAAACAGTCACGCAATGTAGGAGAAAGCAGTCATAATTCTATGAAAAATAAAATGGTGCATTCTTCCTTCTTTTAAAACTACTTTACTATTTAGAATCAATGTAATTAGATGTGACATGTTCACATCACGTTTTGTCACTAGTGACTCGAAGATATTTCTAAAATGTGGACTAGTGTCACAATGACATATTTATTGCACAAAGGATTCTCTTTACAGTTGAACAGGATGCAGATATTAAACACACCATTTAATCCAGTTAAGTATTCATCAAAGCTCATTAAATACATGAAATCATTAAAGTGGAGGGTCACCCTAAAAAAAAAAAAGAAAGCATTAATATTCTGGAAAAAATAAAAATAAAAATTAAAAACATTTTTTTTTTTTTTTACCTGATCTGAAATCCCTGTTGCTAGGCAGTCTTCCTAATCTGCCTCCTTCCTACAGTGATCTTCGGTCTTCTGTCCTCCGTCCGCGTTGTCTTCTGGGTAATGGGGCGCGCTGTGTTCTGGGAACTGTCTGTTCACAAAGCGCAGAGCGGCTCGCGCATGCGCAGTAGGAAACGGGCAGTGAAGCCATAGTCTCCACTGCCTGTTTCCCTTACTAAGGATGGCGGCGCTGGGACCAGAGCGCCGAGGGACATGTCGGCCTCGGCGGCTGACAGCGCGGGCGCCCTGGGAGGGTAAGTGTACTTATTAAAAGTCAGCAGCTACTTATACTACTGACTTATAAAAAAAAAAATTTCAGCTGAAACACCGCTTTAAATACTAGTAAGAGCACCAGCACACGTACCAGCTACCCTGCAAAAGACAAAAACAACAAATTGACCCTGTCTAACAATTCACAACAGAGGGTTTAGTTGCACACACTTGCAAATACAGTGGTGTGAAAAAGTGTTTGCCCCCTTCCTCATTTCCTGTTCCTTTGCATGTTTGTCACACTTAAGTGTTTCGGAACATCAAACCAATTTAAACAATAGTCAAGGACAACACAAGTAAACACAAAATGCAATTTGTAAATGAAGGTGTTTATTATTAAAGGTGAAAAAAAATCCAAACCATCATGGCCCTGTGTGAAAAAGTGATTGCCCCCCTTGTTAAAACATACTATAACTGTGGTTGTCCACACCTGAGTTCAATTTCTCTAGCCACACCCAGGCCTGATTATTGCCACACCTGTTCACAATCAAGGCATCACTTAAATAGGAGCTGCTTGACACAGTAAGGTCCACCAGAAGATCCTTAAAAGCTACACATCATGCCGAGACCCAAAGAAATTCGGGAACAATTGAGAAAGAAAGTAATTGAGATCTATCAGTCTGGAAAGGGTTATAAAGCTATTTCCAAAGCTTTGGGAATCCAGCGAACCACAGTGAGAGCCATTATCCACAAATGGCGAAGACATGGAACAGTGGTGAACCTTCCCAGGAGTGGCCGGCCGCCCAAAATTACCCCAAGAGCGCAGCGACGACTCATTCAAGAGGTCACAAAAGACCCCACAACAACGTCCAAGGAACTGCAGGCCTCACTTGCCTCAGTTAAGGTCAGCGTTCATGCCTCCACCATCAGGAAAAGACTGGGCAAAAATGGCCTGCATGGCAGAGTTCCAAGGAGAAAACCACTGCTGAGCAAAAAGAACATCAAAGCTCGTCTCAATTTCTCCACAACACATCTTGATGATCCCCAAGAATTTTGGGACAACATTCTGTGGACCGATGAGACAAAAGTGGAACTCTTTGGAAGGTGTGTGTCCAAGTATATCTGGCGTAGAAGGAACACTGCATTTCAGAAAAAGAACATTATACCAACAGTAAAATATGGTGGTGGTAGTGTGATGGTCTGGGGCTGTTTTGCTGCTTCAGGACCTGGAAGACTTGCCGTGATAAAAGGAACTATGAATTCTGCTGTCTACCAAGAGATCCTGAAGGAGAATGTCCGACCATCTGTTCGTGTACTCAAGCTGAAACGAACTTGGGTTCTGCAGCAGGACAATGATCCTAAACACACCAGCAAGTCCACCACCGAATGGCTGAAGAAAAACAAAATGAAGACTTTGGAGTGGCCTAGCCAAAGTCCTGACCTGAATCCTATTGAGATGTTGTGGTATGACCTTAAAAAGGCCGTTAATGCTCGAAAACCCTCTAATGTAACTGAATTAGGACAATTCTGCAAAGATGAGTGGGCCAAAATTCCTCCAGGACGCTGTAAAAGCCTCATTGCACGTTATCGCAAACGCTTGGTTGCAGTTGTTGCTGCTAAGGGTGGCCCAACCAGTTATTAGGTTTAGGGGGCAATCACTTTTTCACACAGGGCCATGATGGTTTGGATTTTTTTTCACCTTTAATAATAAACACCTTCATTTACAAATTGCATTTTGTGTTTACTTGTGTTGTCCTTGACTATTGTTTAAAATTGGTTTGATGTTCCGAAACACTTAAGTGTGACAAACATGCAAAGGAACAGGAAATGAGGAAGGGGGCAAACACTTTTTCACACCACTGTATATGTGAAAGCCACAGTGTCTATGCCAAGGCTTTGATGTAAAGTTCAGTCCTAACTCTATATTTTTGAGAGTCTCCAAGTTGGAGCATATATAGCAGTGGATAAATTAAGGGCAGGTCTGCCTGGAGGGATCCCACTCCTTAAAGGCACAGGAACACATTGGACTCAAGAGCACAATGGCAGCTGAAGACATTTAATGTGCCCCCACACCAAATCCAGTGAACAAGCTACACAAAAAGATGGCAACCACCCCAATTTATAATAAGCTTTTGCAGTAAAGTGCTCATGGAAGGGAAACACACATCACAAACAACCATTTCAAAGGACATTTACCAGCTAGCCTGCAAAAAAACAAATTGGCCCTGTCTAACAATTTACATTAAAACAGAGGGTTTAGTTGCACACATTTTCAAATATAGGTGGAAGCCGCAGTGCCTACACCAAGGCTCCTCTGTATACTGTTGGCCTAACTCTATATTTTTCTTCAAGTTGGAGCATACAGTTAGGCCCATATATAGAGGAAATAAGGTGAAAACCGCGCTGTTCTTATCTATCAAACATTGGGATTGCCACAGCTATTTTGTACTGTGCTGTGGTCCACCCACAAACTCTAAATCCCTAGAGTGCAGTTGCTAACCTACTGTTTAAATGCCGTGTTCAAATAAAGGATGCTAAATGTGAAAATAAATTAGAATCAAAAAATATATCAAGTGCTCAGTGCTAGTTCCGTGCCTTAATCAGCTGATTCAAAGTGCTTTGTGCATATAAATATCATAGGTCACTATCACGTGATAAATGGCTCAATGTGTATTAATTGCAAAGTCTGGTGCTTCTACTGTTACTATCAAGGTCATTTCATCAGTAGCCCATCTTCACTGCCCAACGTGGTAATACAATAAAATAAATATATGTTACATGTGACCTAGGCTTTTCAATAAGATGAAGTAAATATAATCACATCAATTTTTAAAGTTGTATACAAATGTTAAAACAAATATTAAAACAAAAATATGAGTCCGTGACAACACCGCTTGTGCTTGATTAAACTTTAAATTTTCATAGTGCAGATTTCTTGCTTTGTGACCGTCACCAACTATGTAATGGATCACTTACCAAACCTTGGTAAGTGTAAAGCCTGCGGTTACTTTAGGATAACCAATCCTATCTATGGCCTCCCTCTTTCTCTCAATTCCTGGTACAGGTGGTTTAAGGATAGACTCCACAGATGGAATGGTCCAGTGCCGTGGCTGGCACTAAGCATATCCAGCCTTGTGTTTAAAATCAGGTTCCTTTTGGTTGGCGTGCGTCCTGAGCCCCCTTCCTGGTATGAGATCCCTCTCCCGGAAGTGACGAGTGATGAGATCCCTCTCCCGGAAGGGGGCTCAGGACGCACTCTCAGGACGCACGCCAACCAAAAGGAACCTGATTTTAAACACAAGGCTGGATATGCTTAGTGCCAGCCACGGCACTGGACCATTCCATCTGTGGAGTCTATCCTTAAACCACCTGTACCAGGAATTGAGAGAAAGAGGGAGGCCATAGATAGGATTGGTTATCCTAAAGTAACCGCAGGCTTTACACTTACCAAGGTTTGGTAAGTGATCCATTACATAGTTGGTGACGGTCACAAAGCAAGAAATCTGCACTATGAAAATTTAAAGTTTAATCAAGCACAAGCGGTGTTGTCACGGACTCATATTTTTGTTTTAATATTTGTTTTAACATTTGTATACAACTTTAAAAATTGATGTGATTATTTTTACTTCATCTTATTGAAAAGCCTAGGTCACATGTAACATATATTTATTTTATTGTATTACCACGTTGGGCAGTGAAGATGAGCTACTGATGAAATGACCTTGATAGTAACAGTAGAAGCACCAGACTTTGCAATTAACACACATTACGCCATTTATCACGTGATAGTGACCTATGATATTTATATGCACAAAGCACTTTGAATCAGCTGATTAAGGCACGGAACTAGCACTGAGCACTTGATATATTTTTTGATTCTAATTTATTTTCACATTTAGCATCCTTTATTTGAACACGGCATTTAAACAGTAGGTTAGCAACTGCACTCTAGGGATTTAGAGTTTGTGGGTGGACCACAGCACAGTACAAAATAGCTGTGGCAATCCCAATGTTTGATAGATAAGAACAGCGCGGTTTTCACCTTATTTCCTCTTCATTTTGAATAGTCACTTATGGGTGATTATATTGCATAAAACTGCAGCTCACTATAGGAATATATTATATTGTTGTAAAATACTAACTAGCACCGGTACCCCACGATTCTACTGTAGGCCCATATATAGTTGGACCCAGGCACAATTTTCATACTTTTGGCTCTGTATGCCACCAGAATAAAATTAAAATGAAACAATCCAAATGAATTTGAAGTGCAGACTTTCAGCTTTAATTCAAGGGGTTGAACATAAATATCAAGTACAAATTTTAGGAACTGCAACCATTTTTATACACAGTCCCTCATTTTCAGGGGCTCAAATGTAATTGGACAAATAAATATAATCATAAAAAAATTGTTACATTTTAATATTTTGTTAAGAATCCTTTACTGGCAATGACTGCCTGAAGTCTGGAATCCATGGACATTACCAAAGACTGGCTTGCTCCTTTGTGATGCATTGCCAGGCTCTAACTGCAGATCCCCTCAGTTGTTCTTTGTTTGTGGGTCTTTCTGCCTTTAGTTTTGCCTTTAGCAAGTGAAATGCATGCGCAATTGGGTTGAGATCAGGTGATTGACTTGGTCGTTGCAGAATATTCCACTTCTTTTCCTTTGAAAGCTCCTGGATTGCTTTTGCAGTGTGTTTTGGATCATTGTCCATCTGTACTGTGAAGCACCAACTAATCAACTTTGCTGCATTTGGCTGAATCTGGGCTGATAGTATATCTATAAACACTGCAGAATTCATCCGGCTGCTTCTGTCTTCTGTCACATCATCAATTAACACCAATGACCCAGAGCCACTGGAAGCCATGCATGCCCATTCCATCACACTGCCTCCACCACGTTTTACAGATGATGTTGTGTGCTTTGGATCATGAGCTGTTCCAAGCCTTCTCCACACTTTTTTCCACCCATCATTCTAGTACAAATTAATCTTAATTTCATCCGTCCAAAGAATGCTTTTCCAGAACTGGTCTTGCTTTTTAGATGTTTTTTGGCAAAGTCTAATCTGGGTTTTCTATTCTTCAGGTGTATGAATGGTTTGCACCCTGTGGTGAACCCTCTGTATTTGCTCATGTGAAGTCTTCGCTTGATTGTAGATTTTGACAATGATACGCCCACCTCCTGGAGAATGTCCTTCACTTGTCTGGATGTTGTGAATGGGTTTTTCTTTACCATAGAGAGGATCTTGTGATCATCCACCACTGTTGTCGTCCGTGGACGTCCAGGCCTTTTTATGTTGCTGAGCTCACCAGTGCGTTCTTCTTTCCTCAGAGTGTATCAAACTGTTGATTTGGCCACTCCTAATGTTGCTGCTATATCTCTGATGGATTTGTTTAGCTTTTGAAGCCTTACAAAGGACTGTTTCACTTGCATGGACAGCTCATTTGAACGCACGATGCAGGTTCACAGCAATAGATTCCAAATGCAAATACCACACTTAAAAACAACTCCAGACCTTTTACCTGCTTAATTGATGAAGAAATAATGAAGGAGTAGCCCACACCTGGGCATGAAACAGCTTTTGATTCAATTGTCCAATTACTCTTCGTCCCTTGACCGCTATTCTGCTTCTGCTGGGCGTCCAGTGTGTCCCTGTGCCTTTAAAGAGTTCCACCGGAAAAAAAATACTGTTGCTCATAGAATTGATGATATAAGAAGCAATATAGTTAATCAAATTGAGGAATAAGCAAAAAAAATGTTCTGGTGTATTCTCTCGCACTTGATGAGTCAACTGATGTGTTTGATACATCACAACTTTTAGTATTCATTTGTGGTGTTGACAGCGAATTTGATGTCACACAAGAGTTAGCATCAGTGCATAGCATGCACAGCACAGTAACTGGTGAAGACATCTTCAAAGAACTGCAAAAAACTGTGACGGAATATAACCTGGAGTGGAATAAACTGCAATGATTGACAATTGATGGAGGAAAAAACATGGAAAATATCTGGATATGTCTTGTGTTCTGAAACCTGTTGTTTCAGTAGTAAATTTTATTTGATCTCATGGGCTTAATCAACGCCAGTTTCGAGATTTTCTGACAGCAGTTCGATGGCTTAGTTGTAGAACAGTTCTATCACGCTTTTTTCAGCTCAGAGAAGAAATAAATTTATTTCTAACAGAAAAGAATCGCCCAGACCCACTTTTGTCAAACACCGACTGGCTTTGGAAATTGGCATTTTTTGCAGATTTGACAGACCATTAGGGATGGGCTTTATGTTCGACTAGAACATGAGTTCGACTCGAACATTGGCTGTTCGCCAGTTCGCCGAACAGCGAACAATTTTGGGTGTTCGCTGCAAATTCGAAAGCCGCGGAACACCCTTTAAAAGTCTAACCCCGCTCTTTTTCTGCGGCCTGCCAGGTTGCGTGCTCAGATAAGGGTCTGGTATGGATTTTGAAGGGGACCCTCACGCATTTTTTTTTAAATTTTCATTATAGCTGTTTTAAATTACTTTTTTTCCTTTAGAAATTTCATTTTGCTGTCAGACTGTTCTAAAAACGAGAAACATGCGCCCCTTTACAGGCATACTATAGACGCCCCCCAGGTACGAAAAAAGGAATATTACACTTTTATTGTTTCACTTTAAGCATTATTAAAATCACTGCTCCCGAAAAAACGTCAGTTTTTAAAACTTTTTTTGCATTGATACATGTCCCCTGGGGCAGGACCCAGGTCCCCAAACACTTTTTATGACAATACCATGCATATAAGCCTTTAAAATTAGCACTTTTGATTATTAATGTTCGTGTCCCATAGACTTTAACAGTGTTCGGGTGTTCAAACAAATTTCGGCTCATCCCTACAGACCATATGAATCAACTGAATCTGAAATTGCAAGGTGAAACCAATTTGATTTGTGACATATTTGTGCATGTCAAGTCATTCAGGGCAAAACTAATTTTTTGAAGGACAGGTGAAAGTCCATAATTTGGTTAATTTCCCATGTTGTGAAAAATTTTAAGTGGTGTGCCCATTTGAAAAAAAAAATTAATAAAAAAAATTAAAAGTCAGCAGCTACAAATACTGCAGCTGCTGACTTTTAATAATCGGACACTTACCTATCCCCTGGTCCAGCGATGCGAGGGATCGAAGCCCTGCTCGTCCCCCCCTCCGTTCGGCAGTGTGCTGTGAGTGGCCGCGCAATCATCTGGGACCTGTCACGTGTCCCAGATGATTGGCAGGAGGCAGGGGGCAGAGCTGAGCCCTTCCTGCGCCGAGGGGAAGTGATGTCACCAGCCCAGGCACTGAAGGAGGCAGACCAAGAGGGACCCCCTAGCAACAGCCATTTAGAGGTGAGTTAAACAAAAAAAAATTCCAAATGTTTTTTTTTAGGAATATTAATGATTTTTTTTTTTTGTGTGTGCAACCTCACTTTAATGAAGAAAGTGAAACAGAATTTCCTTCTTCATTTGCAACTGAAATCATTCAGGGCTTGCAAAAACAATTTCAGGATGGATTTTCTGATCTTGATCGTAGAACAGATATAAAACTGTTTCAAATCCATTTTCACTCCCAAGTCAGTTTCAATTGGAAATGTTGAAAGACAAATTTAAAGAAGGAAATTTGATCCAATTTTATAAATCTTTGCAGCCTGAGCAGTTTGCAAATTTGAAGCAATTTGCTCATAGACTTGTGTCAGTTTTTGGTACAACATACCTGTGTGAACAAACATTTTCAAAAAGTATGTCAGTCCAAATATCGAGCAAATTTATCAGATGATCACTTGAAGTCCATTATAATAATTGGCTCCTCAAGCTTGAAACCTCAGTACAGTGACATTTTGAAATTAAAAAATCAGCTCCATCGTTCACATTAAATTTATAAAAATGTTTTTTGATTTGTGAACATGAAGCACGTACCGTATATACTCGAGTATAAGCCGAGATTTTCAGCCCTTTTTTTTAGACTGAAAGTGCCCCCCTTGGCTTGAGTCACCACCATCTGCCTACCTGATCAGTGTGTCATCAGACAGACGGTGACCATTCCAGTTCCATTCCGATGATCCGTGGTATGAGGATGAGCGGATGTTCGTGAAAGGCGGAACACTGACTGCTGGGAAATTGAGTGTTCCGCCTATCACAGACGAGGAGGAGGTGTGGCTTTTGAATACTGGAATGTCTGCCGTATGTTTTGACACACTGATCGGGGCAAAGCGGCACACGGAGCTGCAGATGGGCACAGAGCTATACTGGAATGGCCGCCGTATGTTTTGACACGCTGATCAGGGGAAAACTGGCACATGGAGCTGCAGATGGGCACAGAGCTGCAAAACGGCACCCAGAGCTGCAGAAGGACACAGAGCTGCAGATGGGCACATGGAGGCATGCACAGGACACAGGTAGGCTGCAATGGACACAGTGAGGTACACAGGGAGTTACACGGGACACAGGGAGGTATGCAGCTGCAGATGGGCATTGTTGACCCTCTTTTCCACTTACAGTACCTGCTGTATTTCTCACCCTCGGCTTATACGCGGGTCAATCATTTTTCCCAGTTTTTTTTGTGGTAAATTAGGTGCCTCGGCTTATATTCGGGTCGACCTATACTCGAGTATATACAGTAATTCTTTGCATTATGTTTTGCTGTTTACACAAAATTGCCAGATCTGTGTTGAAAGTTGCAGACTGATTTTATTTTTCTTCGACTCATATTAAAGACCCAAATTTATTTTGAATGTCTTTGCGTTGTTTTTCTAAAGTTGTTTCTCTTTTGTTCTCATTTTATATCATGCTGATTACAAAAATGATCCATGTAAAATATATATATTTATTTTAATTTTATTCATTCATTTATTTTATACATAACTGATTTTTTTCCGCCCCCCCGGATACTTGTAAAATCTACAATGTGGCCCTCGTGTTGAAAAGTTTGGAGACCCCTGCTCTAGAGCAGTGAAGACGTGTTCTCTGGAGTGACGACTCATGCTTCTTTGTCTGGCAATCTGATGGACGTGTCTGGGTTTGGCGGTTGCCAGGAGAACGGGACTTGCCTGACTGCATTGTGCCAAGTGTAAAGTTTGGTGGAGGGGGGATTCTAGTGTAGCGCCAGTACTTTTTCTAAGTACCCGCTATGCATTTAAATTTAGTTTTTGCTCAAGACTATAATTGTGTTTTGGGGTTAATTATTCTAGGTTATGCTTTGGCATCAGTTTGGCTGGGCTGTATTAAGGTTCTGCCTGGTCATAGGTGGGTGAGCACCTGTGACAGGCTTAGAACGCAGTCTGGTTGGACGCATTGGGTACCAATCTCATCTCGGAGCCAATCAGTTGGCGCGTTTTGCCCCGCTGTGTATTCCGGGAGGGGGTACTTAAGGTGCTGAAGTCACGTGGTTCGGGGTTTACGTCCCGAGTTCCGGCCTGGGCTCTGGCCCGGTTCTGTTCCGGCCCAGGAGTGTCTGCTGACTCTGTGGTCTTGGTCCTCCTGACCAGCCCCAGAGGCCCTCATGGCCTGGGGTGTGGATCCATCCGATTCTGAGCCTCGGAACTGGCTAGTTCGAGGCGCAGTAACTGAAGGAGGATTCTGAAGTGTTTCCGGTGCCCTCTCAGGATTGGAGAGGCTCAGCAACTCTACATACGACCAGGGGAGGACTCTTCGGAGGATGGCCACGCACAAGGCTGGCTGCTCGGTAAGAGCCTGGAAGCTGAGATGTATGGACACTAATTGAATCCGCATTTCTTACGGTATTGCCGGATCGGGTGAGAGATACTGGTATTGTAAGAAAAGTTCCTAACCTATCCTTCAGTTGCAACTACGTTTTTGAGAGAGACTTTTGTGTGTTCATCTAAAGTTTCGCAACCAAGTCTGTGGCAGAGACTTTGCTAAGCTGAAATCACTTGTTGGCTGCTAGATCTACAAACAAGGGTTTATCCAACAGTGAGTTATCCAGTTGCGAGTGGCTACTCCCTGGATCCTCTAGAGAGAGACATTTACTTGAATGTCAGCAAGTGCCTGAGCTTCTATACCCTTACCCATTCCCAACTGAGAGACTGTGTTTTGTTCAGTGTTTCATGCAAATAAAAATCCTAAAAAGGAATTTAAGTGTCAGTCTCCACAGTTACTGGGTACTAACCCTGGGAACCCCTAGACAAGAACGACGAACTACAAGACGGAGGAGGTAATCGGTAAGCCCAAAAAAACATAGCCGCCCCTAGGGGTTATGGCGCTACACTAGTGTGGGGTTATTTCTCAGGGATTGGGCTTGACCCCTTAGTTCCAGTGAATGTCCGCATACCAAGACATTTTGAACAATTTCATGCTCCCAACTTTGTGGGAACAGTTTGGGGATGGCCGCTTCCTGTTCCAACATGACTGCGCACCAGTGCACAAAGCAAGGTCCATAAAGACATGGATGAGCGGGTTTGGGGTGGAGGAACTTGACTGGCCTGCACAGAGTTCTGACCTCAACCCGATAGAACACCCCTGGATGAATTAGAGCAGAGACTGCGATCCAGGCCTTCTTGTCCAACAGAAGTACCTGACCTCACAAATGTGCTTCTGGAAGAATGATCAAACATTTCTATAGACACACTCCTAAACCTTGTGGATGGCGTCCCCAGAAGAGGTGAAGCTGTTATAGCTGCAAAGGGTGGGCCAACTCAATTTTGAACCCTACGGACTAAGACTGGGATGCCATTAAAGTTCATGTGCGGGTAAAGACAGATGTCCCAATACTTTTGGCAATATAGTGTATGTGGAACTAAACCTTGTTTTTACCATGAATTGTTTAACAGGGTCAATTAGATTTTTTGCAGGCTAGCTAATAAGTGTGCTAGAAAGTTTGTTTGTTTGTTTATGATGTGCATCACCCTTCCATGTACACCTTGCTGCAAAGGCCAGTTATAATTTGGGGTGGTTGCCATCTTTTTGTATAGCTTGTTATCTGGATCACGGGTCTGTCTCAACAAAATGACAAATACTTTGACAGGTAGGTTAATTTATGCACATGTATTTCAACTGTGTATTTTACTGTTCGCGTAAAGTTTCATTTAAAATGTTATGATTTTGCTTTCTTTCCTACTCATTAGGTATTTACTTCTTTTTGTGTAGTAGCCAGGAATCAGTACAATCTATTGAGTAATACAGTACTCAGTATTAGTGATAATGTACAAGTATTAAAAATACAAAACCAGTAACATAGATGGGAATGTTGTGCAAAAATAATTTTATGGCTATCTTTTTGGGTTCATCGCAGTCTTATCTCTGTGAATTGGCTAGGGATCTATGCCATTTGCCTGCTTTAAAACCATGTTAGATTGCAGTTGTCAGTTACTGGCATAACCAGATTTACTTCTTTTTGCAATAGAAGTTAAGCGATTACTTAAGGTCCCCCCCACATGATGGCCTTTTAGGGACATTTTGTTTGTGAAGACCCTGGTGTCAATCAATGTAATACCACTCCAAGAGTAGGGGTGCCAGTCCTCCACAGCTTCTAGTGAAGCCAATGCATATTTACCATGGTTTACATATTTTAATAAATGTATTACCGTTTATTAAAGACCCATTCAAGGAAACCCCCTTAAAACTGATAGCTCTGGATTGGGTGGACCCTGGTAGATTCGTCACCTTTTGGCTTGTCAAATCCCTCTAAAATCCCAGTAGGGAATCCCCTTATGCCAGACATTTTGGCATGGACCACAGACCCATGTATGTCAATGATTGATTGGAGCTAGGAACACATTTGTGTGGGGATCACCTGGCTTGTGGAGAATTTTTCAAGCTGTGAAATGACTGAACTTGCCTAAGTATTCAGTTTAAGATAGACATAAACTAACA
Source organism: Lithobates sylvaticus (assembly GCA_028564925.1). Classification (NCBI taxonomy): domain Eukaryota; kingdom Metazoa; phylum Chordata; class Amphibia; order Anura; family Ranidae; genus Lithobates; species Lithobates sylvaticus. The sequence continues at coordinate 110,000,201 of CM053030.1, read as the reverse complement.
TATCCTTTGCCAACATTTTGGTGATGCAGGTCACTGTGTAGTTGTCAGTGAGTAATGACAGATACGCAAATACCTCTGCATAGTTATTGAGAATACAGAAGGATTCCGATGACAAAACCATTTAGCCTTGCTTCGATAGTGTAATGATATACTTTGGAATGACAGCTGTCAGAGTGTAGAAGGGTATTATAACTGCAAGGAAAGTAATGGGATGTAATTAGGAATTACCCACTAAAGAGGTAGTTTCCATGTCAGACAGAGGAATTTTAGTGGGTGGGAGCCATCCAAATATAACTAAGAATGTTTGTTCCTTTCATTACCAACATTACTGTACCTTGTAGGGGTTTCTATCCTATGATTCTCAGGTAACAGATATTCTGGGGAGAAGGGAATAATTAAATTGAGAGTGTTAATTTCCCTGAAATTCTAGGAAAGATCAAGACATTTGGTGATATTTTGACAAAATGCATTGTAGTTAATGGAAAAAGTAAAAATAAGGTGGTTTATGGTGGTTTCAGTATGGCTCCTAATTGTTACATAAGTTATATGCAACTATCCTGGACCTTTTCTTGGGCCAAAAAAGTCCTTCTGTAACCTAATTATTTTACATTTTTTTTTCACAAAGAAAAAACTGTGGATAAAAAGTAAAATACAAAATGTAAGTGACAATACACAATTATTGATTGTCACGGACCACCTTGTTTGGACAATTGATATTTTTCTGGCGCATGTGTAGGTAGGTGCAGTCGGTAAAGCCTAGTCGTGTAGCAGGCCGGGTCGGTAACAGGCGAGCAGCAAACCAGCGGACCAAGGAGCAGGTAAAAGAGATGTCAGGACAAGCCAGGATCGGAGACTGGCAGCAAGCAGGAATGGTCAAAGACACGCTAATTATGTTGTATTGTATATTATTTTGTATAATAACTATATATTCATACAAGTGTATCATAGTACATTGTGTCCTGTATTACAGATTGACACTCTCTATAACGTGATTTGTTATTAATAAATCATTTTATGAATGATTTGAATAAGGTATTCATTCAGTGACATGCCTCATACAAAGTCCCATTTCCTTCTCCTTTCTGTTGTTCATAAATATGTGTAAGGACTTTTTTCTAAAATGTTTGTGTAGCACCCTTAGTTTAGGCAGGGAGCTCTTCACAAATTTACTTGTCAGGAGTAGTTATCCTGGTTGATTGATAGAGATCTATTGATTTCTCCCTAAGTTTGGCCTTGTTGCACTTTTCTCATCTACCACTAGGGGACCGGGTACTGGTGGTGAGAAGGGCAACCCAAGGTCAGGTTATGGGTATGTAGTATCTCAACCAATGGGCAGGGGTTTACTTGAATCCCTTGGCATGCTGTCAGAACCTATATATTTGGGTGGAGTCCGGTGATCTGTGTTCTGTGCCACCTGGACGGCTATCTGAGTGGACGTGTGTCGTATTGCCCGGGCTGCTAGGCCAGAGATTGGGCCTATCCTGGGCACATCTGGCTGCTAGGCTGTCTGAGGGCCTATCCAGAAGCAGGAGAGCAGAGCAGGGTTGGGATTGCGGCTTGCAATCCAACCAAAAGTGACAGTTCTGCCAGCCGGCCGGAGATGGGGAAGATGAAGAATCAGGAAACTTCAGTGGGAATCAAGCCAGGGAACCAGCCAGTGGAGGTGAAGAGCAGCCTTGTGTGTCAAGCTAGGGACCGAGCAGGCCAGCGTGGGAGAAGCTTGAGAGGTATCTAGAGTGCCAAGCTAGGGACTCAGCAGAGAAGCGGGGGTGACGCTTCAATAATATACCACCGTGAAAATTGGAGGAGCTTAAGGCACTCAGTGGCAGTGAATCAGAGGGTCTAGTGAGAGACCGGGAGCTAAGTGTATTGAAGAACTAGTTGTAGTTAAGCTGAAAGAACTGTTACGCTTTGTGTTAGGAACTATTAAAGAATGTTTCTATAGGAGACAGCATTCCTACACGTGCAGATGTGGCTTCTTGCTGGAGACCTTTTCTGGCATAGCTGTCCTCCTATTGAAGTCTCAGGGTCTGCTAATTGAGCTGCAACTATCCCAAAAATACAAAAAGAACTGTTAAAATAAAAAAGATAGAAAAAAATTGAAATAAAACCTCTTTTACATCCAAGAAGTGTCTGGCACCCAATGACTTTCACCATCTTTGCACCCACTATGCCTCACAACCCACTACATACAGAAGGATGTCAGCTTTCTCTGGCCCTGGAGGTTTTCATTCGACTGAAGGAGGCCTGGGACCTTGCTACATTTGTAAATAACAAACACTCAATATGCGGTATATATCCCACCTATCGATCCATTAAGATAGATATAAATTATACGGGTGAACCGCACTAAGCACCATAGAAGGGAGGAAGGAGGTGAGAGAAAGCGTATCATAAATAACATTTATCTAAGAAAAAGACCAACATCCCATATATGGTTAAGGGGGATCTTGGTTTGAAAACTAAACATTCACCTGGCCTCTCTCTCTAGTTAAAAATCCTGAAAATCATTTCCCATATATGGTCATAGTCAGGGGTGAAACTACAGATCATGGTGCCCCATAGCAAAAAGTTTTGACCTCCCTACTGTAATTTTTGGTGCCCTCTCTACTAGGGGTGCAACGGATCATCGCCGATCCGTGATCCGAACGGGTCACCCCGCTTGGATCGGCACACCCCGCGATCCGCGGCCTCGGCCTTAGGAAAGGCCGCGGCTTCGGCCTAGCTCCGGAGCGACGGTGGCCATCTTGGTACACCCGGCGGCCTTAGGAAAGGCCGCGGCTTCGGCCTAGCTCCGGAGCGGCGGCCATCTTGGTACACCCGGCCACTGTTTACAATGTGATCGCTCCGTCAAATGACGGAGCGATCACTTGTAAACAAACTCTGCATTACCCAGCCAATACCCTGCATTACCCAGCATATACTCTGCATTACCCGGCCAATACTCTGCGATACTCTGCATTACCCGGCCAATACTCTGCGGTACTCTGCATTACCCGGCCAATACTCTGCGATACTCTGCATTACCCGGCCAATACTCTGCGATACTCTGCATTACCCAGCCGATACTCTGCATTACCCGGCCAATACTCTGCGATACTCTGCATTACCCGGCCAATACTCTGCGATACTCTGCATTACACCAGCCAATACTCTGCGATACTCTGCATTACCCGGCCAATACTCTGCGATACTCTGCATTACACCAGCCAATACTCTGCTATACTCTGCATTACACCAGCCAATACTCTGCGATACTCTGCATTACACCAGCCAATACTCTGCGATACTCTGCATTACACCAGCCAATACTCTGCGATACTCTGCATTACACCAGCCAATACTCTGCGATACTCTGCATTACACCAGCCAATACTCTGCGATACTCTGCATTACACCAGCCAATACTCTGCGATACTCTGCATTACCCGGCCAATACTCTGCGATACTCTGCATTACACCAGCCAATACTCTGCGATACTCTGCATTACCCGGCCAATACTCTGCGATACTCTGCATTACACCAGCCAATACTCTGCGATACTCTGCATTACACCAGCCAATACTCTGCGATACTCTGCATTACACCAGCCAATACTCTGCGATACCCTGCCAATACTCTGCGATACCCTGCCAATACTCTGCGATACCCTGCCAATACTCTGCGATACTCAGACAATATTACAGTGGGGGAGATGACGTGGATATTACAGTGGGGGAGATGACGTGGATATTACAGTGGGGACTATATGGTGGCGGAATTTTCACAGGTTTTTGCAAATTCAATTATTATTTGCTGATCCGAAAAATGATCCGATCCGTGACTCTGACCCGAGGATCGATCCGATCCGTGAGTTTTTTGATCCGTTGCACCCCTACTCTCTACTCTTATTGACCTTAAAGCGGAGTTCCACCCTAAAGTGGAACTTCCGCTTATCGGATCCCCCCCCCCCCCCCACAATTGGCACCTTTCAGGGGGGTGCAGATACCTGTATAATACAGGTATCTGCACCCACTTCCGGGACGAGATAGCCGGATCTGTCCCGCCCATATCCGAAGATGCCCTGTTGTGTCTTGGGAAACACAGTTCCCAGGACACAACAGGGACCAATAGAGATGCGCAGCGCGACTCGCGCATGCGCAGTAGTGAACCGGGCAGTGAAGCCATTGCATATTCACTTCCTGATTCCCTGACAGAGGATGGCGGCGGGCCATATTGGATTGTACAATATTTTTTATTTTTATTTATTATTTCTTTTTTTATGGTTGAACTGGATGGACTTGTGTCTTTTTTCGGCCTAGCTAACTATGTAACTATGTAACTATAACAATGTAAAAAATGTAAAGAGTAGAGCAACGAATAAACCAATAAAATATTACATCGAAAGCATTAGAGAATTCCTTTGTATGATTTTCATATAAGAAATTTCAGATACGAAAGAGTGTGCATGATCAGAAACAACAAATAACAAAATAAAGTCTTTGTCATATGAGAAATTTTGTCAATTATTTCTATCCTTGCTGTGAAACATTGAAGAAAACCGGCCAATCGTTTGCCCGATTTCCGCATAGTGTGTATGGGGCATTAGAGTGGCAGTAATAAGATGTATGTACCTGAATCTGGCTCACATGTCAGAATTTTTTTTTTCCAGATAATTTATTATATATATGTTATCTTGGTCCAGCTTAAACCAATGTAACTATGCATATATCATATCTGGCCCTATTTCTAGGTGTTTCGCAGTATGTGTGAATTAAGGACAGGTAGCAGGAGATCTGTCAGCATAGTCAGTACATTACTAGGGACCAGTGTTGCGGACAAAGGTTGCTTAACATTAATTTTTCATCTAAACACCAGTCTATTTCAGACTTACTCTATGACCCAAACTGTATGTTTTTTTTTTTTTTTTTGCAGAACTATAAACAGCTGACAGTTTTAGCTCACCATACACTACATAAAATCAGGCTAACCCTGTATGCCTACAACCTGAGGAAGACTGTGTTAGACATACAGGGTTAATTTCAGCGCTGAACAGGGTGACCTGAAGCTCTGAGGGCAATCAACACTACTATGATAGCTAAGCCAATTCTCCTTACTGCACAGCCTGCCAAGTGGGAAGTCTCCTAGTGCAGCCCTCGACATTTCCACTCACCTGCTTGCATTAGGCGAGTAGAAATAAGCTGAAGGTGAGCAGGGCTGGAGCCAGCATAAGGCAGCCGCCCATAATAAAAAGCCTTGGGCCAGCTACGGAACTGCGCATGCTGCCCTGCTGGACTCGGCTGCGCTCAACTGGGGCGCAGGCCGACCAATCGTGTAGCTAGTTATGTGATGGAGTCACTCTGCGCCTTTTACAAATAACATATCAGAACTGGGGGGGGGGGGGGGTTGGTCAAGAGCGGCATGCGAGCGAGGATGGAATCAGATCTACTTCACCGGCACTGCCATTCCATTAGTCTGTCTGATCAATGTGCCCTCCGGTGCAGTATCGGAGCCAAAAGGAAAAGGATGGCACCAAAGCAAAAGCATGGTGCCGGCTCAGCACTGACAGAGGACACACACCACCACACCAAGAAGAGGGACACAACATAGACACAGTGAGTAAACAGAGCAAGATCTGATAAACCAGTCTCTGACCGTCTCCTGTAGGATGCCTGCAGTCTCTGACCATCTCTTGTGCCATGTGCACAGTCTCTGATCGTCTCTTGTCCCATGTCTGCAGTCTCCGATCGACTATTGTGCCATGTCTGCAGTCTCTGACCATCTCTTGTGCCATGTCTGCAGTCTCTGATCGTCTCGTGTGCCATGTCTGCAGTCTATAACTATCTATTGTGCCATGTCCATCCGTCTCTTGTGTCATGTCCACAGACTCTGATAATTGCTTGTGCTATGTCCACAGTCTCTGACCATCTCTTGTGCCATGTCTGCAGTCTCTGATCATCTCTTGTGCCTTGTCCGCAGTCTCTGATTGTCTCTTGTGCCATGCTTACAGTCTCTGACCATCTCTTGTGCCATGTCTGTAGTCTCTGATTATCTCTTTTTCCATGTCCGCAGTCTCTGATCAGCTCTTGTGCCATGTCCATAGTCTCTGACCATCTCTTCTGCCATGTCCGCCCATTTCTTGTGCCATGTCCACAGTCTCTGATCATCTCTTGTGCCTTGTCTGCAGTCTCTGACCATCTCTTGTGCCATGTCCATGTAAAGCACTTACTTTCCTTTTATGTTTACATTGCTTTATGACAATATTGTTAAAGTTGTTATTGTTAATATTTATTTTTGTAACTTAATTCTGTATAAACCATTTAACAGTGTCATTTCATGACATAATTTACAAAGGAGTGTTTAGGGGTGGAATTAGGGGTGGGGCAGGGTAGGATGTGGGTGGGGCAACTAATGGCGAGTAACTCTTAAGGCCTGGCTAGTAGCTCAGGACTTCAAATTTTGAGCCCTGTCCTAGTGTACTTCTGAGGTCTGCTCTTGATTGAAAATTCATAGGGGGATAGGGTCAAAGGTCAAAAGCAACCTTAATAATACAATGATGGATACGTGTTACCTTTACATGCACACAGATTGGGACCTCCTTCTACCTCCAAGCCCCATGGCAGCCATATGGGCTGCTATGACTACTGTTACAGCCTGGTCACAGTAGGATTCTTTTACATCATATCCTTTTAAATTTCCATAAACTTTATTCCAATTACAAGAGAGCAGTGGAGATTATTCGCAAACACACTTTTGCACCAAATCATATTAACAAATGTATCAAAAGCAGTCTTACATACATATGCTATGGATTGTTCTTCAAGGCAGTCACATAGGAAAATGTAATCATTTTACAATAGATTATATGTCTAAGAGTAGATCCCTGGCGGTGTGTTGATGTGAAATTAGTTTATCAAATGTAGCTCTGTCTCTTACACTTACAAGGTTGGCCCGTGATGAAGACACCAACAATCAAATTTAAAAAGACCTTAGTTGCTCACGACTTTAACAAGTGGGAGAAATATCTATGATGAAGATTGTAATGGAAAAATTTTAGGATGTTTCTTTAAAGACAGATGTATCTGATTTATTACTGACAGGAAATAAACAACAAAAATGGGCATACAGAATAAAATATATACAGGATTTCAACCCTTTTTATATGTAGGATATTTTCTTTTTAGTGAAAAAAAAAACAAGAACAGATACAAGTATGATGGAAGCTGATGAAAGGCAACACATTTATCTATGTTGTCCAGCTTTAAAAGAAACCTGTGCTAAGAGTAAAACAGAGGCTGCTATTCCTTTCTGTTCCTTCTAAAACATTGTAACTGCCTGGCTGTCATGCTGATCCACCGGTTTAAATACCTCCACAATCACTGATCAATAACGAGTATGTAAATGAGGAGCTCTGACTTGAAACCAAACTCCAGCTCACATATTATAATCAATTACAGCAAACAGTTTTTCCCTTTTGGGATAAAGGTTTTAACCCCTTAACGCAAAACGACGTTCCTGTACATTGGTACGTTGACGCTAAAAACTGGGGTTCTGCCATATCCCCCGTATTTTTGGGAACGCCGTGCATTTCTCTTTAAGATAAAAGTGGTCTCCGTGGCGGATTCGCTGCAAGATCACTTTTATCGGTGGCGGGAAGGGTGCCAACCCCCCTCCCGCCAGGCTACGGTCATCTCCGCCGCTTACCCGACCCGCCGGTAGCGGGGGAGACAATCACGTCCTCTCCTGTGGATGCCTGACTGCCGACTAAGGGAAGATGGCCCCTGCTCGGCTCCATAGCATGGGAGGGCGGAAGCTCATAAAAAGCTCTGGTGCAACCAATCACCTACAGAAGTCACATAATTAGTGAAATGATGTCCACATGTGTGCACTCTAAGTGTCACATGATCTGTCATTACATATACACACCTTTTTGAAAGGCCCCAGAGGTTGCAACAACTAAGCAAGAGACACCACAACCAAACACTGACATGAAAACCAAGGAACTCTCCAAACAAGTAAGGGACAATGTTGTTGAGAAGTACAAGTCAGGGTTAGGTTATAAAAAAATAGCCAAATCGTTGATGATCCCTAGGAGCACCATCAAATCTATCATAACCAAATGGAAAGAACATGGCACAACAGCAAACCCGCCAAGAAACGGCCGCACAACAAAACTCATGGACCGGACAAGGAGGGCATTAATCAGAGAGGCAGCACTGCTGCAGATTTCCACAGCAGAGACTGGAGTATCTGTACATAGGACGACAATAAGCCGTACACTTTATGGCAGAGTGGCCAGAAGAAAGCCATTACTTTCAGAAAAACACAAAATGGCACGTTTTGAGTTTGCGAAAAGGCATGTGGGAGACTCCCAAAATATATGGAGGAAGGTGCTCTGGTCTGATGAGACTAAAATTTAACTTTTTGGCCATCAAAGAAAATGTTATGTATGGCGCAAACCCAACACATCACATCACCCAAAGAACACCATCCCCACAGTGAAACATGGTGGTGGCAGCATCATGCTGTGGGGATGTTTTTCAGCAGTCGGGACTGGGAAACTGGTCAGAGCTGAGGTAAAGATGGATGGTGCTAAATACAGGGACATTCTTGAGCAAAACCTGTACCACTCTGTGTGTGATTTGAGGCTAGGATGGAGGTTCACCTTCCAGCAGGACAATTACCCCAAACAAACTTCTAACGCAAGACTTGAGTGGTTTAAGGGGAAACATGTAAATGTGTTGGAATAGCCTAGTCAAAGCCCAGACCTCAATCCAATAGAAAATTTGTGGTCAGACTTAAAGATTGCTGTTCACAAACACAAACCATACAACTTAAAGGAGCTGGAGCAGTTTTGCAAGGAGGAATGGGCGAAAATACCAGTGGTAAGATGTGGCAAGCTCATAGAGACTTATCCAAAGCGACTTGGAGCTGTGATAGCCACAAAAGGTGGCTCTACAAAGTATTGACTTTAGGGGGGTGAATAGTTATTGACTTGACACATTGACTTTTTCTGTTATTTTGTCCTATTTGTTGTTTGGTTCACAATAAACATTTTTTTTTCTAAGTTGTGGGCATGTTCTGTAAATTATATGATGCAAATCCTCAAACAATCCATGTTAATCCCAGGTTGTGAGGCAACAAAACACGAAAAATGCCAAGGGGGTGAATACTTTTGCAAGGCACTGTAATTTGTACCATAGTAAATTTATACAACCAGTAAATGGTTAAAGAACAAAGATTAACACATTTCCTTAATTTACCGTACCGTGTTTTTAATATCCACTAATGCATGTGTAAATACACATTTTTCGGGGTTTACAATTGTATTTTATATTTTGTTAATTAATTCAGTGATGTAAAAGAGCAACATTCTGAAATACTTCTTTAGCTCAGTGCTAGCAATTTTTTAAAATAATTTGCTTGCTGTCTGAAGAAAAAATATAACTGTGCTCTACCCAGGTGGATCCGATATAAGAGTGTAGATGACAGTGTTAAAGCAAAGGCACCCGTATGCCTTCCAACGAGCTGTATACAAGAGCTGGCACTCATCCTTGGGCTGTACAATCCTCTTTTATTATACCACAGGGTAAAATCCACATACATGACAGTGCTAACGCATTTCAGCCAGGAAAGGCCTTGATCTCTAAGACTAAGGCCTTACCTGGGTGAAATGCATTAGAACTGTCCCGTCTGTGGATTTTCCCCATTGGTTTAATAGAGGAGATTGTAGAGCCCAAGGACAAGTACAGACTCTTGTATACACATTGCTTGCTGTGGATGCACAATTCAGTGTACAAGATAAGGAAATTCCAGTGCACATGTGCAGGAGAAGATGGCAGCAGTAAAGACTTATCTTCTCTTTAAAATGTCTTGCCCCCTGGTGTGACCATGTGTGTGATACAGTATGCTTGCATTCACCCCTTTTAGTATGTCCTCAAGTAACTTCAGACCAGCCAGAATTTGTTAAGAATCAAACTTGTCTTTACTGAAGGCACTTTATCCAGCACACCTTCTCCTTATTTTGCATCTCTCCTTACATAGTTAATAGTCAATAATCCATCCATATTCTGATGCCTCCTGGTGCCCCCATACACTTAGTAAAAGGGTGCACGTACCTTGTATTAAACTGGCACCAATAGGGGGAGCCACCAGAAACACCAGGGAAAATGGGCAGCACATTTAACCCTTTTTGCCCTAGAGGCATCAGCTAACTAGTTGAACCCAAACCGACATTGGAATACAAAATAGGGCACTGACAAAAGTCAGGGACACATTATACCAAAAAATAAATAAATTGGGCACCTGCCTACATGTATACCTTCCTGGAGTTCAGTTTTAGGGCTGCATTCACACCTATGCATTGCAGTAACTCCAGGTGAAGCACGTATTAACACAATGCACTTTGTGTGGTGTGTTGCAGTGCCATGCAGCACACCAACACACATGTGCAGTAGCCTGCAATCCACTTACACTGCAGCAAATAACAGCGTATCACACTGTACATGCCATTACTTAATATTTGTAGCATTAAAAAAAAATTGCAGGTCTGGTTCTTGCATAGTGCTATGCATTCGCAACCTATTTAAAATACCACGTGTGTGTGCACTAAAAACGTATGCAAGGACCCCAAAATGTATCTGTAAAACGATTGTATATACATAGTTTAAAATGTTGGTTTTATAAACTTAAAAAATAAGTTAAGAAATATCAATTCTCAACACCATTATAATTTCGTTTTGGACGATTTATACCTTTCCATCTTCTGCAAGACACGTTAAAACTTGATCATTCTTGTGTGCTACAACAGTATGTGGGTGTTGATTCACTCCACCAAAATGCACTAATGGGAATTGTACTTGTTCTGATTGCCCAAAAGTAATATGTTTTTTTTTAGTTTTGGATATAGTGGAAAGGGATTAGAACACATGTTGGGTTTTTATTGCTGTCGGTGCCCCCATTAGGGAGATTCGCCCTCCGCATTTTCCCTGGTGATCATTATCACTGAGAGTGAAAGTGAGAGAAAATCCCAAATTTTGGGTTATCACCAGAATAGGAATGGAAGGGAAATCTTCCAATGGGGACACTGGTTCTGGTGATCCTGGTGACAACCAGTGATTCCCTCACTTTGAAGGGATTTGCACTTACTGCATGTCTTGACTATGAGACAGGAAGTGAAGTCTCCCCAAGGAGACACAGATGGCAAAAAAAACACAAAGGAATGAATAAAGCCTTAAAAAAACAACTTTGCTGCAACATATAGATGAGAACTATCTACCCAGGAAAGAATGGGATTTCTACCAGAAATGCATTTTCATTCAGTAAGATTCATGTGTTTAATTGTAAAAAATGGACACGTGTGAATGAGCCTTATGCCCCGTACACACGGTCGGATATTCCGATGGAAAAAGTCCGATCGGATTATGCTGTCGGAAAATCTGATCGTGTGTGTGTGAATTTCTGAAGGAAAAAATTTGAGAGCAGGATCTCAAATTTTCCAACAACAAAATCCGATCTGACTTTTTCCGATCGTGTGTAGGGAATTCCGACGGACAAAGTGCCACGCATGCTCAGATCAAATTATGAGACCAAAGCTATCGGCTACTAGCCTCTACGTAGTTCCGTAGTATGCAACAAACGTCACCACCTTTGTCCGACCGTGTGTATGCAACACCAGTTTCGGACAAAATCCGTCTGAAAAATTCCGCCGGATTTTGTGGTCGGAATTTCCGACCGTGTGTACGGGAGATAAGTTGTCCCTGAAGACAGGAATTAGGCCAAACTTGTCTTTACTGAATAATCAAACTGTACTGAAGACACTTTATCCAGCACACCTTCTGCTTACTTTGCATCTCTCTTTACATAGTTAATCCCTCTATATTCTGATGCCTCCTAGTGCACATGTGTGTTAGTGTTCACATGGGCAGCGATCTGCATAGCAAGTTGACAGACAGTTCAGAGGCAATATGTTGCCACTTGGACAGCTGTTTTTTTGGGGGGGGGGATCCTGCTCTACCTCAGCAAAACCATGTGCATTAGATGCAGTTGCGCCACGGTTGCGCTATAGCCCTATTTATTTAAATAGAGAGTGTTTGGTAGTAGTACAGGCTGCCAAAAGCAACAAACTGTGTGATATTTGCAGGGCTGCACAAATATACGAATGTGTATAGTGTTAACTCACAGAATATTTTTAATATTATTTTACATTTTGGGAACTCATGATGATGATTCAGACCCCATTGTAATAGTGCATGTTTAGTGTTACAGCACGTTGCAGTAATGCATGTGATAATACATGCAATGCCTCTCTGTTATAAATTTTAGTTATACTACCTTTAATCTTAATACTTAACCTTTGAAGAACATGAGAAGACATCAGCCAGCAGAGGGCAGCGTGTCCACATAGATACATAGTGGAACAAAGGCTGCATAGAAAGTAAAGTTAGACCTTGCTGAATTCACATGACATTTTATTGAAAACTAATAAGGTTAGTGTGTGAGGAGCCTACTTAAAGCGGTTGTAAAGGATATTTTTTCTTTTTAAATTTTAAATTAAAATAATAAACATGTTACACTTACCTGCTCTGTTCAGCAACATTGAACCTCCTCTTCCAGGGTCTCCCAACAGCTCCTTCTGGACACCTATGGGCTTGCTCCTGAGTCGGACTGTGTGCAGCAATAGACACGCACAGTGTGGCTCGGTCCCACCCGCAGCTCCAAGGTTTTGACTGACAGCAACAAGAGCCAATGGCTCCCACTGCTGCCTTTCAATGTCTTTTTATTGCTTTTGAAAAAGCACAAAGAAATACAAACACGCAATGAAGACATGGATCTGAATAAGGCACCATACAATATATAAAAGGTTGTGTGCATAAAAATATTACGTGTGTAAATAGTACAAAATAGTTCTGAAGCCCCCCATTGTTACATACATTTGGTTCATTTGAATGGGCATGAACCAGATTCCTATCAACAGCACAGCAAGGTAGTTCAGAAAGATATTGCTACCACTCCTGTAGATAAGAACATATACAGTAGTTGATTGGGAACTCCAGCCCTGAGTTCAAATAGTATAAAGGTGCCACATAAACCATGTCAGAAAAAAAGAGGAAGAGAAAACAAAAGACTAAAAGGAGAGGAGAGGTGGGTAAAGGAGGAGAAAAAGAATAACAGAAGCAATAAAGTAAACTAAGCATGTCCTTGCTGGTATTCACGTTGGAACCAAGCTCCTGAGCCATGTCACTGTCTCTATATTTAGTTGTGCATTGCAAATATCGATGCCAAGGCCCCAGATCTTCTCAAATTTTTATTATTTATTTAATATGATGCTGGCCAATTTCTTGTGGATCATAATCCATAAGGGTTTGTTCTTGGTGGCAGCCAGTTGATCCACCGGGCTCTTCCATGCCTTGGTAATCATAATTTTCACTGCTAAAAATATGAAGAAGATTAAGGTCTGGGTATGCTTGGGGATATCTGTGCTTGGGTCATTCAGGAGCCCCATTCTTGCATGGTTTAATTGACATTGGTCACAGTGTGGATAAGCATGAATATTCAAATACAGAACCGCCAGACTTTGGGGTAGGTCCACCATGTGTGGCACATGGTACCTTCCTATTCACAGCCCTGAAAGCAATAGGGGATACCCTGGGGTATATCCTAGCTAGTCTGGAGAGAACCTTATAATTTGCCTCAACCAAAGCTGTGTTGAGGATGCCTTTATGTATTTTTGGTAAAAAGACCAGGGGCTTCAGCCCAGAGGTAAAGCCGGGGGGGGGGGGGGGTGATAGACTCACTTGCTTGACCTACCTGAAACATACACTGACCTACCTGGCACATACTTTGACCTATCTGACACATACACTGACCTACCTGACACATACACTGACCTACCTGAAACATACACTGACCTACCTGGCACATACTTTGACCTATCTGACACATACACTGACCTACCTATCTGACACATACACTGACCTACCTGACATACACTGACCTATCTGACACATACACTGACCTACCTGGCATACACAGATTGTTGCTGCTCAGCGTTACCTGTAGTGTGCGAGTACACTCATCCTGGCATTCACCACCACTCAGACAGCCCTGCAGGAACCAGGCAGAAACAGCCAGGATAGAAGCGCCACCCGCCCAATTACACAGAGCGAGCAGGGATCTCCCAGTGCCCAGCGTGGCCGCAGTGTCATTCCCACCTCCTCCTGGACTCGGCAGCGCCTATGATGGACATCACATGTCCCATGGTCCTGGCATTGGACCAGTGTAACGTCCACCATAGGAGCCGGGTCCCGGAGACGGGACTTTTTGTACGTCACTCGGCCGCACTGGATAAGCACATAGCTCCCAACTGTCCCTGATTTGGAGGGACTGTCCCTGATTTGGAGCAATGTCCCTCTGTCCCTCATTCCTCCTCATTTGTCCCCCATTTTGGTCTGATCTATATAGATGTATAAAAAAATGCACTTTTTATCTATGAAAAAGTGTTTCACAGTGCTAAACCTTTAATCTGATTTCTAAATTGCTGCCTTTGTAAATTCCAAAAGCCAATATAAAGGAAGAGTAGTAGTAAAAAAGCACTTTTGGGTTGAACCAATCTTTTATATATTGTACAATTCTCCTTTAAGGGGGGGCGTGGCAAGGGGTGTGTCCTATGCCTGCATACTTTTGCTGATAGGTGTCCCTCGTTCCCATCTCTAAAAGTTGGGAGGTATGTAAGCGGGAGATCGCTCCCTGTTGCCTGTGTAAACAGCTTATGGCTAATAATGCATTTAGGAATATCGAGACCCGGGGCTTTTTGGGGGCACACTCGGAGCTCCAGCCCCCGTCAGCCCCCCTCCCAACGCCACTGATGAAGGGTGTCAGGAAAAAATGGTATTGCTTTGAGATTCCCAGCCTGGAACCTGTAGGTTATTTGTAGTCTTAATATCCAAGGCCTCACTACATCTTCCATGACTAGAGCCTGGTTCCCTAGGATGCCCGTACCAAGATTGGATAAGATTTGCTTATTGATTTTCACAATTTTAGTTTTTGTTTAGCGCAGCTCTATTTTGCAATTGAAATTTATCTGAAAAGAGATCGTTTGGTGCCAAAAGCAACATGCTGTATAACATTTGCAGCGCCGCGTAAGTATATAAACGTGTATAATAGACATGTATGCCAGCAATGGTAACTTGCTGCAGAGTGGTTGGGAAGGAATGAGGGGCTGGTAAAAACACAGATCAACTACCTGCTTTCCCCACCTCTCTGCCACCCATGTTAAGGAGACTTTCTTTGATTTTAATATTATTTTAAAATTTGGGAACACGATCTAGGGCCCATTTACTTCTTTGGTGTGTGTTAATAACATTTAACATGTGTTATGTTTTGCATTGTGCCAAGTCATGGACCTTCTCTGTTAAAAAATGTGGTTACACTATGCTATATAAATCTTCAATCACAGAACTCAACCTTCAGAGAACAAGAAAAGACATCAGCCAGCAGAGGGCAGCGTGTCCACACAGATCCATGATGGAACAAAGGCTGCATAGAAAGTAAAGCCAGACCTTGCTGAATTCACATGGCATTTTACTGAAACCTGATAATGTTAGCTTGTGAGGAGCCTACTTAATATCTCCCAGCTATTATGTCATCTCTATATCTTATCTGACAGTTTTCAGAAATCAGCATTTTATGTACAAGTAGCACAGTGTCTTAAAGGTCAGACGCTGATCCAAGGATGCACCATGCTGCTATGGATCGGACATTTCAGCCAAAAGTATCCATTAGGCTGCAGTTAGGAGTGCTGTGTATTTTATGATGAACTTGAAAAACCAAATGACCTTGCACCCTTCTGTGTGATTGCTTTTATATCCCTTCATGGCTGAACACAGAATTTAAAGAGCTCCATTTTAAACGTTTAAAAACGAATTCTGCTTCGGAGCGGGTGCCACAATAGGCCTGTTTTACATTACTCCTCTGTACGCCTTTCTGAATCTAGTTTCACTTTTTTACTAATGGAGTGACAACTTTTGGTGTATGGAAAAGACTAGGTGTAGACACAGGGCCGGATTCCCCACAAGGCCACCGAGGCCAGGCCTCGGGGCGGCAGTGGTGCAGGGGCGGCACCGCTTCTGCGGCGACTTCCCTGCTTTAGCTGGAAACTCCCACGGGGACCGATCAGGCTTGTGTATTCCCACTTCCTGGTGACTGGAACGCACCATAGGGCGGACGTGATGTCATCAGCCGGAAATGATGGGCGCGTTGCCGCCCATCATTTCTGGCTGATGACATCACGTCCGCTTTATCGTGCGTTCCACCGCTATCAGGAAGTGGAAATACACAAGCCTGATCGGTCCCCGTGAAAAAAAGCAACGGTGCCGGCGAAAGGGGCTTGCTAGCGGGTGGGAGTTTGCAGCCCCCCTGAATGTGCCCCTGAATGTCCCCTGTCCACAGAGTCCCTTCTTGGTCCAAACACAACAGCCCACAGACAGTGGGCATCAGGGCTGCTGTTAGAAATGATGGGGCCCCGTACATCCTACCTGACGGGGGCCCCTTTGACCCGGTGGCAGACGACGTGGCAAGTGACACCCTGCATCCGCTGACAAGTGACGTGGCAAGTGACACCCTGCATCCGCTGACAAGTGACGTGGCAAGTGACACCCTGCATCCGCTGACAAGTGACGTGGCAAGTGACACCCTGCATCCGCTGACAAGTGACGTGGCAAGTGACACCCTGCATCCGCTGACAAGTGACGTGGCAAGTGACACCCTGCATCCGCTGACAAGTGACGTGGCAAGTGACACCCTGCATCCGCTGACAAGTGACGTGGCAAGTGACACCCTGCATCCGCTGACAAGTGACAAGAAACAGGACAAGAAATATTGCACTTCAATAATTTTTTTTGCGATACGGCACTGCGTCAATTTAACTGACAATTGCGCAAATGTGATCTATTGTAGCAGTCATCGATAAAGGACGAGAATGGTGGGTGTGTGTGTGTGTGTAGGGGGGGGGGGGCGGCATTGAAGGACCCGGCCTCGGGGCGGCAAAGGGAGTAAATCCGGGCCTGTGTAGACATGTGGCAACATTGGTGCGCCTCTGAAAAGTGATCTGTCAGGGTGATTTTCAGAGGTATTTAACAGGTTGCGGGGAGGCAATTTATTGCCTCCTTACTGCCTGTTTGAACCCTGTAAATGGCGCACAATTATGCTCATTACCTTGTGCAATGCATGCTGTTGTGGAGCAGTTGTGGCATGTCCCCATCTGCTCCCATTTGCAGCACCCTGCGGAACGCGACATTAGAAATAATTTTTGCCATGGTTTGTAAACACTACTATATAAAAATAATTTGTGATGCAAAAAATAATGTGTAAAATACATCAATTAGGTGCAATAGTGAAAAAAAACGTTAAAATTTTTTAAACATAAAATACAAAATATGAAAGTAAATTGTAACATCCACTTTGAGTGCGTATAATATAAAAATAACAAGCAAGACGACAACACTACACTGCACTGCAGCCCCAATCACTGCAGGGCAGACTGAAGATAACTGATGATGGATAGCAGACTGGATTTTCTTCTCCTGTGGAATCTCGCATCATAACGGTTGCCATGTATATCTACTATGCAACTGGGGAATCAGAGACACCAAGAGAATTTGACCGTGCAGCATGGGTCCCAGCACTTTATGGCATGATATTGTTTACAGGCTGATTTGACTCAATAATAGAGTTTGTTTGCTGTGGTAAGAGTCCATTCCCTATCTTGGTGACGGTCCACGTGGTGATCACAGGAATTCTTCTCGGCTTTAACCACTTCAGCCCCGGAATATTTTACCCCCTTCCTGACCAGAGCACTTTTTGCGATTCGGCACTGCGCGCGACGTTGTACCCAAACAAAATTGACGTCCTTTTTTTCCCACAAATAGAGCTTTCTTTTGTGGGTATTTGATCACCTCTGCGGTTTTTATTTTTTGCGCTATAAACAAAAAAAGAGCGAGTTTGAAAAAAAAGCTATATTTTTTACTTTTTGCTATAATAAGCATCCCCAAAAATATATAAAAAACGTTTTTTTCCCTCAGTTTAGGCCAATATTATATATATATATATATGTATTCTTCTACATAATTTTGGTAAAAAAATCGCAATAAGTGTATATATTGATTGGTTTGCACAAAAGTTATAGCGTCTACAAAATAGGGCATAGTTTTATGGCATTTTTATTATTAAGTTATTTTATTAGTAATGGCGGCGATTTTTATCATGACTGCGACATTATGGCGGACACATCAGACACTTTTGACACTATTTTGGGACCATTGTCATTTATACAGCGATCGGTGCTATAAAAATGCACTGATTACTGTGTAAATTACACTGGCAGGGAAGGGGTTAACCACTAGGGGGCGATCAAGGGGTTAAGTGTGTCCTAGAAAGTGATTCTAACTGTGGGGGGGGGGGATGGGCTACCTAGGGCATGACAGCGATCACTGCGACCACAGGGGAGCAGTGGATCTCTGTCATGACACAAGGCAGAACGGGGAAATGCCTTGTTTACATAGGCATCTCCCCATTATACCTCTAAAACACCGCAATCGCGGGCCTGCCGGAGAACTTCGAGTTCCCAGGACCCACGGGCACGCTCCCGTGGCATGCGGCGCGCGTGCCCAAAAGGCAGCAAATTTAAAGGGTACGTACCTGTAAATTAAATTAGATTAAATTAAATTTAAATTTGAAATTTATATGAAATTTTATTTATTTAAAATTTTAAATTGAAATTAGGTAAAGGGCAAATTTAAAGGTACGTACCTGTACGCCCATTTGCCTGCCTGTGCCATTCTGCCGACGTACATCTGTGTGTGGCGGTCGGCAAGCGGTTAAAGCCTCTATTTTTCCCTTATCCTCCCCCTGCTCCTACACACTTTTTTTAAATGTTCACACCTTAAATACAGCTGTCTTCTATGCAGTTACAAGTTGTGCTGGGGTCTATTTTCTTCTGCTCTGGCATTGCTTAATAATTCAGAGAATGGTGGTAATTTTATAATATCAGCAACATTCTCTTCCACACTGCACTAAACCCAGGGAGGTGATGATGCACCACCAGGGGGTGTGTCAGTGATGCCCTGGGCTCACAGGAAGTGTACTCAATGATGCACAATGTAATTTAAAGCCCAACTTGAGGCAAATAAAAAATTATCCCTTGCAGTAGGGCTGGGACCAAACTGCATTTAGGGAATATTTACTTACCTGATCCTCCACTCCTCCCTGCTGCTTGACCTGTCTCTGCATTGTCTGCACCCCTATACTACAGTAGTCTAGGATCCTGATGTCATCAAGACAAGAGCACGGTCCATAGCAATGGATCAGGTAAGAAAAACTGTTATGCCGCGTACACGCGGTCGGAATTTCCGATGGAAACAGTCCGATGGGAGCTTTTCATCGGATTGTCTGACCGTGTGTATGTCCATCGGTCTTTTTCTGTCAGCATTTCCGACGGACTTTGGATTGAGAGCCTGCTCTTAATTTTTCCGACGGAAAACCTTTCTATGGGATTTTCCGATCGTGTGTATGCAATTTCCGACACGCAAAATTCCGACGCATGCTCGGAAACAATTCAACGCATGCTCGGAAGCATTAAAATTCCCTTTTATAGTGCCGTCGAACGTGTTGTACGTCACGGTGTTATTGACCGGCGGAATTTGGTGTGACTGTGTGTAGGCAAGACAGTTTGAGCGAAATTCCGTCGGAATTTCGATGGGAAAACCATCAGAGCTTTTTCCGACGAGAATTCCGACCGTTTGTACGCGGCATTTCTCTTCTCCCCTAAACAAGCAATTAGCTCTTGCAGTGGCAGGCACATCCTCACTGCAAAGGAACATTTCTAATTTGTCCAGAGTTGATCTTTAACCTAAAAGAGAGCTGATGGTCTACAGGGATAGTGGTGGAGAGAAGGTGAGCATTGCACTGAAAGAAAGCTGTACTGTCTAATTCAGGATAATATGTCCCTAAGTGCAGGTTATCACTCCATGTCTGATACATGTGAACAGATGCAGACAGCGGCAGCCTGTCATTGATTTGTACAGACTTACTGTTCTAAAAAAACTGGCTATTCCCTCCATAGAAATACACTGATCTGGGGGGTGTATGACCCTAATGGGCTGTGTGCGTGAGCCCTAAAATTGTACATGGAGGACTATACAAATCACTGGTAAACATATATTATCAGGTAATCCAGCACCAGCAGTAACTCCAATAAATGTTATACATTGACAGCAGGAAGGAAGTAGATCTTTCAAGGGAAACAGGATCATAGGGTTGTGGAACCCATCAAATGAATGTCTCTTCTAAAAAATCACTTTTACTTTTAAAATGCATAATGCCATTACTCAGTAACCAGTGAATACTTGCATTTGCTTAATTAAAGTGGAAGTAAACCCCCCTATCGTTTTCAGCCAAGGAAGCTGCCATCTTTGCCTCTGTTTAATCTTCAACTGCCACAGTGCTGCACATGTGATCCGTTATGACACCAGCCATTGGATGGTTTGACTGTTTGGTTGAGAGCACAGCCAATGTGCAGTTAGCATTCCCGGCATTCCTTTTTTTTTTCACTATACTCTACTGCACTTTTGCAGTTTTGTGTGTCACTCATGGGCTTTTCATATGCCCACACACCTACCCACCCACCTCCATGGCCTTAAAATTGGTTAATTTTTCTCCTCCATTTCTTCTCTTTAAAGCTACAAACATGAAGCTTGCCTGATGTGAACTGACATATGTTAGCCCCCAACCATCTGCCCTGGTGCCTAAGGTCAACTGGATTTTGTTGGATTCCTATCTGATCACCCTAATTGGTACAGTGGAACCTCCGTTTGCGAGTAATGCGGTTAACGAGCGGTTCGAAATACGAGCACTGTATTTTTAAAAATCCTGACTCGGTTTGCAAGTGCTGTCTCGCAAAACGAGCAGGATTCAAGCCACTGCTGTGTGCAGTACTGCGTTTGACCTGAGGTGGGGGGCGCCGGAGCCTCTCCGAGGTTTCCGAGGTTTTCCGAGGTCAGCCGAGCTGTCCTCTGGCCTTTCCGAGGTGTTTCCGAGGCTCTCTGGCGCCCCCCCCACACTTCTGTCCACATGCGGTATTGCATGGCATTGAAGTCAATGCAGAACAAATAATTTTTGTTTCCATTGACTTTAATGGGGAAACTCACTTTGATATGCGAGTACTTTGGGTTACAAGCATTCTCCTGGATTATGCTCGTAATCCGAGGTTCCACTGTATATGCAAAGCCTAAAGCCTCGTACACACGATTGAATTTTCCGACGGGAATTGTGTGTTAAATTGTAATTTAACATTCGTAATGGAGAATTAACATTCGTGACGTGGCAAATTATGAAATCTCGAAATGCAGCGCACATTCTCTTCTTCTTTAATGGGATAATAATGAAGCTGCTTTGCTGGTGATACTGATGAAGTTATTGCAAATGAATTTTCAAAGGCTTTTTTGATATCAAGAATAATATTATTATGCTTTTTTTTTTTTTTTCTTCTGGGCAAGTTACCACAACACCATTATGCCGCAGTTTTTAATATCAAAGATACAACTATGTTGGTGTCCCTTGTCAATTTTACATTGTATTTTTTTAAATGTAACTGCCTACTTCCAAACTGTGTAAAACACATAGCCAAGTATTATTCTCCACAATTTTTTTATTGTGCATTAAAAAATAAAAAAATAAAAATTAGACATGCTATCTGCCAATAGAAATTAACCAAAAAGTGCATTCTATGCATCCAAAAATATAGAAAATATACCAAATCAAATCATTATTCAACCAAAAAATAAAATAAAAGCCTCATGCATGTGTCCTGCTTCTTAATATAGGGGGTCAACAATGCAAGAGTTGGTGAAAGCAGGGGTCCGTCATCCGGAGATAATTTCGAAAATCATCCAGATTATTCTCCTGGAGCTCCCGCAGTAAATTGGTCATGATTAATAAAGCAACCAATTTTTGGTCCAAAAAATCCTCCTCCTCCTGTTCCTGGACTGGACTTGGGTCAAAGCAATAATAAATAACATGTTATATCCTCCGATTCCGCAACATGTCTTGTTGACAAACAGCCATTCAGAAATGAACTGAAAAGCACGAAATCAAAAGCGCGAAATGAAAAACGCGAAATCAAAAGCACGAATCAACACTCACCAAACTTCTACTAACACGAAAATAGCAGAAGGAGCCCAAAGGGTGGCGCTAAAGAGCTGAAAAACCACGTAGTATGTCTGTGCAGAGGATCTATGAGAAAATATTGTAAAGGTTATTTTGTCTACGCAATAGACTGCTGCATGCCCAGGTGCTCTTTTCTTAGAGGCATTTCTCAAAAATATATATATATATACTATATATATATATATATACTATATATATATATATATATTATATTACCAATTATATTAATATTATATTATATTAATTATATTATTGGGACACCTGCCTTTACACGCACATGAACTTTACTGGCATCCCAGTCTCAATATTGAGTTGGCCCACCCTTTGCAG
The DNA here is from genome assembly GCA_028564925.1 of Lithobates sylvaticus. Taxonomy (NCBI): domain Eukaryota; kingdom Metazoa; phylum Chordata; class Amphibia; order Anura; family Ranidae; genus Lithobates; species Lithobates sylvaticus. The sequence continues at coordinate 109,977,670 of CM053030.1, read as the reverse complement.
CTATAACAGCTTCAACTCTTCTGGGAATGCTGCCCACAAGGTTTAGGAGTGTGTCTATGGGAATTTTTGACCATTTTTCCAGAAGTGCATTTGTGAGGTCAGGTACTGATGTGGACGAGAAGGCCTGGCTCACAGTTTCCACTACAATTCATCCCAAAGGTGTTCTATTGGGTTGAGGTCAGGGCTCTGTGCAGGCCAGTCAAGTTCCTCCACACCAATCTCACATATTCATGTCTTTATGGACCTTGCTTTGTGCACTGGTACGCAGTCATGTTGGAACAGGAAGGGGCCATCCCCAAACTGTTCCCACAAAGTTGGGAGCATTAAATTATCCAAAATGTCTTGGTATGCTGATGCCTTAAGAGTTCCCTTCACTGGAACTAAGGAGCCAAGCCCAACCCCTGAAACACAACCCCACACCATAATCCCCCCTCCACAAATGATTTGGACCAATGCACAAAGCAAGTTCATTGAAAACTACAAGCCAACAGCGGAAAAGGCTGCCGGACCTTGTAGTTTTCCAATAACAGAACACTGAATGAGTGACATGCCCGGGCGGGCAGGTAACAAATGTGCATTTATACTTTTTTGTTGAAGAAACTTGTAAAGCATTGAACCAGCGATCACCAGATTGCAGATGCCATGCAGGACCTGTCAGTGTATCTGCTTGATATCTGTATAATCCAAGCAAGCCGATACACTCTGACAGGAAGAATCAAAAAACTACCACAGCGCTCGTAGTGCCATGGTAGTTCATTCAGAACCACAAGCTGACAGCCACTAAGGACTATGAATAAGTGACGCAAATTCATATGGGTACAGTGTTGCATGACTGAGTAATTGTCATTCAAAATGTGAGAGTGCTGAAAGCTGAAAATTAGTCCGCTTAGGAAGGGGGTTTAAGTGCCCAGTGGGCAAGTGGTTAAAAAGCAACTTTGCTGCAACTAAGGGATGTCTATCTATTTACTAAGGAATGTCACAGCGGGGGAAAGGAGGGAGCGGGGACCGGTCCCTTCATAACATGTTACATGTTACACCCTACGAGTGTAACATGTTATGAAAGGTGAACTTATCCTTTCTAGATAATTAGAACATTTATTAATACTAGCCTAATGATTGTGATTGCTAATCTGTCACATCTTATATTTTATATTGCACATTAGGGTCAAATTTATTATCTGCACTCAAGTTGCACTGATCAGTTGTGTGGATGGTGCCATTCACAATAAATACCATTAGAGACCTGCTCTGACATAATTAGCATATCTGAAACTAAAAGTAGGAATACCACTGTCTTTGGGGCCCATTCACACTAGGGGCAGTTACCTGTGTTTTTTCCCATTGCAAAATGCAGATAATTGCAGTGACACACATAAAACAATAGTTTTCTGTGTGTTGTGTTCAGACCAGGGATGCAGTGTTTCACTGCGTCCCAGAGCAGTGCGATATTGTACAACTTGTTTGCATAATATTGCAACACTCTGCACGATCCTGCATGTCACTTTGCAGCAAACGCAGTGCACTGTGCTGCTGTGCAGTTATATGAATGAAGTGTCTGTAACTTCATATGAAGTTGACACAAAAAAAGGAGCCGTATGATGTGATAAAACACAAGGCTCTGCAGCCCAAAACGCTATGTGGGCAACAGCAGGTTGGGTGTTTAAAAGAGAGGTATGAGTTTCCTTTCTTTTCAGATTTATACTTACCTAGGTGGATGCAGCATCGGTCCGATGATGCATCTGTCCCCCGGCGCCTCTGCACTAAAAACCCAGCGATCAAACATTGCCGATCGCTTGGTTCTCAGAGCTCCGTGAGCAAAGAGCTGTAGACTGTCAGTCACAGCCGTCTGCTCATCTCCCTCCACACTTATTGGATCGCTGAGCGGTGGAGGGGGCTGAGCGGCTGTCTCAGGCTCTCGACGGCTCGCTGAGAGGCTGAGATGGGTGTCAGTCCAGGCACCTGGTGGATTCAGACTTCCATTGTCGGGATGATGTGGTGCCTGGACTGATATTTGTGACGTCAGCAGAGAGCGGACTTCAGTCTGCTCTCTGCTGAAAACGGGTCCCAGGAGTGCAAAACGGACTGCATTCCTGTGATACATAGGAGAAGCCCAGCCGAACGAGCTTTGGCTGGACTTCTCCTTTAATATTGAAATAGATTAATTGTGGTTTTCAGTGTGGCTGGACAGTCTGAAAACAGTATTTTAAACAGAAAACATATAAAGAGAATTTGTTTTATAATTCAGTTATTAGTGTGCATTGTCTTATGTTAACATAAATCACAACCTGCAAACATTATAAGTGATTAAAATTCTGCAAATATGTGTTCACACAGTAAACTCCAAGCTCTGATTAGATGGATTTTGATTAGGTTAAATTCCAGCCTCAAAAAATAAATAAAATAAAAGTCTGACTTTTATTATAAGGACACTTACCTGTCCAGGGATCCCGCGATGTCGGCACCCCAAAGCCGATTCGTCCATCAGCTCGGGTGCAAGCGTCACCATTGCAACTAAGGCTTCCTACTGCACATGCGCGCGTCACGCTGCACTTTGTGAATGGCCCCTTTGTCTTCTGAAACACACACACAGGTCCCAGAAGGCAGCGGGGGTATAGGAGGAGGGAGCGAACCAGATGCGGAAATTACATACCTCGTCACAGCGGTGTTAGGACGAAAGTTGTTTAAAGCCCCATACACACGGTCGGAAAATCCGACCACCAAATCCATCGAATTTGGTCCGACGGATTTAGTCCGACACTGGTGTTGCATACACACGGTCGGACAATGTTGTCGGAAAATCCGATCATTCTGAACGTGGTGACGTTTGTTGCCTACGACGGGACTACGTAGAGGCTAGTAGCCAATAGCTTTGGTCTTGTAATGTGATCTGAGCATGCGTGGCACTTTGTCCGTCGGAATTCGCTACACACGATCGGAATTGGTGTGATCGGACTTTGTTGTCGGAAAATTTTTAGAGCAGGAGATAGAACTTTGTCCGTCGGACAATCCGATGGAAACTGTCCGATGGTGCCTACACACGGTCGGAATTTCCGACAACATTGTCCGATAGGACAGAATCCATCGGAAAATCCGACCGTGTGTATGGGGCTTTAGTCTTACCTGTAGTTGTATTTTTGTCTGGAACTCCGCTTTAAGTATACTTGCCTCATTTTGGTGTCTTTTAGGTGATTCAAGACACAGGGGCTTTTACATTTTTTTTTAACCTTTAATATTTTTAATAACTTCTGTTTTTAAGTATTTAGCTGTCTGTAAGCTCTACTGGGCAGCAGCCTCAATGTACAGGGGGAGCTGTTCCATTGGGGCTTGGAGCCTAAAGTATGGTTCCTGCTGTTCTTAGTGACAGTTGCCCAGTAGGGCTTACAAACAGCTAAACAGTTAGGAAAACACTTAAAAAATTTAATGAAATGCTAGTGTTAACATGGGATATATATTATAGAAAATATTAAAGGTAAAAAAAAAAAAATGTGCCTGAACTTGGGCTTTAAGTATATTTGAAAAAAAATCACCAATGAAGAGAATTTAAACTTGAGTTCCAGCCTGTAAAAATACCTTCAACACCAGAACATTTTTCTGTTTTCAGTGCTGTAATGCTTTGACAATTTCTCGATCCTGCAATACTGTACCCAAACTAATTTTGTATATAATTTGTTTGAGACATATAGAGTTTTCTTGTAGCGGTATTTAATAACCACTGGGATTTTTTTTCACAAAATAAAGGAAAACAGACCAAACATTTAAAAAAAAAACTTTACATTTGAAAAAAAAAACAGTTTCCCTTTCTTTTATAAAACATAAAACAAAATGCCAGGACAATAAAAAAAAAAAAAAAAAATAAATTACCTTTATAAAGTAGAAACCCAAGGTGATCTCATCTTTGCACAATTCTTTTGAAATGAAGAAACATGTTAGTATTGAGGTGTTTGAGAATTATATAATAGTGATCACAATTCTATCACTATTTTATTTTTTTTAAACTTTATTGTAGAAAGTTGCAGATGGCTCTCTAGTTCTGTGCCCCACCTTATGCTATAAACACACATATAATTCTGGTAAGAGGTACAAAAGCTGGAAGCTGTGAAGTACGCTGGTGTCACACACAAGCCCCAATCCACCCAACAGTCCATAAGTCCTAGGGGGACAATGCTGCTCCTGCACAGGAACCAGCATTGTCACCTTAATGACAGATCAACAGGGGGAAACTAAGGAACTAAAAACCTGTAGATATTATACAACCCCCTCAATGGAGTCAATGTAAGGTAAGCTATTAGGATTTATTTTTGATTTACATACACTTCAAATCCTATGAAAAATAAAATTTAAAATGAAAGAAAGAATCTGATTGCTTTGGGTGGTGGAAAACTACCAAATATCTCTTGCCACCTTTTGCCTTATATGGCAGCTGACACAGAGCTACAGACAGTAAAGCCAAATTATGTATGTGTCACATATATCTCAGTTTATGTACAGGTGTGGATGTTTTGCATACTCTATAGATGTAATTATCATAGTTCTTTAATATATTATTACTTTTTGTTTTGGATCAGTGGCCTTTTAAAATTGCATACACCTGCACCCCAAGGTACTCCTGTTGGGTTGTTTGGATGAGGAATTATTCTTACCTGGGACACTGGTACCTATTAATAGATTGCTATTCATAGCGTGCAAGCTTATTGCCATGAAATGGTTGTCACCCAGCCCTCCATCATTTGATGAGTGGCGTACTCAGGTAAACGATACTCTTTGGAATGAACAACAAGTTTATAGAAATAGGGGCACACCGATTAAATTCTATAAACTTTGGGAGCCATGGCTAGCGGTTCCTGGACTGGCTCCATTTGCAGTGGTTTCTCTTAGAATACTGCAAAGCCGATGATTGGCAAAGGCGGGCTTGTGATGTACGAATGGGGTCTATATTATTGGCTGTTCTATCAAAAGTCAAGAAGTCAGCTACACAAAAACACATTGCTTAATACAATCATAATATGGTTGCTCAATCGTGAGGAGTATGGAGGGTCATTCTAAGTTATATATTTGAAGGAGGTTGAGTATTGGAGACCGGAGGGCAGTGGGAAGACAGAAATAATGCTAAATAGCAAGTGTTACTTTTGCACCTTGAATAAATGCTTTCAGAACAGCGCGTTCTGGATGTGCGAATAGGACTATGCTATTGTAGGATTGAATATTTATATAGATCCATATTGCAACAGCATGTGATTTGTTAAATTAGGGTATTTTCCATCGTAGTTTTTTGGAAATTACTTTTCCTAATTTTAATTTCCTTTATTTTTTTTTATTTTTCTCTCTTATTTTATGTTTGGTTGGTTGTGTGTATGTAAATACAAAAAAAAAACAATAAAAATTATTGTTTAAAAAAAAAAAATTGAATACATCTAAAATAATAACGGTTCTTTTTAAAGCATAAATGTATTGTATCCTATAGTGCATTTGAAATAAAAATTGCTCTTATTGTGTATTCTTTCAGATCACTATTCTTGTGATCAAATATACTAGTAATAAACTTTTTTTTAAATACATTATGCAATTCAGGTATAAAACGTGAAGTAGTGATTGACATAAATAAATCACATACAAAATATCATAAACCACAACTACACACCAAAACAGAACACAAGATCTCAGATTAACTGCATCTAAAATAGCTTTGGGAATAAACTTGTTTTCTAGTCTTGCTTTCAGCCCATGTGCCGAGGTCATTTTCTCAGTCACATTTGTGTTTTATTAGGTTTTAATCACACGCATTTTCCACTGTTTAAATCAGGTTTTATGTCACAAACCTGGAAAGTACCTTCCAACTAGCTATGAATGCAACTGTATCAGTTTTAATGGCAAACTGAAATTTCCCACCCACAAAGTGATGTGTCTAAGCTTGCATGAGTTCAACATTAATGCCACTTGGAACAGGAGCAACTTTTAAAGTGGACTTGTCATAATGAATTAACATTTTCTAATGCAACATAAGAATGGGAAATCACAAGTTACTGGTCTAAGAAATGTTTGCCTTTTCCTAACTAATTGAATATGAACTTCAAGTAAACAGCTAAATACATATTCAAAATACACATATATGTACTTTTTTTTACCTACTAAAGAATGTGTAATTATGTACAGCCAGTCTAAAAAGCCAACACTGCACAGCACTGTTGGTTCTTGGACCCTGCGTGTGGTACATTGCAGTTAAGCAACAAAGCCTGGTTTAAAATGTTTTATGCTATGGGAGTTCTGTTAAAACATTGACATCCCCAAAAAGTAACTGAAAAATTATTTATGTAACTTTGGAGTACTCAAATCTGTATTCTATGTGTAGAAATATATATATATATATATATATATATATATATATATATATATATATATATATATATATATATATACACACACTTTTTTCTGCTAATACTTGGGAACACAAAGCTTAGTTGATGGTGGATAATTTTATGTAGTAAACATATTCTGTTTCGGAAGGGGTGATTTCAAGTGTGTAATTCTAAAAAGGTGTTAGAGCTTAAAAAGCCAGATTGAATAGGATGTAACAGAGAATGTCATAGAATTTATTTAACAGTCGTTAACATTTTTGCCAAAGTGAAAATTCTCTATTTAGATCATTGAGATGCTTAGGCAAAATGTACTTACCTATTTTTTTTCCCTTTATTTAGAGGGTTGTTTTTTTTTTTTTTTTTTTTATGTGGATGTATTCAGGGTATTTTAGTTTATTTAATTTAATTTACAGTTACCATACAAACTATTTATTCTGCATAAACCACAACAACATAGGTAATATCCAACTTACTACAACTCATAATAACAGATCGACTCCCACAATGTGAACAATATCAGACCACGTATTGAAAAAAAACTATCTATCAGATTTTCAATAACGAAACCTAAAACTCTTTAATTCCTGGCTAAGAATAAAAAAAATCTCATGTAATGTTAAAACTGAACTCCAGGAAACTGTAACAAACTAAGCTTGCAGTGGGGCTTCCGTGCACCATAGGGTTAAATTATGTTTTTTACCTAGGATATCAATAAAAAAACATGTTTATTTACCTTCAGGTTGTGGGTGGGCCCTTGGTGTCCTCAGTTACAATGTTGGACTGTTGACCCTGCATTGCACGTGACGACAACAGAGTGTGACCGGCAGTTGACGTTCTAGAAAAAAAGGGGTCTCGAGGGACCAGTTGCATGAGATACCTGGATGAGATAAGTAAAATTGATACCTAGGCAAAAATTTGCATTTAATCCTTGCAGTGTGGGGGGAGCTCAGTGTAAAAGTCGTTTGTTCATTTTACTGGAGATCAACTTTAACCACTTGACGTCCGCGCTATAGCTGAATGACGGCCACAGCACGGACCTGAATTTCCGGGAGGCCGTCACATGACGGCCTCCCCTGTGCACGCTCCCTGCGCGTGCCCTGCAGGGCGCGCCCGGAGCGCACTGTGATCACCGAGTCACTGAGACTCGGGTGATAACCGATCCGAGTAAGGGGTCGGTCCCCGCCCCTTACCATGTGATCAGCTGTCAGCCCATGACAGCTGATCACATGATGTAAACAAAAGCTCAGTAATCGTTTTTTCACCGGCTCATCTGCAAAGAACATCGGTCCCGAAGAGGAAGAGGCAATTATGCCTCATCTGTGCCACCTGCCATTGCCCCTTGACAGTGCCCACAATGCCCACCAGTGCCACCTATCAATGTCCACGAGTGCCAACTATCAATGCCCACCAGTGCCACCTATCAATGCCACAAGTGCCACCTATCAATGCCCACAAGTGCCACCTATCAATGCTCACAAGTGCCACCTATTAATGCCCACCAGTGGTGCCAATCAGTGCCACCTAGCAGTGCTGCCTATCAATGTACCTGATTAGTGCCCCTTATTGCCACCCATCAGTACCCATCACTGCCACCTATCGGTGCCCATCAGTGCCGCCTCATCAGCGTACATCAATGAAACAGAAAAATTACCTGTTTTAAAATTTTATAACAAAATATAATAAAAAAATCATATATTTTTTTTAAATTTGGTCTTTTTACATTTTTTTAACAAAAAATAAAAACCGCAGAGGTGTTAAAAAGAAAGCTCTATTTGTGGGAAAAAAATTATAAAAATTTTATTTGGGTACAGTGTTGTATGACCACGCAATTGTCATTCAAAGTGCATCAGCGCTGAAAGCTGAAAATTGGTCTGAACAGAAGGGGGGTTTAAGTGCGCAGTAAGCAAGAGGTTAAAGGTTGTGTCAGGATTACATGAAAAAGGAAAATTTATTATCAAATACTTACCGTAATTTTCCTTTCCTGATGGACTCCATGGCAGCCTACGTGTGGGTTAACCCCGCCTCCTCTCCAATGCTATAGGACCCCATTCAAATAAAAGAGAGCTCACCGCTAGGTACTGTGTTCCGTAACTAGCCTACTCAATAACTGATGGGTGGGAACTCCGTCTGCCATGGAGTCCATCAGGAAAGGAAAATTACGGTAAGTATTTGATAATAAATTTTCCTTTTTCCTGACAGACTCCATGGCAGCCTACGTGTGGGAAATAACTAGCCAATCCACACGGGTGGGTATGCTGAACAGCAATAAATTCCAATTTGACCCGTCAACCGACAGGATCTATTACTGAAGTTTCAAAGAAGATAGCGAAGCGGACTCAGCATTATGAAGATAACGTTTTGATAGAGGCCCATGAGGCCGCTTTGTAGATCACGTCTGGAGCCACGTGCTGGGCTGCTGCCCATGAAGCCGCTATATCCCTGGCATAACGTGCCATACTTCTTCCAGAAGGACCAGGCCCCTATTTATAAAAAGGCTGAAGGATGAACTAGATGTTATTCTAGTCGAAGCTGGAAATCGCTCACAGTTATACCTTCCGAATTCCGCCTATATCCAGAGGATTAACTTTTAGTGGACTTTTGGACCTAAATGTAACTAGGAGAATCCCCCGGCTCTTATAGAACTCGAGGTAATTTCCGGAATTGAGCCGAACATATGAACAAGGACCACCTGGACTGGAAAGAAGGACAGAAGAGGACCCTCATAACTTAGGGACACAACTTCCAAGACTCTCCTGGCGAGGGTAATGGCTACAAAGAAAGTGATTTTAATTGAAAAAGGTCTCGAGATAGCAAGCGTGGAGGACCCGTATTACTGAACCCAGACAGTGAGTTGAGGACAAGGGAAAGAACCCAAATGGGGAATCTTGGTCTTCTTTGAGGGCTGAGTTTTAACACATTATAGAACAACCACCAAACTAAAATGGTGAACAACCCGCTGAGCTCTGAAGAAGGCCGATAAGGCTGAGAGTTGGATTCTAAAAGAGCTGATGGATAGAGATAAATCTAGGTCTGAATAAATAAATCCGAACCTTTGGATCTTCCACCTGAAGAATAAGAGAACACAACAGACTTGGCCCATCTTCTATCGACCTAATTCATACTCGTCTTCATATAACTCATGAAAGTGGAGATCACCCTTGAAGTACACCTGAGATGGACAAGGATGCCAGACTGCTGTAATACCTCACCAGCTTAAAGTTACCTGGGAAGAGAATATATCTACCCCAGGATTGACTCCCAGAGACATAATCTACTTGAAATGATTGCACACGAAGAGACCACTCGTTAGTGACTTAACCAAATGCGTGACGGGAAATCCACTCGGATGTTCTGGACTCTGAGGAAGTATGCAAATGAAACATTGCCTGGACCCCGGACATGATGGGTTTGACCTTCCGGAATAATGTGGTGCTTCGAGAACCTCTATGATTCTTCACATGAGAATGGATAACACAGCGATGAACACCTGATAAAGCCGACTCTTCCTTCCACAGATAGGAGAATGACTGAAAGCACACCAGGCTGCCGGAAGTTCCAAGACGTACTAGCTCAGGCTGGGAAGACTCGTATCCTTGAACAAGGTCCGATGTGCAGCAGACTCCCCCACCGGTACTGCTTGGCATAGGTCATGACCTTAACTCATGACATGGGACCAGGGAGTGGCAATCTGAGCCAGTTCTGTGCTGCAGTCGCCAGAAGCGGCTGCTCCTCATTGTTGATGACATGTGAACAGGTTGACTAATGCCCCTTGATGTCCGTTACTTGCATAAACCTAACAAGACAGAGTAAAACTTCTGCAGGGACTGCTTGACTGTAATCTTCCCCACTGGAAGAGAGATGGTGCTTTCCACTACAACGAACTGGGCCCAGAAGAATATCAGCAGGACTGGTTCTGGGTGTTTTTTTTTTTTTTTTTTTTCAAAGGGCCACCCAAAGTTAGTCACGATGGAGAAACCTATTCCATGCGAACTAGCAGCTGAACTCTGTCCTAAGACAGCAACAGAAGGTCGTTGGAACAGCGATAGCGACATAGTCTTCTCGTTCCGATGAGGGCCATTATGGCCAGAAGAATCTTTACAAAGAACTCAGATGGAACCGGAGGTATTTGAGAAACTCCTTTGCTACCTGAACATGGGAGGTAAGCATCTTTAAGTTGATTGAGAATAGCGAAATCGCCTGAATGTACTTTATAAACTGTTCTCTTATTGCGCCAAGAAGAGGGGAAATATACCCCCTAGAATTTATCGTCCTGGGGACGGCGTAACTATAAGGCCCGTTAAACCGTGACCGAAGACCACCAAGCCAACCGGAGGAACAGATTGACACCAGCTCCTTCACTGCTGAATTTCTGGAGAACTCCTCTGAGTACGAGACTCTGTACTCTGTTCGGGTTTCCATATCTCTAGACATAGCTGCTAGAGCGAGTGCAGGTTTACAAGCCATATCGGCAGAGCCATGCGCTTATCCTGAAGTCTTGAAACATTTTCTCACATGCCCGTCCAGGACACTGCATCTTCTAAAGAAAGCATAATCGCATCCATAAGGGGAAAGTTTCCCAGACACTTCGCCTTTCCTGCCTTGAAAGGATATAGTCTAGAGGTATTTGCTTGACATAGAAGTTTTCTTGTCCATCTTGCTCCACTCGTCATTAATCCAAACCGTAATGGGCAAAAAAGAGAGACAGAGAGATTTCTTTTTCCCGGACGCCTAAAGAACTACTTTGCTTATCCGGGGAGTGGAATGGTCTACCCAGATAAGGGCTTCCACAACTGCTTTGACTCGTGGAGGAACCAGAGAACGACACAGGCCTTCGACATATTTTTAAACTTCCAACTTGCTGACCGAAGAATCCAGAGAAACAGCGTAGGGCTGGGAAGAGCCTGAATCCTTCGGGCCACATCAGCCGGGAAGATATAAAAACAGGCTCCATGTGTGGTATATACTCCACATTCATATTATTCGTCTCCTAATTTTAACCCCAATCGCCTGGGCGTAACACAGATCATATATGGACTTGCCCTCCTGGGCTCATGTCCCTCATCTTCGGCAGGCTCTGCGATTCAAGCGGCTGTCATGGCAGCAGGTGCAATGATTTAGAGGAGAAATGGCAACGTCTCCTCTATACAAAGGAGGAATGGCAACAGCTCCTCTAGACGGAGGAGGAATGGCAACATCTCCTTTATCCGAAGGAGGAATGGCAACGTCTCCTCTATCCGAAGGAGGAATGGCAACGTCTCCTCTATCCGCAGGAGGAATGGCAACGTCTCCTCTATCCGCAGGAGGAATGGCAACGTCTCCTCTATCCGAAGGAGGAATGGCAACGTCTCCTCTATCCGAAGGAGGAATGGCAACGTCTCCTCTATCCGAAGGAGGAATGGCAACGTCTCCTCTATCCGAAGGAGGAATGGCAACGTCTCCTCTATCCGAAGGAGGAAATGGCAACGTCTCCTCTAGTCGGAGGAGGAATGGCAACGTCTCCTCTGGTCGGAGGAGGAATGGCAACGTCTCCTCTGGTCGGAGGAGGAATGGCAACGTCTCCTCTGGTCGGAGGAGGAATGGCAACGTCTCCTCTGGTCGGAGGAGGAATGGCAACGTCTCCTCTGGTCGGAGGAGGAATGGCAACGTCTCCTCTGGTCGGAGGAGGAATGGCAACGTCTCCTCTGGTCGGAGGAGGAATGGCAACGTCTCCTCTGGTCGGAGGAGGAATGGCAACGTCTCCTCTGGTCGGAGGAGGAATGGCAACGTCTCTTCTGGTCGGAGGAGGAATGGCAACGTCTCCTCTGGTCGGAGGAGGAATGGCAACGTCTCCTCTGGTCGGAGGAGGAATGGCAACGTCTCCTCTGGTCGGAGGAGGAATGGCAACGTCTCCTCTGGTCGAAGGAGGAATGGCAACGTCTCCTCTGGTCGGAGGAGGAATGGCAACGTCTCCTCTGGTCGGAGGAGGAATGGCAACGTCTCCTCTGGTCGGAGGAGGAATGGCAACGTCTCCTCTGGTCGGAGGAGGAATGGCAACGTCTCCTCTGGTCGGAGGAGGAATGGCAACGTCTCCTCTAGTCGGAGGAGGAATGGCAACGTCTCCTCTAGTCGGAGGAGGCATGGCAACGTCTCCTCTAGTCGGAGGAGGCATGGCAACGTCTCCTCTAGTCGGAGGAGGAATGGCAACGTCTCCTCTAGTCGGAGGAGGGATGGCAACCTCTCCCCTTGTAAATGTTGTGGCCTGGCAAGGTCCCTGTCAACCTGGACCACGACTTTGTGGGTCTGACCTGGAAGGGCTGAAAAGATGGGGGGGGGGGGTGTAACATGAAACGCAATCTCAACCGCTGAGACTGCAAACCTCGACCCCTCCCCTCACCTGCACATACCCTGTGCGTGAGGGCTGGCCGTATGAAAGCAGTGACCTGTCCATAACCTCTGGACACAACGTCAACGTGAACACGGATGGTCTGCACTCAGAAAAGACACATACGCGGACCCAAAAAGTTTGCAAAATTATTATATATATATCTATATATATACAGATATATATACACACACATTTTGAGGTATAAATATTGCTAATATCCCGTAGGAGTGCAGCATGGAACTTCCATATATGTATGAAAAGAAGAAATGCAATACTTTATAATACATTTCTCTTCTCCCAAAAGAAAAATTCTCTTTTTTTTATATATTTTTATAATAATTACAATAGATACATATTCTTATTTATTTATTTATTTTTTATTATTTTTATTTATTTTTATTTATTTATTTATTTTTACAACTTTCCCCTTTAAGGGGAGATCCCAAAACGAAAACAGCAGACCAGGCGGGGGAAGGCCGCCATTCACTGTCTGCAGAAATTCCAATACAGAGAGGAGATGGCAGCCTTCGAATCCCCCGCCTTCGTGACGTCACCGCCCCCCCACTGCGCGCCTGCGCCGTGGGGGACAGCCAAACGGCGCCTGCGCGGCCGCCGGACCATCCGACCCTCCGCGCATGCGCGAACCAAGCCTCGCTTTCGCGGAGGCCCCGCGCATGCGCAGAACGCCGGCAACGGCCGCGACCCGGAAGCACCGCGGCGGCCTGGAACGCAGAGCGTTCCAGGTGCCATGAGGGGAAACAGAGGTACCGGAGCGTACCCTAGAATACCGGGAGCACCGGGGAGACGGGGATGACCAGGGGAAACACCAGACAAAAAACACATAAAGACAACTGCCATGGAGAAAAGGTACATAAAAAGTAGCAGACCTTGCCAGCCATTGAAGCGTCCACCTGCCGGGATACGAGACCATCTTCCCCCCACTACTGGGGTATCCAGTGCAAATGCCAAACTATTTGCCTGCTCGTAGCTGGGCTCCTGGCTGCACCTCATGAATGGAATTCTCGATCCTAATTTTCCCGACCGGACGCCAACAGGAACAAACGTGATGTAGGTCCATGGAGGAGGACAAAAAAGGAACACAGTACCTAGCGGTGAGCTCTCTTTTATTTGAATGGGGTCCTATAGCATTGGAGAGGAGGCGGGGTTAACCCACACGTAGGCTGCCATGGAGTCTGTCAGGAAAGAAAGGTTCTGTTAACAAACGGTGTTATCCTCCTCCAGTAGCCCATATTGTGTGTTAGCAATTATCCCTGGGTTCAAGCAGGAGACAGATTAGCCTCTGTAGAGGCTTTACAGCTCCTCAGATAGCTGACATTTCTACTCTGATAAGGAGAGAATACAAGTGAATAGCAGCACACACCTATCTCTGAGAGGTAGACCGCATATTAGAACAACATTAGTGCCATATCCCTGTGCTTCCTCTTTAGCGAATTAAGTTTTGCAGCATTCAAGGCCACTAAGGGAGGTATGATATTATGGAAAGTAGTTCCCTTGCCTCTGTGATTTAGCAATGCTCTGTGTTATAAACACAGTAGGCATCATGACTGGAGACGGTTCCTTCAGGATAGTACATTGGCATCAAAAGGGTTAAGGAATGGAAAAGGGGTGGGTTGGTGAGGGTGGGTTGGTGAGGTAGTATAAATATGGTGGCAGGTTATTGATGGGGAAAAGTTAAAAGGAGTCACGTGAATTACTGGTCCCTCAGTCTGTACAATTTTCACAAGGGAACAAGTCCCCACCCTCCCGCCCTTTGTTGCTGTACTTTGTTGCTGTACTTTGTTGTTATGATTTAAAAAAAAAAAAAAAAGAGAAATAAATAAAATAAGTAAGGACGACAAAAAAAATAAAATCGACTTGGGCTTTGTGTTGTGTCTGTTGTGTTATTTTGTATGCTGTTGTAGGTAAATCCCGGCTGCAATATTTACTATTGGTTTACGTAATTTATGTTTGCTGCAAACCAATTTATTGTCACAGCTGCCGGTTATCCCTTTTGCGGGCAGAGGTGGCAGGTGGCTGATGGAGTTGGTATAATGGGGAGGAGGAAGCCCTTAGTAAGCCCCTGAGCCTAACCTGGATGGCCGGGGGCTGTATTGGCTCATAATAAGTAAGAGAAGTTGAGATACGCCACTCAGCACTGCTAAAGGGATCTGGTGTTGGCTATATTTATATATTTTTTTTTTGGGGTCGGTCACTTAGTTCCTTATAACAGAATCCAGAGACCAATGTAATTATACCAGAGCTACAGCTGTGTCATGCTTCCAGAGTACCACAATATTAGTGATATCTTAAAATTACAGTAGCACCTTGTTGCACATGTGACAACCCAGATGTAAGAAGAATGGTATAGTTGCTGCAAGAGAGAAACATACTTTATCTGTCACTCATCAATGTGATGCACATGGGGCAATTTCAAAGATAAAAGAACAGCACATAAAAAGTGAAAAGCAGCAACCATAGGTCTGTTTGCAGGGGAGGACTAGATTATGGTAGGGATGCATTCCCCCCTTGGGTTGGGGCTACTCATATCTGTTGGGCTAGTGGCCCTAGGTAGAGATTTTTCCCCATTCAATCATCAATTATAGGGTAACCTGCAGTCAGTAACACATGGTGAGCAATAACTACCTACTCCCATGTTAAATCTGTAGTCATAGTGTGGGGGGAAATCTTCCAGCACTGACTTTGTGGTTTTGAGATGTCATGTGACTGAATGCCAAGAGCAGCAAAGAAGGCTGATGCTGGAATATGTGGAAAGGTGTGCCAAAATGAACCATGTTTCTACTTGTCACATTTGTCTGGTGTGTTAACGCAAGCGTATTAACATGCATGGCCAAAACTTCACCTGACCCTTTGTTGGCAACACAACACATGTGAGTTGTCTATGTGCGTTGGAGTGCCTTTCAAAAAGAATGTCACTGTAGTGCACCAATGCACTCAAATGATGGTATGAACTTGGCCTTTGAAACACCAACCTCTCCATGTCCACCAATCAATAGTACACTTTATTAAGCCTACAGAAATCTATCTCCATAGAGCCATGATTAAGGTCTGATGGCTGGAACGTGCTGGATCTTTTGACTGTTGTTCACCTGCAATAATAAAATTATGTTTTAGCTGACTTCCAGGGCACCAGTCTTTCTCCCTTTTTTGCAGAACTCTATCTCTACCCTTGTAATTCCCCCTAGACCAAATGTTCCCAGAACTACCCTGCACTGTTTCCAACCTACCAGATTTACTGACAGGACACCCAAAATTAACTGGCACAGCCAAGTTTTTACTGGCATCTCCAGTAAAAACTTGGCCTACAGAAAATTTGTTTATCTAGCCTACGGATATCTATCTCCATAGAGCCATGATTAAGGCCCGATGGCCGGAACGCATTGGCTTTTTTGACTGTTGTTCACCTGCAATAATAAAACAATGTTTTAACCTATTTCTATAGCCCCAGCCTTTCTCCCTTTTTTTCAGAAATCTATCTCTACCCTTGTAATTTCCCCGAGAAAAAATGTTCCCAGAACGTACCCTGTCTCTTTGGTATTTTGAGCCCTGGTGCAATTGCCCGGCATCCCTATCTCCAATACCCCTACATAGTACCGTATATACTCGAGTATAAGCTGACCTGAATATAAGCCGGGGGACTTAATTTTACCACAAAAAACTGGGAAAACGTATCGACTTGAGTATAAGCCTAGGGTGAGAAATGTGCAGCTACTGTAAATGGAAAAGAGGGTCAACAATGCCCATTTGCAGCCTCACTGGGACCATTTGCATGCCTCACTGTGCCCATTTGCAGCCATAGGTCCCCCAAACTTCAAATTCGATAGTTAAGGGTTCCTAGATGCCCCCTAGCTGCAGCCAAAATGGGTCTCTGGACCCAAAGGGTGCCGAAATGATATTGCTGCAGATGGACACAGTAGACCGAGTTCGGGGCCCCATATCTCGGGGCCACTTGGTGCTAGGAACCCCATCTTTGGATATGTTGTAGTGCTAGTTCAACTTGCACACCACATTTGGGGTTCCTAGCACCGAGTGGCCCCAAGATACAGGGCCCCAAAGTCGGTTCAGAAAATGTCATTCTCTGCTGCAGAAAAGTGCTTGACTCAAGTTTAAGCTGAGGGGGGCACTTTCAGCACAAAAAAAAAATTTGCTGAAAAAC
The DNA here is from genome assembly GCA_028564925.1 of Lithobates sylvaticus. Classification (NCBI taxonomy): domain Eukaryota; kingdom Metazoa; phylum Chordata; class Amphibia; order Anura; family Ranidae; genus Lithobates; species Lithobates sylvaticus. The sequence goes on along the minus strand of CM053030.1, from coordinate 109,960,779 downwards.
TCGAGTATATACGGTATACATTTAATAGCAATTTCTTCCGGATTAAAGTTTTCTTGATGTATTTGTTCTATAATAGATGCTTTAAAGAGAAATGTAACATTTCTTTGGTAAATCTATTACAGACACGTGTTGTTTCATTTAGTATATAGTATAAATACAAGGCACTTGAGAAATAAGACTATTCATTTATCCATTTGTCTGGAATAAGACAACTCACTGTTCTGCTCCACTGTGAGCACAGTACAAGGCAATGTAGACTAGACCATTAGATTGGCAGAACACTCTGTCTACGATGGACAAGTTTTTGCACATTTGTGTTTTAATTCCCATTTGTCTTTTGAAGAAAACAAGGAAATTATCTTGAACAAAAGAGAAAATGAGGTCTTTTGTGATCAATTGGTTTCACTCTAGCAACTCAACAGATGATTCTGCAAAAGAAAAGCTTACATAAAAGAACGGGTTTTAAATTTCTTCTAATAATAATCTTTTACAAACTCCAAATATTAAATCCAGCCAGAAAAAGCTGCATGAGAAGAAATATAATGGAGAAATGACGGGTTTATTGTCCTGCCTTCCTTTTTGAAAAACTGAGAGAATTATGGGAACCAATGACAAATTTTAACATTTCAGCGATTCACCCCAAACCTAGTGGTGCAGGATTTCCTCATCATAAACAAATCTAAACATAAGACTGGCTGCTTTAAAAGTGGTATATCCTGCATGGGTCAGGCTATTTAGGTTTCCTTTAATTTAGAGCTGTTCAACAAATAAAGACATAAGCAGTAGGGATGGGCCTGGTGTTCGATTCGAACCCATGTTCGAATCGAACATCGGCCGTTCGACCGCTCGTCGAAACCAGAACTCTCAGGACCGTTCGCATCAAATTCGTGTGATGCGAACGGTCCACAATGCACTGCACCAGTCGCAGTGCATTGCTGGCTGATGATTGGCCAAGCATGCACTGTGACCCCGCATGCTTGGCCAATCATAGAGCCAGCGGCGAGGAGAGCAATAATTGGCTACAGGCAGGATGCCTGTGGCCAATTATAGCTCAGGGGGTTTAGTACCCCCCCAACACTATATAAGGCCGCCGCGCCGGCGGCCTCATGTAGTGTGTTCCGGCGTTAGGAACAGTGTCTGCTTGTGCATTATCTGCTTGTGCTTGTGATTCATTATCTGCATTATCTGCTTGTGGATTCTGGGGATTAGTGTAGGGAAAAAGGAAAAATAGGCAGGGATAGTTTATTCTTCTCAGTGCTGTTCTCAATCTCTACCAATCCAGCCATCTGCAGGAGTAGTTAGTGTGTGTGCGTGCTGTGTTAGTATAGCACAGCAGTAGCACTCTAAACCACCTTACACTGTACTGTATCTGCCCTGTTGTCACCTAAGACAGCCATCTGCAGGAGTTAATGTGTTTTGTGTGCCTCCAGCACAGCACAGTATACACCAACAGTCCATACATACATACATACATACATACAGTATATACCTACAGTCCCTGTCTTGTTTGCACCGCCTGTATACTGCTGTTCAGAGTATATAGGGTTGTAGGTATAGGGTTTTATTTTGGGTGCAGGGTCCCCCTTAATATCCATACAAGACCCAAAGGGGCTGGTAATAGGCTGGGGTAGGGGGGGATGGGGTAGCCATGCCATTTTTCTCAAAGATTTTCATCCATATTGCCTGGACAAGACATTAAAGCCGCAAGCAGTTTTAAAAGGCTTCTTTTTTTCCTTTACAAATGTCATTTTGTGCAGGGACAGTTCTAAACACGGGAAACACATGTCACTTCACAGGCATACTTTAGACACCCCCCAGGTACCATATTTAAAGGAATATTTCCTTTTTTTTTTCACTTTTTGCATCATTAAAATGACTGCTCCCGAAAAAACGTCAGTTTTTAAAACTTCTTTTTGCATTGATACATGTCCCCTGGGGCAGGACCCGGGTCCCCAAATCTGTTTTATGACAATAACATGCATATTGGCCGTTATAATTAGCACTTTAGATTTCGAACGTTCGCGTCCATTGTAACTAATAGGGTTCGAAAATTCGCACGAACTTTCGGTCCGTTCGAAGGTCCGTTCGCAGGTTCTGGTGCGAACCAAACCCGGGGGTGTTCGGCTCATCCCTAATAAGCAGTCATAGAGTTCTAGCAAGCTGGGCAGATAGCTGCATAAGGTGAATACTAGGGTGACCATTAGAGTGATGAGACATCATTGAAGTATTAGGACGTATATCTACAATCAGCCAACGGAAGAATAAATATACAGTGGTGTGAAAAAGGGTTTGCCCCCTTCCTCATTTCCTGTTCCTTTGCATGTTTGTCACACTTAAGTGTTTCGGAACATCAAATCAATTTAAACAATAGTCAAGGACAACACAAGTAAACACAAAATGCAATTTGTAAATGAAGGTGTTTATTATTAAAGGTGAAAAAAAATCCAAACCATCATGGCCCTGTGTGAAAAAGTGATTGCCCCCCCTTGTTAAAACATACTATAACTGTGGTTGTCCACACCTGAGTTCAATTTCTCTAGCCACACCCAGGCCTGATTATTGCCACACCTGTTCACAATCAAGGCATCACTTAAATAGGAGCTGCTTGACACAGTAAGGTCCACCAGAAGATCCTTAAAAGCTACACATCATGCCGAGACCCAAAGAAATTCAGGAACAATTGAGAAAGAAAGTAATTGAGATCTATCAGTCTGGAAAGGGTTATAAAGCCATTTCCAAAGCTTTGGGAATCCAGCGAACCACAGTGAGAGCCATTATCCACAAATGGCGAAGACATGGAACAGTGGTGAACCTTCCCAGGAGTGGCCGGCCGCCCAAAATTACCCCAAGAGCGCAGCGAAGACTCATCCAAGAGGTCACAAAAGACCCCACAACAACGTCCAAGGAACTGCAGGCCTCACTTGCCTCAGTTAAGGTCAGCGTTCATGCCTCCACCATCAGGAAAAGACTGGGCAAAAATGGCCTGCATGGCAGAGTTCCAAGGAGAAAACCACTGCTGAGCAAAAAGAACATCAAAGCTCGTCTCAATTTCTCCACAACACATCTTGATGATCCCCAAGACTTTTGGGACAACATTCTGTGGACCGATGAGACAAAAGTGGAACTCTTTGGAAGGTGTGTGTCCAAGTATATCTGGCGTAGAAGGAACACTGCATTTCAGAAAAAGAACATTATACCAACAGTAAAATATGGTGGTGGTGTGTGATGGTCTGGGGCTGTTTTGCTGCTTCAGGACCTGGAAGACTTGCCGTGATAAAAGGAACTATGAATTCTGCTGTCTACCAAGGGATCCTGAAGGAGAATGTCCGACCATCTGTTCGTGTACTCAAGCTGAAACGAACTTGGGTTCTGCAGCAGGACAATGATCCTAAACACACCAGCAAGTCCACCACCGAATGGCTGAAGAAAAACAAAATGAAGACTTTGGAGTGGCCTAGCCAAAGTCCTGACCTGAATCCTATTGAGATGTTGTGGTATGACCTTAAAAAGGCCGTTCATGCTCGAAAACCCTCTAATGTAACTGAATTAGGACAATTCTGCAAAGATGAGTGGGCCAAAATTCCTCCAGGACGCTGTAAAAGCCTCATTGCACGTTATCGCAAACGCTTGGTTGCAGTTGTTGCTGCTAAGGGTGGCCCAACCAGTTATTAGGTTTAGGGGGCAATCACTTTTTCACACAGGGCCATGATGGTTTGGATTTTTTTTCACCTTTAATAATAAACACCTTCATTTACAAATTGCATTTTGTGTTTACTTGTGTTGTCCTTGACTATTGTTTAAATTGGTTTGATGTTCCGAAACACTTAAGTGTGACAAACATGCAAAGGAACAGGAAATGAGGAAGGGGGCAAACACTTTTTCACACCACTGTAACGTTTTCGTTACTAGTAAGACCTCAAATTTTCAGAAAATGGTGCCTATGTTTCAGCATGTGCTGAGGTTTAAAGCTAAATCTGTCCACATTCCTGCCAGATCCCCTCTGTGTGGCTCTCTGGGAGCCACAAAGCTGCAGCAGTAAGAGCATGGAGTATGTATAAGACTTGCACAAAATTTCACTCATTTTTTTAATCTGAGTTCTCTGTAATTTACTACACCAGAATCTAGAAAGCACCTCACATGGACACTAGGGATGAACTTCCTAGAATATGTGATGTATAAGTTAGTTCCTTCAGCACTAAGGTAGCACCAGCCACTTCAAAGGATGGTGTTTAAATGCCCTTCTGGTCAGAGGACACACTCAGTGTCGTTACTAGGAACTCTGAAAGTCCTAGCAGGGATTTGGTGTGTATGATTGTAGGTTCTGTCTGATTCTTCAAGAAGTCCTTCCAGAGATTCTGGAGTAGGAATCTCTGGCAGGACCGTAACACTTCACTATTAAGGTGTATTTGAAACTATTTTTTCTGCACCAATAATTCCTCTAACCACTTATCTCTTCTAGTAAATATAGTTACATAGTTACATAGTAGGCGAGGTCGAAATAAGACATCCATCAAGTCCAACCTATGTGTGTGATTATATGTCAGTATTACATTGTATATCCCTGTATGTTGCTGTCGTTCAGGTGCTTATCTAAAAGTTTCTTGAAACTATCAATGCCCTCCGCTGAGACCACCGCCTGTGGTAGGGAATTCCACATCCTTGCCGCTCTTATGCCCCGTACACACGGTCAGATATTCCGATGGAAAAAGTCTGATCGGATTATTTTGTCTGAAAATCTGATTGTGTGGGCTCTAGCGGGCTTTTTCCGTCTGAATTTCCGATGGAAAAAATTTGAGGGCAGGATCTAAAATTTTCCGACAACAAAATCCGATCAGACTTTTTCCGATTATGTGTAGAGAATTCCGACGCACAAAGTGCCACGCATGCTCAGAAGAAATTTGGAGACCAAAGCTATTGGCTACTGGCCTCTACGTAGTCCCGTCGTACGTTTTGTACGTCAGCTTATTCGGAATGATCAGATTTTCCGTCAACTTTGTCCGACCGTGTGTGTGTGCAACACAAGTTTTGGACAAAATCCGTCGGATTTTGTGGTCGGAATGTCCGACCGTGTGTACGGGGCATTACAGTAAAGAACCCTCTACATAGTTTAAGGTTAAACCTCTTTTCTTCTAATATTAATGGTGGCCACAAGTCTTGTTAAACTCTCTTCCGCAAAAAAGTTTTATCCCTATTGTGCAGTCACCAGTACGGTATTTGTATATTGAAATCATATCCCCTCTCAAGTGTCTCTTCTCCAGAGAGAATAAGTTCAGTGCTCGCAACCTTTCCTCATAACTAATATCCTCCAGACCCTTTATTAGCTTTGTTGCCCTTCTTTGTACTCGCTCCATTTCCAGTACATCCTTCCTGAGGACTGGTGCCCAGAACTGGACAGCATACTCTAGGTGCGGCCGGACCAGAGTCTTGAAGAGCGGGAGAATTATAATTTTATCTCTAAAATGAATCCCCTTTTTAATGCATGCCAATTTTCTGTTTGCTTTGTTAGCAGCAGCTTAAAATTGCATGCCATTGCGGAGCCTATCTTCTACTAGGACTCCCAGGTCCTTTTCCATCCTAGATTCCCCCAGAGGTTTTCCCCCCAGTGTATAGACTGTGCATTCATATTTTTGCCACCCAAATGCATTATTTTACATTTTTCTACATTGAACCTCATTTGCCATGTAGTTGCCCACCCCATTAATTTGTTCAGATCTTTTTGCAAGGTTTCCACATCCTGCAGATAAGTTATTGCCCTGCTTAGCTTAGTATTGTCCGCAAATACAGAGATTGAACTGTTTACCCCATCCTCCAGGTCATTTATGAACAAATTAAACAGGATTGGTCCCAGCACAGAACCCTGGGGGACCCCACTACCCACCCCTGACCATTCCAATTTATGCAGCGCTCACATACATCGCACACTCACATCGGTCCCTATCCTCAAGGAGCCCACAATCCAAGGTCCCCAACTCACATTCATATATTAGGGCCAATTTTGACAGAAGCCAATTAACCTACCAGCATGTCTTTGGAGTGTGGGAGGAAACCAGAGTACCCAGAGGAAACCCACGCAGACACAGGGAGAACATGCAAACTCCAGGCAGGTAGTGTCGTGGTTGGGATTTAAACCAGCGACCCTTTTTACTGCTAGGCGAGAGTGCTACACACTACACCACTGTGCCAAATGTATGTATAAATTAATGACTGCCATAAGAAAGACATTCAGTTGAAAGTCAGACCAAATTTCTCTTTAAAAATAGGTAGCTCTAGAAAGACACTCTTGGCACATACATTCTATTAGGAATTTCCACAGATCATATAAACTATTAATGAATAGAATTTTTCAAAACTGAAAGACCCTTTTAAAATGTTATGTCTGCACTATTATCAAAACCATGAAGGTCCTTTCAAGTTGCAGTCCTGCTTGTTTGCTTTGGTTATCCCTCTATACATTGCCTGATCACAGTATTAGGAAGAAAATGAAAACCATGAACACAGACACTGGATGCATCTGCTTCTTTTCAAGCAAGTTAACAGGATAATAGGCGCTCAGTGGATGAGCACACGGTAGCACAATATTAGCATGTATTGACATTTTAGCTTCATCCGGTGGTTTGTCAGAAATTGTAGCAATCATGCTTTGTTTAAATGTGTGATTTAATAATGCTTGAGATGGACATATCAGAACTCAGAGCTGCAGATGTGCTTGCAGCAGTTAGCTATGACAGAGATGTTGTCAATGTTGCACATGGATCAGTGGATGATTAAAATATCAGAGGCGATCAGTGCAGCTTACTGACAGATGGCTCAATTGTTTGCACCTGTTTCCCTTGCATTACAAATGTCTGGAAGGAATTATTCTGCAATGTGTTGGACACATTTCACCTTTCTACACCATCCATGACACACTCTTGCAACATCCTTACGGTCCTGATTTCTCTTTAGAATGAGGTCAGGAAGCAAAAGTCATCTGCCATATTCTAAGCCTATTTTTTCGTTGCTGACTTTTGATTGTTAGTGATAAATGGATTACTGCCATATGCAAGTCTGGTTGTTTCATTCACGCATTTATATTGACCTAACAACAGACACCAGTTGCACCAGGTATCGGTAAATTGCAAGGCCAAAGTCTCTAAGATAACTGGTATGGTGTACCTTCAAGTTCAAAGAATCCTCCTAAATGAAAAAACCCTAGTGCTGAGATTGTAGAGATTTTCTACATTTAAGGAAAACCATCCCTAGATGATTTTATCAAAGAGAAAATGGTTGATAAAAAAAAGAAGGTAAAGAAGTTACAAAGTATGAGGAGCCACATCTGACTACTCTGTAGTAGAAGAACAGCAGCTCCTGTGGTTCTGCAGCTATGGGGGCTTATTTAGGTGATCACACTGACCAGGTATGATAGCTGGCAGCACCTCCTCTTCAGCAGATTTCACCGTGGCAGCAAACGCCTATTTCTATGTCCAGGAAGAGTTCCCTTGTTGGCAGTGTGCTCTGCTGCCAACTTCTATTTCCATGTCCAGTGAGAGTACCCTTGTTAGCTGTTTAATAACTCTGATTGGACAGGGAAATGGCAGTTGGCACACAGACTCAAACCCTAGTCAGAATGAAAGAAATACTTTAACCACTTCAACCCCGGAAGATTTGGCTGCTCAATGACCAGGCCATTTTTTGTGATATGACACTGCGTCGCTTTAACTGACAATTGCGTGGTTGTGCGACGCTGTACCCAAACAAAATTGTTGTCCTTTTTTCCTTTTGGTGGTATTTTATCATCTCTGCGGTTTTTAATTTTTTGCGCTATAAACAAAAAAAAGAGCGACAATTTTGTAAAAAAAAATATATATTTTGTACTTTTTTGCTATAATAAATATCCCCAATTTTTTTAAAAAAAAGGTAATTTTTTCCTCAGTTTAGGCCGATATGTATTCTTCTACATATTTTCGGATAAAAATTGCAATAAGCATATATTGATTAGTTAGTGCAAAAGTTATAGCGTCTACAAAATAGGGGAAAGATTTATGGCATTTTTATTATCGGGACTGCGACATTATGGCGGACAGATCGGACAATTTTGACACATTTTTGGGACCATTAGCAATTATACAGCGATCAGTGCTATAGAAATGCACTGATTACTGTGTAAATGTCACTGACAGGGAAGGGGTTAACACTAGGGGGCGATCAAGGGGTTAACTGTGCTGCCTTGTGTGTGTTCTAACTGTAGGAGGATGGGACTGACTAGAGGAGATATCTAGTAGGAACATATGATCTGTCTCTTCTCTCCTCACAGAACAGGGATTTGTGTGTTTACACACACACGTCCCTGTTCTGGCTCTCATGCCCAAGATTGTGCCGGGTCATCGCGAGTCGGCACCCCCGCAGTGCAGCGGGCGTGGCTGCTATCCCCGCTTAAAGGGACCGACGTACAGCTACGACGGTTCGTGGGAACGTGCCAAGCTGCCGCAGTATAATGACGGCGGCTGGTCGGCAAGCAGTTAAAGCGGAATTCCAGTCATCTGTGGAAAAAATAAAAGCTACAAAAACTGAAGCTGCTGACTTTTAAAAAATAGCCACTCACCTGTCCCACGATCCAGTGGTGTGCTTACCCCAGTCGATCTCACCCGCTATCTTCAGTCTCTTGCATGGGTGTCCACGGAACTTTTTTCGGGAGGGGGCATCATTTTAAGGTCACCCATACTCCGCCACTTTTTGACAATGTCATGAAGGGGAGGGGCTTAGTCATCATATAAAGCGCAGGCATGGAAAGTTTTGAGAAACCTGATGCAAAAGCTTAATAGAAGGATCAAGCTGCCATTGTCTGATTAGCAATTTCTAATCTGTTTTTAACCCCTACCCTGCCCCACCCCACCCCTAAGTCTGCCCCTAAACACGCTTTTGTAAATTATCTCATGAAATTACACTGTTAAATGTTTTATGCAGAATTAAGTTCCAAAAATAAATATTAACAACAACTTTATCAGCATATCAGTGCCCATCAGTGCAGCATATAATTGCCCATCAGTGCAGCCTATCAGCGCCCACCAGTGCAGCGTATATTTGCCTATCAGTGCAGCATATCATTGCCCATCAGTGCAGCGTTTCATTGCAGCCTCATCAGTGCAGCTTATCAGTTCCACTTCATCAGTGGCCATCAGTGCAGCATATCAGTGGCCATCAGTGCAGCCTATCATTGCCTGTCAGTGCAGCCTATCATTTCCCATCAGTGCAGCATATCAATGCCCATCAGTTTAGCCTATCCTTGCCCATCAGTGAAGCATATCAGTGCCCACCAGTACAGCGTATCATTGCCCATCAGTGCGTGAGAGGAGAGGAAAAAGGAAAGGGAGGGCGACATAGGGAATACTCACAGTGCCTGAGAGTGGACACATAGCACACAGCCAACAAAAATATAAAAACAATAATGATGGATCCCATGGAGTAGATGTAAAGAGTGCAGGGGATCCGACGGGCTCAGGGGGGAGTTTTCCTGTGTAAATGTTTGCTGGGGGGGGGGGTGTTTAAGGGGAGGTGGGTTTGCTTGAGCGAAGGAAGGTTTGCTTCAGTAGTATGAATCTGGGGGAATTTGCTTGAGGGAAAAAAGTTTACATTAGTGATAGGGGGTTTACTTTTTAGGCGATATTTATTTGGGGGAGGTGGTTTGTGGTGGGGCATCTTTGCTGGAGGATTGCTTAGGGGGAGACTTTTGCTGAGGCAGGATTTTTGCTTGAGAGTAAGAAGGAGAAATATTAGATAGGGGGGGGGGGGGTTACTCCAGGGTGGAAGTTTTGATAAAGAGAGATCTTGAGGGAGGAGGTGATTTTTCACTTTTGACGGTGGGTTGCTTAAGGCCTTAAGACTTACCTGTAGGTAAAATACCCTGCATGCAGCCACTGGCGTCAGTGGCGAATGTGCTCTGAAGGTCTTATAAAAAGTGTAACTGCGCTGATTATAAAGTGCTTATACAATGTTACCACTAAGAATAATATTGGTGAAATGTGCACAAACATCAAAACTGTATAGCTCTGTAGTGCAAAGTTATAGTGCAAATTATTAAATTATCAAGTGCAAAATTGCAAAAATATCAAAAACTACAGGACACAGGTTTTTAATAATATTTCCCAAAGTCCAATTCACAATTCTATCTTATGTGCGTAGTGTGCTCACAATCACATCCGTGCTATTTTAGAAGCCTTTTCACCACTTCGTGCATCACGACCACCTTCTGAAATGGTCACTCACCAGAGCCTAGAAAAAACTTTGCCTTTGGTTCATATTGGGATAACTACTCCACTTTCCTGGCGTTTCTCCAACTACATTGCCAATAGTTACTCCTCAAGTCTTGATATCTCATAAGAAGTAAATAGTCATCATTGCGCAATATCCTTTTATAAAATGTATTTAAACCAACAAGGTAAACATCCCCAATTGTAAAAATGTGCACTCACAATTTCAAGTGCCTTAAGACCGGCACTGATTCATTCCAGCAGTGTGTTTTTTAGGTTCGTTCTGCCGCATTGTCTCCTGGGATCGGCGTGCGGTCCAAGCCTCGATCTGGTACGGGTTGGGACAGGAAGTGATGTCACCGATGACCCAGAAGCCTCCACACGTTTCGCATACATACATGCATCATCATAAGATATTCTTCTTAGTGGCAACATTGTATAAGCACTTTATAATCAGCGCAGTTACACTTTTTATATGATATTAATTCCCCTCCAACCAAAGGTAGAGAAATTCTAACTGCAGCAGATTTTAATTTCATTTTAATTCAATTAAAATTTTAGCGCCAGGTGACACATTTTTTTCGCCCTGAAGGTCTTGCTTACTGTGCTGGAACTTCAGAGCTTCCTGTCGGAACCAAGGGCTCCCACTCACAGCGTCGGAGCCCGCGATCCCAGAAGAAAGGACGGGAGAAGATGTCAGCCCTCTCAGCTGTGACCGGTCGCTGCTGAGAGGGCTTCGTTCTAAGGTGAGTATTTCATAATGTGCTAGTATGCAATGCATACTAGCACATTATGCCTTTGTCTTGCATTTTCTTCTTCTTGATTTACAACCGTTTTAAGGGTAAGAGGGGGAAATGTTTGCTCGTGGAAGGAAGTTTTGCTTGGTAGGAGGGTATTTTTTGTATGGAGACATTTTTGGGGGAATGCTGAAGGGAAGGGGAGGGCTACTTTTGACAGGGATTTTTACTTGGTGTAGAGGATTTTTAATGGCAGAGATATTTGCTTGGGAGAGAGATTTGCTATTTGCTGATACTTAAGGGGTACATTTTTTGCTATTGCAGATTTGTTTTGCTCTTGGGGGGGTTAATGATGGAAATATTTGTCTGAATGACAGAACTTGGCCTCTGGTGTGCTGTGGAAGTAAACAGGTACTGACTCTAAACCAGGGGTGCCCAACCTTTTGAAGAGCGAGGGCCACTTAAGCGACTTAGTAACCAGTCGCGGGCCACAATGAGCGGAGTGGGCAGATGACAGGGCACACAGACACAGTCCACTCTACTCTATGGGCTCTCTGATCCGATCAGATGGAAGGGGACGGATCCACTTCTGTTTTTTTAGCAAATCGGATCTGAGGTAGGCGGGTGTAAACGGACACAAGTCTGTTTTCATCTGCCGCTCCACAGAGGTGAATAGAGGGTCCGATTGGGTTGGACCGATCGTGTAAAAGGGGCCTAAGGCAGCATTTACACTGATGGTTTGTGGTCTACCCATGCCGCAGGTGCAGCACAGTTCACCTGTGGTTTTCCTGTGGGTTAGCAGAACAGATATGCCCTTACATACATTGTGATTTTAGTGAGTTACATTCAGTTATCGCCAGCTACTGCTGTCCCAGGCAGAGCGCATTTGGTATCACTCCGCCTATGACAGGAGTAGGCGCTATACAGGAAGCATTGGCTTATACGGCTCTGATCTGCAGGTGCTTGCTTCCTCTACCATCGGCTTCATTCACAACACTGATGCCCTGGGATGGCGGGTCGGCAAACTTGCAAACTGGGCTTGCCAACCTGCCATCCGAGGGCAAGAGGTCGCGGGCCACATCAGAGGGCTCCGTGGGCCACATGTGGCCCCCGGGCAACTGGTTAGGCACCCCTGCTCTAAACCATCACACTGTTTACTTTTTTATTTGAAGAACTTTATTGAAATGCGAAAAGCAATGTTTTATTCAGTTCTATTCACTGCAGCATTGCTGTGATGCAATAGTTTGTGTCGCAACACACTGTGCTGAAAAAGATATACATGCAGTGCATTTTTCAGTGAACTGACTTCATGGGGACTGCACTCCATCAGCTGAAGAAGAGTGATGTGAAACCTGGAAGAAGTGTCAGAAAATATGGAGACACTGGATTATGAAGCGACAAGGGACAGCAAGACAAAGCTCAGGACTGTCATCGCTGAAGGAGGGCAAACAGGCAGGGGCAATTTCCATTCAACTACAGTTCAGTTTTAATTAATCCTGACCTCTGCAAGTAGAATATGCCTGATCACTGTATACTGTATACTGGGCTGTACTTTAAAGGAAAATTTTAACTTTTGCAAACATTTAATAAATGCCCCCAAAGTAATAAAAAAAATGCATTAATACATTTCTGCTTTGCGTCATAGCGACAACTCTGTACATTACATACACTTGACCCATGCACTCTGCAGCTCTGCACATGTGTGTTACATACTACTGACCCCTGTACTCTGTACATTACATACAATACTTCTGACTCCTGCACTCTGTAAGAATGCTCCGATTTTCATCCCCTCTCACTGTTACTGCAATTTTGCCATACTTGCATTTTGTCCCGTTCACAACGGATTGATGATTCTAGTTGTGGCCCTCCTGTGTACATACAGTTGGGAACATGACATTTTTCGGGGCTGGTTTCCTAATAGAAACAACAGTGAATTACACCTGATTAATGTGTGTTAAAACTGATACTTGTAGTGTCTTGTAGAAGACTGTATGACAGAGTGACAACATAGGAGTATGGGAGACAGGGTCAGAGCATTGTCACCCAATAAAAAGAAGTGACAGAACAGGGACCTTTATGGCAACATCACCAAGTATTATTTTATTAAAGGCTGTAGATTTAAAATGATTGAAAGCCACCTTTGAAATTGCATTAACCTTTAAATCCTAATGAGATTTTAGTATTTGGGCTTTTATATACCTTAATTATGAGGTCACTTAGTTTCTGTGCATTACCTGCAGAACGATTGTGTCTTAAAGAATGTTCATGTCAGGCTTTCAGTCAGACATTCTGTATCTAGGGACTATCCAGTGCTTCAAAATGCAATAATTGAAAACAGGGAATCCAACATAATATTAAGTCCAGTATGAATTACAAATCATATTAGTCATCGCATGATGTTTCTTACACTCCAGAGACTCCTAAAAAATGTTGGATAGGAGGGATCTGCGTCTTTATAGCTTCAATAACTGTGTTATATTGTGCTGATGTGTTGTAGCTATTATATATGAAAGTAGGCTGATCTACAAACTAGACTGGGAAATGGAACTTGGAAAAACAGATCAGGGCACTTTACTCTTTTGCTGATTAAGTCTACAACATGGCAGGAAGTCTTCTTCTAGTTAGGTACATATCCCTGTATGAATTATGGTCATTTGTAGACTGGATTTAATTATTTCTCTTTTTTTTCTGTTTAGGTCTCTTCCACACAGGCAAATAAATGCTTTTTCACATTTTACAGGTTTTTCTATTTTTTTTGTGACTGTATTTCACATACAGATTTGTAAAGTCTACTTTTCACCCCTTTTATGTATCAGCAGATGTCTTTGTGAAGCAAATGATTAAAGTTGAAGCAAGTGATTAAAAAAAAAGAATCATCCAAATAAGAAAGACAATTTTATTAAAAAGTATAACTGTGCTGAGTGCTTAAAGTGATGTTTTTAAGGTGTTTTATTTTTGCCAGAATGTTAACAAAAAAAAAAACGTGTAACACAGTTAAAAAAAAGATAGACATAGAACGAAGTGTATCTAAGGCCAAAATTATAAATGTAATCTATTGTAGCTTACTAGTCCATTGTTGTGGTGGCTGTGTTACCTGGAAATCCTGAAAATAACACACTTCCTGTCCTTGGGAGTCTATGTTTCATAGTTAGCAAGGTTGAATAAAGACACCAGTCCAACCTGAGCGAGTGTCTACAACTGTCCCTATCCCTGTACATTGCACACCCACATCGGTCCCTACCCTCAAGGAGCCCACAATCCTAGGTCCCCATTCATATACTAGGGCCAATTTTTTTTTTTTTTTGTGGACAGAAGCCAATTAATCTACCTGCATGTCTTTGGATTGTGGGAGGAAACCGGAGTACCCGGAGGAAACCCACGCAGGCACAGGGAGAACATGCAAACTCCAGGCAGGTAGTGTCGTGGTTGGGATTCGAACCAGCGACCCTACTTACTGCTAGGTGACAGTGCTAACCACTACACCACTATGTCACTCCTCCACTCTATCTATGGAGGGAGCCATGGTTGCCACCCTAGGCAGCACACCTAATATGGAATACAAACATGTCTGTATCTCTTCATCTCATGGGAGCAGAAATGCAGACATGTTCTCTGCCCCCTCACAATTTATTTGGAGGCAGGAATTGTAAGGCATCACAAGAAAACAATCTTTCTTCTTTGTTTATGTCCTTCTTGGCATAGAAAAAAGTAGGCATAGGATTTTTCTGAAAAAAGTAGGCATTAGAACATTCTTTAGCACTTCTTCGGAAAGAAAAGTTCTGCATCATATCCAGCAAATATACTTCTGGTGGAAAGGTTGAGGTAGACTGTAATGGAAGTTAATAAGAAGTGAATCGTCATTCATGTAGGTACAAAACTAGAAAATGTGCATCACATCAGCTGGTTTTGATGCACATCTATGACTAAGGATGATATAGATGAGGAGAAGAGTCCCATTTAAGGCCCCTTTCACACATGCGGACTGTATGTCCGTATTTCATCCATCCGTTTTCGGATGAAATACGGACATACATGCATCCCTATGGGATAGCGGGTGTCAGTGGATGAACATTGGCTGACACCCGATATCGTCCGTCTCCGCTATGGTCCGATTCTGCAGACGGAGGAAAATCCTATTTTTCTATCCGTCTGCAGAGCGGATCGGATGAATACGGACGGACGGTCCGTGTTCATCCGATCCCCCATAGAGGAGAGCAGAGATCTGACAGGGCGATCCCTGCACAGTGTGCAGGGACCGCCCTGTCATCCGCCGGCTCAGCGGGGATCAGCGGAGCGATCCCCGCTGAGCAAGCGGATGTTTACGGGGCGGATCCGTAAACATTACGGATCCGTCCCATGTGAAAGGGGCCTAAGGGGTATAGTAAAGTTGATGGATGAAATAACATTGTGAGATCTGCATTCTGTTTAATTATCACAGTAGAAATTAAGGGACTTCCTCAAATTTTTCTTTTGTAAGAGATGGAATCACCCTGGACCAACATTGCAAAGCACATAGACAATAAAGTTAAAAAAAAATTAAGAAAACCCCCGCCAAAAAAACAAAAAACAAAACAAAACAAAAAACAAAAACAAAAATGGGGCAGACTTGACCACCTGGTCCTTTTCTGCCATCACTCTTGGTTTCTATACAGTATTAGCATGTGTTTAGTAGTAGAACTTTTATTTAAACCAGGATTGTAATATACACTTTTTTAATTAACTACTGAAATTAAATAAAGACTGTCATTTACAGAGTTAGTAGCTCAAACGCAAATTTAGAGTAAAAGGGGTAATTTGGCCCTACCTGCTTCCCCTTCTTGCCTCCAATGTTGTTATGGGGCCCTATGAAGATTCAAATAGAGAAACCCAGTCTGAAAGTAAACAGTTCTGCTGTACTCTGTTGAAAATCTGTACTGCACCTTGTGCTAAAGGTTTTAAGCAACATAAATGCCGTGTACACACGAGTGGAATTTCTGACAGAAAGAGTCCGATGGAATTTTCGTGGAAAATTCTGACAGACTTAGATAGAGAACATGTTCTATATTTTTCCGACGGAAAAAATTACTATCGGAAAAAACGTTAATCTGTATGCTGTTCCAACGCATCAAAAACTATGCATGCTCTGAAGCAAGTACGAGACGGAAGCTATTGGCTATTGGCCTTCCGTTTTCTAGTCCCGTCGTACGTGTTGTACGTCACCGCGTTCTTAACGGTCGGACTTTGGTGTGATCGTGTGTATGCAAGATAGCTTGAGCTGAATCCCGTCAGAATTCCATCGGAATTCCGTTGGAGAAACCTTCAGGAGTTTATTCCGATGGCAAAACCGCTCGTGTGTACGCGGCAAAAGATTTTATATATACAATTATATAAAATTAGTTTAAAAGCATAACTGACACCAAATCATTACGGTTTATTTTTCATACAATAGCATAGAATTTGTTGCTGGACTGCTACAATATAATAGCTAACTCATAGCTGTCGAACCCTTAAAGCTGAAATGACTTAATGTGTTTTCATATTGAACTAGTATAATACCTGAATCTGTCATCATACCAGCCTCCTGCTATCCCCTGCACAGAAGGACTTATGCGGCGTACACACGGTCGGAATTTCCGATGGAAACAGTCCGATGGGAGCTTTTCATCGGATTTTCCGACCGTATGTATGCCCAACGTCTTTTTCTGTCGGAATTTCCGACGGACTTTGAATTGAGAACCTGTTCTCAATTTTTCCAAAGGAAAACCTTTCTATCGGATTTTCCGATCGTGTGTATGCAATTCCGACACGCAAAATTCCGACGCATGCTCGGAAACAATTTGACGCATGCTCGGAAGCATTAAACTTCCCTTTTATAGTGCTGTCGAACGTATTTTATGCCGCTGTGTTATTGACCGTCGGAATTTGGTGTGATCGTGTGTAGGCAACACAGCTTGAGTGGAATTCCGATCGTGTGTACGCGGCATTAGAATGGCAGTGGAAGCAGGGTAATAATTGCTCTGTTACTTTTACAAAGCATGGTGACAAAAGTGATAGGTACAAGGATGAGCTGACACAGACCAGAGATCTGCAGAGACATTCAGGACATGGCTGTGCTGTATGTTAGGGGTACCAAGATCACAAGACTGGCTAAACACAAATTCAAGTACTTTAACAGGTTTTATGTGTGTGCGTTACAGTAAACAGTAAACAGTAAACTAACCAACAGTAAAAAGACATTTAGACAATTGAGCTTCCAGCCTTGTAGCAACAGTTTAAAGAAAGTTATTTTGTGTTCCAGCATAAATGTGTACATAAAAAAGGGTTGGTGGGACTTTAAATGAAGTGCATGTGCACATGCACCTCCATCCCTGAATCTGGGAATAAGAAGGTTTTTTCTTTTGGGACTTTAGATGAGGCACAAGACACGCAGCTTGGAAAAAATATTGACATGTTTATTGTCTTAAACACATAATATAGCACATTTCAGTTGGTACATAACTAGGTATTGATAATTTCATATATATATATATATAACAATGACATAGAAGCAATTAATATATATATATATATATATATATATATATATATATACACATAGATCACATAGTAGCACATTGCAGTAACCGGTAATGTAAGCCAATGGTACTAGGTATCATATGATCAATAAAAAAGTAAAAATGGTCAGGATGGAAAATAGGCAATAAGACAATAAGCTTAACACGTTTCGTGGATAGGTTCCACTTCCTCAGGAGCGGACGCATTACATATCTGCAAAAAACAAAGGGTACCAGTATGGTCAAATGTTTAACCCAAATGGCAGGAAAGGAGTGAGGGGGGAGGAAAAGCCTTCTGTGTGCAGCAGCCCCCCTCAGCCCGCTAATACTTACCGGAGCCCCATTTTTGTCCAGCGATGTCTACAAGTGTTTTGGCTGTCCGTAACGCTCCCTCCTGATTGGCTGGGACACAGCAGTGGCACCATTGGCTCCTGCTGCTGTCAATCAAAGTCAGTTAGCCAATCAGGAGAGAGGGGGCAGAGCTGTGGCTTGGCTCTGGTGCCCCTTAGCAAGCTGCTTGCTGTGGGGGCACTCAACAGGAGGGAGGGGCCAGGAGCACAGAAGAGGGACACAAGAAGAAGAGGAACTGGGCTGCTCTGTGCAAATCCACTGCAACAGAGCAGGTAAGTATAATATGTTTGTTATTTTATTAAAAAAAAAAAAACAAGACTTTACAATCACTTTATTTCATTTAAATGCGCTTATAGATTTGCATTTAGATGAAAGGACAGGGACCCACAATCACTGCATGGCATCACAAAAAATGCTGTAATATTCAATAAATACTTAGATTAATATAACATTATGAACAGACACAAGGTTTTTAAAACATTAATACACATTTATGACATTATTTAGAATAAGCCGACCACATTTTTCTATCCAAATATTTTTTTAAAGTGTTATAAATTCCTTTGAACACCTGGCATGATCTGCTGCTGTAGCACCTCTATTATATTACCACAGGCTGCAAAGACTTTTCTTCCTGTGATAGTTTCAAAATATACGCAGTAGATTTGGCATTGTCATCCTGGCACTGGTATATTTTGCATTTAGGAGAGTTAGTGTGAGGGTTGTCATTACAGGGAGGATTAGTGTGAAGATTTGATTGAGGTATGTATGAGGGCTAGTGTTTCAAGTGGGGTTACAAGGAGGGCTAGTGTGATGGTTGGGGTTATGGGGCAGGTCAGTGTGAGGGTCTGGGTTACAGAGAGGGTTACTGTGGGGACTGTGATTACTGGGAGGGTTAGAGTGGTGGTTGGGGTTACTGGAAGGGTTAGTGTGAGGGCTGTGATTACAGGAAGAGTTAATGTTAATGTCAGGTTATGGGGTGGGGATGAGGAAGGTTGTGTGTGGGTGATCAGGAAGATCTTGCCACTTGCCAGTATGAAAGACGGCACTTCTGGTTTGGGCACAATCAAACATATGCTGCTATTGTTGGTGCCAAGCAGACTATTTAACCTGGATAGTTGCAAATGGCCAGTGCTGACTTCAGCCGTACCTGTTAACCTATGTCCAGTATTTTCTAATTGACTTCCTGATATCGACCTGTCTTGTCTTGGCCTGCTCCTGCTGTCTGCAATGTACTGACCTCAGATTGAACCACGATCAGGCTTCTGCCTGTTTGCCTTGCTCTAGATCTGTTCATCTGGCTTTGAAACTGACCTCACACATGCTGTTAACTCTGCACCTAATCCTGGCAGGGGGGTGGGCGGTGGAAGCCGTCAACGTCAGCAGAAGACAGTGATTATTGCTAGCGGTAATTGTAAGGCAATGACTTGTGGACATAGGTTGTTGGAAAGAAGTTTGCACAATTCCCCCATCAACAAAAACAGTGCTGACAGGGGAATCCCTCCTGACAAGCGATTGTCTGCTCCTGGCAGGGGGGTGGGCGGTGGAAGCCGGCAACGTCAGCAGAAGACAGTGATTATAGCTAGCGGTAATTGTAAGAGAATCTGTCAGGCTGGTTGTACCCAAGTTGATCGATCGGTACATTCAGCCTACTCATTAACAGTTCCAATCTCCTGCTGTACCAGCCGAGATTCGAAATGTGTATGGCCGGCAGTCTGAGGACTGTGATTACAGTAGCTTGAGGGAAGAAGGGTGACCCCTGAATGCTGCACATCCATGGTGTCCAACATGGACAAAATCAAACACACATTACAAGCATCATACAAAACCAATGATCAACCATAAAATGAGAGGGCAGAGGCATATTATTAATATCAGTGTTATACCTCAGGGTCCCAGGCTGGTAACCAGAGTCCCCCCCGTCCCCACCCCTCCCCGGGGCTCTCTTCCTTTGCATATAATCCTTGGGTACTTCACCCTACCCCGTCCAAGGTTTCCACACCCTGTCGTACTTTTTGGGGCAGTTCCTGTTCACGTATGTCAGTTTGTATAACGGAAGTACAGCATTAATTGACTTTTCCCAGGCATTGATAGTTGGGGGTGAGGATGATTTCCAATGCAGCACAATCTCCCTTTTAGCGTAGAAAAAGAGGTATGTCAGGAGCAATTTGGTGTATCTGGGCCTTTGGTCGTCGTCCTGAATACCCAGTAGTATCAACTCTGGGTTCAGTGGGAGGTTCAGCTGGAGGCGACCGTTGACAGACCCTAACACCTCCTGCCAGTATGCAGTTAATTTGGGGCAACTCCAAAACATATGGTAGTATGTCCCTACATTGCTCAGACAGCGAGGGCAGTCAGTCGACCGCTGGGGGTAAACCTTGTGGAGCCTTTGGGGGGTGTAGTATACTCTATGGAGAAACTTAACCTGTATTAGGCGCTCTCTGGAGGATATCAATAGGGCGGTACTGTCGGCTAAGCAGTCATTCCAGTCCTCTAGTTCTAGGCCTGGGATATCGTTTCTCCACTGGTCATAAAGTCTGTCCACTTTAGAGGAGTCCGTCCTCAGGAGGTCCATGTAGAGGACCGAGAGGTTTTTTTTAAGGTCATCCTGAACTAGTACCTTTTCAATAGGATCCATCACCAGTCTAATAGGTACGGGGAACTGAGCTCTGATGGCGTGACGCAATTGGAGGTATCTGAAGTACATCCATCCAGGCAATTGAAATTTGGCTTGAAGGGTCGGGAATGAAACCAACCCTCCAGCCCCCAATGCATTTTACTTCACTCCCAGGTCTTAGTCATGGGGGAGCATTGGGGCGTGGCCTGGTCGAAGTCCAGGCTGAGGTTGCCACTCCACTAATTTCTGTAGGACATCATGAATGTGCGGAATTCAGGAGTCACCCTTCTTCCCTTGAGCTACTGCAGGAGCCAGGATGGGCTCTATCCCCTGCCTGCATTCTGGGCAGCAGTCGCGGACGCACTGGTTTGCATACCCCCCTTCTACCGAGCCTGAGCAGCACACTAACCATTTACAGGTCACAGACTGTGATTACAGGGAGGGTTAAGCTGGCAACACAATGGCCATAGTGTAAACAAACAGATTTCTCTATCCATGCAATATGGTACAGATAGATAAATCTCCCTGCGGCTGTTGTATTTTGGCAGCTGAGCCCACTGTCTGTCAAAATACACCAACAGTAGCTGCATCTGATTAGATGCAGTCGCTGTTGGACTGAAAATTTTACAGCAGGCTCCTTCAAAGCTGATCACTTAGTGAAAGATTTCACACAGTATATGGCCAGATCTAATGTGATGGTTGGGGTTACTAGAAGGGTTAGTGTGACGGATTAGTTTAAAAGAAGGGTTAGTGTTACAGGAAGAGTTAGAGTAATGGTTCAGGTTACAGAGAGAATTAGGGTTAGCATTTCAAAGAGGGGCTGTATTTACAGGAAGTATTAAGCCCCATACACACGGTCGGATTTTCCGATGGATTCTGTCCTATCGGACAATGTTGTCGGAAATTCCGACCGTGTGTAGGCACCATCGGACAGTTTCCATCGGATTGTCCGACGGACAAAGTTCTATCTCCTGCTGGATAGATTTTTCGACAACAAAGTCCGATCACACCAATTCCGATCGTGTGTATCGAATTCCGACGGACAAAGTGCCACGCATGCTCAGATCACATTACAAGACCAAAGCTATTGGCTACTAGCCTCTACGTAGTCCCGTCGTAGGCAACAAACGTCACCACTAGGGATGAGCCGAACACCCCCCCGTCGGCTCGCACCAGAACCCGCGAACGGACCTAAAGTCCGTGCGAGCTTTACAACCCTATTAGTTATAATGGATGCGAACGTTCGACCAAATGGTTAATGTCTAAATTGGCTCTAGGCTAATATGCATGTTAATGTCATAAAAAGTCCTGCCCCAGGGGACATGTATCAATGTAAAAACGGCCGTTTTTTCAGGAGCAGTGATTTTTAATAATGCAATAAAAGTGTAATATTCGTACCTGGGGGGTGTCTATAGTATGCCAAGGGGCGCATGTTTCCCGTCTCTGCGCAAAGTGACATTTTTGAAAGTAAAAAAGCTATTTAAAATCACTCGCGCCTAATGTTAATTCATAAAAAAAAGTCATTGATAAAAAATAAAAAAAATGAAAAAAAAAAGCGTAGGGGTCCCCCCAAATTTTTCGACAACAAAGTCCCACTGTGTGTATGCAAAAAAAACAAAACCATACCAGACCCTTATCCGAGCACGCAACCTGGCCCCCCCTCTCGCCTGACCGTACCAGGCCACATGCCCTCAACATTGGGAGGATGCTTTGGGGGTCTAAGACCCCTAAAGCACCTTGTCCCCATGTTGATGAGGACAAGGGCCTCTTCCCCACAACCGTGCCCGGTGGTTGTGGGGGTCTGCGGGCAGGGGGCTTATCGGAATCTGGAAGCCCCCTTTAACAAGGGGACCCCCAGATCCCGGCCCCCCCCCCCTGTGTGAAATGGACCCCTACCATTTCACCAAAAAAGTGGCAAAAATGTCTTTGACAATTCCTTTATTAAAATCTTCTTTCTTCTTTCTTCATCCTTCGTTTCTTCATCTTCTCCTTCCTTCATCTTCTTCCATCTTCTTCTTCCATTTTCTTCTTCCTCCGATCTTCTCGTCCTTCTCGTCCGGCATCTTCTTCCGTCGGCGTCGGTGTCGGTGTCGGTGTCGGTGTCTTCTTGGGCCGCTCCGCGCAATGGGAGGCTCCCGCTGTGTGAGGCTCCGCTCCGTCTTTTAAAACGGAGGGCACCTGGTGACCCCGCCCCCCTCTGACATCATGGGGAAAGCCATCATGGAATTCCCCATGACGTCTCTGTGCGTCAGAGGGGGCGGGGTCACCAGGTGCCCTCCATTATAAAAGACCTGTCAGATGGAGCGGAGCCTCACACAGCGGGAGCCTCCCATTGCGCGGAGCGGCCCGGCGCCACGGAAGAAGATGCCGGACGAGAAGGACGAGAAGACCAGCGCAAGAAGAAGCGGAGGAAGAAGAAAATGGAAGAAGAAGATGGAAGAAGATGAAGGAAAGAAAGAAGAAAAAATGAAGAAAGAAGAAGAAGATTTTAATAAAGGGACTGTCTCCTGTCATTTTTACCATTTTTTTTTTTGTGAAATGGTAGGGGTACTTTTGTACCTTGTTAAAGGGGGCTTCCAGATTCCGATAACCGGGCACGGTTGTGGGGGGGCCCTTGTCCTCATCAACATGGGGACAAGGTGCTTTAGGGGTCTTAGACCCCCAAAGCATCCTCCCAATGTGAGGGCATGTGGCCTGGTAGGTTCAGGCGAGAGGGGGGGCCGCTCTCGTCCCCCCTCTTTTCCTGCGGCCTGCCAGGTTGCGTGCTCGGATAAGGGTCTGGTATGGATTTTGAGGGGGACCCTACGCCATTTTTTTTTTTTTTTTGGGTGGGGTTCCCCTTAATATCCATCCCAGACCTGAAGGGCCTGGTTATTGAATTTGGGGGGACCCCTACGCTTTTTTTTTTTGTTTTTTATTAATGAATGACAGTTCTCTGTGTTACAGGAGCCATCAATTCATTAGCCGCAAGTGATTTTAAATAGCTTTTTTCCTGCAAAAATGACACTTTTTTTGCAGGGAAAGTTCTAAGCACAGGAAACCTGACATGAGAGCACACCGTGGTCAGTTCTGGGATCAAAATGTATTGTTAAAAATAAATTGCCATACAGTGTACAGACAAAAATATGGTAAAAACTTGCATGTTGCAGTTTTTCCGTCGGACAAAATCCGATGGATTTTGTGGTCGGATCCGACCGTGTGTATGGGGAAAAACACAATGTGATTGTCGAGGTTACAGGGCATTGTGGTCAGTTCTGGGATCAAAATGTATTGTTAAAAATAATTGCTATACAGTGTACAGACAAAAATATGGTAAAACTTGCATGTTGCAGTTTTTTACCTATTTGTTGGAAAAACACAATTTACACCTTCTATATGATTATCATCAATAGTATTATCAAATATATTTATTTTTAACAATCCACCGTTCATGGACAGGTCTTCTAAGGTCTTTGATGAGAATTTGCAAGTTGTACTAGTAAAATAAATAGCCAAAAAATAGATGGGAATTTTTCTTGCTGTAGTGTGCAGTTTTAGTCCTTTTGCATATGTTATGTGGTATAGTCTGCATTGTAGTAATGTTCTGCTCTTTACCAAAGATAAATATTCAGGCCTGGGCTGTGGGCTGCCCTTGTTTGCTTTGTGGTTTGCACGTTGGTACATCAGTTGACCTAGCCAAATCAGTTTCAAGAACATGAATAATCTATTTGTCTGATACATACTAAAGAAGAAGTGTGAGTTAATATCTGTTTATTAGTATGTCCTTATGGGGTATTAGAGAAAAAAAATAAAACAAGAACATCCAAATGTATGAGATATAGCACGTGGGTATTTTCTCACGTCTCATTTTATGCCAAACATTTATTTTACTATTCAAAATTATGGCTGGAAAATTCTAACACTTATAATACATAGTTATGCTTGTAAGAATAAAAATACGTCTGGCCAAGAGCACCCTCCTCTATTATCTTGAGTACTGGAGGGAATTCCTGATTTTTTAAGGACAAATGCTTTCTTTTAGCCATATGGAAAAAAAAAAATAACTCCTAAAGTGTTTAAGTGCCCTTACAAACTGCTTTATGAACTTGCAGTCACGGGGGTTCCTTGTTGTTCCTGTTATTGCTTGCTGTGAACAATAAATCCTGTTTGCAAAAGACTATGCCAATCAGCAATCAAGTAGAGTTTGGACAATTAGCTTTCATTCCTCAGCTTTATAGTCTTGTATTCAGAAAGTAATTTTTGAATATGTATTGCTTCCCCTAGTAGGAGCCACTGTAAAGTAATAGGTCCTTCCTCAGCATCAGTGCAGAGACAGCTAGGCACACAGCAATAGCCCACCCATCCTGGCTCAAAAATCAGTCCAGTCCAGGTAGTGTCTTTTTAGGGTTTTTATTGTTGAAGAACATGTGTTGTAAGGTAATATGGGATACTCCAGATTTACTGAATATTCACAGGAGTGCACACTTTTTTGAATCTCCCAGAACAGTCTCTTTGCAGAAACCAAGAACAGTGGGTAGAACTGCGTATCTTTTTAGAAGCTGCCCCAGTCAGGAAATATTACTAGCTTCTCCACCTAAGAGATTCAGCACACAGTCACAAGAACCCTGAGACCAGGTCAGTACTCAAATGCTTCAGGATCACTGGATACCTTCTTCCAGTATCCACTGAACATGCTTTAGTGAGGGAGAGGTTAATGCTCACAATGCCACAGGACAGCCAGACTCTTACTAATCTCCACCGGGCAATCTTCAGTGAGCTCTCCAGACCAGGTCCCCAGATGAGGATTTCATTGGCTAGCTTCAAAAATAGATTATTGGAAGTAGCCCAACAACTACCTTGATGATTAAATAGATGAAATCAGGATAGCTGCTGTAGATGGGGGTAGCTACCCCCCACCCAGACTGGGGGGGGGGGGGGTGGGGGGTTCCCTTGAACGGGAAGAAAAGCCATGCAGCTCTAAATTTCAGGCTATTTAAATGCCTCTCCAGCCACCTCCTGGAAACACCTCCCCATTGATTGGATGGAGCAAAATAACTATTCAGGCCACCCATTTGCCTTGCTCACCCTCTATGTTCCAGAAGCCTCTGGAAGGCAGAGGAGAGCAATCAAACCTGAAGCCTGTGAGATCCAGCAGTCAAAAGTAATCAATATCAACTGAATGCAGAGGAGCCAAAAATAACAAAATTTGTCTAGCAGCCTAACTAGGAGGATGCTACAAATACCTGTGCTTACTAAACCTAAGTCTTAAATTGTATGCCATGGATTGGAGAAAGATTAGAACTGGTTTTACTGCTATCTAGGGCTCTATCAGACAGATTTCCTTACAAAATGTTGCCAGCAGGACAGGAAGTGAAGGGAACCTCTCTGATGGAGCCCCAAATGGCAGTAAAAATCAGTGTAGCCCTGGTGCTGGCCACAGCTAGATTTAGAATGCAGGTACCTGGATGGGATTGGGTCAAGAATACTAAGTCCTTGCATTATCATTGTGTTATTGTACAAATTTGTTTTATTTTCCGGCTGTTTATTTTTTGTTGTTGTTGCCTAGTTGGGTGTATAGCCCAAATAAATCCTCTTTCTTCAGCCTTGATATGGGGGTGCGACATTTTCTGGAAGGGTCGTTGTCATCCGGAATCAGGAGACCTATAAGTCAGCGGCTTCTTCAGGGATAAGCACTATTCTAGACAGCATTTTTAACTCTTTCTCTACTCTACCCAGAATAAAAAAATTTTTTGATATTAGCTGGGCATACCCTTAAAGCATGCCTGATAATGTTCACTTGCAACACTTGCAATACAATCACAAGTTATAAAGCCAGCAATGGATACACACCATTTCAGAGTGTTTTGTCCAATCCATTTGCATTGGAACAACTGGTGGGGAAGGGCAGCAATTTTAGGAGCCAGGTGTTTTTTTCCCAAAATGACTGTCCACTGTGTCCATAATATGGGCATCCAGTGAGTAAGGGACATCTCGCCTATCCTTTAATCTTTCTAACAACCCTTACCATAAACCAGGCACAACACTTTTATTTTCTACATCACCTCTGAAGGTAATATGAAAAAATGTATCGCATACTGTCCAGCAGACAGAGAAGATACTACAGTTAGAAAAACATTTTCATCATACTAATTGAAAATGGTATGAAAATGTGATGGAAAGGTAAACAGATCTTAAAGATTGTTATTTTTGCAGAACAAAGATGCCCAGTATAGTCAGAGTGGAAACAATCTGTCTATATTCAGGAATTCTAATAACTGAAATGTAGAATAAATAAAAAGGTGGCTCTTAGGCCCCTTTCACACTGGGGCGGGGAGCCGCGGTGACGGTAAAGCAGCGCTATATTTAGCGCTGCTTTACCGTCGTTTTAACCGCGGTATTCGGCCACTCGCGGTGCGGTTTTACCCCCCGCGATCGGTCGAAAAAGGGTTAAAGACCCCCATAGAGCGCCGCCGTAGCGGCGCTTTGCGGCGGTATTGCCACGGTTTTACCGCGGTTTCCCATTCAAATCAATGGGAAGGAGCGGTATAGGAGCGGTGAACACACCGCTCCTATACCGCTCCAAAGATGCTGCTAGCAGGACTTTTTTTGCCGTCCTGCTAGCGCACCGCTCCAGTGTGAAAGCCCGCCAGCTTTCACACTGGAGTGAATGGGGCAGGATTTTTTCAGGCGGTATACAGGCGCTATTTTTAGCGCTGTACCGCCTGAAAAACGCCCCAGTGTGAAAGGGGCCTCAACTTCTTGAATATTGTTATGGAAAAGGGCAGTAGAAGTGGAAAATAAGACTACTGTCTGCTTTTATTATATGTAATACTGAGCTTGTGCACATCTATTAACCACTTCAAACCACCGTAGACACAATTGTTTTTTTTCCGACGGGAAATGTTGGATATGAGCTTGTTGGCGGTAAGTCCGACCGTGTGTATACTCCTTCGGACATTTGTTGTCGGACTTTCCGCCAACAAATGTTGGCTAGCATGTCTTCAAATTTTCCACCAACAAATGTGTGTTGTTGGATTTTCCGATCGTGTGTACACAAGTCCGTCGGACACAAGTCCAAAGTACAAAAACGCATGCATGGAAGCAGAAGCGGTCGGTCTTGTAAACTAGCGTTTGTAATGAAGAATTAACATTTGTTACGTGGCAATTTATGAAATCTCAAAATGCAGCACACAATTCTCTTCTTCTTTAATGGTATAATAATGAAGATGCTTTGCTGGTGATACTGATGGAGTTATTGCAAACGAATTTTCAATTGCTTTTTTTTTCTAGTGTTATCAAGAATAATATTATTATGTTTTTTATTTTTTTTATTTGTGTAAGTTACCACAACACCATTATCCCATAATTTTTAAGAACAAAGATGTTGGTGTCCCTTGTTAATTTTACATTGTATTTTTTTTTTTAAATGTACCTGCCTACTCCAAAACTGTCATTTGAAGTAAAACACACAGCCAAGTATTATTCTACACAATTGTTTTATTGTGCATTAAAAAATATATAATAATTACACATGCTATCTGCCAATAGAACTTAACCAAAAAGTGCATTATATGCATCCAAAAATATAGAAAATATACCAAATCAAAACATTATTCAACCAAAAAAATAATGTCAAAGCAATAACTCCAAGGCCAATAATCAATAACATGTTCTCCTTCGATTCCACAAAATGTCTGGTTGACGAACGGCCGTTCAGAAACTAACTGAAAAGCACTAAATAAAAAACGTGAAAAGAAAAGTGCGAATCAACACTCAACAAACTTCTGCTAACACGAAATTAGCAGAAGGTGCCCAAAGGGTGGCGCTAAAGAGCTGTAAAAAGACGTAGTACGTCACTATGTTCGTAATTGTTGGCCAACATTTGTGTGACCGTGTGTATGCAAGACAAGTTGGAGCCAACATCCTTAAAACCAAATTCCACGGTTTTGTTGTCGGAAAGTCCGATCGTGTGTACGAGGTAATAGAACTTACCCATGCAACCTTGGGTTGAAATAGCTGTACTGGGACAATGACTGCAGCTGCCTTCAATTTTCAGCCAGCGACTGTCTTTTCTGTAGAAGTGACCCGAGCGGATGCCTTCCTGGCGGAATAGCTCAGGTGAGTTCAGACTCGTGCTCGCACATGTCTGAGCTTATCCCTGATCCCTTCCAGCAATTTCACATCTGCCCATTAACTGTCTTGGGATTGGTACCCCTAATTAGTCAATATTATACAACATTTAATGTATTCTCTTGCAGTTTCGACAATTTGTTCTGCCCACAAGCACCTACTGTTGCGAAGCTCAGCTGAGCAAACCAAAGTAGAAGATCTTATGTTGCCACCTGTAAGGCCCCTTTCACACCGGGGCGTTTTTCATGCGGTGCAGCGCTAAAAATAGCGCCTGTTCACTGCATGAAAAAATCCGGCCCCTTTAACTCCAGTGTGAAAGCCGGCGGGCTTTCACACTGGAGCGGTGCGCTAGCAGGATGACAAAAAAAGTCCTGCTAGCAGCATCTTTGGAGCGGGATAGGAGCGGTGTGTTCGGTATGTAGAATGGGACACCGCGGTAAAACCGCGGTAATACCGCCGCAAAGCGCCGCTACGGCGGCGCTCTGCGGGGGTGTTTTAACACTTTTTCGGCCGCTCGCGGGGGGTAAAGCCGCACTGCGAGCGGCCGAATACCGCGGTTAAAACGACGGTAAAGCAGCGCTAAATATAGCGCTGCTTTACCGTCACCGCGGCTCCCTGCCCCGGTGTGAAAGGCGCCTAAGACTCCCTCCCCGATTCATGCTATGTTGCAAGCTTTTTTAAGGCGGTATTATTTTCTATCATAAAGCTAGATGAATACATTTATCATTTTAATTTGTATGGTTCTTGGATTTATTGGCCTGAATTGTCTAGCTAGGCCTTTTAAGGTTCAATGGTTTTATTGTTACATAAAGTCAACTTTATTTTGGATAAATTCATTTTTTCAACTTTTTCAACTTTTAATAATGCATTGTAGAATTTTCAGCTATGTTTAAAATGTGTTAATGTATGCATGGTTTATTTAATATTAATTTTATTTTTATGCCTGGCTCGTGTACCATGCTCTGATTATTTGATAGATTCTAATATCATACTTTTTGGCTAACTAGGCAAGGATCACATCTGTTATTAGATTCACTCCCAACAATCTTCCTATGACATATAACTGCTTCCTTATTACTCCCTTTTCTTTTATCATATTTATCTCCTTTTAAAATGTTCTTTCCTCCCGTCTATGAGAGCTTGCAGGTCTCTTTCTGAGGGGCTATTGTTCTGAATTTAGAAATGGTAGAATAGCCTCATGAAAGATTAATGACTTCCTGTGGGCCTCTTGTACCTGTAATTACCCAAATATGCATTAGGAAAGGAGGAAGGATGTCAGGGATTCTAGGCCAGGTATTTGCTGGCAGAGAGCAAA
Source organism: Lithobates sylvaticus (assembly GCA_028564925.1). Lineage (NCBI taxonomy): Eukaryota > Metazoa > Chordata > Amphibia > Anura > Ranidae > Lithobates > Lithobates sylvaticus. Next base: position 109,930,888 of record CM053030.1, on the reverse strand, counting down.
CCAAGAAGTCCCAGTTCAGCTTTGAAAGCCAGCAGTACATCTGTAGTGAGCTAATATATCACACTTTATATTTCATCAGATTTAATGCTATCACCACTATGCTATATTGTGTATGTACTTCTTTCCTTTAAACATTACAGCAATGACTCACCTTGAACATGTGGCATAATGATGACATACTGATGACCAGGACACACAGATTCCCATTGCAGTGCCTGACATTTAACTCCTTTTGATATCCATGCAGAATACCCTTTTTATTGTTGTTTCTGATTGATTTGGTACAGTTTGCCCCGCAGTCAACTGCAAAGGGAACCCAGGGCTCTGTTGGAAACCTTAGATGATGTGTGTGCTCAGAACTCCCCATCCATCATTTAGTATGGGTAGCTTGTAATGATTTTGAGGGAAGAGATGGAGCGATCTCCATTATCTCCTAAAATGATCTAGCCTTCACAGTCATTTTTGAGATGAAGCAGAAGCATGCCATAGGCTAATACGAAGGCATCAAACAAGTGTTTCATGATTTTCTGCTCCTAGGCAATGCTGTTGCTAATATGCATTGAATTTGCCACAGATGGGTAGTTTCAATTTTCTTCTGCCCTAACCTTCTGGAGAACACATTATAGCAAAGTAGCAAGTAAAACTGGATGTGTTCCTGTGGAATGCTTTGTTTTAATTAGCATGAAAGGTCAGTAAAGAAGCAATGTTATCCTCTTACACCATTACCTAGCTACTGTATATCATTGTGGGGCACTTGTCTACTCTCTGAAGACACTAGTGGATAATTCAATTTAACTGCTATGAAGCACATAAAACTCTGGTTTACTCTTATATTTTAGCGTTGCTGCTGGAAAACCCAGACTAGTGTGAAGCATATCGGGACTGCGCTGGAACATGCAGTGCACCTAAACGTGGTCTAGGTATGTTAGTGTTATAAACTAAATTAAACTAAACTAAATTAACCTAAAACTGTGTGGATGTACACACATTTTGGGAAATATACTTTTAGGGAGGATATTTGCATTCACAGCAGAGTTAAGTGTTCATATCAGAGGAGTCCAGTGATCATATAATGTGTTATGCCGTGTACACACAAGCAGAATTTCCGTCCGAAAAATCTTGGATGTTTTTTTTCCCAATGGAATTCCGCTCAAGCTTGTCTTGTATACACATGTTCACACAAAAGTTCTCTGAACTTTCGACCGTCAAGAACACAGTGATGTACAACACTACGTCGAGCCGAGAAAATGAAGTTCAATGCTTCTGAGCATGCGTTGAATTGTTTCCGAGCATGCGTAGGAATTTTGCGCGTCGGAATTGGTACAGGCGATTGGAATTTCCGATCGGAAACTTTTTCCGACCGAAAAATAGAGAACCTGCTCTCAATCTTTTGCTGGCGGGAATTCCGCCAGCAAAAGTCTGACACGGTCGGAATTTCCGACCAAAAGCTCACATTGGACTTTTGCTGGCGAATTTCCGATCGTGTGTACGGGGCATCAGGCTGCAAACTGGGTCCATTTAAAAAGGTCAGCGAACTTAGAAGCAAACACTAAAATCTGAAGTTTAATCTGCTTCTATTTTGCTTTCCCTGGTTTCTCTCCTCATCAACATACTAATGAAATGTTTAACCACTTGCTGTCAGTGGTATTTTTGTTTATTTTTCACACATGCTAAAATTGGCATTTTTTGCTACAAAATTACTTACCAGGGTACACAAGCAGAATATAATACACCATTTGTTTTGTAAAATATTATGTTTATAAAAGCAGAGGCATTGGAGGATAAAATGGTGGCTTTACATTTCTTAGTACTATTCACTCTTTATATATATTTTATAAAAAAATTTTTTATCATTTTTTAACTTTTTATTTTTTTTATTTGTTTTTCATTTAACTGTATTGCTTTTTTAAAGGTGGGTTAACAATCCCCCCCAATGTGATAGCTTTGGACAGGTAACAGGTACTCTTTATGGAGACATTACACCCACAATGTCTCCCTTGCCCTCCAATGCAGCTACTCAAGCATAGATCGTGTTCTCACCACAGTAAAAGTGATTGAGTGGCCGTACAGCAGCCCAGATTGTTTTTTAAAATTCAGTTTTATTGAGTTTTAGTGCAATAATAAAAAAAAAAACAAACAAAACAAAACTAACAAAAGACAGTCAATACAGTCAGAAGATTGAAACTGATAATCGAGGTAAAAAGATAATAACAATCATCTATGAACTTTGGACAGTCCTGCGAGCTACTATAAATATTTAAAAGAATAAATACAAGCCAAGCTATCAGCACTATTCACAATCCCAATTGTTGCGCATAGTGTACCAATAAATTAATTGTGCTACAAAGCTCTAAATACCAGTGTATACAAAAAAGTCAACAAATTCAAAATGTGAATATTAAAATGATGTACATAAACATGTATTTAACCTCAACTTAGTGCTTTCTTAAAACAAATACATAAAATCAAAATCACATATATATATACTCCCATTGCATGCAATTCCAGAGCATAAATAATAAATCAAACAGTACAGTTCAAAGTGCAGTCCGTGCAAATAATGATATGGCTCCGAGGTCTGTTCACCATTCACAAAAAGTACTTCTTATCCCCTCTGCTCCTTCATGGGGCTTAAATGAAAAATAATGTGTCACCACAAAAGTGCCCCCCCTTCAGGAATATTCTCAACTGTTGTAATGTGACCTATGAACGTGAAGTATGGTCAACATGAGCTTTTTAGCCTCAACCGGGCTATGGAGAGCACAATCCAAGCTTTCTCACTGCAATTTTAATAAAGTGGATTTTAAAAGGGTATAAGCACTATTAGTAGTTTTTTTTTTTTGCATATATTATATGGATGGTATTGGCCATTTCTGGGAGTTTTATAAGAGGAAATAGCAGCGAGGAAGCTTGGATTGTGCTCTCCATAGCCCGGGTGAGGCTATAAAGCGCTTGTTGACCATAATTCACAGTATAGGTCAGTTTACAATAAGTGCAGGGCTCAAGTCCTGCGGGAACGCATGGGAACATAGTTCCTGTACTTTTTCCACAACAGGAACTCAGTTTCCGTTAGCAGCCGTGTCCTGCAAGACTTTGAAGTATGCGAGCTGTGTGGCAGGAGCTACACCAGCAGCTGCCGACACAGCTCACAATAGTAAGTGCCGCACACCTGACCATTCAGGCATTGCCATTAGGGGGCCCCATGACAGCTTCCGCTTTGATCTACCTGTCAATCACAGCTAGCTGACAGGTAGAACAGGTCCCTGCTGCTAAGAGATTGTATTTAGTCAGACCTCTCGTGATGCGCTCCTCCCCGCCGCCCCCTCCTGATTTTCTGTCTCCTCTTCCCCCCCCCCCAGTCTCCTGCATACTTGCTCTGGGTGTCCCGCTGAATCCCCCCCTCCTCTATCTTCAGTACCATATGATGAGAGAACCCAGAGGAGGAGCACAGCTATTCTGCTCACAGGACATGCAGGGAGAGAGGTGACCTGAGGGAGGAACATCAGTTTGGGGTGGTAAGCTGAGCAAAATACCTGGCAAAGTTTAATGCCAGGAGGGAAGTTTATGTGGAAATATGTGAAGGGTTGGAATAGCAGGAGTGTGTGTTGGAGCCCTGCAGAGTTTGCAGCCCCCCAAGCTAACATACATCTCCTAAGCAGGAACACATCACTATCTCCCCAAGCATTCTGTCCAGATAATGTGCAGTTCATTTATGACATTTCTGTTTAACCCTGTGTTATCCAAACTCTGTTCAATGAAAAGTGTAAACTCACCACATAAACAAACACTCTAAAATTCTCCAATAAACATCAGAACATGATGTTCACATTTGCATGGAAGCACAATTGAATGAATGCTGATTATTCAGAGAATTGCCGTATTTATGTTTATTGAGGATTGTTTTTTTATGTACTAACAGTTAAGCTTCATACACACAATACGAAAATTGGATGAAAAATACCACTTTTGAAGCGTTCGTGCATATGAGCGTGTCATTTTTTTTTTTGGTAGGCGAGTGGATCTTGGATGGGAGTTCCCACACTTTTTTCCCCAGGACTTGACCCCTGAATAAGTGAGAATATTCCTGAAGGGGGAGCACTTTTGTGGTGACACATTATTTGTCATACAAGCACAAGGAAGGAGCAGAGGGGATAAGAAGCACTTTTTGTGAATGGTGAACAGATCACGCAGCCGTATCATTATTTTCACGGACTGCACTTTGAACTACACTGTTTGATTTATTATTTATGCGCTGGAATTACATTCAATGGAAGTATATATATATATATATATATTGTGTTATTTTATTTGTGTTTTTTATTGTATGTATTTGTTTTAAGAAAGCACTAAGTTGAGGTAAATACATGTTTATGTACATGATTTTAATATTCACATTTTGAATTTGTTGACTTTTTTGTATACACGCCGGCACAATTAATTTATTGGTACAACAAGCCTCTTTGGCCAGCTAAATTCAACGGTACTCGACAGCTCAAGTTTGATATACAAGAACAAGGTAGGGCCAAATGAAAGCACAGAACAACTCAACAAAAGAGGATAAGTCCTGTATAGTGGTGGCTTAACAGGCATGACGTAAACCTATGGCATATGAAACTAGTTCATTTTCTTCTATTATTGATTTTGTATAACTAACATGGATTAATTTGTGGTATCAGAATTCTCCAGTCACAGCGACCAGATGTTTACAAATTCAGTTTTATCCATAGCTGCAGGTCAAGGACTGTGTGAGTACCTCTACACCCCCAGGGCCTATAAGGGAGAAGTCTGCTGGATGCAAGTTCTTAGCAAGTCTTCATGGGAAAGCTTACCCAATATCTTGTCCTGGGATCAGATACCGTAGCCAGGTGGGCTGGTATTTTGTTAACTAAGGGGACCAAAAGCCCCTACAGGTTGTCATTTTGCTGAAAATCCACTCGGGGGACACCAAATTCTTAGGAGGGGATTACTTTGCTAAAGACTGTTGCTCTTCCGGTTGGACTACAGTCAAGTATCTGTTGTTGCAGTGTGCCAGAGAAGGAAATTGTCCTTGTTTTTGTTATTCTTCAGTCAAGTTGGAATCCCATAACCCCTTTTACCTTATCCAAGTGTAAATTCCTAATAAACCCTAAAAACCGGACTGGACTGTTCCCTGTGTCTGGATGCAAGGTGGAAAATGCGTGTTGCCTGGCTTTGCAGACTATAGGGGGACCCAAAAACTGAGTGGCTCAATAGGAGTTAGTGCTACATAAGGTAATGCACTTGAGGGCTAAAAATATGAAAGCAAGTTACTCACTAGGGGG